>JAEIGM010000012.1:2870000-3470000 GCA_018903735.1 Drosophila cardini | reverse complement strand
GAAGTTTCACTGTACATATTCAGTAAAGTTGTTAACTTCAGTTTATTGGTTTAAAAATTACTTGAGCTTCGCGGCTGAAAAGGCTAAATGAAATTTTTGATGAATTTCAACGAATTAAAGTAATTGACAGAGCACATATCATTCAGTTTTAGTTACTCTTAAAAAAAAGTTAATAGTATTTAAGTTGAAAAGTCACTTAAATATTTCTGTAACAAAAGAATAGAAAGATTTCCAAATATAAACAAGAAAGAATGCTATAGTCGCCTCGCGACTTTAGGATACCCGTTACTCAGTTTAATTATATTATTAACAATGGGATACGATAATAATAATAGTACAATCGTTTAGGTAATCGACCCTATTGATTTTAATTCAGATGACTTGGCCAACGCAAAAGTTATTCATATAAATTCATATTTGGAGCGTGTTTTTGACCGATTGTCCCTATGGGAGCTATATGATATAGTTATCTGATTTGGATCAAACTTAGTCGATATGTTTATATTATTGACAGATATATTCTGTGTAAGTTTCACTTCGATTGGTTGGCCAACGCAAAAGTTATTCATACAAATTCATATTTGGAGCGTATTTTTGACCGATTGTCCCTATGGGAGCTATATGATATAGTTGTCCGATTTGGATCAAACTTGGTCAGTATACGTAATCCCTAGACGTGTACTTTCTGTGTCAATTTGGTTTAGATAGCATTGCTAACAAAAAAGTTTTCTATACTAAAACATGCTATTTTTACCTGTTTTTAACTTTGTATGAACATAGAACGCCCTAAAGTGGGTGTGTCAAAAAACAAAAACAAACTTGTACTGCTTGAGCATTTTATCTTTCGTTTGCGACCACTCGGGCCTTTCTAGCTCTTATAGTCTCTGAGATCCTTTTGTTCACACAGACGGACAGACGGACGGACGGACAGACGGACATGGCTATATCGACTCGGCTAGTCATGCGGATCAAGAATATATATACTTTATGGGGTCTGCCATGCCTCCTTCTCTCTGTTACATACATTCCAACGAATACAATATACCCTTTTACTCTACGAGTAACGGGTATCAAAAGCACAAGTTTGTCTTAAAAAAAAGCTATTACGACAGCACTGGTATGCCGATCTATTGACAAGTTATCTTTCTCTCCTTCCTACAGCGCCAATTGAACGCTGAATCGTTTTTGGTGGCACCCGATCAGAAATACGTACTGCTGCAGTCCGACAGCAATCCCGAGGGCTCAAGGTAACAGTTGTGATTGGAGCATTCGTTTAAAAAAGTTTATAAATAAATTTGAATCTTTCAGACACCATGTCTATGAAGTGCAAACCGCTAACACATTTCCTCTGGGACCAACAGAGAATATTGCTGAAGCACCGCATTTGCAGTACGTCGTTTGGGCACCCATCAATCCGCCTCCCCCAACATTGGCTGGCGGGCAATTGACGACCACCACAACGATGACACCGCTGCCCAGTGGCAGCATAATCCTCAATAGTCTGGCAGGAGCAGCAGCGGGAGGAGCGGGCAAACCGACGCCAACAACAAGCGGTGCGGCAAGTGGCACCGCAACCGGAAATGGCCAAGTTAATGGTGCTAATAATGGCGCCACAAAGTCTGCGTATTCCTTCAATCAGGCCATCGCTTTTGTGCATCACAATGATATCTATTACAAGCCAAAGGTACAGGGCGAACTCGTCTGTCGCATCACACAGACAGGCGCCGAGGGTGCCATCTATAATGGCATACCCGATTGGACGTACGCGAATGTTCCTGAGCTGGAGAGTCGGAGCAAAAGTATTGTCTTCTCGCCAGACAGTCACTTTTTGGCATTCCTCAGTTTCAATGACAGCGAAGTCAATGAGTACAAGTGAGTAGAAATTGGAACAAATTTAAGGTATAGTGCACTGTGGGTAAAAAAACAATTTTCTTAGACATAAACTTTAATAGAAAGTTGGAGTTAGTCGAACTTAGGTAAATTTGATTTTATTTTTTCATTTACTATTTTGATTTTACAGGGTTTCATATGTTGATTTGTTTCTATTTCTTTCTTAATTTAGTTTTGTATAGGGTATCTTCTGGTCACACTGAAATAAAGCACTCTTGCTCGATTGACAGTTGTTAAGGAACGTAGACATGTCTAGTTGTATCCAGTGTTGTTTAATCGGTCATTCTCTTGGGTTACAGGGTATTTCTCAGTCAAGCTTTTTTTTTTATTTTGAATGCTGTAATAACAACCGGAAAGTTACTTTACTTGCCTATTACTCCCAGTGAGCCATGCATTACTTTCATTTTTAGTGTTTTACTTTGGGTACAGGGTATTTATTAGTCGAACAAGCTTATGAATAACTTTGTCTGTTTTTAAGATTGATCTTGAACTATTTCACTCACAAATTAATCCATCTAAGGCACTCAATTTTGTAAATTAAATTTGTTTACAGGGTATTCCTTAGTCGAACAAGCTTAAGCTTTTTCTGCTCTAAGTGTGGCTCTGTGCCATTTTACTTACATATTAAAACTTGCATCAAGATATGCAATTTATTAAATTTCGACAATACGCTTTTTTGGTACAGGGTATTTTTTTGTCAAACATGCTTAACAATTACTTTTTCTGTTACTTCAATGGATCATTTAACTATATTAACCCTTTAAGAAACATGAAGTTCTATTGATTTACGGAAAATTAAATTTTATTGTAAAGGGTATTTTTAAGTCTATCAAGCTTTAGGATCAAAATGTAAAAGCATTATCATTTGGTATAGAAATACCTGAATATACCTGATACAAACACTATCAATGGTTTACAAGTATAAGCATTTGTATACAGGGTATTTTGTAGTTGAGCATATTCAACTCAAACACTACGGATAATGTATTCGTGCTCAGGGTATTAGCTAGTACTTAACTCAAACACTTTCCATGTATTATGAATTACAAAGTTAACTTTAAACCAAACTAAACCCAACAATCAGTTAGAGGGTAACTGCTAGTCGAGCATTACTATTTTGCTACTACTCTGAACTATTTGACTAACGAAGAACTGTTTTCCCCTTGTAGATTCACCTGGATGGGCGACGACATCAAGTATCCGGCAGTGCTGAGTCAACGCTACCCAAAAGCTGGTGCCCGTAATCCGAACGTAACGGTAAATGTGGTCAATTTGGCGGTGACAAAATACATGTTTCCCACACAAATTAAACTGCCCGCGGATCTGGGCAATGGCAGCTATGTGGGCGGACTAACCTGGGCATCGCCCATAGATCTTTCGGTGACGGTGACAAATCGGGATCAGACGAAAGCCACCACAGTGCTCTGCCGTGCACCACATTTCCACTGTCAGGTGGTGCACACGGAGGTGACCATCAACGATGGTTGGGTGCTGCCAGGTGAGCGGCCTGTTTTCTCCGCTCGCATCGCTGCCCAGTTGCGTAGGGCGGAGAATGTTGCAGGAAGTGGAACCGGAAGCGGTGGTGCTACCGGTAGTGGTGGCGAAAGCGGTGGTATTAATGGCAGTGCGGAGAGTCAGGCAAATGTGACCAATGGTCAGACCACCTACGAGATATCCAATGGTGGCTATCTACTGAAGCGTCTGCCAGTTCGGGATGGGGAACACGGACACTACCGCCATGTGGTGTTCATATCATCGCTGGATCGACGACCCGTACCGTTGACCATGGGCCGTTTTGAGGTTACCGAAATCGTGGGTTGGGATGAGTTGCGAGAGATTGTTTATTTCATGGCTGCTCCTGAGAAGCGGCCAGGTGAACGGCATCTCTACAAGATCAATCTTAAACTAAACGTCACTGAATCCAATCGCACCTACATCACATCGACTCAACCCACCTGCCTCACCTGCGACAACAGCGAGTCCACCTTTCGCCTGCATCGGGCACGGAGCACCAATGCCGCCGAATGGAAACGAGGCGAACGTTGGGAAGATATCATCGCTCGTTTGGAGCCCGATGATTGCATATATGATATACCCAAGAATTGTCTATATAATCGTGTGCAATTCAGTCAGGATTTCAGCTACTATGTGCAGGAATGCCTGGGTCCCGAGGCACCCAGTGTCTATCTGGTGGATACGGCCAGTAATGATAAGATCTATGTGCTCAATGCAGGTGACATATTGCGACACCGTCTCTCCCAGCTGGCCATACCACAGATGCGCACATTTAGCGTCGAGATACGTCATGGATTTCACGCCCAGGTGCGACTCTTTCTGCCTCCAGGCATGCGGGAGGAAGAGGAGGTGGCGTTTCCTTTGGTGCTTCATGTGTAAGTATAACTGGCAAACCTTTCTGATTCCCTTCGATTTCTCTTATTTCGATATGATGAAAGTAGGACGGAGGAGGATGAAGCAGGGATAGTCGATCCCATAGAGTATATATTTATATTCTTGATCAGCATCAGCATCTGTGTCTATATAGCCTACTAGTCTCTTAGTTTTAAAACTATCTTAATAAAACTTGGTACAATTATCCACTGATTTGTCCTATTGGGGATATAGGCTATAGTTGTCCGATCCGGATCAAACTTGGTAAGCATAGTTATAATGACGGACATTGCTACATATATCGACTCGACTGTTGATGCTGATCAAGAATATATATACTTTATGAGGTCGGCCACGCCTCATTTTGTCTGTTACGCAGATTTCGCTTCTGACCTAATAAACCCCTCTACTCTTTTTTAGAGTACGGGGTCTACAAATACATTTATTAATCTATATGTTAATTTTATGTAACGGTTCTTATTATCGATTTTGTAATTATCCTTATAGCGATGCCTCGCCTGGATCTCAGCTGGTTACAGAGCGTTTCCAAGTCGATTGGAATTGGTATTTGTGCAGTCAGCGCAGCTTTATTGTCGCCCAGATCGATGGGCGTGGCAGTGGCTATCAAGGTGAACTGCTGCGTACTCAGGTTCATGGCAAACTGGGCACCGTCGAGGTCGAGGATCAGCTCGGTGTACTCACGTAAGTCTATATCTTTTTAGTATCTGGTAATTACTATATATATATATATATTTTTTTGGTATTACTTTCAAATCCATTATAAATCTTTTCGATCTTTAATAATTAACTTGTAAAATTAATTAAAATTATTTTAAAAGACTTTTTTGGTTATATATATAACTCAGTTTTAGTTAGTTTTATGAACTTAACTTGAATAACTCCTTTCTTATCTTTTGCAGCTATTTACGGGACAATCTCAAGTTCATCGATCCACTGCGTATCTGCGCCTTTGGCTGGGGCTACGGCGGGTATGCTGCTTCCATGATGCTCATTGATGACTCCCAACAGGTGCTGCAATGCGCAGTCGCCATCAATCCTATTGTCAGTTTCGGCTATCACTGTAAGTATCCAGATATGGCCACTATAGGAATTACAGATTACCGAAAAGTACTTCAATAACTGAAGTCATTTGAAGTATTACAAATAACAATAAATTTTATCATCTAATCACTGACTTTAGACCAATTGTTCTTAAAACAGCTCTTACATATAGTTATAGTAGTAGATTCTATCCAAATTTCGTCAGAAGATTGAGAAATATTTAAATACAGTTTGACTATAATTTATATACATCCCATGAGGGCGTGACACAATTTAAAATAATCTTTATCTTAACAGATTTTTATTTTAGATTTGTTCACTCTTTTTGTCATAGTCTTTAAAATCCAGTTGTTATACTATTCAGAAGCGATTATATATATTCGACTGTTCTCACTGATCAAGAATATGTATAATTTATGATATCGGGAACGCTTTTCTTAGCTTGTGATACTGACAAACCTGTTGGGCCACTCAAGTTGAGTCACTCAACATATGTACATTATGAGGTCTTATAATAACTGGCAGTATCATAAATTTGAAAGAACCTAGAGAAGTTCGGTGAAAGTATTCGAGTTTATGTAGAGTTTAGTTTTATCTTCTGCTATAGATAATATAAATCAAATTTTAGAACAAATTAGAGAAGTTCAAACTAGAATAATTCAAGTAGGGAAGTTCAACCAAAAAACCAAAAAACTTACTCAAATCCATTTTTCAGATTCGTTCTTCACTGAACGCTATATCCCACTGAAGGGAGACTATTTGCGAGCGTTGCAGGAAGCGGATCTGACCATGAAGGCCGGCAACATAAAGGGTCGCAATCTGATGCTGATGCACGGAACGGCAGATACTTTGGTCCATCAGGAGCATACACTGATGCTGGTACGAGCACTGGTCGATCAACAGGTGAAATTCCGTCATCAGGTATATCCAGATGAGGATCATGCCATAGCCAGATCACTGAGTCATGTGTATAAGACAATGGAATGGTATTTTGATGAGTGTTTCGGCCCCGTCGATGATAATGAGTGGGACCCAACGGGATTATTTGTGTTCAAACAATAATTAAGACCCCCCTACGATCCTTATGATGAGGATCCGTTGGCCAATCAACTAATCGATATTGCTATCGATCCTGGTGATCGGCACAATCAGTCAACAACAGCGACAACAACGGCAACGGCATTATCCGCCCTCGATGAGCTCGATAACAGCTTGCAAGCTCTCGATCTCATGACGTCATCGGCAATGACACTAAGCAAAGTATCGAATAAGCTTTGCAATTACAGCAGCAAACGAAAGCTTCAACAGAAAGAGACAACGCTGGCCAAAAAGATGCGCATCCTGCAGCACTAGTGTGTGTGAGAGTGTGAATGAAATAGCAACAAAGTGAGTGAGTGAGTGAGTAAGTGGGTGAGTAGGTTTGTGAGTGAGTGAGTGAGTGAGTAAGTGAGTGAGTGAGTGAATGAGTGAGTGAGTAAGTGAGTGAGTGAGTGAGTGAGTGAGTGAGTGAGTGAGTGAGTGAGTGAGTGAGTGAGTGAGTGAGTAAGTGAGTGAGTAAGTGAGTGAGTGAGTGAATGAGTGAGTAAGAGTGTGAGTGAGTGAGTGAGTAAGTGAGTGAGTAAGTGAGTGAGTGAGTGAATGAGTGAGTGAGTGAGTAGGAGTGTGAGTGAGTGAGTATAGTATAACTGAAATTTAAATTGCTATAACTTTCTGTGTTAATTTTTTTAAACTTTTTTTTTTATTCTTATGCGTGTGTGGGATTTGTGCGTTTTATAGGCCAGCAAAGCGAATGTTTATAGCGCAAACAAAAGCAAAGGTGATTCATTTATGCGACTGATTATTAAAATATATAAAAAAAAAAATACAAAACACTAACAAATTGTTTAAACAATTTGACGCCGCTGCTTGTCATGGGATATTCGAGGTGTGAAATGGATTCGTAGGGGAAACCGACATACAACATAAATATGTTAACAAAACGTTAAACTAGCATTAAACAAAATGAAAGATAAAACCAAAGAAATGAAATTATTAAATACTAAAATATATAATTTTAGTGAATACGAATGATGTATTGTAAAAATTGTATTTCATTTATGAATCGTAATTGTTATAGATTTAATTTACTGTTTGTATGTATGTATGTGTATGTATGTGTTCTGTGTTATAGATTTGTTTAGATTGATTAACTATTATGCTTATTACAAGTGTATTGTGCACATAAATACATATATAAAAATATATATATACATATACATATAATTAAATATATATACATATACTACATACATATATTTGACTGAACGTTATTTTTTGTATATATACATACATACACATGTATTAATAATTACATTTTTAACAGCAACTTGAAAAAAATACCAAAAAAAAAAAAACACCAAATTTCATTTATGTCCAAAACGTCAGCAAACGATTTGAAAAAAATAATATGAAAATGTTTTAAATAGACCGCTAGAAAGCATTTTTGAGTATATCGAATACAAATCTAAGAAATAGTATAGCAACAAAAAATACTAAATTTATTAAAAAAGAGTAAAGGCATTAAAAAAAATTCAAAAATGTCTTTTAAAAGAATGCGAGTTTGGAAACCCCAAAAAAGACGAAAACTTAATTTTTAAAATTTAAAACAATTAATTTGATAGTCGAGTGTGAACGACTATAAGATGCCCTGTGCTCAGCAAAACTCCATTGATAAAAAAATACATAACGAAAACTTAAAGAAAGAAAACAACATAAAACTAAGAAGTGTGGCAACGCCAGGTGCGAAATGGCAACAGGGCATTGCACACAGTGAAGCCAAAAACGAGTAACGAAAAAACGATTCAAAGAACCAGTAAAATTTTCGGAAGGAGTCTAACCAGGACGACAACTACTACTAGTAGTTGAGTCCCTCAAATATAATAAATACTACAAAACATATACATAGTTAATAATTGTTGTGGCCTAAGCCAAAAAAAAAAAAAAAAAAAAAAAGAAAATATAATCGGTATGTGTGCTATAGAGAAAAGTCCCTAAAAAAGAAAAAGAAAAGAAAAAATTCAAAGGGAAAAACTTTTTTTTTAGATTTTTTTACCATTAACTTTAATTAAGTACGATATGAGTGTATGTGTGTGTGCGTGTGTGTGTGTGTATGATTCTGTGTAAAATGTAACAAGATGAAATTAATCACATATACAGTGAGTCAAGTAATTGTTTTGACACTCACAAAAATATGTTACTGATTTTTTGTTCTTAAAACAAGCTACAAATAACAATAATTGTCATTTTAAAAAATATTTAAGTGTTTTCTTTTTTTCTTTGTTAAAATAATTACTTGGCTAACTGTAAGTCTATACGTATTAAATGTTGCGTCAATAAAGCCTCTCGAAGTGGCGTATTTTATTGTAGAGTAACTGTAATGGATTGGCTTCGAAATTCCAGAAAACAATAGGTAACTCTAAAAAAAAAAAAAACCAAAAACTAAAAAAAAATCATGATTATCAAGAAAATAGTCAAGCTTTAAATGTTGTACACAGAAGACGTGATGGAGAAAAAAATAAAATTAATTTTTTTTTTGGGAAAAAGTTCAACGAGAAAGTTAATTAAAATCCTAACTAAAATGCATTAAATCTAAGAATAAATACAAGAAAAAATTTAAGAAAAATAAACATCTGTATATGTACTAATTGTTGAGTATGCAGCTCTTAATAAATGTTAAATTTAACAAAAAAAAAAAAACAAAACCGAAATGAAGGCATAGAAAAACGAAAAACATATTTATAAATGTTTAAAACAAAAATCTATTAAAAAACAAAAACTATATATATATATATATTTAAAGTATATATATGTATGTACTTATACATAAACTATATTAAATGTAACAGAACTAACATATATCGCATAATCTCATCTGGATTCTGTGTAAACAAAACTAATACACAGAACAGATAATACAAATAACAAACAATATTAAGGTACAATACGTATTTTATGTATTTGTAATTCAAGTGGAACCAAATCAAGCTAAATAAATCACATAAACAAACTAATTTTTCCATAAAGTACAAACTACTGAACTTAAGTTGCCACTTAAAGCCAACAAAAAAAAATTAAATGAAAAGCCCCAAAGAGACCAAATAAATCAATTAGACACAAGTTTACTTTGATTTCTTTTTTCCTATATTTTTATTTATTTATTTATTTTTTTTTTTTGTCATTTGAAATGACACTCCCAACGAAGTTATTTGGTTTCATGACACTGGACACTTTTAACTAAACAACGATAAACAAACTCTTGAAAAACGAAACCCGATTCAAACATAAACAAACATTTGTGCTTACATTGTATTTGGGAAATTAAATAAGTATACCAAGAATTGATCCACACTAAAAAAAAAAAAAAAACACTAACAACAACAGCTTACACCTTGAGAAAATCGAAACAATAAATAAACGAGAATTTTTTGTGTGTATGCAAAATAACTGAAAAATTTTGTTTTAAATCGCTCAACTTTAATTCACACACAAGTAAGTAACGTGCACAGATTATTGGAAGTAATTCAAATTTAAATAGTAACGGTCTGTTACTTATCTGCGCCCATCTGTGCACAGAAACAATCGATTTTATATCGCATGTATATCGATGCTGTGGAGTATCGTCAATGGTAAGATATTAACCAACGATTGTAACATCGATAGTACTTTATAACTTGTTAACGAAATGTTGAACTTAATTAAGCTTAGAAAGAAGTTTGTAATTAACGTTCAACAATCTTTTATTTGGAAACGCGCTGTGTACACACTCAATTGAACAGCTGTTTGTGTTTATCAACGAATGAAATGAGTGTTGTGGAATAATCGGACTGTTCGCATTGTATGCTAGAGTTGTTTATCGTAGTTCAATTGAAGTAGTTCCGTAGTTCCAGAGAACAAAACAAGTGACCAAAACTAAAAAAAACTGCATGAGCGACAATCAGTGTTGTCAAGGTAGCTTTTTTTCACGCAGTTCTGGACTTTTCCAACATGCGAGATATATTATAAGATAATTGCTACCGGAAAACTCGATATTGTTTTAATGTGTAATTAACAACATAATTACGAACTTTTTGAAAACACTCAGAAATGGCAAAATTTAATAGACTGTTAATAAACAGTTTGTAAAAAGCCGTTAATATAGCTTTATAATCTTTAATAAAACTATATGTCACAAAACGATTATTTATAAAATAGCGATTATCAAAATGAAGCTCCTTTGAAGAAATACGTGAAAGCACTGTGATAAATAATCTTTTGTCAAATGATTATTAAAAAAAAACCTAGTCCTTATAACAATTTTTATCGTTAATTCTGAGCAGATAAAATGTTAATTGAGCTGGAAAACTATTTTTTATTACTTAATTATTATTATAAACTTATTTAAAGTTTTTATAACTTTTTTCAATACGTTTTCTGGCTTTTTCTAGCTTGATGTAGCTTTTTTAGTCCCTGAAGAGTTGGCAACACTGCAGACAAATAGGGATGTAGTTCGTTCGTTCATCAAAGTGAATATTCCAATCGCACAATACAACTCTACTGCGTAGCCGTCGCGTGTTCGTATTGCAATTTCGCTAGCGTTTTTTTTTTTTAATAGAAAAACGCAAGTAAAGCAAACCAAAAAGTCGCTACATAAAAAGCGCATTGAATTTAAGGAACTGCAAATTCCTTAATTTGTACTTGCACACGGTAAAGAACATTTTCTAGAAAGAATTAATTCCTGACTGCGTGTGTGTGTACGCATGTATAAGACTGTGAATGTGTTTGTGTGTGTATGTGCATAAAAGGCATAGCAACCAGACAAGCGGACGTTTCCCAAGCAATGAAAGTGAACGAGACCAGTAAATTGTGCTTATAAGGACTGCCACAAATACTGCAAGCGTTTTAAAGCAACAATTAAGCTCCGCATTAATGACAACTGAGTTTTTTGGGCGGGTTTTTCATTTTTACCCAAATTAAGGCAAGCATTTACTAAATCGGATACAAAAAAGTAATAATCGCATTGAATCTTCGTTTTAGCGAAGCACATGTGCATGTGTTTGAGTGTATTTGTGTGCGAGAATTTATGTATGTACGTATCAATTTGTGCGTGTATGTGATAAACTTGAAATACAACGCAAACGCAACGAGAACAAACTCGTCAAGGTAAAGAAGAAAAAAATGTGTGTGAAAAATTCCAACAGAATTACGCGAGATATAAATCGGAGGCAGGAAAGAATTTAAATCAGATTCTCTTTTATTTGCTTGTATCCATGTATGTGTGCATGTTGGTCTGTCTGTATTTGTGTGACGTCGATTGCGTACCGCTTTATGTGTATGTATGTGGAAGTTCCGTACTCTGCCGCTAGCTCTAGTAGTAGTAGTAGTTTTGGGCGGAGGCAAGTGGGTGGCTCTTGTGTTCATTTAATCTACACTGCAGAAACGTCTTATACAATAATGTATTGTTCATTAATTGCATTCTTGTTCATGTATGTAAGCGTGAAAGAGATTTCAGAGTGCAATTTAAAATAAAAACAAATTGTTTTTTACTAATTGCACACAGTTGCATAAATTCATTGTTTACATGCTTGTTCGTTTCTGCCTTTGCGCAGTGCTGTAAAACGATTTTAAATCAGGTGGCAACACCGACCTACATATAACAGCGGTGCCGCTCTGCTCTCAGGAACAGCCGGAACCTGATATTAATGTGAATGAAAATCATTGGCATATTTATATATTAAATGACTCGAAGTTATTTATTTGTTTTTAGTTTACTCAATCTATTAACAATGTACCTAATTCGTTTCAATTTCAATTATGTAATCAGATGTGTTTTTATTTAATAAAATTACTTTTAATAGTTTCTCATCTCACAGTTGAATGAATCAAATTCAAATTTGTATTTGCAACTAAAGACCAACCGTGCGACAATCGATTGTCTCATTTTATTTATCGATACTTCCGATATACACATCCCTGCAAGCGGCAACGCTGAAGTAGCTACAAACTGAAGAAGAGCAGCCTACAACAGCGGAGAGCAAAATATTTTAAAAAATTTAAACGATATCATTGTATAATATATTCGTGCCACCAGTGCAGTAGTCTAGGCACACTGTGTCGTTTTATTTATTTATTTTATTTTTTTCATTTACATACATACTTGTGATATGTGTATCGTGTTCTCTGTCTCTCGTACCCCAAAAAGCCGAAAGTGTTAATTTGCCAAATTCTGTACATGTGTATGTATGTGTATATGTGCATACATATGTTGTTTGTGTTTGTGCAATTAAACTTCAATGCTGCTGCAGCTAAAGATCTTTTGCCTGGTAAATATAACAGTGTCGCGTGCATTTGTGGGTTATGTATAGTGTGTATGTGTATGTGTGATTGATATAAACTTAATTCAAGTTTTGAACTCGATTAATATGTAAATTTAATTCAGCTGTGCGTGACATGGGTATGTGCGAGATTATGTATTTGTGTGTGTGTGTGCATGTGTTTATGTATGTGGTAGCTAATATGATGGGTAAATTGCTAAACTAAATACGCATAATTAGCGGTTTTTGCATAATCGGCACAGCCGCTGCTTTCTTTGCCGTGTACATGTGCGCGCTATTTGCATTGCCCGCGCTCCCGGCACCCACGCCATAAGCCACCTGTACGCCCTTGCGCGCGCACACGCATACCCAAACACTCGCTCTCACATACATAAGTACATACAGTGACACGATGTGATTTGCGGTAGTCTCGTGAGCTTTGCCAATGCGATAACGAAAACATATTTACACACATGCACATACATGTACATCCATGCAAACGTCTATATGTATTTTATTGTCTTCTTTGGCCCATTTGGCTCTGCTTCTTTATTTTTTCGGCTATTGCTAAGCACATTTGTGCTCTGCCACAAAAAAGAAGACGATATATTTGTGTAAAGGCGCCGCCGGCGCTGCTCTCTCTACGCTTCAGCTGCATTTGGCGCCGACTGCAGTCTGCAACTGCAGCAAAGACGTCGAGGACGCTGGCAGTTTTCTATTTGTAGAAAAATAGTGCATAATTTGTAATGCAATTGTTTGCGCTTTCCATTTAGTAAAATCCACTTTTGATAACACATGCGATCGTATGTACACATACATTCATATACATATATGTATATGGTTTTTTATTTGTCATGGTACAGTGAGAAACAGCGCATTCCTGACGTCACGAGACGATCTCAAATTTTCTAGATCTCTCTTCTCTTTTTTTCTTTATATATATTTATTTTTTGTTTTGTTCGTTGAGGCTGTGAGCAAGTGAGAGAGAGGATAATTTGCGGACCATTTGTCATTGCAATATACCACAGGTGGCAACGCTGCTTCAACTTGTTGTAATTGCTGTTGCTGAAGAGAGCTTTAAGCCAGAGTTTGCATGTTTGCCTGTTTTGAGCTTAAAGCTTTTGTATTAACTTTGTTTTACACACATTTTTCATTGCAGTTGCAGCCGATTGAAACAGAATACGGCCTTGCCAGCAAGCATTGATACCTAGTTGGGCTGTTCCGCTAATCAACAACAAGTAAAGTGAGTATATTTGTACCTGTGCGAGGTGTGCCATTAGAAAACCTTTTAACAATAGAAATTAGATAGATAATCTTTGTTTTAGCTGCCCACAGGCACACACAACGACACCGCTGTGAACGACTGCCGATGCAGCGCCAGCCGAGCAATATCTGGAGCTGGAGCCAGAGCTAAAGCCACAGACAAATGCAGTTCTTCTTACAACAACAACAGCAACGCTAGCAGCAGCAGCAAAAACAACTGTTGGCAGGGAAAAATCAGCGGTAACGTCGATTGATCAACACTGAACACACAGATAGAAGAAAAGACATACACGCATAGAAGATAGCTTTTAGCAATAATCAAACAGGGACTCAGAGTGAGAGAGAGGGGGAGAGTGCGTGTGTGTGTGTGTGTGCGTGATAGTTAGGGAGAGACAGAGAAAAAGGGGAGAGAGACAGAGTAAGAGGATTGGAAGGAGAGGAGAGAGAGGTGTGGCGTATTCGCTGTCCAGCACACAAATTGCCAATTTGAATGGATCCGTGTGTTGGCTGGTTTCAGGAGGAACAGGAGGGACCAGCGTTACGCACATGGTTAAAGATTTGGGAAACGAATGCCCAGGAAATGGGTGCACTTCTTGAACAGCAGCTACAACAAAATAACAACAATAACAACAGCAGCAGTAATAACAACAGCAGCAGCAGCAACCCCGGAGGCACCAACAACAACGGAAACAACAACAACAACGTGGTGGTGGGCACAAGCAATATTAATAGGCTACTAAACAACGGTCCTACGATTAATCTGCGTGATCCCGACTCATTACAAATTCTTCTTCAGCAGTTCAACGGTACGTCAGCAACACGTCACGGCAATAATACAAACGGAGGCAAAAGCTCAAGCAACACGTCTATCGATTCGACATCAAACAACGACAATAACTCGCCAACGAGCAGTAGTAGCAGCAGTAGCACTAGCAGCAACAGTAGTGCTAACGGCAGCAGCAACGTTGCCTCAGCAACATCGGTGGCAACAACACAAGTAACTACTGGAGTAGCAACAGCAGCAACAACTGTGACGGCGACAACAGCTGCTAGCAGCACAACGACAGCAACTGCTGGTGATAACAGCAGCAACACAACCACCGCCAGCAACAGCAGCACCATCACCACCACCACAACAACAACGACAGCAGGCACAGCAGCATCAACAGCTGGAACAACCACTACTAGCAGTAGCACCACTAACAACTTTGCAGTCAATCCCGCGTCCAAAGTGCCTTTGCACGATCGCGCCAATATGTATTATCATCCATCGAGAAGGAAACGTGTCGTTGATAACAAATCAAGTACTCTGAATCTGAATAAACACGCCGAAATGATTGCCAAATATGGTGGATGTCCTTGGCGTAAACGTGACTATCAATATGGCGAGGGTACAATTGGCCTGCACGAGGAGATTGAACACTTCTATCAATATGTATTGCCCACTGCCTGTGAGCATGCCATACGTAATGAGGTCGTTAAACGCATCGAGAACGTTGTCCATTCCATCTGGCCACAGGCGGTGGTCGAAATATTTGGCTCATTTCGTACCGGACTCTTTTTGCCCACCTCCGATATTGACCTCGTTGTGCTAGGTAAGCATGATCTTTCATTTAAATCTTAAAGTACACCAAAGACTATATATACATAAACTTTGCTACAACTGATTTCCCCAATTTTGTATTTAATAACTTAAAATTATTTTCCCGATTACGATATTAACTGAAACATCGTTTTCAATTTTTCAGGCCTCTGGGAAAAACTGCCGCTACGAACTCTGGAATTTGAGCTTGTTTCTCGTGGTATTGCCGAGGCGAACACAGTCCGAGTGTTGGATAAGGCTTCAGTGCCGATTATAAAGCTAACGGATCGAGAGACGCAAGTAAAGGTCGACATATCGTTCAATATGCAATCGGGTGTACAGTCCGCCGAGCTGATAAAGAAGTTTAAACGGGATTATCCGGTGCTGGGTAAACTGGTGTTGGTGCTAAAGCAGTTTCTATTGTTGCGCGATCTCAATGAGGTGTTCACTGGCGGCATCTCATCGTACTCCTTGATACTCATGTGCATCAGTTTCCTGCAATTGCATCAGCGTGGCATTTTATATGATAAAACCAATATTGGTGTGCTGCTATTGGAATTTTTTGAGCTCTATGGTCGTCAATTCAATTATATCACCATTGGTATATCCATTAAAAATGGTGGACGTTATATGCCCAAAGATGAACTCCAGCGTGACATGGTCGATGGTCATAGGCCATCGCTGCTCTGCATTGAGGATCCATTAACGCCCGGCAATGACATCGGACGTAGCAGTTACGGTGCCCTCCATGTCAAACAGGCCTTCCAATCCGCCTATCGTTCACTTGACCAAGCCGTCAGTCCGCTCAATCTTTGGAAATCCGATTCACGCGACACTTCCATATTAGGTAAGTGTGCATTTTAATCACTAACCCCCCAATCTCCCAACCCTTTGAAACCACATCCAGCAAGTTCAAGAACAATCATTATTCAAGTCGAATGTATGTATAACTATATATATAATACCATATACATATCTTAAAGATTCATCTTTTCATAATCCAGTTATAGTATAGGCAAATTTAAAGTAAAAAAATTCTTCAATTTATATTAAAATTAAATAATTCTTAGTAGTTTTATGATTATTTATGAATTAAGAATAAATTAAATAAGATTTAGAAAAGTTTAGAAGAGAACACAAGCTAAAACAAGAAAGAAAGGTTATCTTCGGCTCGCCGAAGATTAAATACCCTTGCAGTCATGCATGTTGCGTTCATTGGATTCAGTTACCAGTGGTTTCTATGGATGCTGTATGATATAATAGTCCGATTTAGATGAGATTTGGTCAGTATATAGGGAATAATAGCAAAGGAGTAGTGCGTGAATTTAGCTGAAATCGCTTAATAGACTTTACAGATTTTCATACCATGCCTTTAAACTGATTGTTCCTATGGCAGCTATATGATATAGTGGTTCGATCCGAATGAAATTTGGTCAACAGCTGGAGAATGATGGCAAATGTTTATGGCGTGAGTTTGGTTGAAATTGCTCAATCGACACTGAAAATTTTCATACTAGGCATTTTCATCATTTTCAACCGATTGTTCCTATGGCAGCTATATGATATAGTGGTCCGATTCGGATGAAATTTGGTTTGCACATGGGATTTGGTACTAAATGCATATAGGCTTAATTTGGTTGAAATAGCTCAAAAAAAATTTTTTTTGCAAACGATTGTTCCTATGGGAGCTATATGATATAGTCATCCGATCCGGCCGATTTTAACAAATGATCTGCCTGCAGAGAGAATACACATCTGTACCAAGTTTCATCAAGATTGCTTTAAAACTGAGAGACTAGTTCGCATAGAAACAGACGGACAGACGGACAGAAGGACAGACGGACATGGCTATATCGACTCGCCTGTTGATGCTGATCAAGAATATATATACTTTATGGGGTCGGAGATGCCTCCTTCAATGCGTTACAAACTTCGTGACAAATTTAATATACCCTCTGCAAGGGTATAACAAAACAGAATGCTATAGTCGCCTCGCGACTTTGGGATACCCATTAATCAGTTTTATTATATTATTAGCAGTGGGGTATGATAATAATAATAGTACAATCATTTAGGCGATGAAGCCTACTGAATTTGATTAAGATGCCGTGGTAAACACAGAAAGTTTTCATAAAAATTCATTGTTAGAGCATTATTTAGACCGATCGTTCCTATGAGAACTGTACGATATAGTCGTCCGATTTGGATGGCATGGACTAAAAAATACAAATATTTTAAGAAGTCAATATGCAAGAGAGACATAAGTAGATGGGATAATAAGAAGATATATGATATATTAATTTGAAAAGTTAAGTTTGTTAAAAAAAATGGGTAAAGGTTTTGATAAATACAATAAAAAAATTGGAGTTAAGTTAAATTTGCAAACAATCTTATATATTTAAGTAGATATTTAAACTGATTGATAAATAGTATAAATTACTGGAAGGGATATCTTAAAATTCTTATTATAAATAGAGATCTACAAGTCGTTTCTATTTCCTGAGCTAGTTATATTTTTTTTTATAGGTTGAATAGAGACATTTAGTTATATCTGCATCCATTTAGGCAATACAGTAAACAATCGCTAAATAAAACGATGCGAAAACAAACTAAAAAAGCAATTTCTATTTTAAGGAATTATTTCTCAGAAACTTATGAAAATGAAATGGAAATTTTCCTGTTATTAAAATAAGACTGTGTGTGGGTGTTGTTCTAGTTAGCGAGCGATCACTGTAGTACCTTCATAATCAATTTTCATATAATCTGCAATTTGTGAAATAATATTAATTTTCTATTTTTGTTTGCGTTTATTTTTCTTTCTTTCTTTTATATTTGATTTTCTATATACAACACAAAAAAAAAAAACACACACATACAGGTCGGATAATTCACATAACCGATGACGTCATAGACTACCGTGAATGGATACGCGAACACTTTGAGCATCTGGTTGTCGTGGATCCGCCGCTGCCCGCCTTTACAAATGGTGCTGGCGCTGCTCCCGCCAAATATGTGATCATGCCCTCCGGTGCCGTAGTGCATCAGATATATCATCCGCATGCGGTGCTGCAGCCACATGCACTGGCTCAGCCATATCATACGGCGGCGGCGGCAGCAGCTGCTGCAGCGGCGGCAGCACAAGCGGCAGCGGCTGCTGCTGCACAACAACAGCAGCAGCAACAACAACAGCATCAGCAGCACCAACAACAACAGCAGCAGCAACATCAGCAAACACAGATGAATCTGTCAGCGTCGTTGCGTAATCGACGTGGCAGTACCTCATCCGGTGATGATTCCGAGGATAGCAAAGACTGCGATGGAGGTGATCGAGAGACGACGACGACGACCACAACGACAGCAACAGGAGTGGCGACAACAAGCGCAGCAACAATTGGTCCATCTGTGGTTGAAATCATTGACATAACATCATCACCGCCAAATGGACTGGAGGTGACTGCAATACCCGTAAATGTACCGATGCCCATTGTGGTATCGGGTAACAGTCACAGTCATAGCCACAGCCACAGTCACAGCAGCAACAGCAATAGCTCGTCAACGGGCTCGTCGGTAATGCACACACCTACACGCATAGATACATGATGAATGGCTGCCGCCGGCCTCATGCAGCAGCCGTTGTTGCCGCTACAGCAGCATCAGCAGCAGCAGCATCAAAAGGCCGCCGGCTGTGCCATGCTGGCCGCAATTGCTCCCAATACGAATGCAATGCCGCGTGCACAGCAACAGCAACAATTGCTGGTGCGCACTAAGAACGGCGGTGTTGCCGCCGGTGCAGCAAATGCGGCCAGCATGCCAGCCAAGCCAACAATGGCTAAGCCAAGCCAACATACATGTATATCTTCTTCACAACTACAACAGCCAGACATGGATCGATTCAGCGATGAAGCCCTGTTGGTGGTACACGATGTCGGGCAACCCGAAGAGACGACAACAGCAACAGGAGCAACAACAACCACAACAGCAGCGACAACAGCAGCAGCAGCAACGGTTAACGTGTACAACAACAGCACAACAGCAACGACGACAGCAATGCGTACTTATGGCCAGCACCAACAGCAACAACAACAGGCGGGTCAACGAAGTCACTCCAATTCCTATTATCGTCAACAGTTTTATGTTCCACCTCCCATGCAACAACAGCAGCAGCAGCAATTGAGCAAATCCATGTCCAATGCGCAGCAGAGCAGCTACAATGGCCACCACCAGCAGCAGCAGAGACCACAGCATTTGCGTCTGTCCAACAGCAATAGCAGTAACAACAGCAACACTAGTGGAGGGTCAGGCTATCATCACCACCACCATCATCATCATCATTCACATCAGAATCAACATCAACAGCAGCAACATCATCACCATCAGCAGCAGCAACAACAACATCACCACCATCATCAACAACAACAGCAGCAGCCACAGCAGCAACATCATCGTCGGCATTATCAATCGAATGCATCAACGAAAGCGGTAGGTTCGCCCACAGTATCATCAACCGGCACAGTGGCATCAGCGGCAACGGCAATGAGTAGCAGCCAAAGTCACAGTCACAATCACAGTCACAACAACAGTAACAGTCACAATAACAGTAACAGTCACAGTAACAGTAACAATCATAGTCACAGTAACAGTCAGAGCCGATTGCCGCCAATGCGCGAGACACTGGTCAGCTCACCATCCTCAATATCAATCATTTCCATATCGTCTGAATCCTCAGTTGGCAGCTCAAGTTCATCATCCTCGTCACGGTGCGGCTCTGGTGGTGAATCGACGGACTCAGCTGCCGGCTGCCAGTTGGTCGCTGGTGAGGATCGCTGAAGAGAGCCATTGCCGTCGGACGTTAGCCCCAATAACGATAACGACGATACCGATATCACCGCCTCAAACATTTCCACAATTATACTATCAATACCAACAATACCAGAGACGTTATGGCCTTTGATCAATGTATTGAAACCGACATGAATCACAAGAAACAGAAATAGAGAGAGAGAGAGGGATAGAGAAAGAGAGAGAGAGCAACGGAAAATTGCAATACTCGAAGAGAGTATGTGCAGATATGAGGCAGAAGAAGATAGCAATAGCTGTGTGGGTTACTTTTATTCTTTTCTTTTTTTATATATATATATACATATATATTTTCTTTTGATCCATTGTAAGCATAGATAATATCATTTTAATCAGTTAGATATATAAAGTGCAGTGTACATACACTTATTATGTATCATTTTTTCATTTTCTTGACAACATAGAAAGAAACAAAAATTTGTTACCCTCTCGCTCTCTATATATATATTTGTCTCCCTCGCTCAATGTATCTCTAGCTCTCTCTAGAATACGCTAAGCAAAAGAAAATAGGAAATACTTTTAAGAATTACAATGAATAATGCATAGAACCATTTTCTATATAGATGCATAATTCATGTATTGCTGTCTCGCTTGCGCCTACACCCATCACATCCATGATTATATATAGTATATATGTATATGGTAAATCTTACACTTTGCCCTACTTATGCTACTAGTTGGTATTTCAGTTTGTTTCTAAAATAAATTTGAAAGAGAACTCAGAAAACTTAAATATAAACAAAACTAAATATGAAAAGAGAAATGATTAAATTAAAAATCATAAATATTAAGTAAAAAAGAAAAATTAATAACAAGGAAAAAAAAAGTAATTTGTAAAAGAAAAAAGAAAAGTTGTAGTCACTTAAGATATTATGTGAAGAGAAATGTGAAGTACGAAATTAAGTTTATGAAATATTATTATAATATTAAACTTAAGGCAACAAATAACAGAAAGAAACAAGCAAAAAAAAAAATATATATATATATAATAATTATAATGAGAATGAGAATGTATAGAAATTGTTTAGTTGTAAGTCAAATAGATATTTCTTCGTTTTTTTCTAGATGTTTAAACAATTGAAACCTATTATCTTATTACATACTATTAGTATGATGCTTATAGCTTAAGTAACATATATACACACCCAGATAACTACATTAACTTATTATACATATATATAGTGTTTATATTTGTAAACAATAACTATATATATATATATGTTAAGTTGATCAAAATATTAGCGCAATTTTCACGCTAATATTATTAAGTGAAAACGCGCATCTGAAAACGTAACAGAAAAGATAGAGAAGATGAAAATTGAAAATGGGAAGAAAATCAATTTACAGAGATATGCAAAATATGGCAATTAGTTAATGCTTTTTTTTTTACATTGATCGGTATAAGCATTATGTAATAATTCCCATAATAAGCTATACTATCTTAATGTTAACTATAAGCTGCTACTTTTATTCTGGCCTCCAAAAAAAAATGTAATGTTTTTTATTATGATTATTATTATTATTGTATCATTGAATATCGCCCACGACTAATTCTCTGTACTATTACTATTATGATTATTATTATTATATCATTACTGTATTTAATATTATGCACCTAAGCAATAGCAATAACAACAACAATAACAAATATCTATTGTAAAAAAAACACATTGCAACAATTACAATGTGTTTATAAAGCAAAAGCAACAAAAAAAAAATGAAAAAACGAAACTAAAGCAAAAAAAAAAGAACCGACAAACCAAAAAAAGTGTAAAATTATTTATTATCACATACAGATATATATATGTGTATATGTATATATATATTCCTGCCATTTACTAGTGTCTATACAAATAGATATAGAAATATTTATATATGTTAACTTTAATTTTATTAATTTTTTTTTTATATATATATATATAATTGAATACTTTTTGTCGTTCTGTAGAGTATTCTCCCTCCTCGCTTCCACTTCCCATCAGCCTTTTATTCTGTCTCTAAAATTTAACTGCCATTTTGAAACAAAGAGAGGTTTTTAAAACAAAAGAGAAAATGAAAATGAAACAAAAGAACAAGACCACTAAGAGTGTGTATATGTATAACATTTAGGCTGTCCCTCTCTTCTATTTAAGAAAGAGAAAACTTAAGGATTGTATTATGTATAAGAAGATTAAGAAAAAGAGAACGAATTGTGTGTAGCAAGTACTGTTTCGTATGCACCGTTAGTCTGCCATGCATTCGCCACGTGCACCCCGCTCCCTATCTCCTTCCCTCGCCAACCACTTAGCGCTCCAGCACAATCATTTCTCGATAGCAGCTAAAAGCTTTTGTCTTGTCAGCTGTTTTGAAGCCCACCTTATACACGAACACATACACATTGAGAGAGAGAGAGAGTTGCACGCACACACACACACACCCATACACAAATTCTGCAGACGGCGAATGTTAGAAAGTCGAAAGATAAATTAATAAGAATTCTTAAATTTATGCACTCGTCTGTTGAATATTTATATATAAATGTAGTTAATAATATTAACTAATTAATAAATATGCATATGTACACACTTCCATACACACACATATATACATTTGACTCGACATTGGTGTGTGCGTGCGTGAATGAATCAGTCGACAAAGTTAGGTTAGGATTAAGACTTGAAAAGAAAAAAAAACACGAGATGCAAACAATTTAGTAAACAAAAATAATATACATATACATAGATATATATATATATATATATAATCAACACACATATGCCACTGTATACAGTTGAATGCATAGTAGTTGAAAATTCATATTAGTGTTGAGGTTATGTCGTACAATTTCCAAAATCCAATTCACTGTTTTCCTAGCCAAGTAAGCTGTAACAGTAGTTTGTAATCGAAACTATTAACATTTGATTTGTTTTCTTGTTTTTTTTTTTTAATATTATATTTGATTTGATTTGTATGTATGAACTATGTATTTATGTATGTAAATCGGCTTAGGCGATTGTTGTTGTTTATTTGTCGATCAAACGCGAACATTATGCATATTTTGAGATATGATTACAATAATATATATATATATATACACAAAAAACATATACATATGTAAGTCAAAACTTTATAGTTATTTGTAAGTCGAACAATTCGTAAAAAAAAAGAACTATATTAAAATAGATATATATATATATATATGATTAAATATATGTATGTATGAATGTACTATATGCATAACCTAAACATAAATCGTAAATCAACTGATGTATAATGTATACTTAGCAAATTCGATGCGTAAGACGATGAATAACGATAACTATATTGATGGAAGCCGTTACCGAAGATGCTAAAAATGCAACTGAAGCAACAGCTTAATAAATGCCGTGTTTCCATGCACGCAAAAACAAACAAACAAATATCGTTTTTATTATATATTTAAAAAATATTTATACTCCTTTTGTTGATTAGTATGGCTAATTTAGGCTTTTACCAGCTAGATTTTTACTATTATTTCAACTTTTTGCGGTAAATATACTTCCTGTCCATTTTCCAAATTTTGTTCTTTATTCGATATTAACGAATTTGAAGAACAAAAAATAATTTATTTAGCGTTTTTAGACCCCGTACTCTAAAAAAGAGTAGAGGGGTTTATTAAGTTTGCCTGAACCGAAATGTGTGTAACAAGTAGAAGGAGGCTTTTCCGACCCCATAAAGTATATATATTCTTGATCAGTACAACAGCCGAGACGATTTAGCAATGTCCGTGTGTCCGTCTGTCTGTCCATCCGTCCGCCAGTACGTATGAACACCTGGATCTTCTAAACTATAAGAGCTAGAGCCACCAAATTTGGAATGAAAGTCCGTTTATATGTCAGGCAGATAATCAAACTAATTTCAAATGTTTGCCATGGGCCCTACAGCCCCTGCAAATTGTAGAAAACAATTTTCACATCACCATAACTTTAAAAACTAAGTAATTCCGGACAAAAAATCGTATGAACGAAATAAGGTGTGACCAAGATCTAGCAAAGCTCTGTTGAGTTAAAACAATTGAAACTATAACAAAGCTAGAAAGACCAAACTAACACATTATGTGCATTGTACCATTATAACTATCCTCACCATGTTTGGTTCGGATCGGACAGCTATAGCCTATAGCTCCCATTGGCCAAATCGGTCGAACATTGATGATTTGTATGGAAAAACGCGCACTAGAAAGAGTACGGGGTCTTTTACAGTCGGCTTGCTCGACTGTAGCCCTGTTATTTGTCTTTGGTATTTTCTAGCCATTTTTATACTATTTATTAATAATTAATTATAATTTTTGTGACATTACATTTGATGCTTTACCACTTAATGTAGGTAAACTTAAAGGTCTTTGGATCGCTTGCCTCGCAGACATAGAGCATGAGTATCTTGCAGTTGGCATCGTTGATCAATTCTCGGGTTCCAAACATATGGACACAATTCTCGTTGCCACCATAATTGTCGGGCATCTGTTTGGGGCCATTCCAGGGGGCATAGGTCATTGGTCGACCTGTGGATAGCCAATAGAAGGCACCTTCAGTGCCCAGATCATTGCCAGATATCCAAAAGTAATCGTTGCTCTTGAATCCCTTTGTTTTGATGTACTTCACCAGTGCCTCCATTTCCGGTTTGTCCTCAATGGATGCCAAATGGGCGTTCATCATGCGACAGGCGCCAGCGGCCTGAAACCAGTTAACCTTGTTCATCGGCTCTATATAGTAATAGTTGTCGCCGATCCGTATAAACGGTGTTGTGTCAATGTCCGAAGGAATGCCTTGAGAAAAACAGTGGAAAATCAACATCTTTTGTATCAGTTTTGGGGACATTTTTGGAATCCCTACCATTGTAGACCTCGGTGCGATAATTTGTAAATATATTCACATCCGGAAGATATCCCAGAGCTGGAAGAGCACAACAGCCGAGTAGGAGAAAGCGCAATAATATGACATACTGATCGGTCTGTGGATGCATTTTGACGTCTTGTTGTATACCCTCAAATCGGTACTAACTGACTAACATAGCTAATGGTCAGACCATGGGTTTTATGCACAATTTACACCTGCATTTCTGGAATTCTTGGGCTTATCACCTTCAGTTTCAGCTGCTATGCAAAAACACAATTGTCAAAACTATCACAGATTAGGTGGAAAATCGAATGCTTTACATATGTACGTATTTCCCGGAGAAGTGACTTCTTAAGCTTGCTCAGTGACGATACGAAACCTGGTACTGTACCAATGTCTTAATACAAAAATTATAAATTTAAAAAAAAAATTAAACTTCGAAAATATCTTCTTTTTTTTGTGTAAAGAAATTTTTTATATTATTTTAGGTTAGCTTTACATTAAGGTAGCGATCGAAATTTGATTTGAATAAAATTTTAATTTCAAATTACATTATTAAATAATTAAAATTATAACAAAATATATATTTACATACTTGTTTAGAATTTAATTTAGATACATTTTAGCAAAAAACTATAAAACTACGTTGAATTTATCTAATTTAGGTCGACAATATTTGTTAGTTACTAAGAACAAAATGGTCGAAGGCTGGAGAAATTTAAAAAACATAAAATTCTAGCAACTAAATACGTTTAGGAGAAAGATTGCCACAAAACCGTTTAAATTTCAAAACAGTCTGGTCACCATACGCAAGGCGTTGCCAGACTAACCAATGCTTCGTTAACTTTTACTATTTGAAATGAAAGTTACCGTTATGTGTTTTTTTTTCGTCAAGTTTATGTGAACTGCAAGTTCAAATGTGCAAGTGTCCAGTGACTGCATAGAAAAAGCTTTTGCAGCAAAAAAAAAACAACAAAACGATAAAAGCTTTTTCGATAGTAAATGCGATCACATGTTGACAAACGCAAACTATTATTTGTGTTAGGGAGTGTGTGTGTGTGTGTGTGTGTGACTGTAGGTGAGCGTATGTGTGTGTGCGTGTGTGTGTGCATATGTTTGTATCTGCGTACGTAGATAACCGTACGTAGAGACGACGACTACGCCCAACATCGTTTCACAGTTTTAAACAACAAAATTCTCGACGCGAAAATCATTTGGAATTGTGCTTTTCCAGTGTGAAGACCGATTTCTGTATTCCGTATTAAATTCGTGCAACAAATCCAAATCAAATAAACAAAAAATATCCAACTAGTTTTTTTTTTTTGTTGGAATTTCCTATAATTTTTTTTTGTACTCTTGAAGTGCAAGTGCAAGTCACACAGTATCGACTAAGGATAACCCTGTAGTAACGAAGCACAAATAGGTTTGTTCTGAAAAACTAATAATAAAACTAATCAAATGGAATTCATTTGATTAGAATGACATAAAATTTGCTCAACCAATTAACATAAATCAAAATTTTTTTTATGCTTTACCGATCAGACCAATTTGATCATGTTCAAACCGGTGTCTCTCCGACCATTGAGAGTAAATATTGACATAATCGAATAATCGCGTCGTGTCACCAAAAAAGTAATAAACTCGATCTGTCGCAATCAAGAACGAGGAATAAAAAAATTAAACTTGAAATTGAAATATGAATATATAAATAGTTTAACAGATGTTTATTAGTTATAATAATATATATAAATATATGTGTTGGTATGTATGTGTGTGTGTGTTTGTGTGTGTAGCTACTGCTGAAACCGATCGCTAAAGTTTTGTTGTCTATACGTATTGCAGTACAGTGAGTTATAGCTAAAAAGACTTTGCAATAGGTGAAATTAATTATGTTGAACTAGAAATAAAAACAAAGAAATTTCTCAGTTTGCTTAAAAGTGCGAAAAGTTCTAGGAATTAAGTGGAAGAGTTAATTTTTTTAGATTTGTTTTATAAAAAGTATTAGAGTTCGTCAGACAGAATCGTTTAAATATATAAATTATGTCCCAACAATAAATGTATTTATTTTTTCTTAGATTAAAATCTTTAAGACTCAAAAGTTTTTAGGTTTCAAGGCTTTAATTCGGATTATATATAAGCTGGATACTACATTTTATAATACCCTAATAATACATACTGTCCCATTGTCATACTCTAAGCCCATTGAAAAGGTGCACAAAAGGGTTAACGAATTTAATAGATATTTCTACCAGTCGGTCTTCACCTAAACCACATCGAACTTAGCAACTATAAAGGCTAGAAACTTCAAATTTGACATATAGTTTCAGAGACACGCCCACAAATAATAAAAATTAATTATAGATTAATTAAATTTTAATTTTGAGTTTAGTGACATAACAGCATTTTAAGGTATTTTATAGGGTATTTTATATTCGTACACACTCTAAAAAGCCAAGTCCCCCATGCAGCTTAATCAGTGATGTCAAGTGACGTCTTTATTTCAACCACTTCCCGTAATCCCGTTAATCCACTTAGAGCAAAACAACAAAAGTGCTTTGCATCGCGTATTATTCAAGTTTTATATTTTTATATTTTTCTTATTATTTATGAGTAGTGCACGTGGAGGTTTACATAGTCTAAAATGGGGCGCGTGTAAATTGATAATGTGCATAATTTACATTAAACTGATTACTTAAGTTACTAACAGCAAGGTGATATGGGACTATCTTGAGTAATTTTCCTGGAACTTTATTGCATTATCAATACTTCATTTTAACGACCTATCCAAAGGAAGGCGTGACAGATAAGAACGAATTGAAGACATAGAAAAAATCATTTGCAATTTACAAGAGAAAAGAAATTTATGGGGAAATCTATTTGCTCAACCGATCGCAAAATGATAACTTGCATTAAGGTCTGCAGTTTGTTAAGCAACAAAAGAACAAAAATTGAAGAAATATCAAATTTAATTAATGTGATACGCAACAAAATTCTTAATTTATAATTTATTTTTAAGAAAATATCGGTGAATTTTATTTTTGATAATAGTGTACAAGTTTGAGAAGTATTATTATTTTTTAATTCTAAAAAAGAGCTAAAGGGCATTAATCTATAAATCTTAAGATTAAAACAAAAAACATAAATTCTAAAAAAAAAAAAAAAAAAAAAAAAAAATAATATTTAAATGAGAAAAAAATTATTTTCGTTAAAATTAAATATAATTATTTTTTAGGTTTACCGAACTTTTTAAAAAACAAAATCGATTCAACTACACTACCAGCTTCTGGTCTATTTTGCAAGTCTGGGACCAATTGAGAATTTCAGCCGTTCGAAGTAAAAGTACGTTTAGAGTGAAAAT
The DNA here is from genome assembly GCA_018903735.1 of Drosophila cardini. Classification (NCBI taxonomy): domain Eukaryota; kingdom Metazoa; phylum Arthropoda; class Insecta; order Diptera; family Drosophilidae; genus Drosophila; species Drosophila cardini. The sequence continues at coordinate 3,441,419 of JAEIGM010000012.1, read as the reverse complement.
TTGTAGCTTAGAAATTTTTTTAAAAATTATTTTCATTTTTTAAGTAGTCTCGATTCAAGACTCAACATTTTTTAATCGTTAAAAACTTTTTTTTATATATCAAAAATTGTTACGAGTAGAGTATAAAAAATTTACTATTATTTATGGGGGGGGTTTGTCGAAATCGAAAGAGGAATAAAAAGTTTATTAAAAGACGTGGCACACACACACGCACAATCACTCACACACAAACATACATACATATATATATATATATTTACACAATCTTCTTTAACCTTGACAGTTAATGATAAGACGCTACGAAAAACATATGGGCAGAGAACTATTGCCTACTCTCTACTAGACTATAATACATGTACATATATATACATACATACACACAATAAACACATACTATATTTTTATGAGTATATACTATATGTGTATATATACACTTTGATATAGTGTCTATATATATGCATAGATACTACAATTTGGTTGGCAAGCGCCAGAAGGCTCTTGAAGCATGCTAATCTCTTAAGTGTTCGCGCATCGGACCACACCAGTTTTTTTTTTTTTTTCTTTTTTTTTGATAAGCAGAGCACACTCAACTGAACAATCGACTAACTATGAAAATACTCCAAGACCCATTGACGTGATTAGATCTGTTCCACATACAAAAAATAAAAGAAAAAAACACACTTATATAGTATAGATTTTGAGTTCGTCTTGGAATTGATCGAATCTGTCTGATCAGTCTAATTTAACAATCGCAATCTTTAACAACTCAACAGCTCGCATTTTGGGAAGGAAGTCCAGTAAATATACCCCCAAGCTACAAATATGAGTCCCCCGGCCTTGCTGAGCAAAGACACGCCCGACATTGAGGTAGGTCCAATCAAGAACAAAAAAAAAAAAAAAAAAAAAAAAAAAAAAAACACTGAAAAAAAATGTTTACTGTTGGCACTTAAGATATAACTTAAACATTAATTGTTTACACCAAAAATATAATTAAAAAACTTGGAAAAAACTTAAAGTTAAAAAACAAATGAAAAAATTTAAAAAAATTCATTGAATTTTTTACTTTAAATGTAGACAGTTGGTTCAAAGGGTTATCAGCTTAATTTGTCGTTTCTTTACAAACACAAATAACAAAATTCTTCAGAGATTTCAACAAGTGTGTAGAATTAAAGATGATTCGCTTAAAATTAACTTTGAAAAATTTTCAAATCGAATTTAAATGAAGAACTTTTTAATTAAGAAAAAAAAAAAGTATTAAAAAATATATTTAAAGAAAGTTAACTTTTGTAAACATGTGAAAAACAGTCGATTTTATAGTAGACTTTTTAAAACATTATAAATAAAGCCTGAGTCGGTAATGAAATAGATTTAAGAGATAATTTTATTTATTTTTAAATTCCGCGATTAAAAAAAATTGGTATTTACCGATTGCTCATTAACGCACTAAATGCGTAGATTAAAATAAACTTATAATGCTGATCGACAATTTTTAGACCCCGTACTCTAAAAAAGAGTAGAGGGGTCTATTAAGTTTGTCTGAAGCGAAATGCGCGTAACAGGCAGAAGGAGGCGTGGCCGACCCCATAAAGTATATATATTCTTGATCAGCATCAACAGCCGAGTCGATATAGCGATGTCCGTCTGTCTGTCTGTCCGTCCGTATGAACACCTGGATCTTCTAAACTACAAGAGCTAGAGCAGCCAAATTTGGAATGAAAGTCCGTCTATATGTCAGGCAGGTTAAGTTTATTTCAAATTTTTGCCACGCCCCCTACCGCCCCCGCAAATTGTAAAAAACTATTTTTACATGACCATAACTTGAAAACGACTAGAGCTAGAGAGAAAATTCACACATTATGTGTATGGTACCAATGTAACTATCCTCACCAAGTTTGATCCGGATCGGACAACTATAGCCTATAGCTCCCATAGGACAAATCGGTCGAAAATTGGTGATTTATATGGAGACATGAAGTTTTAGTTGAGCGATTGAGACCAATCTAACACATTATGTATATAGTACCATTATAACTATCCTCACCAAGTTTGGTCCGGATCGGACAACTATAGCCTATAGCTCCCATAGGACAAATCGGTCGAAAATTGGTGATTTATATGGAGACATGAAGTTTTAGTTGAGCGATTGCAACCAAACTAACATATTATGTATATAGTACCATTATAACTATCCCCACCAAGTTTGGTCCGGATCGGACAACTATAGCCTATAGCTCTCATAGGACAAATCGGTCGAAAATTGGTGATTTGTATGGAAAAACGCGCACTAGAAGGAGTGCGGGGTCTTTTACAGTCGGCTCGCTCGACTGTAGCCTTTCTTACTTGTTTTAAATTAACTTTTTAACTTTGGTATTTTTACACTTTTGTGAAACAACAAATCTTAACAAAAAAAAATAGATCTATTGAATCAATTAAATTATATATCTCAAACCAGTAAATCTTAAATTTATATTTAAACATTTTTAAAAATGAAAAAAAAAAGAGCGAAAAATAATTTCCTCTAAAACAGAACATTTTTCGAAAAGTTGAGTGAACTCTTTTTTTAAGAGTTGTTAATTCCATGCAGCGATTAAAGCTTAACGTTCATATCACACTGCTAAGACCATTTGGGAATTATAATTGTTTGAGTGTACAAATATTTAAAAAACAAGTTTCGAATATATTGCAGTAAGAACTTTCGGTCTTTATGATTCAACTCCTTAAATTAAGCACTTTGTTTTTATAGACTCTTTTAAGAGTACATTTTTCATTTGATAAAAGTATTTAAAACATTTTCTGAGGGTAAAATACATACAATATTAAAGAACTTTTTACTATATCATAAATAGATTTTTTTGGAAAAATTCAACAACTTTTCATTTAAAAGTAAAGTAAACTTATTGATAATCAATTGTTAATAAATCTGTCTTATTAACAAAAATATTTTAAAAAAGTCTAATAGATTGAAAACTTTCTTATTGTTAATCCCATTTTTTGTGATCCTCCCTTTTCAGGATCTGTTGGCGCTGAATCCCCGCGTAAAGACGCAGTGCACCGTGGTGCCCACGAAGCAGACGAAGGAGAACAAGAAGCACTGGAAGCGCAATGCTGATCACATGGCAGTACCATGCACTACTTTGTCCAACAACTTCGAGGACATTAAGCACACGACATTGTCGGAGCGTGGAGCACTCGAGGAGGCAGCTAGGTGCTTGAAATGTGCCGATGCTCCCTGCCAGAAGTCCTGTCCCACTCAATTGGACATCAAGAGCTTCATCACGAGCATTGCAAATAAGAATTACTATGGCGCTGCGAAGGCAATCTTTTCGGATAATCCACTTGGCCTCACCTGTGGCATGGTTTGTCCCACAAGTGATCTTTGTGTCGGTGGTTGCAATTTGCAGGCCTCCGAGGCGGGTCCCATCAATATTGGTGGACTACAGCAATATGCCACCGAGATCTTTAAGCAGATGGGCGTACATCAGCGCCGGTCGCCACATCAGAAGCCATTGGATCAGCCCAACAAGAAGATCGCTCTTCTTGGTGGTGGTCCTGCTTCTCTGTCGTGCGCCACATTCTTGGCCAGATTGGGTTACGATAACGTCACCATCTACGAGAGACGCAGCTACTTGGGTGGCCTGAGTGCATCCGAAATTCCGCAGTACCGTCTGCCCATTGATGTGGTGAACTTTGAGATCGATCTGGTCAAGGATCTGGGTGTCAAGTTCGAGCTGAACCGCTCACTTAGCACAAAAGATCTGACCATTCAAGTAAGTCCACTTAAAAATATTTAGTCTTGATCGTTTCTAAAAAATAATATAAATTCTAATATAAAAACTTAGCTTAATACTAGTAGAAAGGGCGGGAGTTGACCAAACTGACTTAAAGGACCCTATACTTATTCTAAATCATATCATACAATAATATCGAATAATTCACATGACGAATTTTGTGATATTTCGATTAGTAACAAGTAAGAAAGGTTACAGTCTACCAAGCCGACTGTAAAAGACCCCGTACCTATTATAGTGCGCCTTTTTTCATACAAATTTTCTATTTTCGACCGATTTGTCCTATGGGAGCTATGTAAAATAAATTTGATCTGCTCGCGAAGTAGTCGGACTTTCATTTCAAATTTGGATATAGTTATTCGATCCGGAGCAAATAGGGTTAGAATAGACCAAATACTGCCGTACAATGAATGTTGTTGGAATTGCGTTATGATGATAACACTAGTGTCGTGGGATATGGGGCGTGGCAAGTATAGAAAATAACTCTGATCTGCTTTACGTAAAGATGAACTAGTGTATTTCAACTTTAGTCGCTCAAAATCTTAGTCTTAGAAATCATATTGATTATATTCCCTTTATCCGATCTATACCCTATTCGAAATCTAACGTAGTGCTGTTCAACTAAATCTTCCTGCTCTGCTTTTACAGGGTTTGCTGTCCTCCGGACACGATGCCGTTTATGTGGGCATTGGACTGCCCGAACCCAAAGTGGATCCCATTTTTAAGGGACTTAACATCGAGTCTGGTTTCTACACCTCCAAGAACTTTTTGCCTTTAGTCTCCGATGGCTCCAAGCCGGGACTCTGTGCCTGCAAGTCGGCTCAGGCGCTGCCCAAGCTCTATGGCAATGTGATCGTTCTGGGAGCTGGTGATACCGCCTTCGATTGTGCCACCTCTGCGCTACGTTGCGGTGCACGTCGGGTTTTCGTGGTCTTCCGCAAGGGAACCACCGGCATTCGAGCTGTACCCGAGGAGGTGGACCTGGCACGTGAAGAACGCTGCGAGCTGATGCCCTATTTGAGTCCACGCAAGGTGATTGTCAAGGATGGTCAGATCACAGCCATGGAATTCTGTCGCACCGAGCAGAACGATAAGGACGAATGGATTGAGGATGAGGAGCAAATGGTCAGATTGAAGGCTAACTTCATTATTTCGGCATTTGGTTCTGGTCTTCAAGATGCGGAGGTGCGTGATGCATTGTCACCATTGGAATTCCGTTCCGGATTACCAGTCGTGGATCGCACGACGATGCAAAGCAGCCTGCCACAGGTTTTCCTGGGTGGTGATCTGGCTGGCGTGGCCAACACTACCGTGGAATCCGTCAATGATGGCAAAGTGGCTGCCTGGAGCATTCACTGCCAGCTACAGGGTCTGCCCCTGAACACACCGGCTGCCCTGCCGCTGTTTTATACGGACATCGATAATGTGGACATTTCCGTAGAGATGTGTGGCCTGAAATTCGTGAATCCTTTTGGACTGGCCTCGGCACCGCCTACAACAAGTGCTGCCATGATCCGTCGTGCCTTCGAGCAGGGCTGGGGATTTGTGGTGACGAAAACCTTTGGTCTGGACAAGGATATGGTCACAAATGTCTCGCCACGTATTGTGCGGGGCACAACGTCCGGTTATAAGTATGGCCCACAACAGGGATGCTTCCTCAACATTGAGTTAATCTCCGAGAAGCGTGCCGAGTACTGGCTACGTTCCATTGGTGAACTGAAGCGTGATTTCCCTGACAAGATCGTCATTGCGAGCATCATGTGTAGCTACAACGAGGCCGATTGGACGGAGCTGGCCACACGGGCTGAGCAATCTGGCGCCGATGCCCTTGAATTGAATCTGTCGTGTCCACATGGCATGGGCGAGAGCGGCATGGGATTGGCCTGTGGCCAGGATCCCAAACTGGTCGAGGATATCTCCCGTTGGGTACGCAAGGTCGTCAAGGTGCCGTTCTTCATCAAACTGACACCAAACATCACAGATATCGTGTCCATTGCGGCGGCAGCTCAGCGCGGTGGTGCCGATGGTGGTTCCGCCATCAATACTGTGCAGGGCCTGATGAGCCTCAAGGCCGATGCAACCGCATGGCCAGCCATTGGCAAGGAGCAACGCACCACCTACGGCGGTGTCTCCGGTAATGCCACACGTCCGATGGCCTTGCGAGCAGTATCGGAGATTGCCAAGAAGTTGCCTGGATTTGCCATTTTGGGCATTGGTGGCATTGATTCCGGTGAGGTGTCCCTGCAGTTCCTGCAGGCTGGTGCCACTGTACTGCAGATCTGCTCCTCCGTGCAGAATCAAGACTTTACGCTCATTGAGGATTACTGCACTAGCTTAAAGACATTGCTTTTCTTAAAGGCCAATCCACCGCCGGTAAATGGAGCCTTTTGGGACGGACAATCGCCACCAACTCCTGTGCATCAAAAGGGCAAACCCGTGGTTCATTTGACCGGCACGGGCAACCAAACCCTCGGCTTCTTTGGACCATATCAACAGCAACGTGACATCAAATTGTCCGATCTGCGTAAGAAAGAGGGCGCCTTCTGGGATGCCCAACATGCCACAGCAGATGTCCCGCCTTCCAGCAGCGCTGCGGCCACAAAGGTGGCACCCAAAATAAGCGATGTCATTGGAGCCGCACTGCCCCGCATTGGTGCCTACAAGAGTCTGGACAACACACAACAAAAGGTGGCGCTCATCAACGATGTAAGTGTGCCTTTCTCTCTCTTTCCTCCACTGTCTAAGTATTGTCTTCTTCTTCAGGACATGTGCATAAACTGTGGCAAGTGCTACATGACGTGCGCCGACTCCGGTTACCAGGCCATTGAGTTCGACAAGGACACACATTTGCCGCATGTGAATGACGACTGCACTGGCTGCACACTTTGCGTCTCTGTCTGTCCCATTATTGATTGCATTCGGTAAGTACTTTATCTTACTTTCTTTTTGGACTTCACTTACTCACTCGACTTTGAAATTTTCAGCATGGAGCCCAAGCAAATTCCTCATGTCATCAAGCGCGGCTTGGAGGACAAAACATTCTACACGCATGCACTTAGCCCAAGTCAATAAAAAATATATGTACATATATACCCGTTGTGTTTGTAAAACTAAAGCAATATTGAACTTATAAATAAATAAATGCATTTAACTAAACGTTTTCTTTATAGCACAAGCTTTCAGCGCGCGCGCTCAGCGGTGCTTATCGATAAGTAATCGGTCTTAGCAGTGATTATTATGTCACTGTTAAAGTTTAAAGATTGACAGCTCAGTTGTCAAAAGTTCTTTGGCTGCAATGAGTAATCGATCATAACAGAGCTGCTTTGTTGGCCCTGTTAATGACAAATATGTACATAATATGAATTCTCCCATATAAATTCAATTGTAGGATTATAAAAATCTAAAGCTTGCTGTACTTGTGCCTATCGATAGGTCGGGCACAGTAACAGCGCTCTGTTAACCAAATGTTTACGTTCACTGGGAATGACATTTAAACAGCTGTTTGTTATTATTATTTAGGCTTTTCTTTACCGCGATCGCAAAATTTTTGTTAATGGACACCGCAACGCAATCAACATCCCCATCAAGTCCCAGCACAGATACCAACAGTGGCTTGCTCTCGGCCACCGTTGTAGCAGGTCTGCAAAATCTGGGCACAACGCTAACAGCTGCCATCAGCAAAACGCTTATCGCAAATTCGCTGAAATTGACACTCCATCCAGATGCAAGTATGTATTCAGCAAATCAAAAACTTTCGTGTATTTACTCTAAAATAAATGTTGTAGTTATTGCACCAGTGCCAGAAATTTATGCAACGAATGCTGCTAGTGCAAAACAAAGCGAATACGCTGTGGTCACGCTGTATGCAGTGGCTACCAAACATGGCTGGGACAGCGGAACGTTGCGCCACCAATTGGAGACACTTGCTCTACATTCCAGCGCGATAGAGGAACTAACGCGCGTCTACGAGGACAATCGCAAGGAACTGGTGCTGCGTCAACTGCAGTTAGGCCACAATTTCCCCCACATTACCGATATACAGTGGCGCATTGTGTGCGATGTGAAGTCGTCGACATCTGGCAGCAGCAGCGGTGCTCCACATTTCATCATTAATCTTGGCCAATATCGTCAGAGCAGCGGCGAGCGCATAACAATTGTTGAGTTCATGTGCAATGTCGAGGAGCTACAATCGTTGATAAATCGTCTCAAGGATATTGAAAGACATTGCAACCAAGTGGCGATCACATAAATGAAAGTCTCAAAATTGGATTCAAGTCTTTTATGTAGACATTTATCATATATATATATATATATACCTATATATATGTGCATTTGTCTATGTCTTCGTGTATTTGTGTGTGTATTAATGTGTATAGTTTATTTATAATTTAAAGTTTATAAACAAGTCCAAACAAAAAACTTGACAATTAACACAGTTGTCATCACTAAACGGCTACGGCTACGACTACGTATTAAACTTTGTTTTTGTCCTTTCGATTACATCCTTATTACATTGCTGCTATTCCAGATATATAGGTTGCTTCGTATGCCGCTATTATTTGCTAGTGACATTTTAAAGTTCTACTAAAATAGTGTGTTTAGTATATATCTATTGTGTATATACATATGTATATTCAGGTCATTGCTGATTGGGGTCCACGCGAATTTTAAACTCCGCTGGCGCCAGCAATTCCACCAGCAGAGCATAGTTATTGGGCGCCGTACAGAATATTGTGCCGGAGAAGCAAGTCTTATCATTCTCCTCGGCGGCAATCAGTATACAATCATTATAATTAGATAGACGCATATTAACGCCACGAAAGCGATAATCTTGTTTGTACAATATGGAACTATCACGTTGCAGAAAATACGGGCGCCCACTGAATGGATTCAGAAAGTCCGACCAATAACCCAGTGACATTAATCTATCACTTATTTCTCTAGCGGCCAGCACAAACTACAAAAAGGAAGATTAACATAATTTAAAACAGTTCAAATAAGGATTGGGTTGTCCACAATAACTTGCCTTGGCAGCACCTTGTTCTATGTCTCCCTCGTAGCTAAGTGTTAGCAGTGTTATGGAATAGTCACGTTGGCCAACAGCGCGCACCGGAAATAGTTCAAAGATTGAGTCGCGTAGTAGCATTGGACACTGGCAGCATGAGAACTCTAAACATGTCTTATCCACATTATTGTCCTTAAAGAAATTGACTAGTTGTGCCAGTGGCTCCATTAAGCCCACTGTAGATGTGTCACCCTGCCAAGCAGGTCCGATTGAATTTGGTAAATAGAAGCGATTATGGCGTTTCGAGGTCAGCTCCCAATTGGGTTCACCCTCTAGGCTGTTAACATCATCTGTTTACAACAACACAAATAAAGCATAACAGTTACTCCTCTCTCTCTCTCTCTCTTCCTATCTTGGTTGAGCTTACCATCATCGACTTCCCGTGACTTGGTCACTGTTTTGAATGGATCAGCTGCATCACGCGGCGGTCCATTGCGTTTCGAATAGGAAGCTGTGCAGCCACCACTTGCAGCTTGCAATGATTGAACGTTTAGTATACCACGCAGAGTATTGTCCTGCAGGGGCTTCACATATGCATTGCTAATCAGACAGCGTCCAAATAAACGGCTCAGTGTGCGCGACATAATTATATCATATAAAGCTCTGTAAATAAATTAACGCGCAATTATTACGCATATTGACCTTAGCGCTCTTCGGTCACACTGTGCTCGACGTATTTTTTTTATATTAATACTCACTGGCAGCAGTTGAATGTTGAACAAAAAGAGCGAAAATCTGTATACAAATATAATTTCACGAATAATTTTGTAGTTTTATTTGAAATTCCTTGATATAATGTCGAAAGTTGAAATGTTTTTTCTATTTATTTTATATATATTTTTTGTTTTTTGTTGTGCCGTATGTGTTGTTGTTTGTGTTGCCAGTCGATTTTGTAATCGAGTCTAACAGCGCTGCCATATGTTTCAAAATCTCATTTGTCAACAGCATAAAAAAGAAAAACAAAACAATCATTTCGAATATTGAGCAATTTTACTCTCTTTTATACTCTTTTGCATACACATATCTTGGAAGCTAACCAGTTAATAATAATATTAAGGTTAAGGTTTTAGTTAACATAGATCTACACATATATCAAAAAGCTTATATTAAAATCCAAATCCAACGTGTTTATACACGATAGAAACATTCAATTGAATCGGATTCACAATTATCGTAAGACTTGAACATGGGATCGCTTAGCTCCGCTTCCGGCACGCAGGCGCAGTGGAAATTTTTGTTGTCCCGATTATATAGCTTTCGTGGAAAGCCGGACCAATCTCGCGGCTTGCCATCTCCGCTGGTTTTAGTGCACCAGACGCGGGTGCCCTTTGCCTCCGACCACTCAATATTACAGCCCGGATATTTGTTACGTATTTCTTCAAGCTCGGCCTTGGCAATCTGAGCTTGTTTTAAAAGCACAAGGAATTTCCGATGGTAGCTCGTCGATTGGCCATCTTTGTCATAGAAACGTCCAATTAGCTTGCCCTTGTACTCATAGTCCTTCTGGTAGAACTCTTTCCATTTGGCCAATTCGATCAGGTCACTGGTCTTTAAGCTCAGCACATCGTCAGCTGTCTCCGGATTGTAGTTCTCGAACTCGCCGGTGACAAACGAAACGGACGCGTCGCGGCCAACAAAGAAATTATAGCTGCAGCCGGGTCCATAGTGCTTTAGGCCGCGGGATACATCAAAGACCATACCAAGGAGCGCCAGGTAGATAGGACGTCCATTTTCACCGTTGTACGTGGCCAAATCTACAGGTGTAAAGATATTGCCGCCTGCAACTGTGAACGCAACAGCGGCGCTTTCAGCATCCTGCTTGGACGTTGTCTCCAAGTAACGTCCAGCTGCGTTTTGTAGTATTTCGACAGCTTCTTTCTTATAAAGTTTAGCCAGCACGGCTACTAATATTAATATCAAAGCAAATCGATATTTTAAAAGCGGTTTCACAAAACCAAACATTTTGGTGCTAAAACGTAACTTACAAACATATGTAAACTATGCGTACAGTGGATCAAGTTAGTATTAACCGTTACCGTTAGCACGCAAAACTTAAAAAAAATGTTTTTATTTAGTCAAATGAAGTTATTGCTTTGCACAAAAAAGTAATAGGTATTAAAACTTTCTTTTTTACAAAACTAACTTTAGCAGCAAACAAAATTAGTGCGCAGCGTACCAAAACTGAATAGTTATTTTGTGTGGCTAGCAAATCAGCTGATTTGCACCAATCACAGTTACCGCACAAATTGTGAATGGCGCTAAGTAACCGTTACAACACTGCAAACAAAACGCAATTTTTTTTAAATTTTGTATTTAAAAAATAAATATTTGAAATATGAATATAGACAATGCTCAAGAACCTATTATTAAGATGGATATGGCAACGGCTAAAAAATTATGGATACACTGTAATTCCTGTTTCGTCCTTTACATAGACAAGACAAACATAATCTTTTTGCTAGCCTGCCAGCATGTGGTTTGCGATAAATGCGTTACTGCTCATTTGGGGCGGACTCCAAATGATGCGCCCACATACACCTGCCCCGTGTGCAGCAAGGTGGTGCGAGGACGACAGGTAAACAACGCATTGCCCACAAATTTAAAGGATATGTTTCATCCGGAACCGTGGACAGATGGTTTACCTCACGCTCTCATTGCCTCATTCCAGCAAGCCAATCATAAAAGTATGATAGAGCATATAGATAGAAAGGTAGCAGATTAGTCCTTAAGTTTAAAGTATTATTCATTATGATAATTTTCGATATTGTAGGCTAAAGAAGCAGATAAATTGGAAAAGGACTTGGAACTGGCGCAGAAGATATGCCGACGTCATTACTTGGAACAACATCGCTTGCGCATGGAGCGTAAACAGCTCGAATTTCATGTGCGGAAAGTGCATCGTCAGGCTCAACTAAAAAAGGAATCAAAGCGTCGGTTTGTTTACCACTACTTTATATGTTTAAAAATAAAAAAATATTCTTTTCCAGCAATTTACAGCAAAATTCTACAAATAGAAAACTTTCAAAAGTTCATGAAAACCAGCAAATTAAGAATCGTCGAGTGTCTGAGCCGAAGAAAGCTGTTACAAGTTTTCTGCATAATAATAATCATTCTTTTGTTCTATAAATTAATTAAATATTTACACGACACATACAGTGTTATGCGTGTGTATGTGTGTGTGCGAAGTGTGGTGTGTATTGCATTTGAAAATTCTGTACAATCGTTTCTTCGCGGCATTGTCCAGCACTGTTTGTCATGTGCTTCTTCTTCGCTATTACGCTTGCGACACGACTCGTCGCCATTTTGAAGCCAGCTAGATTGTGTGACTGACTGTTAATGTGCATCTGCCAATACAATTTTGCGTGTGTTTTTCTTGAGCTGCAGAGGCGAGAGTACAAAGCGAATGGCAAATAGAAAAGAAGTTGCGCATTAAAATCGGCGCTTTCAATTTACAATTGTAAACAGAGAGGCAAGGCAAATTAGTCAAAATCAGCAACAAAGAGCAACAACAGACAGCAAAAACAACAAAAAAAAAAAAAAAAAAAACGATGAGCACCAGCAAACCAGGCGTGGTGCTCAATTGCCGCACATGCACGCGTGCATGTAAACAATACAAGTCGCTGCAGGATGAGATCGAGATTGGACCTGAGGGCACAACAACATTGGCCAACATGCTCAACTATTGCTCGAATCTGTCGTTTGAGCCGCAAGACGGTGGCTCACTGATGCCACAACATATTTGCCTACACTGCCTGCAATTGCTAGAACAGGCATTTAATTTCAAGCGCATGGTCATCGATTCAGACGAGCTGCTGCGTCTCGGACTCGAGGAAATCGACAACAACAATGTGCAAACGAGCGCCAGCTCCCAGGTGCAAAACCAATCACCACCCCAGACCCAGCTGCAAACCAGCATTGCCAATCAGGAGTATGTTATGATTGAGTTGCTCAACGATGAGACCGATTGTGAGGGCACAATTAAAGGCACATCGGGACCACACGATGTGGCCGCACTAGTTGAGACGTACAGTGAACAGGAGCAGGAAACGGATGCAGATCACGAACACGACCAGGAGTTTGTCATCGAAGAAGTGACCGAGGCAGAAGCTGAGATTGAAACTGAAGCGGAAACCGAAACAGAGGAAACAATTGAGACATTGAATGATTTCCAACCGGCAGACATTGAATATGTGACCATTAAAACGGAATATGACTCCCAAGTGGAGGATGAGGACGATATTGAGATAATGGACTCATCGCCACGCCTCGAAACCGTTAGTGAGCAAATGCAAATTCAAATGCTTGACGATCAAATGATTATCATGTCCGGCGAGGAGCATATCGATGAGGTAGTCGGCGAAGTGGAAGCCGATGATATGTTGGATATTGAGCGCGAAGAGCATCTGGTAAGAAACCATTCCTGCCCTGAAAGGTCCATTATTCCAATTAATTTAATTTGCTTCACAGCTCACCGGTGACAGCGAGGAAGGCGATGACTTTCTAGATGATTCCATGGATGATGCGACCACGATTCAAGTGGTCGGCGGCCCAGGCGGTGAGATACTGCCCCATGTGTGTCATGTATGCAACAAGGCATTCCGGCAACAGTGTCGCCTCAACCAGCACATGCGATCTCATGTGGACGAGAAGCTCTACAGCTGTGAGGTGTGCGGCAAGAAGCTGAAACATCTGCGTAACTACAAGGAGCACATGCTCACCCACACGAATGTGAAGCCACATCAGTGCCTGGTATGTGCCCGGTTCTATCGAACCACCTCTAGCCTGGCCGCCCACATGCGCACCCATGCCGAGGACAAACCCTACAAGTGTGATCAGTGTGGACGCAGCTATGCCGCCTTCGATCATCTGCGTCGTCACAAGCTAACCCATACGGGTGAGCGTCCCTATGCCTGTGATCAGTGTGACAAAGCCTACTATGATTCATCATCGCTACGTCAGCACAAGATTAGCCATACGGGAGAGAAGGCATTCACCTGCGAGATCTGCGGCGTGGGCTTGTCCCAAAAATCTGGCTACAAGAAGCACATGCTTGTCCATTCCGGCGAAAAGCCGCACAAGTGTCATATCTGTGGACGTGCCTTTACCTTTACCAGCAATCTGAATGCCCATGTTCGATTGCATTCCGGCGAAAAGCCTTTTAAATGCGATAAATGCATGAAAGCCTTTCCAACCAAGAAGCGCCTTAATAGCCATCTGCGGGTCCACAACAAGGAGGCACCGGTGACCACAACCAGCAATGTCCTAACCACATCGACGTCGGCGACAACAACGACGACGACGACAGGAGGGGCGAATACGGTGGGCGCGGCTGGCCGTCGCGGTGCCATCAATATGCCGGATGTGACCGATCAGCAGGTGTCCACCTCCAAAGTGGTCATGGTTCTCTAATACCCCATAAACCTAGTCGCTAAGCATAGTTTTAACACACACACACATACACACACGCAACAACAACACACATATATATATATATGTATATAGCTGCTCCATCTAAACTATTTGATTAAATTGCCAAAACTTTTGTTTAAACACAATTTTATTATTTTTAATTTGTATTTTTTATTTTGGAATTGTTGAAATAATTATTTAAATAACAAACATATGAGGGCTGTAATTAGTTGTACTTTTAAGCATAATAAAAACAATTTGTATTTGTATAATATAAATAATAGTTTGTAAAAAAGACCTTGACTAGCTTTAAGTCGATTTTGTGCTTAAACTACGCTTAATAACAACTTAGAACACTACAGTCGTCACGCGACTTTAGTATACCCGTTACTCAGTTAAAGTATGTGATTATAATTAATAAAATATATTAATATTAGTGCAATTGTTTGGATGAGGGACGCTGGGGCAAAAGAAATACACAGAAAAGTTGTTCCCGCTAATCTATGGTTCTTAGACCGACCATAGAAAACTATGACAGCTATACTATATAGTGGTCCGATTTGAACAAAACTTAGACGGAAAACTTGTTTAGAGTGTTAGGAATTATATTCTGTGTAAGTTTAATTAAGATAACTTAATAAACAAAAAAGTTTTCCATAATAATTCATAACAAGTCTTAACTTTTAACCGACGTTTCCTAATAAAATTATAGTTTTCCGATTTGGATAAAATTTTGTCAGTTCACTTACCAAGTTGGCCAACAAATTCTGTGTGAACTTGGTCTAGTTGGCATTGAAAACAAATTAGTTTTCAATATTAAAACATAATTTCTTTACCCTATAATTAAATTTGCTGCTATATAGAACGATCTAAAGGGGGCGTGGTTGCTCTAGCTCTTAAAGTCTTTGAGACACAGACGGACATGACTATATCGACTTGACTTATCAGGAATATATAGCGTCGTAGATGCCTGCTGTTTCCTTCATCTATTTCACCGTTTATAGCATTCCCTTTTCTACTAGGAGTAACGGGTATTCTCTATGTACAGTGGTTAAAATAGTTTATTTCTGGGCGGGAAACGATTCACTCGATGGTTTCGCTGGTTGATTTCGCCAGCAGCTTCATCAGGCAGCTGGGACTTTTGCGGGTATGGGAACGTTTGTGTGCTATTAGATTACTGGAATAACGAAAGCTACGTCCGCAGGTATCGCAGCTGTGGGGCTTTTCACCCGTATGGGTGAGCATGTGCTTCTTGTAGCCAGACTTTTGGGTTAATCCTTTGCCGCAAATGTCGCAGGTGAAGGGCTTGACGCCGCTGTGGCTGAGCAGGTGGGAGCGTAATGAGGATGCCTGGCGGTAGGTCTTGTCGCAAATGCTGCACTTGTTGGGATTATTGGGATTATGTAGCGTTACGTGGCCATCGTAGGCGTTGCGTGTCTTGAACGAGTCACCACAAATGCTGCAGACATAGGGACGCTTATCACCGTGCAGCTGCATGTGGTACTTGTAAGAATTGCTTGTGCTTAGCTGCTTGCCACAGATCTGGCATTGCAGTGAAGGATTATGCGATTTGTGACGCTGTGGAGCACGCTGTTTAACGACAGCTATTTCATTGCCAGTTGTGGGCTTCTGATCCGCCAGCTCCTCATTCTCCTCAGCTTCCTCCTCGTCCCCCTCATCATAGTCGTCCGTTGAGTCGAAATCCACTTCCAAGAGCTCCATCTTAGGTGATGGACTCTGAAAACGTAACTCAAGTATGGATTCATGCTCCTGATTGGATAACGCATCGCTTTCCTCCAGCACATACACATACTCATCCGTCTGGCTCAACTCCAGGTCCGTCTGTTCTTCGAGCTGAGACTTTGCCAGCGCTGGCGTCGGCGTTGGGCAGCGGGAACTGTTTAATAATTGCCTGGCATGACGTTGTCTGAGCAGCGTGTCCGTTTGGAGCACCAGACATTGGAACTGATGCACTTGCATGAGCAGCTCAACGCAGGGCTTGCAGATATGCGAGGGCAGGAATTCCTCCTTCTCAAGAATCTGCAAATTGGCGCAATCGCTGAGAAGCGCTGCTAGCGTCCTTGATTCCCCGGCAATTTGTTGGGTCTTGTAGAGCGACAGACAGTGTGTGGCGTGCATATTGCACGTCCGGCACACTTGCAGACCCATCTCAGCAAGAATCAACTTCTCCTCGCTTATAGACATGCTTTTTTAATTGCATTAAATGCTTTATTATTGATGTTCGCTGTGTTTACCACACACAATAAATTATGTCAACTCTAGCGTTAAGAGTTGCCAGATCGTTGGCTGTAAACCGTCAGCTGATGTCATGACAGTGTTGCCATATGACTTACATATATATGCAGAGAATTTTTCGCTGCCATGCCGGTTAGTTCTTGAGACTGGTGCATGAAAATAAAGGGAAACGCATTTGTTAGTGAAAAGTTAAGTAATTTGAAATCAGTTGAAGATGAGCATGGCACCAGCTAAGCCAGTCATACAATTGATGCGATTAAATGCTCCACGTGCTTCCTTTCACACAATTGCCAATCATTTTCGGCGCACATTTGCATTGAATAATCACTTGTCGTCGCTGCCGCCGTCGTCGTCGCCGTCATCGCTGTCGCTGTCGCAGTCGCTACACTGTCGAGCTTTGTCAACGGCAGGAGTCATTCACACATGCAGAGCACAAAAGGCAACCAGCTGGTTGACCAGCAGCCGAACCTACAGCAATGCAAGTAAGTATTATCTGCTGCTATTCAACGATTATCCAACACTAAAAAAAAAAATTATTTCGAGCAGAGGAACAACCTCCAGCGGCAGCATCAGCAGCTGAGACTGCGGCGCCGCTACTTTCCAAACTGTTTCCACAAACGGCGCCCGATGCGGATAACGGTGCTGAGCAGGAGCGCAAGAAGCGCGAAGAGGATGAGGCTAAAGAAAATGAACGTGCCTGGAAGCGCATGAAATTAGGGTATGTTGCAATCGATTCAATAATTCAGTGTTCTTCTGTTGTTGATGGTCAAACAGCGCGGG
The DNA here is from genome assembly GCA_018903735.1 of Drosophila cardini. Lineage (NCBI taxonomy): Eukaryota > Metazoa > Arthropoda > Insecta > Diptera > Drosophilidae > Drosophila > Drosophila cardini. The sequence goes on along the minus strand of JAEIGM010000012.1, from coordinate 3,424,121 downwards.
TCAAGTCGAAATAGCCATGTCTTAAAATATGTCATTTATCATTATCCAAATACATATTATTGACTGACTGATCATCGTGCAGCCGAAACGGAAAGGTGTTTGAGACTGAAATTTGTACTGATAGAGAAGCTTAATTTCAAAATTCATACACCAATTAGATCTAAATATATTAGGGAATTAAATATGTTATATATCTTCTAAAAGAACGTTCTGATATAAATTAATCCATAGTTGCAAAACTCACTGTATCTGTTATAACAGACTGATTGATTATATTGCCGCACAAACGGTAAGGGGTACGAGACTGAAATTTTGTATAAAAAGATAAACTTGAACTTTGCATTTCTTCAGTGATCTGCTGGGTTAAAATATATCGTATATAGGAACAATCAGTTGTTATTCAACTTTAACTTTAGAAAACTAACTAAAAAACTGGATGATCATTGCGCAGCCTACTTGAAATGGGGTACACAAAACTACGGCACATTAACTACAGGGTCTTTGCAAGGCTATAAACTAATTTTTTACACCAAATAATTTCTCATGCAGTTTTGCCATTTTTGGCGGTGGCGGCTTTGCATGCGCACTATGGGGTATCTATGAGTTTGGCAAACCCGAAGTTGATGCAGAAGGACAAACGATTGAGGATGAGTTCACACACAAGCCATTGGTGCAGCAATATTTGCAACGTATGTGGAAATCGTTGCATTATTATCAGAAAATGATACAAGAGCCGTCACGTGAGAAGCTATTGCCCGATCCACTTAAATATCCCTATGTACAGCCACGATATACCCTGGTGCTGGAGATGAAGGATGTGTTGGTGCATCCCGATTGGACATACCAGACAGGCTGGCGGTTCAAGAAGCGTCCCGGTGTCGATCACTTCCTGCAGGAGTGTGCCAAAGACTTTGAAATTGTTGTGTTCACTGCCGAACAGGGTATGACCGTATTCCCCATACTGGATGCCCTCGATCCCAATGGCTATATCATGTACCGACTTGTGCGCGATGCCACCCACTTTGTGGACGGTCATCATGTTAAGAATTTGGATAACCTTAATCGTGACCTCAGACGTGTAAGTAGAGAGTCTATAGAGTCCTGAATTGTTCAGATTTGTCAAGTTATTAACTCCGATTTGCATTCCAGGTTATTGTGGTTGACTGGGACAATAATGCCACCAAGATGCATCCGGACAATACCTTTGGCATCGCACGCTGGCAAGGCAATGACGATGATGCCCAGTTGCTGGACTTGATAGCTTTCCTAAAAAGTAAGCAGTGTTATCAACTTAGCTTTTTTCTAGCCAGTTTTAAAATTTTGAGTAGCTGTTAGCGGGAAAAATGGGATTTGTTAAAGAATTGACTTTCAATGTAAACATTTTTGACAACGCTGCCGATTTAGCTTTTTTCGGTTTGATTTAAAACAGCGCAAATGTTCCAATATATGATATAGAGAGAAACATCAATTTTTGACCTTCTGAAGTATATATATTCTTGATCAGCAGCAGCCGTCGCATGTTTCGTCGCGTATTTCAGCGACTATAAGGGCTAGACCAACCAAAATGCACATTATATGAAAAGTGTTTAAGCAGATCAAGTTTGTTCTAGTTGTTTGCCACGCCCCCTTAAGGCAGTTCTTTACATGTACCTTCAAAGTTAATAGCGAGCAGACAAAACATGTTTTGGTACAGAAAGATTTTTTATTTGTATTAAATAAGAACAGAGAATGTTGATACTCATTTTGAACAGTGTACAATTTGTTTAAATTTATATCTTTTTCCACTTTGCAGTCATTGCCCAAAACGATGTGGATGATGTGCGTGAGGTATTGCACTATTATCGCCAGTTTGAGGACCCGATCAATCAGTTCAGGGATAATCAGCGAAAATTGGCCGAACAAATGCAGGAAGCCGAACGCATCGAACAGACGAAAACCAAACCGATGGTCAAGCAGTGGTCCCGCAACATTTTGGGCCGTTAACTGGACGAAGCCATCTATCCATCCGAAAGCCATAGTCTTACACATAAAACATGCTATAACAAATTTCTACCCAGTGAAGCCCATTTATCCCCCGTCACAGCCCCACTGTTTTTAGAGCGGAGTTAGGGCATGGCCCAAAATTTTGAAACAACCCAAGCAGAGTACACTGTACAAAATGCTGAAATGATAATGTACTTGCAATCTTTGCACGCTTTTCTTTTCATGGAATACACTGAAAGAAAAAACAAAGTTTTTTCATTCACTATTTGTTTTTCTTAGTTTTTTTTTCTTGCTTGTTTGTTTTTCTTTCTTTCACCTTGGGAAATGTAATTATCCTAATGCTATTTAATAATAAAAACTAAAATAAAAAAAAAACCAAAAAAAAAAAAGTTGTTTATTTAATTATTTTTAACGCGGATCAAGAAGATATATCCATTTTTTAAGACACCATTTTTGTTTCTTAAACAAGTCTTCGGATTTTGTTTTTGATATAACTGATCGCCCAAACACTAAGCGGTAAGACAGTGAAGTTTTTACTATCGAAAAATACAACACAATTCTATTATGTGGAAATCTGTCTAGTTTTGGCGTTAATCTTGCAAAGGGGATTATGTTTTTGTCACGAAGTGTGTAACGCATTGAAGGAGACGTGGCAGACCCCATAAAGTATATATATTCTTGATCAGCATCACAAGCCGAGTCGATATAGCCTTGTCCGTCTGTCTGTCTGTCTGTCTGTCCGTATGAACAAACAGATTTCAGAGATGGTAAGAGCTACAAGTTTGAATTTAGTCACAATCGACTCGATATTAAGTCAGTCAATACAAGAATCTTTTTTTTTTCGATGCCACGCCCCGTTCGCCCACAATGAGCAAAAAACTAGAAACACCTCGTAAAAAATTGATGTTATGGGCGAATATCTCAGTAACTGGCACTTAGGAACACCAATTTTGGTATGCAGGTTCCTTGAGACGGCATAAATGCATTGTTAATAAAAATTTTGGACTGCCACGCCCCCTTTTCCCACAAGAAATGAAATAACTTTCAAACTTCGATGCCGATTTTAAGGCATATGTTCTTATCGTAGAGTATTGTTATTTCACATTCGTTTGAAGACAAAGTATATCAAACTATCGTGAAAGTTGCATATAAATCGGACTATAAACAAAAGAGCTAGACACGTAACAAAGTTTATAATTGAACGCAATGCCAATGCATGTGTGCAAGCGAGATAGAAACATACAAACATGTGAGCGAACGTTTTCGCTGCTTTCTAGCGGCAGCGCTGCCCGCGAATGCTGGCCGTGCCGACCAATTGTATATGTATTACATATACACACATACATATGTGCGTGCAGACATATAATGTCAAATGCATATGTGTGTGTATATGTACATACAATCAGATGTTTTTGTTTCAACGTGTTTTGTTGCAAGTATCAATTAATATACTTGGATACCGATTTTATTAAATGATCGGAAATAAATTGCAGAGAGTATTGTACGGTCGGGCGTGCTCGACTGTACTTTTCATTCTTGTTATGTTTTACTACAAATAATAAATAGAGAAATAATTAGGTTTATATGGCAATTATGTTTTATTAAAAACTACTATTAAAAAATGTGTTTTAATAAATTCTTACTCATCCTAAACTATTGAAAACTGTACAAACTTTTGCTATAGAATCGAATTTATATTTAATGTAATGTTTTTAATAAAATTAATACTTAGAACAAAAACGTTTTTTTTTTTTTTTTTTAAATTGTATGAATAGCTGTTAAAAATTGTACAAACTTATAGAATCTTATTTATATTTATATATTATGTTTAAAATTTGTTTTAATACAAAATAACAAGTTAAATCAATTCAGTTTTATGTTTAAGTTGATATTACAGCTATGATACAAATAGTAATATAAGTCAGAAGTTTTAGTATAATTGGATAAAACCTAGTGTTAAAATAGGAAGTGTGAACAAAAATATTTAAGGCAACAAAATTCCTTAATTATCTTTGTAGAAAGTAAGATCATTATTATTATGATCAAATTTTGTTAGATGATTAAAATTGTTGAAATTGGAGTCACTATAATTGGGATTGGGGTCATTGTCATCGTCTTCAATTTCAGTGAATGGCCACTTTTTGAATGAGTACTTCTTGTCGAACAAGGAGAGAACATTTTTGGCTGCGGCAGCATTATCATTGGTTATCTGATTGCCACGCTTAGCGGGTGCTACGATGCCAAAGGATTGGGTGAATCCCCGTGCACGATTGCGTCCCTGACGCCGCACCTTTGACTTGCCCTGGGAACTATCCTCACTGATTGGCTTATCCAAGGATTCCTTCGAATCTGATTCCAGTAAATGTTGCGGTGAATGCTGTTGCTGCTGCTGTAACTGCTGCTCAGGTGTAAGTTGTTGCTGCTGCTGCTGCTGCTGTTGCTGATTCTGTCGCAGAATCTCGCGGGCAATCGACTGCGTTTTGCTGCCATATGAATCTGCATTGTCCAAACGATGTAGAGGTAGTAATGAGTAATATCCCTGGAATTGTGGCAAAACATTTGCCAATTTCTCAGTTTGCTTACAGTATGGTCCCGTTGGATTCCAATTGGTTGGCATTGTCACCGTCTTTGGCTTAGTCTTTGGCTTCGAAGTCTTTGGTATTGCGCCCTCGGGTCCGAAGAAAGGATTATAAAATCTTATTCCATATATTGAAGGTAGGTTCTGTCGCAAAAATAAAAAAAAACAATTTAAAATACAAAATGGTTGAAAATAGTACAGTTAGGTGAACCGCCTTTAAAAGACTCTGTTCTCATTCTAGTAATTATATAGTTTTCCATACCAATTGCTGAACTTAGACTAAATTTTCCTACGGTAGCTAGCTAACCGATTTCTATTAAATTTATCCAGGGTGTACCATATGGTATTTTATTTATAATGTCTGAGTTTCGTTGCGATATCTCAAGTTTTTACTACTAAACTCTGATTTTTAACCAGTTGGTCCTATGGAAGTTCAACATCTTGCTATATACATGATCAATTGGTGCATTATTCATGCAATTTTGTGATCAGCAGGAAATTTGTGGAATTTCAGTTATACCGATTGATTTGTCCGAAAAAATATCCATACATCTTAAAGAGATATTGTAAAACATTGGTTCATATTATAACTGATCTGTCACAAAAATACAAAGCGATTACTAAATAAAAATTCTTGCTGAATGCCCCCAATATGATCCTTCCTTAGTACTGAATTTAGACCAAATGTTTTTAAAGGAACTTTGGGATTTTAAACAAATTTGGTCAGGTTATATCGGTTGATATAACCTTCCAAAGTTTTGAATGATAATCTTTACTATACGATTGATTAACCCAACAGAATAATTTTTCAATTGGGACGAAATCTGGTCGTGAAAATGTTATATATTTTTAAAGTGTTGGTTTGGTTGTGATAGCTGAATAAACACAACATTTTGTCATACTAATCATTATCGATTCGCCCTTTATATATAGGGAGCTATATAGTGTGAATTGGGTTATAGTATTTCAAAACTATTTTTTATACCTTACAGGGATGGAAAGAGGCGTGAGCAAATCATTTTCAATAAACTTAACGGACTTTCATACCAAATTTGTTAAATTTATATTATACAAACAGAAGGACTCCATCGTAAAATATAACTTATGGGATCGGCCACGCCTCTTACTCGCTTTTACGTACATATTTTGTGTTCACAATCTAATGGGTCTCTTTACTCTTTTCAAGTACGGTTACAAAAAATACGGTTTTACTAGCTTACATCGTCCGATGGATCGAATTCATCGTCCGTGTCGTCGAGCAGTACTCCATGGCCGGAGTTGTCCAGTCCCTGGGACAAAAATTCCGTATTATAGAGCACACCGTTCAAAAATATATGATTTTGAATGGGCATTTCGTGTGCATTCTGGGCATTTGGATTTATCATTCTGGCGTGCATTCCATTTCCCGTCTCGGGTGGAGATGACTGCAATTTTTGAACGATCTCCGGTGGAATGAAGGTCCAGTTGTTGCCATTATTTGACATTATGCCCTGCATTTGCTGATGTTCCTGATTATAAAGCTGCTGATTTTGATTTTCTGGTGGAATACTATTAATTGCTTGTCTATAAATGGGAATCGGCTGTATTGGCTGAATCGGTGGAGCATGCTGAATCGGTGGCATTTGTTGTATATGTGGAATCTGCTGAATCGGTGGCATTTGCGGAATCTGTTGCATTTGCTGAATTGGTGGCATCTGTTGTATATGTGGAATCTGCTGAATCGGTGGCATTTGAGGAATCGGTTGCATTTGCTGAATTGGTGGCATTTGCTGAATATGGGGCATTTGCTGAATCGGTTGTATTTGTTGAATCTGTGGAATTTGCTGAATCGGTTGCATCTGCTGAATCGGTTCCATTTGCTGAATCGGGTGTATCTGCTGAATCGGTTGTATAGGCGGAATCGGCTGACCAGCTGTTGGCGGCGACATATAGCCATAAGACGAGATAAGCTGATTGTACGCCTGTAAAAAAGCCGTCATTGCGTCAAAATTTGGCTGCGCTTGCGCATTCAACGTATTGAAATCCTGCAACGGTGTCTGTGGCATCGCAAAATGTGGATTAATTTGTTGCATATTGTTGTTGTTGATGTTGTTATTGTTGTTGTTGATGTTGTTATTGTTGTTGTTCATTTCGTTGTCGGCCTTTGCTTGCAAAATAACTTCATTTTAAGGTTAGTTTGAATGTGTGCAAATATTAACACAATTGATAAAACAAAAACTGACCTAATTTTGCCTGTGAATGGCAACAATTTAAACTAGTAAAAGCTTTAAATTGCGTACGTTTTAAACAAATTACAAAATTAGTTTCTGTTTAATTTTGCTCACACAATGCCAACTACTGTCGTTATGTTTTGAACTAAAGGAGCTTACGGAAAGTAGTTATTCAAAACAGAAACGGTATCGATAGTTGGTTAATGCAAGCGTGGAATAACTGTCATGATAAACACCAGAAAATCAAAAACATAACAGTGTAGGGAAATGCGATGAAAGTCTTAAAATCGATAACTCTGATTGTATCGGCAATGTACAAAGCAAGATCAATTTAAATTAAACAGATATAAAAAAATAAATATTTCATCTTATTAGTCAGTAATTTGATTCCAATAAAAAATACCGATAGTGGAAAAACAGTATAGGATAAATAATCAGCTCGATCTGCAGTTTACAAATTTTTTCTTACTAACCAACTGCCGCTTGGTTCTTCCACATTTTTTCCCACAGGTGAAATGATAATTGCCGGTGATCGTTATGCTCTCACTGAGAAGGAGAACAACATGTATTCGATTGAGATGATACTTTATGTAAGGCGATTGCAATCAACCGATTATGGTAAGTGAAAATGGTTTCTTCTTCAATTAAATTATAATTTACTTGTTGAAAGTTATTTTTAAATAACTGCAGTTAGTTTTAATGTGAATTATAAAAAATTTTATTGAAAGCTTTTTTAAATAAATGCATTTATCGATAAAAAAAATTGCTTAAAATTTATATCGATGTATCGTACTTATGACAAAGCATCGATGCATCGCTTGTGGAATCGATGTAAGTGCCAGCTTCAGCAGAGAGCAGCAAACAGCTGCGACGATTTACTAGCTGGGGTTAAAAAAGCCGACAAAAGAAAAGAAAAACAAAAACTATGACCGTTTCAAACACCGTGGACCAATACACGATCCTGTCCGGGGATCGGTCAAAGATAAAAGATCTGCTCTGCAATCGTCTTACAGAATGCGGCTGGCGGGACGAGGTGCGATTACTTTGCCGGAGTATTCTGCTTGAAAAGAGTGGCAACAGCGTCACAGTGGAGCAACTCATCTCTGAAGTGACACCCAAGGCGCGCACACTGGTACCCGATGCAGTAAAAAAGGAACTGCTTATGAAAATCCGCACAATACTGGCCGAAAACGAGGCAGATAACTCAAATTAAGTTTTAATTGTACAGCTAATATTAAGTCAACATTTGCTTATGTTTTCTGCATATATGTTTTCTTTCATTACACATTATCATCCACAAAACACTTTTTTGCCAATAAATTATATACAAGAAGACAATCTGAGAACGGAATGAAGGGGGGGGCAAATGTGTGTGAGTGTAAGTGTTTGTGTGTGTCCCTCTCATATGGGACAGACGGAGCCGTTGCTTATGTACTGATAGTTTCCGGAAGCATCCGATATGGTTTGCTGCGTTCCTGTTTCCTCGATGAACTCCATAGGCGAATCCAAAGCGACGTCAACAACATTTTCACTGCCTTCTATCACTATATTTGCAGCTGTTGTTGTTGGGGACGTGGTGGCGAGTCCAGCTGAAGCGGCAACTGTATCTGTTCCTACTCTTCCTCCAGTTGCATCGTTTGGCGCCACTGCCGTGGGCTGTGTGTATTTCCTCACCCATTCATTGGGATGCATCTTCTTCTTGTGATTATGCATATTCGCATGTGACTTAAACGTTCGTGCACAAAATTGACACGAATACAGATCAATCCCAGTGTGCGTTGCCATGTGTTCCTACGGAATAATAAAATCAAGTTATTAACAAATCGGCAGGTAAAAACAATTTTCAATAGTAGCTAAGTCTAAATCAAATTTTAAATGTATAGAAATTTAGTTGATAGCTAATCTGAAGTTTTAGGTGGAAAAGTATTTCTTTAAATAAGGAAACTTTATTGTCCTCACTGACTGATCGTCGTAGAAAACAAATAAAAGCAAGTGAGAATGGCTACATTCGAGCATGCCGACTGAAAAGGCCCTGTACTCGTTTTAGATTCAATTTTTTCATACAAATCACCAATTTTCGGCCAATTTAGCTTATGGGAGCTACTTTTTATGCTATAGTTGTTAGATCTGGACCAACTGTGCGATAGGGAAAGTCTTAAAAATTGTATATAAACTTGATCTGCACAAGGCATAGACGGATTTTCAATCGAAATTGGATAGATATAGTTTTTATAGCCTATGAGATACAGAAAAAAAGTTGAAAAGTGGATTAAATATGAATCTTCTCCCCGTAAGCCCAATACTTACGGCTAGTGCACGCGAGAGCTTGAACTCCTTGCCACATAGGGTACAGCCGTGTCGCTTGGTGGAGTGATGGTATCGCATATGACTGCTCAGAGCGACACGCGATGACTTCTCGGCACTACAGAGGGGACATCGGTATTTGTTGTTGCCCTCGCGATCGTCGTGACGAGCGAGATGCTTGCGAAGACTGCGCTCGTCGCGAAGCCAGCGACTGCATAGATGGCATTGAACCTCCTCGACGGGTCCCTCCGGATGCAGTGCCTTCTTGTGGGTAAGGAAATTGGCTTTGGAACGGAAATGGGAGCCACAAATATCGCAGATGACCGGTGCAAAATCCGAGGTGTGCATGCGTTTAACGTGCGCCGTCAGCTCTTCTTTCGACCGGAAGCTGTATGGAACAGAAAGAGACAGAGACAGGGAGAGTGAAAAAGAGAGAAAGAGAGAGAGGGAGACATAGATTAGAGTGTGCTGGGTTAAAGGAGTACTTAGCATTAAAAAGAACTAAATTTTGCTCAACGTTTGCTTCTTAAACAGTGTTGACAACTTAGCAGTACTCCAAGGAGCTATTCCAAAACAATAAAACGACTTGGACAGTTAAGAGTTACTCAAAGAAAGGGACATTTTGAGATAGGACTGCTTAATTGGCAACACTGATAAGTAGCTCTGAACGAAGTAAGACTCCAAATTTATTAATTTTTGAAACTCACGTCTTCGAACAGGTTTCACAGGCCTCGGTGCGCTCGGTGCCCTTGTGCCCCTTGATGTGCATGGTGAGTAGAAACTTTTTGGCGAATCGTGCCTCACAGGTGGCACACTGATGGACCAACTGCTGCTGATCGGAGTGGAAGCGCAACATGTGCATGTCCTGGCTGTTGCGATTGAGGAAACTCTTGCGACATGGTTTGCAGCTAAAGTACTGCGGATCCTTGTGGTAATGCAAATGATCGACATAGAGTGTTCGTTTCTTGTAACGATTGTTGCAACATTGCATGTAACCGGTGCAATTGTGTATCACACGAAAGTGTCGCTTCAGCTCAACAAAATCCTGCAATGGCGCCGCACAGAGGCAACAATCCAATTTCACATTGGCGGCAATATAATCATCCATTTCCTTGATGCTGCTACGTTTGGCAGCCAATTGGGGTTCATCCATTTTGGGGCGTGGCACCTTTGGTGTGGTCGATACACTTTTGTTCTTCTTTCCCTTAGGACGACCACGTTTGCCGCTCGTTACGGGTATTGTCGGTTTAACAGACTTAACGGACTTTGTGCTCTTTGTTATGGGCTTTATTGTGACGGGAGAATCAGACTGCGCTTCAGTTGCTGCATTGCGTCGTAGTTCACGGGAACGCGCACGAGATTCACGTAAAGATGTAGATGATGATGATGTGGTTGCTGCTGCTAATGATGAGGCAGTTGGCTTGATCTTATTAAGTTTCTTGGCCGATAACTGTCGCGTTTTGCCTTTGGTCTGTTTAGGTTTCACTGTTACGGGCGACACACGATCAAATTCATCAGCGAATGCATCACAGCTGCTGCTTCTGCTGCTGCTGCCGCTGTGATCGTTGCAATGATTATCCATCGTTTGGCTTCCAGCGTGTACATCAATCTCTGGCTCACACAGTATGTGATCCTTGATGTCATCGCTGTGCTCATCAAAGACCAGCTTCGATTCAATTGGTGACTCGGTGTTCCATACGACAACAGCTGGCTCTGGAGGTGGTTCTGGTTCGGTTTTTAGCAGCATCTGTTGCTTCTCTGCGACCATTGCACAGAAGTGCTCGAATTCGGTTAAATTTCGCCAGCATTCTGTGCACAGTCGATTCGATATGACATCGTTGACATTTACCTACACAAAACGAATTGCAATTGCTTTGTATTTCAATTTTATATTTCAACATTTCATACCTCAAGTTGCAAATATTTGGCAATAACCTTGGACAGGCCGTTATCCGCGCCGCTGAATATATATACGCACACGGAATTCTCCAGATCGCACAGGCACAAACGGCATATCATAGTTATTATTTTTGTTTGTACTTATTTGCTTTAAGTACTTCTTTCATTTAATTAAAGGTCTAAACTTTTGCAGCAGACCAAATCCTGCATGTAGTAAACAAATATGCTTTTATCGATAGCACCTGCCATCGGCATTTTGCTTAGCGTAAATTGTCCGCCGCCACAAATATCGATACACGTGCAGTGCGTGGAGCAGTAGAGATGAGCAACTTACCAGCGTGATATATCACTGTCTTATATATTTGTAAAAATTCTCAAAAGTAGGCAAAGCAAATATAATAACTTAGTTCATGCTTTACGTTGTAAACTATTTTCAGTGTAATGCAAATACAAAGCGCTTACATATATATTTTAAAATAAAAAAAAGCATAGTGACTATCACTGGTCACAGTCACACTTTAGCCAGAACTATTTGCCCCAACTCTAGACATTGACACTTTCCGCTCGCACGTTGACAAGCCTACAAATCTAGATCTATCGATATTTTGTTACACTTTTTAATATTTATTTATTTTGTACATCGCTAAATCCCAAACGAACAGAAAGCAATTGAATTTTTTTTTTTGTGAGCACGATAACTTATTTAAATAAAATGCAAAAGAAGCCGCTTAACCCAAGCACGCTGCTGGATAAACTGCATCGAGGCGCTGTCTACGCCTGCATCGGCGTTACACTGTACGGCACATATTTGCTTGGCATGCGTTATTACTATCACTACACTGTGATACGGCCGGAAAAGCAGCAGGCGGAACTGAAGCTATTGGATGAAGGCGCCCATGACAAGGCCAAGGAGTTGAAATATTAATGAAAGCATTGCTATATATTCATTGTTAAGTGTTTGCAATAAATGATAAACATTCGGTTTATTTAATTGTTATTAATCACATACTTTTATTTTCGCCTTCAGCCCCAAACAAAATTTGTTGTGTAATGTTTTGATGCTACTAACTAGTAAATTGCTCTGCAAACTTCCATCCTTTTGCTTTTAATCTAAGAGACCTTGGCTATTTAACAAATCGTCCATAAATCAGTCAATACTGTCAATATGCAATCAATATTGTTGTCAACTGCTGCTGCAATTGCTGTTGTTGTTGTTGTTGTTGTGATTGACAGCGTCGTGACCGGCGGCAAGCCCAAAGTTTCAAACTTCTAAAACTCTCCTTACACTGTACAAAAAATATGTGTGCTTTGCAAAAAATGTAACAAAATTTATAAGGAAGGTAAAAAAAAATTTAAAAAAAAATATTCAACAACTTCAGACAGTAAAAGACCCCGTACTCATTCTAAAAGCATTTGTTGGGCGATTTGTCCTATGGGAGCTATAGGATATAGTAGTCCAATCCGGACTAAGCTTGGTGAAGATGGTTATAATGGTACTACACACATAATATATGAGTTTGGTTGCAATTGCTCAACTAAAACTACATGTCTTCATACAAATTTTCCATTTTCAAGCGATTTACTCTATGGGAGCTATTAGCTTTAGTAGTCCGATCTGGACCAAACTTGGTGAAGATAGTTATAATCATGATAGACACCTAATGTGTGAGTTTGGTTGTGAGCGGTCACCTAAGACCACAGGGCTTTATACAAATTTTCCATTTTCGACCGATTTGCCCTATGGGAGCTATAGGATATAGTAGTCCGATCTGGTGAGGATAGTTATAATGGTATCATACACATAATGTGTGAATTTGGTCTCTCTAGCTTTAGTCGTTTTCAAGTTATGGTGATGTGAGAATTATTTTTTACAATTTGGTGGGGGGGTGGGGTGAGGGAGTGGGCGGTGTTGGCCTGACAAATAAACTTGATCTGCCTGACATATAGACGGACATTTTCTATAATTGTTTAGTTTTCAATTGAAATGAAAATTTTGAGTACAAATATAAACAGCTCAACAGAGTACATAGTTTTTTGTGCAGTGTAAAGCTTGCAATGCACAAACTGGGCAACTTCCGCTTGCCTCAGCTGCAGCTGCAGCAGTTGAAGTTGCAGTTGCAGTTGCATTCGATGTTGCAGCCGTGCATTAACCCCTCTTGCAACGTTTTGTGGCAACCTCTCAATATGCATTTTATAAATATTAAACAATATTTGCAGCAACAAACAAACACATAGACAATGCCAGTTGCCCATGCCCACCCACCCACATATTTTTTTTTTTTTTTTTTTTTTTTTTTTTGTATGCTTCATTCAACAATGTTGTTGCCTCAATCCCATTCATAGCCCGTCTGTTTAACTGACAATAGCAATTACTATGCAACAACTCAATGAAATCAAGCTGCAACTTTTAGTTTTAGTCGAAGTCACCTTTTCCCACCCCCAACCCTCTCCCACAATAGTTGTTGCCACTGCGGTCAAGGTCGTATTCTTCCTCTTTCTGCTGTTGCTGTTGCTGCTGCTGCTGTGACTGCAGTTTGATCCGCCCAAAAGCTCTCCCTGGGAAAAAAAAAACAAAACGAGCAAGAAAGTGCAGACAAGCTTACCCGACTCGAACATACCCTGTGGCAGTAGAGGCAGCTGCTCGGGCGAACTATAGCTGCCTGCTATGCAACTATCGAAGCTCTGTCTCGCTTGCGCTCATGTAGTCACATAGACAACTTTATTGCTTATAAAGCAAGCGTTATGAAATTTTCAGTGCTGCTACACAACACTGTTTTCTAAGCACCATCAAAATTTGAAAAGTAATTCCTTAAAAAAATCTTAACAAAATTATCAAAAAATATTTGTTTTGCGGTTTTTCGGCCAATGGGGCGTGGCATCAAAAAAATCCAAACAAACTGAAAAAGTTTAGAGTTAAAAAATATTTTGATTACCAAATTTTGTACGCCTAGCTCTAACCAACTCGGAGATTCCATTGTCTATACAAGAGAACAGAAATAAGTCGAATTTTTGTTATATACCACTCACAAAACTATTACACTCTCGAGACAGGGTATTAAAAAAAAAATTTGAATTGCAGCATTGTGAAGTCGGCACGACTTTGGATTGATTCGATAAGACTCTATTTCTTCTTATTAATCGGACATTCAAGCGATCTTACTCAAATCGCTTTAGGGCCTCGAGCAATTATTGACTGTCTGTATACCCTGTAATAGACTAAAGGTAGATGGACTTACAGCTCTAGAAAGTTCCCGAAAACAATAACAAACAACAATTTAATCATAAGAAAGTTTTACGAAAATATATTGAAAAATTTTAGAAAAAATTTTGGATGATTTTAAAATTTTTCAGTTTTCAATATCATTCAAAATTTGTACTAGATATTAGACTAGATTTTCAAGTTTTTATTGAAGAATTAAATTTTTGAAAATTCCCACAAAAATTATCGAAAACTTTTAAAAAATTTGTAAAAAAAAAACTAAGAATTTTCCGAATAAAATTGAAAATCTTTTTTACCGAAACCAGAGTCAAAATCCGAAACGGAAAGATTTGAAAAACCTTTTGGAAAACCAACAAATTTACACTTACTATAACTTTTAAGTCGTAAACTCTATTAAAACCGTTTGTATCCAAGTTTTTTGCAGTCGTGCAGTTTGTGGCTATAACTGATTGTTTGTCTGAATTGTTGTTGTTGTTTTTACTGTAGTTGATTTAATTAAAAATGTCAAAAACAATTGTGAAATAAATAGTTTTGGAAAATTAAAAATGCATTTCTCACGGGGTTTTTTGCCATTTGACTTGCCCCAAGTGGAGTACGGATCGGTTCGGTTCGCGCCCCTTTGAAAATCGTGTGCTGCAGCGTGTTGCATGTGGCATGTGGCATGTGGCATGTGGCATGTTGCATGTTGCAACTTGTCAAACACTGTATCCCATGTCAAGTGAAAGCGTCATTTGATCCGTCTGTGGAACGCATTAACTGTGTCAACATATAGATCATGTTGCATCTTGTCGCAACACGCAACATGCTGCAACTTCCGTTGATGCCATAATTACTTATTTAACCAAACAACATTTGTTTTTTTTTTTTTTTTGTTTGTTATTTTGCTTTTGTGCAAGTCCAATCATGTCAGAGTTCTAAGCGGAAAACGTTAGTTGCAACGCCCACTGGACAAGAATCGGGGAAGGTCCAAGTCCATAGCGCTGACCTTTTAGAGGGGGGGTCGAGGGGGGAGGGTAGGGGGTGGGGTGGGGTTGAGATTGAGGTATTCTCATAGACAATATTTGATTTCAGCTTAAGTTGAAACTGAAGCCTCGTCATGCATTGGCAATGCGGCAACAAGACGACAGCAAACAGCCGTGGGGTTCACCCGACTCTAATATACCCTTAGCTGCCTGCCATGCAACGTCTAAAGCTTTGTCTCGCTCTCGCTCATGTAACCACTTAGATCACGATCTCAATGAAATTTTCAGTGCTGCTGCACAACACTGTTTTCTGCACAACCCTAAAATTTTTCCTTAAAAAATCTGAACAAAATTAGCAAAGAAATATTTTTATCACGATTTGTGGGCGTATGGGGTGTGGCATCCAGAACTAAGAATAAGTCTATGCTACCTACAGCTATAAGTAGCTAAAATACCAAATTTGAAGCTTCGAGCTCTTAACAACTCGGAGATTCTTACATTTATGTGAAATAGAGAGTAACTAAAAAAAAAAAAAAAAAAAAAAAAAAAAAAAAAGTAGTGTGCATACTTTACAGTAACTTATAAAACCCTCGACACAGGGTATAACAATTGTTATTGTTATGATGGCTTTTGCATAATTGTTAACTGTAGCACAATTGCCTTGGTTAACTATAAAAGCCCTGTAACTCTGGCAAACAATCCACAAATCAAGTTTTGCTTCAACAGCAGTCGCAACATTTTTCTTGTTATCAGAAAAAATCAACAACAAAAATAATCTCAACATGAAGTTTCTGGTAAGCAACAGGATTAATCCAAAGAATTAATTAATTGATGATAAACTTTACTCAAAAATACCGTTGGAATTTTAAAATCCATTTCAAAATTATAAAATTAAAATAAATTTTTTAATAATTGTATTTAATTAAACATTAAAATACCAACAGTATTAATCGAAAATATAAAAAAAAATACTTAAATTAGCATTAAAGTCATCAACTAGAAGAAGTTAATACATAAGGAATCAGGATATATTCAAGGATATATATATATATATATATATATATATTTTTTTTTTTTAATCATTATATATATATATATACATACAATTAAATTATTTTATTTTATTAGTAGTTTTTTTTTTAACATAAATTAAAAAATTTAAATATATTTGAAATATTTTTTTCAATTTGCATTTATTTTTATTAATATTTTAAAAATTATTAATAATTAAATTTAATAAAAAAAAAAAACATTTACAACAAAAATTATTAAGCAACAAAAAATTTATATTTCTACGAAAATTTTTAAATTCAATTCGTTAAAATATATTTTGATTTTTTTTTTACTTTATTTTTAAAAATCAAAATTTAAAAAAATAATGTCGGAATTTGAGTAAAAGTGATTTTATATTTTAAAAAGTCAGTACTTAGAAATTAAAAATTTTACTTAACTATATAATAATATATAATAAATATATTACTATATTAATATTAATCCATTGAGAACAATCTTTATCGAATT
The DNA here is from genome assembly GCA_018903735.1 of Drosophila cardini. Lineage (NCBI taxonomy): Eukaryota > Metazoa > Arthropoda > Insecta > Diptera > Drosophilidae > Drosophila > Drosophila cardini. The sequence continues at coordinate 3,407,444 of JAEIGM010000012.1, read as the reverse complement.
GTTTATAATTTTTCTTCCTATGATTCTACGCTAAACAAAATGTTTTTTTTTTTTTTTACAGTGCGCTTTCCTTATTTTTGCCATGTGCCTGATCAACTGTCTGGCGGCGATTTCGGAGCCCGCAGCTGCAGTTCCCGACTCCGAACTGGAATCCTCGGTGGGCGAAAAGAAGACAGAGAAACGTGGCATTTATGGCTTTGGCTATGGACATTACGGACATGGTTATGGCGGGACCTATGGACATGGGCATGGTCATTATGGCGGCTATGGTTTTGCAAGTCCCTATTATGGGGGCTTTGAGTATGTGCATCATGCCACTCCTTATTATGGGGGCCATCATCATGGCGGTTTCTATCCGTATCATCATGGTCATTATGGTTACTACTGAGACTCATGGCATTTATAGTATAATTCATTTTATACTATCGTTCCCACGCTCATACGCTGCACAATCTCACACATTTGCATAAATAATAATTTTTTTTTCTGCCCATTTTTTTTCTCTATCTCTTTTGTTTAAAGAATAAAGAATGTCATTTGAAAGCATAAACTTTGAATTGTCTTTTCTTCGCGCGATGGAAAACGCAACTCTGTTCAGAGTGTTGGAAAACGGTTTCGAAATGATAAGAAACACTGATTGAAGCGTTATCGACGCGTATCGATTGACGATTGCGTGGAATCGATTAAATGGCGATAATTATCGATAGGCAGTACTCTCGTACTTTTTTTTGTTGTTCATTTTTACGCTCTTCTTTGTCGGAGACGGTTGTTCCTTTTCGCTTTTGCTTCGCCAAGCAAAACGAGCTCAACAAATAAACTGACACACAATATTATTTGGGCTAGAAAAGGAGATTTTCGAGCTAGTAACTGGTGTGAACAGCTGATGTTGCAGTAGTGTTGGGTAACTTTTTGTTGTCATTTTTTTTTGTTTTTTTTTTATGTTTTTACGCGTGTACCAAAGTGACAGCAGAATCGTCATCATCAACAACAACAACAATAAAAACAGAAACAGCAGCAACGGTAATAACAAAAACAACTGTCACAGTGGTGAAAAGCAAGTGCGAAAAATACCAGCAAACAAGAAAGAAGCTGACCAAATTGTGGGCGAAACAACAAAAAAAGATAGATATAAATATATACATATATATCTGTATGTTTTTATATATATGTATATATATTACCAGCAGATGTACATACATACAAATGTACAATTTTAGTTGTGGTAGTACTAATACTAGTACTAAAAAATGCGAATCTGTGAATATGTGAGGTGACAAAAAAAAAATAAAAAAATTAAAAAAAAACACACGCACTTATACACGCATACAAAAAATCGTGAATTCGTTGTCGACGCATTGGTATTTGTGTACACACACATACACTCTTACATACACAAGTACATGTGAGCTCCTCTATAGTTGCGAGAGGAGAGAGAGAGCAATCGTTGTCTTTAGTTTCTGTGTTGCCTTTTTTTTTGCCAGAGTATTTTATTTTTGTATCTGTGTGTATGTGTGTTTTTTTTTAATAATAATTTTCGCATTGTGAAAAGTTTTTTTTGTTTAACGCAAGTTTGGAAAACCGTGCGTTCGTGTGCGTGTGCGTCGCGCGCTGGCAGCGTTGGCAGCAGCAGCAGTTAAAGCAGAAACAACAACAACATCAAGAATAACAGCGAAAATAAAATCAACAACATTTATAGGCCCGTTGAGCAGTTCGCGCCACTTTGAAGAGGTATGTATTTGTGTGTGCTTCTGTATACAAGCATGTGTGTATTTGTCCAATTCAAAAAATTCTTATTAGATCACAGGCATTTTGTGTGGCAGAGTGTCTGTATTAGTGTGTAAATATGTGTGTTGTGTTGTTTGTGTGTGTGTTTGCTTGTGCGCTAAACAGCCATCGTTGCCTCAGGTTCAGCACGACGACTTCTTTTTCGTCTTGTTGTTATTTTCTCTTCTTTCATTTTTGCTACTCACACTCATTTCGCCGTTATTTATGTAACAAGTGTGTGCGTGCTAAATAAAGTGCTGCTGCTGCTGCTGCGGCTGCTCTACCGCTGTTTGTTGTTATTGTTGTGTATGTATTTGGTGATTTTTCGCTTCGCCATTTGTTGTTTTTCTGTACATTATGTTTGTAATGGAGTTGGCGTCGCAGTCGCTGCCATTTCTTACACACGGAACATTGGCCGGCAGAACGTACACTAAAAGCTCCTTCAGCAGAGGCAGCGACATCGTCAGCGACATACATACATATGTATGTAGGCAGCGGACAGCAATACAAAGCGCATTCAACTGGTTAGGTTCACTTTGTCATTTAGTTATCAATATAGACGATGGCGGCGGCGCAGCTGCCAAGCCGGAGCTCTGAAAAAAATCCGTTTTTATTTTTCTATCTTCTTTTCTGGGTTGACAGCGCTTCATTTAAGCTTTGACGAATGTCAGCGTCGTAGCATTTCTTTAATTGGCATAGTATGTTTACGTATACCCTTGTATTAAGATACATGTGTATGTATGTATGCACATGTGTCATAGAGAACGCCCTTTACAATGTTCCCAGCTAGTGGGAGAAGCCAAAACAAACTACTATTTAGTAAATAAAAATAGTTTGCTGAACGACAGAGTCCCGCATAAATAAATTAGTGTAAGTTGTGCAACAAGTGTGATGATTCAGTTATTAACTTTATAATTAAATAATAACTTGTAACTACGACTTTATGTGCAGCACTGTTTATGAACTCAAGCCTAGCTGCTATAACACTTTCATGCTGTCGTTTTCTATGTATTTTGCACTAAAGAATTGAATATAAATTTTAACGTTTTTTTTTTACATAGTAATCTTCTTTTATAATTGACATTCGAAAAAGGCTCTATTTAGGCAGTTCTGTTCCCAATGCATAAGAGCTTAGGACATTATGTCAAAAGCCCGCGCTCTCTGAAAGTAATACTTATTCGAGTTCACCTCTGTAAATATCCAATTGGAATTGAAGCACGATGACTTCTTTTTCGTCTCTTCTTTCATTTCTGCTAGTCACACTTATTTCGCCGTTATTTATGTAACAAGTGTGTGCGTGCTAAGTGAAGTGCTGCTGCGGCGCCAGCATTGTTGTTATTGTTGTGTATGATTTTCTGCTTCTCCATTTGTTGTTTTTGTGTACGTTATGTCTGTAATGAAGTTGGCGTCGCAGTCGCTGCCAGTTCTCACACACAGAACGCACACAAAAAGCTTCAGCATCAGCAGAGACAGCGACATAGGCAGCGGACAGCAACACAAAGCGCATTGAACTGGTTAGGTTCACTTTGTCATTTAGTTATCAACATAGACGATGGCGGCGACACAGCTGCCAAAGCGAAGCTCTAAAAAAAACCGTTTTTTTTCTTTCTTCTTTTCTGGCAGCGCATCATTTAAGCTTTGACGAACGTAAACGCCGCAGCATTTTTGCAATTGACAGAGCACGTATAAGTGTATGGGTACTTTTCAACCTGAGTGTGTGTGTGTGTAAGTTGCGGGTTGTAAAGGTTAGAGCAGGACAACAAAAACAACAACTACAGCAATTGATGTTGTGCTTGTGACGTGCATGCTTTGGGAAGTGCTCTCATAATCTGTCTGTGAGAATGTCGACAGCGCTGCTGTTGTATGCTGGCTGAGTAAAAGAGCAACAAAAACAAAAAATACTAGACCAAAACGTCATTTCTTTTTATTGTCAATTCGTTACGCACAGCAACGATGCCGACGTCGCTGTCGCTGTAAGCGTCTCTGCCCTGCCGCTTGTTGCGCTTCTTTATTTCAATTGTTTTTATTACCGTTTGCTTATTTTTATTTTCTGTCAAGCGTTTTCATTGGAGAACTCGTCATGACAGCGATAAAAATAATATTACAGAATGAAATTTGTGTAATTGATGTAATGCCAAACGGGTAACCAAACCTGTTTATCCCCTCCTCCTCCTCCTCCTCCACTCGATTTCTATATTAGAACACGGAAAAATGGATGGAAAAACCATACATATAGTACTCATGCAATTTCCCACCCTCCCAATTTTCACACGGAATGAATTCGTCTACAAATTTTCACAATTTGTTTTCTGCATTCCAGATTAGAGCATATCTGTATTAGCATTTAGTTAGTTAGTTAAGATCTTAAAAAGATTTTTTTTGTGCGTGGTACAGTGATCACTCGTTAGCTGCAACTACTATATAAATTAACTTATATTATTAGTATGAAAAGGGGTGCCTTTAAATTGTATAATAAAAAGGAAATTTTTCAACATTTTCCTTCTTTTAGACCCCGTACTCTAAAAAGAGTAGAGGGTCTATTAGGTTTGTCAGAAGCGAAATGTGCGTAACAGGCAGAAGGAGGCGTGGCCGACCCCATAAACTATATATATTCTTGATCAGCATCAACAGCCGAGACGATATAACGATGTCCGTCTGTCTGTTCGTCTGTATAAACACCTGGTTCTTCTGAACAATAGCTAGAGCTACCAAATTTGGAATGGAAGTCCGTCTACGTCTACTATATGTATGTCAGACAGATCAAGTTTATTTCAAGTTTTGGCCACGCCCACTACCGCCTCCGCAAATTGTTAAAAACTATTTTCTCATTACCATAACTTGAAAACGACTAGAGCTAAAGAGACCAAGTTATGTGTACGGTAACATTATAACTATCCTTACTAAGTTTGGTCCGGATCGGACAACTATAGCCTATAGCTCCCATAGGGCAAATCGGTCGAAAATGGGTGATTTGTATGGAGACGTGAAGTTTTAGTTGAGCGTTCGTAACCAAATTCACTCATTTTGTGTATGATACCATTATATCTATCGGATCGGACAACTATAGCCTATAGCTTCCATAGGACAAATCGGTCGAAGACTGCTGATTTGTGTGAAAAAGCGCGCACTACACTGAGTACAGGGTCTTTTACAGTCGGCTCGCTCGACTGTAGCCTTTCTAAGTTGTTCATAGTTTAAATTGTGGTGCTTGTTTAAGGCTTCTTTAAGGGCAAAACCTTGGAAATTGCTTCAAAATTCTAAAATTCAATGCATTAATAATTTCATCGATTAGCAATTAAATGACAATAATGGTCATATATATGTATTTGTTTCCCACTTTCAAATTAGTTATATTATTACAGCAAATATAATTGAAAGGAATCACGCGATTTTGATAGCGTCGCACTTAGTGTTCATTATTGCATTAATAATTCATTGGCAATTTCATTGATTTGTCATTTGTGTTATTTGCGTTGCACTTACACTTTGAATCGAAATAATCATTTCATTACAATTTGTATCGATTTGTAATTGAAGCTTTAAACAAATTATTTTTGATTTTGAAATCGAAATAAAATAAAAAATTTTAAAAAAACTTTTATAAATAATAATTGTATTGATTTGATGAGCGAATTAATGCGGAATTTTGCGAAATGATTATTGAAACTGCATTAATTGTTATTGGAATTATCTTCTTCTTCGTTTTCTTCTTCTATTCTATAAACAAATTCCATTTGTTATAGAATTTTTGCTATTTTGGCGTCTGTTTTGTCTATTGTTGATTATTTATTTATTTATGTTCTTTATTCACTTAGTTCTTTGCTGTTTGTTTGTGTAATTAGTGTAGGTGTGTGTGTGTGGGGTGTGTAGGTGTGTGTGGGGTGTGAATTCACTTGGGTTGGGTTTCTATTGGGGACTTTAATCAAGGTTTCAAGGTCAAGGAAGGGGGAGTCAAACAGTTATAAGTTATTCATTCGCTACTCGTTACTCGCTACTCGTTACTCGCTACTCGCTGGACTTTTATAATTCCTGCATTTAATGCACCTGTGACCCAATTATTTATTTTCTTTTCTTTCTTTCTTTCTTTCTTTCGTTTTGCTTTACCTGCTACAAATTGCTGCTGAGTCACAAACAATTTTCAATTTGTATTCACACATGCAAGTCTAATTTGAAGACTACTTTTACCCCCCTCTCCGCCTCTCCCCCTCTCCCCCTGCCCTCCCCCCCCTCTCTTTCTTCCTATTTCATTGCGATTCTTTTGCTATTCACAGCTGGAAATTGTAATAAGGTTGGGCGGTGGGCGGTGAGCAGTGGGCGAGGCTTTATGGTACAGTCATATCAAAAAAAAACTACACAACTTAGTTGTAAAGCAGATAAACTCGACCAACAGTGACCCTGTATACATTTTGTTTATTTTTAAAAAATGTAAAAATCAAAACTAGAAATTAACAAGCAAAAAAGGCAAGTCGACTGTAAAAGACCCCGTACTCAAATCACCAATCTTCGACCGATTTGTCCTCTACTCTTTTTTAAGAGTACAGGGTCTAAAAAGTTTTTAATTTATATATTCTTTAGACAATATTCAAACACCACAAAACCTAACACACCATTCTATTCTCTAGTACAGGCTCTAAAAATACACCCAAATTTCAGCTTGTTTCGTACAGATAAGATCGATAAAAGTACTCGAAGTACTCGAAAAAAATATACCATTTTGTTGATCTATTATTGATTAAATTTGGTCATTTTTTTTATTTGATAGTCACGTGTTGACATTCCTCAGATTATTATAGCCTTTTTTTTTTAGGTATTTGGCCAACTTCATTTGAATAATTTTGGGAAAAACTAACTTAAACAGTTTTAAATAAATTATATAAACAATTTTAAAAATAATTAAATTTAGTCTTATAAATTTTAGAAGAATTGAATAGATCTTTTTACCAAGTTACTACTGTAATTTATTTCAATAAAACGTCCATTAAAATATAGTATACTAAATAATATATTATAAACTATTTAAAAACAATTTTAAATAAATAATCAGTTAATTTGTTTTTTTTTTTCTTTGATTTTAAACTAAGTAAATCTAATTAGCGGGAGTTCACTGTGCTTGTACATATCGTTCTTTGTATTATCAGGAAGAAAGAGACAGATATATGGCTGCGACTGGGAGTGGGAGAGAGGGGAAGAGGGAGGGGAAATTGTTGTATGATCGTCATAATTTTATCTGATGCTTGAAATCGCTAAATAAACTTATTTAAAAATTCTCTTATCAATTTGGAAATTTTTTTCCCAAAATCGAAGCGAAAGAAGAACAAAAGAAGAAGAGGAAGAAGCAAACTGACTCTTCTCGCCTCTCTCACATGCACACGCACTCTCTCTCTCTCTCACCTCCCTCCCTTACTCTCTCTCTCTTCGTTCGTTCGCTTATCAGTATGTGACGTCTGCGTTTCTTGTTGTTGTTGTTGTCCATTGTTGTGCCTGCCATAATCTGTTCATACATTTATTTAATAATCTTGTATGCACATACACACACACATACATACATACATACAAATATATGTATGTGTACACATTTAATATAAATTATTTTCAATGAATTTAAAATATATTTTGAAAATGCTGCATGCATTATTTTTGGGTATTTCCTGGAAATTATGTATCTGGAAATACTCATGAATTCATTTTTTCTTTTTAAACTCTCTTGAAAACATGAATGAATGAATTTTTATGAATCATTTAAAAAAAATTATTTATTTTGTATGTACTTGTTGGCAACTGATTTGAATGGAAAGTCCCATTGAATGAGTAGTGAGTGCAGTTCTACATGTCTAATTGAAATTCCCAATCAGAATTCAGTTGTAAAGTAAATATTTCCAAATTGTCTCTTACAGATTCCATGCAAAATGTCTAGTCCTGACGATAGAATACCAATACATGGTAAGTACACACAGCTATCCTCGCGAAAATATGTTCATTTATTTAATTTAAAAAAAAGAGCATACAAAGTTGAAGAGGAGAAATAAAAGTTATTCAAGGTTAATTGTTAACTTTAATGAGTAGAAATAAGTAATTACTCAGGTGAGCAGAGAAAATGGATAATTAGTCCTTGGAAAAATACAAGGAAACCCAAAGTTAAGTCGTAGATTTCTATGACAGAGGACAGGAAATGTCCAGCTTCTTACCTCATACAAATATACATAAATACCCATTGTTTGTTTTGTGGGTTGTGTGGGGTGGTTTGATTCCGTTAGTACTTGTTGTTGTGCATTATAGCAATTGAATACATAACTCAAAATGTACACGAAACAAAAGCTTTTGTGTGGTTGTGTGTATGTGTGTGTGTGTTTGTGAGTGAGGCTTCCAAAAATAACTGTTAATAAGAACACAATAGCATACAAACGCTGTCAACGCAATTCAGTTCAATTTTTACTGGCTTTGCTTATAAGAGCGCTGCCAGCGTTAGAAGCCAGCAGAGGCAGAGGCAGCAGCAGCGACAACGACAGCGCGGCTAAACAACAAGAACATTGTCCATGGTCGGGTGACACAAACATACGGAGACCCAAGACACTAGCAAGTGGTTGTGACTGCGAGAGAGTGAGAGTAAGAGTAAAAGAGAGTGTGAGTATGCAAGCGTTTGTATATGCCTGCGTGCGTTAATGTATATGTGTGTGTTTATGTGTGCGTGCTAGTATGCATATTCAAGGAAGTGGCTTGTTAGTTAGTCTCTGGACTAGCTTAAAAGCTTCAGTTGTTGTTGCTGACGCTGCTGTTGCTGCCGCCGCCGCCGCCTATGTCAATGCCAAGCACGTGCAATAACAATTTTACTTGGCCTTGCCACTCTCTTTCTCTCTCTCCTTGTTCATGCTCGCTCTCCGGCTCTCTTGTTTTTTTTTTTTTTTTGGAGTAAGCTCTTTACATTTTTTTTGGCCGGCGCTGCTGTTGCTTGTGCTGCCTTTGTGTCTGTTTGTTTGTATGACCAAAAAGCAAACACAACAACAAAAGGAATACAAAAACATTCGTTTATCGATTTTATTCTATTTTTAGCACAACAAAAATTTACTTGCCTTTGAAAATGTGTAACGACAACGCCAGCTTCGACGTTGGCGTCAGCGCCGGCGCCAACGTTAGCGTCAACAATGTTATAGGCCCTTTTGGGTCGTCCACTCCTCTTTCCTTTCTCAGCTTCTTTTGCTTCCTTCGACTTCTTCTTTTACACTTCTTACACAACACCACTGCCCAACTCAATATGATTATAAAACTGTTTCAATTGCCACGTGCAGCTTGGCAAACTCTGCTGGAACAATGACCAATTGGAAGCTTATAAATCACAACTCTCCATCTCGCTCACACTTTCCCCTTCACAGTGGGCACGTGGGTTGTGGCCACACACACAGTGGATGTCAAAGCTTTTGAAGCTTGTATGTATGCGCGTGTTTCACTCACAACGACAGCAAAAATAAAAGTGCAGAGTAACGGTATCTCTTGTAATGTGAAACATTACAAATGTTACGTTACTTGCCAGTGCATTATGTAGTACAGTGGAACAAATTGAAAAAATAGTATCTGAAAGTTTTAAATAGGATTTTGTAAATTTTAAGTTTGTTTAATGTTTATTAATAAAATACTAACTACTAAACTTCATAACAAAGAAATCTGACTTTTTTTTAGTGATCTAAGCAAGCGATTTAGTACTAGTATTCTCATAATTTTAGTCAGTTCAAGACAAGCAACTAAGTAAACAATAATAACTCAACTCAACTGTTTTTAATCGGAAAATTTTGAATATTTTGATCTTGCAAATAAATACATTTACTATGGACGAACAACCGAATAAAGAGGGGGCAGCTCCAAAGAAAACTTCACACATTAGCGAAGAAGAAGAAGATAAATTAATCGAAGCCGCTGGTCAATGGGGTTACAATTTCAAGAGTTATAACAATCGAGTTCCATTACAAATTAGTGATATCGCAGATTCCGATACTGACTCGGACTCGGAATCCGATTCAGATTCTAGCTCTGGGGATAGTCAGGAGTCCCAGAGAAGGCAGAGCACAAAGGAGCAATAAAAGTGATTTCTTGAAAAAAAATTGTTAAAAGTATGCGAGAAAGAGAGAGATACTGGTCGCTCCCTCTCACTCACTTCTTTGTCTTTACTTTACTTTACTGATGAACATTTAAAAACGAGCAAAAAAAAACAGAAGAAAATAAAACTACGTAAAAATAAATTTCTTAAAGTAAACTTAAAATATTTGTTTTATTTTTTTAATTGAATTTTTTTTAAAAAGTGAATAATTTATGCGCTTGCCGCAGCTCTTGACGCATAATTTGGGATGCATCAAAAGTGGAAACAGCTTTTGTTTGTTGACATGTGCTCTTATTGGAAGTTCCTATTTGTGTGCGTGTGTGTGTGTCTATGTATTTCTGCAGTCATTAAGAGACGCACAACTTGTGCCTTGACCCCACGCACTTGTAAAGGTCATCCCTCCTATCCCTTTGTAGCCCAAAACCCACTCTCCAGTATACACACACACACACACACACATACTTTAATCGTATGCCAAGAATAGCAGAAAAATAATCCCACTGTGTATGTGTGTGTGTGTGTGGGTGTGTTATATAAAACCGTTAGCTTTATACATATATACAATACATACATACATATATTGTATAATATTTGTAACACACATTTCTTCCCTCCCCTCTCACTACGCTTTCAAGCTATTTCTTTCTTCTTCTTTCTCAGTTACCAGTTGATTTGTGTGTATATGAGTCTGTGCGTATGTGTGTGTGTGTGAGCAATCATTTCTAAACTGCGTCGTTGTTGTTGTTGCTGCTGCTCCTGCTGCTGCTGCTTTTTGGCTTTGCATTTGTCAAGGTGAAACACACACACAACCAAACACACACGCATACATATATCGAGAGCGGGAGTGTTTCGCTTACACAGGCAAACATGCACACACATACACAGGCACAGTGGGTCTCTCACATACAACTTCGGAATAAGCCAAAACTGAACGAGCCACGCCCACTTATTATATATGGCCCGCCCAGGGGCCCCCAAATTGCTATTGCCGCAAAGTGTATCTATTTTTAGACGAGCGCTGGAAATTTTTTCCAACACATACAGTCACACGAAAACACAAGCACACACACACATACACAGGCGGAGGCTAACTCACACGCATACAAGAATCGTCTGCTATCACTCAACAAAATGTTAACACAAAAGTGAGTCCGGGTTATTATTATTGTTTTTATTGTTGTTACTCTTATTATTATAATTAGTTGTATTGCTGTGGTAATTGCTGGAAGAGACAGCAGTGAAACAAACTTTTTGCCTCCCCTTTTTAATTTGTACATGCATGTGTACACTTATGCGCATATAATTAAGTCACTGACTTTCGACAAAAACTGTTAATGTTTTAACTTATTTAAGTATGTATTTTTAAATGGCTAAAAGTTAAAAAAAAAAACGGTAGCATGACAACTGATTAAAAAACTGTAAATAAACAAAATCCCGTTCGAAAATTTTTAGAGAAGAAATGACGCTTTATAGGTGACTTAGTTGTATGACCATGAGTGTAAATATATGCATGTATGTAATTGGGTTTGTCGTCTAAATTTCCAATTGGATTTCTGTTTCAATCTCAATGTCGTACTTTATAACACGTGCTGTGTTGCTGTTCCTGGTTTCTATGTCAACACAGAAAAATGACCTTGGCGACGGAAACACACACGTCGTTTAAAACTTCTTGCAAACAGCTGATTGCAGTCACACCAGAAGCTACAGCAGCCACTGCTCCCACTCTCTCTTTCACTCATGTGCACAGTTCGCATGCACCTGCAGGGCAGCCTGGCCATGGGCATGGACATCGACAGCGCAGCAGAACAGCGCAGCGCAGTCTGTGTATTTTCTTACAAGTGTCACACAACTTAAATACACACACAGACACATACAGACATATAAACAAACATCAGCTGCAGCTGTTGCTTAAGCGACGCTCTCTCGTTGACACACTCTTTTTTTCTCGTTTGCTTCGTTGGTCTCGCTCTTTCTTTCTCTTTGGCAGTTTGCATAGTTCTAGCCGTGTGTTGGTTATGTATTTTCAAACACCCTACACAATCGCAGACGGAGTATACGATAAAAATTAACTCAATTATGTTAATTTCCATGCATATGTAAATATACATTTTATATCTAACATTAGTTTCTTTAATTGAAAATGAAAATGTGTTTTTTTAATATTTATTTTGTGCTTTACTGTGTAGGGTATAACAAGGTCGCATTGAATTAGTTTTTATATGCTTTTCAGTTTCGTTTTTTATTTTTATTTTGTTGTTCTTGTTGTTGTTGTTTCTGTGCGGTGTAGCGAGAGTTGTGCAGCGATTTTGTTGTTGTTATTGCTATTGCTGATTCTGCCGATGTTGCTGCTTCTAAATATATACTACCATAGCCATGCACGATTTATAATAGCTGCTATATATAGAACAACAGGTCACGGCCTATTCGGTCAGTCTTTTGCATAGATACACACACATGTGCATGTATAAAAGTATTTTTTTTCCTCTTTGTATGAGTGGGCTGCGATTGATGCACATGCATTCGACTCGACGCATACAAACATATTTCGCCATTGTTTATGTTGTTGTTGCAATTGGCTGTTTGCTATTCTATCTATATATAGAGACATAAAGCTCTCAGCTAAACAGCCCAAAACTAGACTTTGCCTTACTTGCGGCTGCTTTTCTTTTATTATTATTTCACTTTTGGCTCCGGCCAGAAGAGAGCGTGAGCGTGTTCAATATGAATGTGCGACAGAGACAGCTACACAGATGTTGTCTTTCTGGCAGCAAATAGCAAAAGCAGCAATCCAATTGGACATTTTGCTTAGTCATAAATGTGCGCGCAATTAGTTCAGTCCAGGCGAATTTTAATTGTTGATCGACAAAGCACGCAGAGAGAGTGGAAACGAGAGATTGTCAAGGAGAGAGCGAGAGCGAACTAACGACAGGCAAACGTAAAGTATAAGTGCGTGGGAGAGAGAAAGAGTAAAAGAGCGAGAGTGAGCAACAGATAGAGTCGATGGACTCTCGCTGCCAGCAGTTTATCAATGAACAATTTGTGTGTTGACGACTGCACTTTGCCTTGTGTCCATTAGCAGAAGCAGCAACGTCGCGTCGTCGTCAGTTTGTAGCAAAATATTTTATTATTTTTTTAATTTTTTTGGGGGGTTTTATTTTTTTGTGTGCGCCTCAAAAGCAAATCAAATTAGTTAGACTATGCTAAAACGTGTTGTAGCAATAGGATAGGTTTAAGTGTTTAGGTGAATGCAGCGAGGAGGAGAGGAAGGGGATATGTTGAAAATGAGAAGTAGACAACGACAAACGGAACTAGTCGCTTACTTTATGCTTTCTGCTTTCTGATCTGTTTCGTCTGTGATGATGTTTTGTGTTTGGTGGCCTTTGTCGTACATCGTTGACGTTAACATCGACGTCGCGTCGTTGTTGCCATCGTCACGTGCGCGCCGAGGACAAGCAGCAAAAGCAATGGAGCAAACTGAGAGCGGCGGTTATCTAAAAAGCGCTCGGGCCGGGCCAGGCCCATGTAATCGCTGTAAACTTGTACAAGGTTACTAAAAATAGCCACAGAGTCACACCAATACATACAACGAGAGAGACACACACACACACATTTACTCTTACCTCATATACACACACACGTACATACACATTTATACATTTACGACGCGACTTGCTTTCGGCTCTGTAATCGGCCTCAATAGACGGAGACGGAGATGAAGATAACGATATATCCAACGGGAGAGTGGGAGTGAGTGAGAAACAGACAAAGAGAGATAGAGAGAGAGAGAGAGAGAGAGAGCGAGAGCGTGATAGAGTAAGTGAGGTGGCATAAAGCACATGTTCAATTTCGTTTAAGATGTATTTTTGAAAAGCGTCTGATAAGCTTATCTATATAATCAGGTAATAGGTCCCAAAGCACACACGCACACAAAGAAACCCTCACACAGACACATGAGCACACACAGCAGGGTGCAAATCCAAATTATGTATGTACTATTATTTAATATTTTCTTCGATTGACATCAGTGATTTTTATTACAAATTGCAATTGCTCGCAGTTTGTGTCGTTATATTACGTTATCGGTAATATTGAATTATGTTTGTAAATAGGAATTGTTTGGGGAATTATGCAGAAGTTTCTAGAAAATATATCAGTTACCGCAAGTCAGTATTAATCGTATTTTACCAATTTTAGTCATTTCTATATGTTCACATACAAATTGTCAATTTGTTAACAAAAAAAAAATACTAAAACAATTGAATTATCGTAAAAATCACAAATCTTCTACAGCAGAACTGCAGAAATTTAGCTAGATTGTTATCCAATATGTTATCGATAGTTATCGATGTTGTTTCAATTGATTACATTTTCATTTTGTAACTTTAATGAATTTACCGAAAACACGAATAAAATCAAAGACAGTGAAAAGAGGTCGAACCTGCCCATCACCCACCTGCCGTCCTCTTCCATTCTTCCCAAAATTCGTTATAACTATATATGTATATGAATGTATGTATTACTATCCAATTATTAGAATATTTTTCGATAATATATTGTTAGTTCCTTGATTTGAAATATGAACTGTGGAAAATCAATAAAATACTGATTAATCGGGGCTATTAGATTTGGTTACAAATTCTGTTAGGAAGCTTTAATTTATAATTCCGAGTACAAGTTTCATTAAGATTTTCGTCACGCCCCTAGATCGACGATAAAACCGGTTTTAAAATCAAAAATAAAAAAAGTAGAAATAAATAAATCAGGTTCTTTAATTGAATTATTGGATCATTTAAAGTGTACCTTAACAAATTTCGATAGAATCAAACAATACTCTATAACTGTCATCTTAATAATCAGTCTTATTTTGAAAGAAACAAAGATTAAGATCAAATAATGTCAAGTGTTAGATACATAAGTTATATCTCACTCTTTAAGTTAAGAGATCTTTAAATATATAGTTGATTTTTATATTGAAATTGGAATTCGTACCCGGAATTCCTGAAGTGTCTTAATCATGGATAGAAACTCATCTATAGAACGATTTTGATTTTGTTTTTATACCCTGTACTGTGTTGCCATACTGATCATTGGGTGTTCACATTCTCCATTTGCAGAACTGCCGCCGGAAGCCGGAAATGATGAGAGACTTTTGCGGATAACGCCGAGCAGTTTATCGCTGGACTTTAAGCCCCATCAAGTCGACATCGATCAGCAGATTCTGGAAGTGAGTATTTGGAATTCCTCATAGAATTCCCCATTCGCTTTTCTGTTTCTTATGACTTTCTGAGAAAATTAAGTGCGCTACAGGCAAAAGTAGGTGTGGTCTACCCCTCAAAGAATAAATATTCTTGAACAACTGAAAGTTTTTATCAAAAGTTATTTTTTAAAATACCATAACTTGGAAACTAGAAGAGCTATTATCATCAAATTTACATATTATATGCATAGTATCACCATATTTGGACTAAACTACTCTATATGTTATATAGGTTATATAGTATAAATGGGTTGAAATACAGTACAAAATTTACTATATAGGAACAATTGTTGTTGGTATAGAAAATTAACTATCTGACTGTGTAAATACCGGGTCTTTTACAGTCGATTCCTTCATTTGTACCGTTTTCTACTAGTTTTGTGATGCGACTTTAATATAGATATAATGCCATACAAATAGATTTAATACCGATTTAGTATTTTCTACAGTCTCTTTTCAATTTCAACCACCTGAGATTTGTATTCTTTCATGTTATTCGTTGTTTCTCAGTTTCTTCATTCTCCATTCTCTGTCTCCTGTCAATTCTACAGCATATTACATTGTCAGAAGATTGAACAGATTCTTCATTATCTGATTTGCTTTGGTCAGTTTTCTCCAGTTCCCTCGTCTCCATCATCATTGAGAATTCATGTCCGCATCGTTTTTCCTTATTCCTTGAATCTGTTCTGATTTATTTATAAGATGTATTCACTGTTTCACTTGCCGTCAGGCAATTCTTCCTCCTTCTATATTTGTAGTATATACGTGTAATACCCTAACTCTGCAATGGGTGTGTTATTTTGTGGAAAGAAAAAAAAAAAAAAAAATAATTTAAGTTTTTTCTTTTTTGTCATGTTCGCTTCTTTTGCCGTTTGGATTGCACTATGATCAGTAAGATTAACAAAGATGGTGCAGGGTATGCAGAATTCGTAGCGCTCACTGGGCAGTATTTTCACATCTTGTTTCCTTCTGGGTTCTAAATTTAAACGCGTGTACAACTTAATGATTCTATATTTATTGTTTTCTCTACAAATATATACATACATATACATAAATGCATGTGTGAGTGAGTGTGTATGTGTGTGTGTGTGTGTGAGTATTTTGCGCTTTTAATTTTGTTTTCTGTTTCTGTTTTTGTTTTGTTTTCATTTTCTTCTGGCTGCTGGGATATGTACACATACATATATATTTTTTTTAAATAAAACGCCGATTGTGCTAAAAATAGAACTCGTGGAGAGCGTGGAGAGAGAGAGAGAGAGAGAGAGTGAGAGAGAGCGAGCCAGCGCAGCGCAGTGCAAACTAGCAATAATAAACTGCAAATGTAGTTGAGTTATTGGGTGCATGCAAGGCGAGTGTTCACTGTACACAAACCGCCGGACACGACGACCTCATGGCCCAAGCAGCGACGTCGACAGCAACATGTGCAGTCCCCACCTGCCACACCCAAAAAAAAACCCACGCCTCTACCCCTTACCTCCCCGCCCCTTGCCCCAAGTAACGCCTTGTTGCATACAATTTATAGCCAGATTTTATTTTTGGGCTATAACTGTGCATTTTCTGCTTCTTCTTCTTCTTCTTCTTCTTCTCGCTTTTCTTTTCGTCTGTTTTGTTTTCTTTAGAATTTTTCGTATTTTTGGTTCAAGTGTTTTGTTGTTGCCAAAGTGTTGCCTCAGCTTTACCCCCACCCACCCCCCTTTTGCACCGCCTCTGATCACTCCCACCTCCAATTTTCTCTTACCCCTTCCTTCCCACTCAGCTACTTTTGCCGTTATTTTTGTTATTTTTATTTTGTGCTTCCTTTGAATTTATTTTTGTGTTTTATAAACTCTGTGGGTTTTATTTTTACCAAACACAAATAGAAAAATGAAAAAAAAAAATAAAAATTAATACCAATGTGTGCGAGCGAGATGCCGCTATTGGGTGTGCGATTAGCGTGCAAGTGGGATAGCATTACAAGCTTATATATACATATATATATATATATATATATATAGTGTATGCTTTATAGCATCCTTACCTCTCGCTCTCTCTCTCTCTGGCTCTCTCTACTTAATCCCCACCCCCTTCCCCCACCCACTCATCGCTTTTGTTGCGATATTTTTATAAAATCTGTGGCACGAGCAAATTGTAAATTAGCTAAATGCTTGCAACGTGGCAAGAGGAAGAGGAAGCAGGGGAAGAAGAAGAGGAAGAAGCAGCAGCAGAAGGTGCCTCTCGCCAAAGTGGGTGGGATGGATAGTGTAGGTGTGGGTGTGGGTGTGGGTGGCAGGACAGTGCAATTATAGACGGATTTAACTTAATTACCAAGATAGAAAAAGAGTGACAGAAAGGGAAACATAGAGACAGAGAGAGAGAGAGAGAGAGAGAGAGAGAGAGAGAGAGAGAGAGAGAGAGAGAGAGAGAGAGAGAGAGAGAGAGGGAGGCAACGCACTTAAATTAGCGTGATTCATTTGCTATTTTATTGATTTGAAAAGTGGAATTTAAAGAATTTAATTGAGTACAACGGAATACAAAATGTCATCATTAACATTAGTATTATCATTATCATTATCATTAGGGCAATTCCGAGAGCAAACTAGGTATAATTTCAAAGACGCTGATTTAGTAAGTGTAATTTATTAGAAATTGTATCATCATTATTTGTATCATCATCATTGTCTTTGTCATTAGTATAGTCTTCATTGAAATTTGTATTTTCATTGTCATTATCATTTTATGGGCAAAGTCCTTGACATTATTATGGTTTTCATCATTGTCATTGGTATGTCATTATCATTATCATTGTCATTGGAATTGTTATTTTCATTAGCATTGGTATTGTTATTAGTATTAAAATATACTTTAATTTTATTATTATTATTTTTATTAATATTGTTACTAATGCTATTATTATTATTACGTTAATTCTAGCAAAGTGATTAAATTGAACATGATTATTAGTACTTCCAATATCAAGCGATAACAGCTCTAACGTTATAATTATTAAAATTAGAAATAAAACAATTTCATTATAATGCATATAATTAAAAACGGAAAAGAAAACGAATAATATTAGTAATCGTATTAAAATAATTATTAGCAATATTACTAGTAAAAACATTGGTATAAGTGTTAAAATTAGCCTAAAAACTAATATTAGCTGTGTTATCGTCATTGTTATAAGCATTAGTAATATGTAGTATTAGTATTAGCATAGAGTTAAAAAATTTTAGTATTAGCCTAATTAAGAGCATTATCATTAGGATTACCAAAAGCATAAGCTTTAAATTCATCTAAAACACAAGTATTAATACTTCGTTTTATAATTAACTCGGGCAACTGCAACTTTTTCTATTTATATGGGCGCGCCTGTCTGTGTGTGAGTGTATGTGTGGGTGTGTGTTGTCTTTTGGGCCCCCGCTATAATTATAGCACAGGCCTTTTATAATTATAGCATCGGCCAAAGCCAAAAGCAACTGGTGAAAAAGTTGTGCAAGGCAAATGTCTTGGGAGTAGAAGGAGGAGAAGGTGGAGGTAGGGGGTGGTAAAGCAGTGTTTTAACGATTGGATAAACAAAATGAGAGAGGAAGAGGGAGAGCGAGAGCGATCAAAAGATCGAAGGGTGGGTGCAGGGGTGAGCAAAGAGTGCAAGTCAGGTGCATTAGCTGATTCTAGGAATTGATGTATGCATGCAAGTGTGTGTATGTATTTGTTCGTGTGTTTGTCTGTGTGTGTGTGCATTTAAGTTTTGTGCGCTGTGAGCGCTCACACGTTTTAAAAACGAACGCCCGTTTGTCTGCCGTCGCACTGACCAAGCAAAGAGAGTGAGAGAGCGAGAGAGAGCGGAAAAGAGAGCAACACAAAACGCTCGCTCTAGCGCTGGTGCTAGCGCTAGCAAATAACTGTATCTAAATTTGTGTTTATATTTGATTTTTGCGCCAGTTTGCCAGTCGCTTGAGTGAAACTGAAATGAAAGCGCGTCCAACGAATGCCAAAGCCAAACGGAAAGAGCCGCAGTAGCAGTAGCAGCAGCAAAAAATAAAAACAGCTACAAGCAAACCGCAGTCAATAGCAATTCAAATTGGAACAATGAAAATCTAATTTGAATTGAACTAAAGCAATTGGAACTAACAATTCTAACGCGCCACGCTTCTCTCGTCTTGTTTCGTTTCATCTCGTTGTAAAAAATCAAAATCAATCGAAAAAACAAAACAACAAAACAACAAAACAAAAAACAAAAAACAAAAATAACAAAACGCATAGTTTATAATAAATACAAATTCAAATTCATGGAATTGTATACATTTATGTATGTACATGTGTATGTGCACGCAGATACATAAATGAAAGAAGATTGAAAACAAAAAACTAAAATAAAAGGAAAACAAATAAAATAAATAAATAAATAAAGCTAAAAGCGGTACATATTTATACAGATTATTTATTAGTGAACTGTTCTGAGTAGTTTTTTTCTAAATTTTTTTTTTTGTTGCGGTTTGTGTCTTTAAGTTCTGTCTTTTTTTTTATTTTGCCCAAAAGCTATGACCACAAAAAGCTAACGAAAAGTGCCTGCCAACAAAAATAATAATAATAATAAAAACAACAATAACAAAAACAACACACACAAACACACTTATACGCAGACAATCCAAAAACCAATTAGAAAACAAGCCAACAACAAATAACACGAAAGTTTTTCAGTCTCGCTCTTGTTCTTACTCTCTCGCGCACGCTCTACGTGCGTGTGTGTGTGCCGCGTGTGCAAGTGTGTGTGTGTGTGTGTGTGTGTGTGTGCGACTCAGCGTCGCGCGTTAAGGTCATGGAAACATATCAGCAGCATGTACGTAAAAAAGAGCGACAACAACATGTTGAGAGAGCGGCCAAGTGTTTTAAAGAGAGAGAACCAAAAGCAATTCATATGCATAACAACAAAAACAACAACAATAACAACAGCAGTAGCGAAAACAACAATTAAAACTACAGCCAATGATCAATTGATGATCACTAACAATTTGTGACGCGTGATTTGCTTTGCTAATTTATTCAGTTAACTGTGAACTGACCACAAATAGTGTCCACAATGTCCACATTTGCACTGTGATTCATAGTCTTATTGGTTGAGAGACCTCTTCAAATCCAATTGGAATATGTATTTTAACTTAAATAGTAATGAACAAATGATGAAATCATTTAATTATATATAACAATTGTTTACTATATGTAACAAACTAATATAATGAAAATCAATATTTTATATTTTATTATAGAGATAACTGATTAAAATATAAAAGTTCTATAGATTAATTAAATTAGAAATGATTTTTGTTCTTATAATGTATAGAATTGTAACATTATCTTGAATCTTTGAACTTTTCACTTGATTACAATTTAAATATTGAAATTCTGATTGATCTTTGTATGAACAATTTTGTTATTATTCAATTTTTTTTTGCTTTTAATTTGTGTGAATTTTTGAATATATATATTAATATTAATAGTTTTATTACTGTGTGTAAATTTCATTGTAAATTTGCTTACCAGACTGTGTTTATAAATTTATAGGTGAATCAATCTGATTACAGCCAATTTAGTTGGCCAAATCACTAAATGAGCCATCAAATTAGCAATGCGTCACATTTAAAAAAAATAAATCGATTTTTCTATGATGATTACTCACATCACGATCTCTCTCTCTCTCTCCCTGTCTCTCTCTCTCTCTCTCCCTGTCTCTCTCTCACTCACAAAGACTGTCTAATCGCTTCCTGATCTTATAATTTATTACATATACATATTTTTTTTACTAAATGTTATTTATTTATGTATGTTTTTTGTGATTGCAGCTCAAGAAGAGTCAGGAACTGCAAAAACAACGTCTTTTTCACACGTATCAGGAGCAGACAAAGCAAATGGAATTGGAGCATAAAATGCAATTGGAGCACAAATATCATGTAAGTTGATAAAAAACGGACAACGAATCATGAATAACAAAAAGCATATAAAAAACATATTACAATTTATGAAACTAAAAAAAAAAAAAAAAAAAAAAAAAAAAAAAATTGATATATAATAATATTTTATATAGTAGTCTGATATAAGATACAATTCGCTTTTTTTTCCGTTAAGTTATCTAAATTTAAAATCAAAATAAAAATAGTTCTTATAACTCCAATTTGAAGGTTTAAATATTTTGAAAATAAAATTTCATTTTTTGAAGTACTAATCATCAAATTTTGTTAGATTCTGAACATGTGACATATTTAACCACATAAGCATAACACTCTCTTCAAGGGTATACAAATTTTTGATCATCATGTCGCTACAACTCGTTGATGATGTGCATTTAACTAAATTTAAATTAAATTAACAACTTATGCTTATTACTTAGAACTTTGAATTAAATTTTTGTTTTCATAAATTTAAAAATAAAATACATACATATATAAATAAAATTCTTTTATGCTATAATCGGTTTAAGAGAATCCGGAATTAACCCACTTTTAACACCATTCAAAATTGAATCCTCCTCCCATGACCTCTGATTTTTTTCTGTGTAACGATGTTGCTCTTGTGATTTTTTTTGACCCTGTACTCTAAAAAAGAGTAGAGGGTCTATTAAGTCTGTCAAAAGCGTAATGTGCGTAACAGGCACAAGGAAGCGTGGCCGACCCCACAAAGTATATATATTCTTGATCAACATTAACAGCCAAGTCGGTATAACGATGTCCGTCTGTCTGTCTGTCTGTCCGTCCGTATGAACACTTGGATCTTCTAAACTACAAGAGCTAGAGCCACCAAATTTGGAATGAAAGCCCGTCTATATGTCGGGCAGATCAAGTTTATTTAAAATCTTTGCCAAAAACTATTTTTACATTACCATTACTTAAAAACGACTAAATCTATCGGAACCCAATTCACACATTATGTGTAACGTAGCGCTATAACTATTCTCACAAAGTTTGGTCTGGTTCGGACAACTATAGCCTATAGCTCCCATAGGGCAAATCGGTAAAAAATGGGTGATTTGTATGGAGGCGTGAAGTTTTAGTTGAGCGTTCGTAACCAAATTCACTCATTATGTGTATGATACCATTATAACTATCGGATCGGACAACTATAGCCTATAG
Source organism: Drosophila cardini (assembly GCA_018903735.1). NCBI lineage: Eukaryota > Metazoa > Arthropoda > Insecta > Diptera > Drosophilidae > Drosophila > Drosophila cardini. Next base: position 3,385,234 of record JAEIGM010000012.1, on the reverse strand, counting down.
CTTCCATAGGACAAATCGATTAAAAATTGCTTATTTGTATAGTAAAATGCGCACTTGAATGAGTACGGGGTCTTTTACAGTCGGCTCGCTCGACTGTTGCCTTTCTTACTTGTTTCTAGTTGCTGCTGTTGTCGTTCTTGTTGTTGTTGTTGCTGCTGTTGTCGCGTGGGCAGCAAAAAAAAAAATTAAATAACGAAAATAAATTATCATGTTGAATGGCGCTTGACCGGAAGTGCCGCCCAGCGATGACTAACAGCAGCAGCAGCAACAACAACAACGGGAACGAACACAAGAAACCTTTAAAAAAAAAAAAAAAAAAAAGAACAAACAGCATTTAAAGTTTTTCCTCTATGAAAGAAAAAAATAATTAAAACAACAACAAAAAACAACAACAACAACAAATTCTCTCGAACTTACTGTAATTTATTCAGTTTGCGGTGCATTCACATGGCGCTTTCCAGGAATTGCGGGAACAGAGCATGGTTACAGCAGCAGCCGTTGTCGAGGAGCAGCATCGCCAGCAGCAGCAGCAACAACAACAACAACAGCAACACCACCAGCAACAACAACAGCAGCAGCAACAACAACAACAACAACAACGGGAGCGAAGAGAACGCGAAGTGATGAAGAGAAAGGAGAATTGCAGCGCAAATGCGAGTCCCGAAGTCAAACAGATTCTCAGTGTAACTATAACAATTCTCAATCCGCAGTTTAAGCCAAATTTTGTCACTTGAAAACCTATTTCTGTACCACATTTCGGTAGGAAGTATGACCCATTTTGATCAAAATGTGTCAAAAAAAATTTAAAAAAATAATTGTAGTTTATTTTCGGGTAAATTATCGACTTTCAACACTTTCAGTTATTTGGTTAAACTTAAAAATTAAATTAAATTACGATTAGCAATATTTATCGTTCTTTAAACTATTTTTAAAATTAAAATTAAAATATTTGCCTAACAATAACAATTTCCAAACTAAAAAAAAAAAAAAAAAAAAAAAAAAAAAAAAAAAATTGTGTACAATTTTGCTAAATTTGTACAACTTTTTGGTATTTTTTTATGATTTTATTTTATCTAAAAAGATTAAAAAAAAAAAAGGATTTTGTCGCAAAATCTATCAAATCTACAATAGCTCAGAAGCTACAAATTCTATAAGAATATCCAAAAAAAAAAAAAAAAAAATTAAAAAAGTGGGAATAAAGAACAACATAATGCAATTTTATTGAGTATTTTTTTTAAATTAAAAAAAAAATACATTTTGGAACTTTTTTTGACTTTTGTGATACATTTTTTAAACTCAGTCGATGAAAGTCGCTACAGAAATTTGTTTTCAACTGTCGTGGCTTTATTCTTTTCCCGATTCTTCCAACTACATATATATATATCTCTCGATCTTACTGTAGTGCTTTCTGATGAGCCGCAAGTCACAGGCGGCGGCACCAAATGGCACAACAACAACATCTCCCTATCGTAATCGGTAAATTAATCGATAACTTTTGTAACACACTAATTTGTAACACTGCTCTCTCTTTCTCTCTCTCTTTCTTTCTTTAGGGGCGTGGTGAAGAGCTCTTCAGGAGAGTCACTTCCAGCGGGTACCGTTACCAGCGCACATCCCTATAAAATTCCCCAACCTCCCCAAGCACTGCTCAAATATGAATCAGATTTTCCACTGCGAAAAACAGGTAAGTTTTTTTTATTCTTCACCCCTTGCCCCGTTGCCCCTTACCCCATGCCCCATGGCCCATGTCCCCATGGCCCACTGCATGTGTCTCCGTCCCCCTATTTAAACCCTGAAAAAGATACTTGTTGACTAACTTAGGGTTAAGTCTCTGCCGCTGCTTGATGTTTATAAAATATTGTTCGTTTGGACTTACTATCTAAAAAAAAATCAATTGAAAATAACATGTCTCAAGAAGAGGAAGAAGAATTTTAGAGAAAACATTCATTTTCTATGGTAACTTAACAAAAGAGCAGAAAATAATAATTTCCAGGAAAACTTAACAAGAGAACTGAAAAGAATAGTAAAAAAACAAGTCATTAGGATAGTAAAAAAGGACTCTAAATATAAATTTAAATAGAAAAAAAATACAATAGTTATAGTATGTGGAAAGGTTAGAATTCTAAAATGTCACGATTACTGATAGAAAATATCGTAGAAATGCAAATGAATGTTTTTTTTTTCGTTCTTTAAGAACGACTTAATCATTGATCCATGAAATATAATAGAAGTTAAACAAGTAAATTAAATTAAGATAAATATAATTAATAACATTATAAATATGATTTTCATTTTATTGAAACTTTTCATATATAAATACAAATATATAAAAATGTTTAGGTTTTCAGATATATAAATTTAGATCATATGTATACCCGAGATATTATTAGGTTTTAAGATAAACATAAAAATTGAATTAATCAGTTTTAAATGTACTATATAGTAAATTGTAAGTAAAATATTCTTCAATTTGGGTAGGAAGTTAAGAGTAAACGATTATTTTGTGTTAGGTTAGGTAAAGAATTCATAAGAAGAAGAAGAAGAAGAAAAAGCAGAGAAGGAGGAGTTAGGGATAACAATTAATTGAAGCATGTGAAATTTTTGATGACTAACTGAATCAATCAACCTAGATCAAAGATTTATAGGGCACTATTGAGTTACAAACACACACACTCACACACATACAAACCAAACACACACACACACACACTTAAAACACACATGTTTATATCAATAACAATATGATATTGAACCTGAACCTGTGAACCTGTAAACCTGAACAGCTTCGGAACCGAACCTCTTGAAGATCCGATTGAAGCAGAGCGTTATCGAGAGGAAGGCTCGTATCGGTGGACCGGCGGGGGCTAGACGTCACGAGCGTTTGCTACAGGCCGCTCAGCGTAGGCATCAAAAGAACTCGGTTCTCACAAGTACGTATAACAAATTAAAGCACTACACACACACACACACACATACAAACGGACACACATACTTACACCAACTGACACACACACACACACATACACATTCACATAGAGAGATAGATACGATGAAAGTGGAAGAGAGTTTATCAAAAATTCCAGAGCTCAGTACAGCGACAGCAACGGCGACGGCGGTGGCTTATGGGTATCGGTATGGGAATCGGTTATAACCGCTTGTAACCGCTTGGAACGCACTTTGTTTTGGAGTACACTGAATAAATTTCCATGTTAAGCAACACTGGAAATGACCATTGAAATTGAAAATTAACTCAATTTACATAAATTTAAAAATGTTGAAATTTAAGAATTTAACATCGGTTAATCCAATTGTTCAGTCTCAAAATTTTGGATGATAAATCGCATATAATATCCAGATAGTTCAGTTTTCGCTCAGAGGTTTTCATATTGGTTTCTTACCCATTAATTATTAAGAAATAGTTTTGTTTTGACCCTGTACTTGACAAAACTGTATGGGTAACATTAAGTATATGTATATGTATATACTTGATCAGCTATAGCTGAGTCTATAAAGCTTGTCTATATTGGAACATTAGCAAGTTAATAATTGTTTCGATTCAAAAATCTTGATGACTCCAATTCTTTTAGTATGGGTACAGAGTCTTTAGCAGTCGGCTTTGCTCAACTGTAGCCTTGTCTTCTAAGTTTGAATATTTTCTTTTTTTCTTTACATTAAATAAAAAAAAAAAAAAAAAAAAAAAAAAAAAAAAATCTTGATGTTTTTCACTTATTTTCCTATGTCTTAAGCTTTCTTTAAAAATAATCTGTCTATAAAATTTACAGAACTCTTATGCTTAGAGTTCTAAAAATGTTGGATAATGTTTCTCAATCCAAATTCGAATCGGTTGGAAAATAAACTAAAGAAATCGCTCGAAAAAAGTAAAAGTTTATTTAAGAATTATTTACGCTCTTTTAAGTATTCAATAAACAATAAAATTTCCCCCCTGTACACACTGTACCAATACACACACCCACTTGTACACACACACACACACACACACACATTGGTTGACTTTAGGATATAATTTTCGAATTTTGTTGTTTTTTATTTTTATTTATGCTAATTTCGTTGTTGTTATAATGTTTTTTATTACACTTGCTGTTGTTGTTATTTTTAGTTTTGATTAACCCAAAATTGCCCTGTATATTTTTTTTTTTGCGTTTCTGTGTTTTTTTTTTTTCCTGATCTAACCTCAACAAATTAACTCTGCCGCTGTCGACGCTGCTGAATTTGTCGCTGAATTTGCTGCTGCTCTGTCTTCCCTTTCTTCGTAGCTATCACATGGAAATTATCATTTTCCTATCCCTTTTCTTCAATGCTTTGCTAATTTTTGGATCATATTTTTATAGACTGCAATAGCACACCGGATTCGGGACCCAATTCACCGCCCTCATCCACTACGCTGTCGGTGGGCGTGGTGGGTAGCCGTGGCAGCCCAACCAGTGCGCCCATTCAGGAGGAGAATGAGGAGGGTAGTCAGTACCAGCCAGGACAGAGAAGCAGCATTAATGATCTGCCTTTATTCAGTTCACCATCCCTGCCGAATATATCGTTGGGTCGTCCGCATTTAACCAATGCCCAAGCGGGTCAAACAAACTATGCCATGTTTGCTGCACTACGTCAGCATGTGGCAGCAGCCGGTGCCGGTGCCGGTGCCGGTAGTGTCGGTGGTGTTGGTGTTGCACCACCGCCGGGCACTGTCCCCGTCGGAGTTGGCACTCCGCCCACCTATTACAGTCCGCTGGCGTTGCCATTTGGTCGACAAGGTCAGGGTACGGCAGCACCACCACTGGGCATGATGCCGGCCACGGGTATTGCACCACAACCGTCGCCAGTGGTGCGTTCGTCGTCAGCAACGTCCACCTCATCGTCGCAGGCATCGCTGGTGGGAGATGTGGCCCCGCCGCAAGCACATGCCGCCTCCACCATATTGCCTTCATCGTCGTCCTACATGCAACAATTGGGTGGCATCTCTGGTGGCGCCTCGGCTGTTAATCTTCATGCTGCTGCAGCGGCTGTGGCAGCGGCTGCTGCTGCCGCTGCTGCAGCTGGCTCCTTGCCGCCCACAAATAGCCACGCCCATGTGCTCTACGGGCATCAACATAACGCACACACACACACACCACACACGCACACACACACACATGCCGGACATGTGCCCATCACAGACGCCCATGTTGCCCAAGTGCATCTCCACAAGCAGGGACACCGCCCCCTCGGCAGAACCCAGTCCGCCCCCCTGCCCCTTGGCCATCCGATGCTCACAGGTGCCGGGCAACTGAATGTCGCCCAGACGCACTACGAGAACAGCGAGGTAAGTGCAAAAGATATATCGGGAAGGATGTTGAAAAAGTCTTCAAACTACCCCAGAAAAGATCTAACCTCCATTTTGTGCTTAGTTGTAGGTTAACAGCACTACTTAAATCAAATTTCACATTTTTTATAAGAACTTCTACTTATAAACAGAAATATGGCAATATTGTAAATTTCACCACGACGCATTGTTGCCAAATTTCACAAACACCTCTGGTTAAAAATAGGAGTGTTGCCAAACCTCTCAAAGGTGTTTCCAATATTCAAATTAGGAAAAAGGCGTTGTTGCCAAACTGCTCATTGGCACATAATGTTGTCAATCTCCATTTTAACTTTTAGTTATTAAACGGGAAAACATTGTTGCCAAATTGCTGAGCGAAGCACTGTTGCCAAATTTCATAAATACGTCTGATTAAAAATAGGTAGAAGTCGTTGTTGCTCAACTGCTCAATAGCACAGTGTTGCCAAACCTCTCTACTGAGTAATAATGTGTATGCATTGTTGTCAAACTTCACAAACTCAAATTTACTTCAACAATATTAATTTTGTCTTGTTTTTGTGTGATTTTTGTTGCTTTAGGCGGAACGTCAGGCCTATGAGCACCAGGTGCTTACCCAGAAGCTCCGCCAAACGGTTCTCACTCGAAGTGGTGCCGCTGCAGCTGCTGCCTCAGCCTCAGCTAGTCGCAACTGCGACCCGCAGCTGAGGGAAGAGGAGGATGACTCAGCAGCGGAAGTGATGGATCTGACCGATAAGAAGAAACCGCCCAAAACCGTGCTGACCAACACAATAGCGACCAGCACGTCACAGAATCTGCCCGAGGCGCTGGCAGCCGCTGTTGCGGCAGCTGCCTCCTATCGTGGTAAATCGAGTAAGCTGCGGGATCAGGAATATCTGCAGCAGCAAAGGGAGCTCCTTTATCTGCAGGAGGAGGAGATGGCCAAGAGTGCAATGCGACCATTGTCGCGTACCGTGAGCAGTCCCCTGGTACCGTTGGGCCCACATGGACTCAGCCAAATACCGGATACGGGACAACAGCCGTCACCGATTGTTACGTCCTCGTCGGCTGATCATATACCGCCCGTGAATCTAACACTGCCTCACAAGCGCCATCTGCTGGGCAGTAGTGCGTATGCCGCCCAATTACGTCAACAGCAACAGCAGCTGCTGATGGAGAGTGCATCGTCCTCATCTTCATGCTCCTCAACGCAGCCTCACAAGAAGATCACAACGGGATTGGCCTACGATCCGTTGATGCTTAAGCATACCTGTAGCTGTGGCGACAATGCACCACATCCGGAGCATAGTGGACGATTACAGAGTGTCTGGGCAAGATTAAATGAGACGGATCTGGTAAAGCGTTGTGATCGTCTGCGCGCCCGCAAAGCTACACAGGAGGAACTACAAACGGTGCACACAGAGGCGCATGCCATGCTCTTTGGCTCGAATCAGGGACAACTGAGTCGACCCAAATTGGAGAGTGCACTCTCTGCTAGCTTTGTGCGCTTGTCCTGCGGTGGCGTTGGTGTCGACTTGGATACCACATGGAATGAGCTGCATACGGCGACAGCGGCTCGCATGGCTGCTGGTTGTGTCATCGATTTGGCCTTTAAAACGGCCAAAGGTGATCTGCGTAACGGTTTCGCCGTCGTCCGTCCACCTGGCCATCATGCCGAGGCTAACCTGGCCATGGGCTTCTGTTTCTTCAACTCGATTGCCATTGCGGCGAAACTGTTGCGTCAGCGTCTGCCCGAAATGAAGCGCATCCTCATCGTGGATTGGGTAAGTTTAAAGTCTTAGACTATTCCTCCTTTGGTTTAATCCTCTACTAAATTGGTTAACTCATTTTGTTTTCACAGGATGTGCATCATGGCAATGGCACTCAGCAAGCATTCTACCAAAGTCCCGACATTCTATATCTTTCCATACATCGACACGATGACGGTAACTTCTTTCCCGGCACGGGTGGCCCCACAGAGGTGAGTTTTATTTCTTTTGGTCTGAAAAAGTAGCTCCTCCTCCTTATCTGCTTCCTCCATACCTACCTTCTTACCTTTCTTGTTCTTAATTTGTACTTTTCCATTATTTTCCTACTGACTCAATGTTCACCATGTCCTGTACCCTTTTCTTTCTGCTTCTTTTTTTCCCGTTTTCTCGTTCCCAATTGCTTCTACTCGATTTCTTGCTTCTTCTTTTCTCACTTTATGTATTTTTTTCTTCTTTTCCTTCACCCCACTCAGCTTTTAATTTCATTCCTCGTTTAGTTTATGCTTTTCTTTTTTCCTTCGCTCCTTCGATCCTACCTCTTTACTATGTTCTCCATTCTCCTTTCCATCGTCCCTCCTTCTCTACCAAATTTCTTTTCTTCCTCTTTACTATCTCTATTCTTATCCCTTTCTTCTTTGTTTCTATTTTTTTTTTTAACTCGAACTCACTTTTCTTTCCTCTGTTTTCCCCTTCCTGTGAATCACTCGTTCCCACTACATTTCTTTCCTCTTTTTTTTCCTACTTTTCATCCTATCCTGACTCACTTATTCCCAAATTTTCTTTATTCTTTTCCACCTCTACTTTTCTCCTCCTATTGTTCCCCTTTATCCCCACCTCCTTTGCTCCTCTTCTTCCTTTTGGCATTGATCTCTTTAACTTTCAAACCAACCTCCTTTTCTTTTCCTTGATTCTCCTTCTTCTCCTTCCTTCCTTAGGTTACTTTTTCCGTTCTTTACGTTCATTTTTCCGTCTCTCTTTAACACTTTTTTGGTCTTTCTCCCTTTCTTCAGTGCGGCGCCGGCGCTGGCCTCGGCTTCAACGTGAACATCTCATGGTCTGGCGCACTGAATCCTCCGCTGGGCGATGCCGAATATATTGCTGCATTCCGTACCGTTGTGATGCCCATTGCCAAGTGCTTTAATCCGGACATTGTGCTTGTTTCGTCCGGTTTTGATGCAGCCGCCGGACATCCCGCTCCGCTTGGCGGCTATCATGTCTCACCCGCATGCTTCGGTTTGATGACCCGAGAACTCCTCCAGTTGGCCAATGGCAAAGTGGTGCTAGCCCTCGAGGGTGGCTACGATCTGGCGGCCATTTGTGATTCGGCCCAGGAATGTGTTCGAGCTCTGCTCGGTGATCCCGTTGCACCGATCGCCCCGGCCGAATTAGAGCGACCTCCATGCCAGAATGCCATCAATACGCTGCAGAAGACCATAGCCATCCAGGTGAGCCAAACAAATATGATTGCAGGATTAAAGTTTTTACTTAATTTTTTGTAATCTTAACATAGCAAACCCATTGGCCCTGCGTACGTCTGCTGGAGCACACCGTCGGCTTGTCCGCTCTGGAGGCACTCAAGATCGAGCATGATGAATCTGAAACGGTCAATGCGATGGCCGGTCTATCCATGCAGTCGATGCACAGGTAAGAAGACGATGCCTTTTAAAGCTTTCAATATCCATTGATTAATCTTTCGTTTGTGTTGTTTTAGAACACTTTCCCGAGATGATTCCGAGGAGCCGATGGATCAGGATGAAACCAAATAGACGCACGCCGCCTGCTCAACGCACTCTAGTTATTTTTGTAGTTTAATTGTTGTTGTTTATTGTTGTTGATGTCATTTGTTGTCGCCGTCGTCGACATTGTTGCTGTCATCATGAATTGCGGACGTTCGTCAATTCCTCGTCAATCTCGCTATACTCTCTCCTTCCCACGCACATACACACACACACACAAACCCACACACGCAGTCTCTCTCGCTTACTCACTCAGTCTTGAGGCTGAAGATTTGTCTGCATTTTATACTCACCACACAAAACTTACCAAACTCTACAAACTCACCACAAGCGCACAAGCAGACACAAAAAAAATAATGAAACAGTTGCCTTGTTAAACCATTGAATGAGACGAAGAGAAGGAGACAGAGACGCAGATGGAGATGGAGAACGTGAAGCAGAAAAGAGAGAGAGAGAGTGAGAGTGAGTAAGAGCCAGCAATGTTGGAGAAAGTATATAAAGAGGTGGAAACCAGGCCTAAAGTTCAAAACGTGGCTGTGCCACTTAAAAAATAACCTAATTAAACTAAACAAAAACAAAACAAAAAATTAAAATATATCTTTACGAAATAGAAAAGAAATACCGGAAACAGAAAAGAAATAAGTAAAGTAAAGAAAAAAATATAAAAATGTAGATGAAAGAAGCAAACTAACGAAATTTGTATGAATCAGAAGAGTTATATATATATAAAATTGTTATATAGACATATATAACACAATAGAATAGTTAATTAGTTACAATAGAATAGATTGTATGAATGTATATGATATATATTTAAAGAAACAAAACAAAAATGAAAAAAACTCAACTAACGAAACTTGTATGAAATTAAATGCGTGCATAAAACCATACTATAACTATACTACACACACACATATATATATATATATATATGTGCTATATACACATGTATATAACTTTATATATACTCTGTATATAAAGCCTGCATTTGTTAAACGAATATTACATAAATGTTGAACGTGCAAAATACTTTTTAATTTTTTTTTTTTTTTTTCACTTTATGCTTATTGTGTGTATCATGATAATACCTATTACTATTACTATAACTTTGTTTTTTTTTTTTTAATATTTCGGTTATTGCATGAATGTTGAGAAATATGAAGAGAAGTGTTGGATTAGTTATATAGCTCGATTTATACAGATTATACCAGATATATATATATGATATAATTTTAACAAAAACAACAAATAAAGAAAATAGCTGTAATATGATATGTAATATGATAAAGATACTATATAATAATAACAAATGTGAAATGATTGTCAAACGATTGCCCAGAATCTTTATTTATTAACTATTATTATTATTATAACTATAACTCTTAATTACGATTGTTTTCTTATTGGTTTTCTTTATTATTTATGTTTTTCTTTTGGGTGCACAATCTAGAGATTATAAACTAACGGTAAACAAAAATCACTACAGGTACAAACTACAGTTAAAAAATTCATTGTTTGGTTATTGGTTGTTTTTCAAAACTGTAATTTTGGAAAAGTTATTTTTTTTGACCCGAGCTGCGTGAATGTGCGTGCTTGTGCATGTCGTTGCAGGTCTTGAAATACAATACGAAACAATCGAGAGAAGGTTTCTAGTCAATAACTGTTTATGTTAATTGAAAATTAACTAAAAAAATTAATAAATATTTATAGTTTAAATGAATCAAAGGAGTTACAAGCTAAATGGCTAATAAAAAAGCTGATGCGGGCTGGTACCTAAAATCAGCTAAAAATCTTAGTAAACGATAAGCAGTCCGTTAAAGATCTCTTGTGTATGAATGTTAATTCTAATCAGAAAGAGATAGTTAGACAGAAAGAGAGAGGGAGAGGACGTGAGTGAGCATGATTGTGCATGTTTTGTGTGTTATTTGCTTGTTTTTGTATAACGATGTTAATTGAGCACAACGAGATAAAAAGCTGGAGAATTATGATAAAAACACATAATGTTAACAAACAGCTAAAACAATAATACTAACAATTATTAACTTAAAAAATACTGTTACAAAAATAAAAGCAAAAAATGTAAGTATGCCATTTCCAAGATACAGTAATGCTCACACTTCGATTTGTCCAGCTGTTGTACTTAAAAAAAAAAACTAAATTGTTGCTTAAAAAATTGTCTTTTTTTTTAGTTTTAATAATTTTTGTTGTTGGAAATGGCATAAACAATGAAATCAAATTGATTTTTTTTTGTTACAATACAAAGTGTGTTCGATATTAACTACTCGTTAGTGGTGTTAGCGGGGCCATAATACGATGCCTCAATAATTTGTTACCAAATTGAAAAATACAACAACAAAAAAAGGAAAAAAATGAAACAAATACAACAACAAGAACAAAAAAGGCCATAAAACAGTTAACACAAAGACGAATCATATGAGCTTTTGCGTAGTTAGTTGCCTGATTTTGCAAATTGGTAACAACTCTTGAAATTGTATTTGTCGCATTAGTATATACATATATACTAACTATATAGTGTACCTAACAAAAACTAATAAATAAAAATGTCTGTGTCGCTTTTTCTATATACAAACATACTAAATATATACCAAATATACGATATATATATATTAATGATAATAAAGAGAACAACAAATGGGGAAATTCATTTACAAAATAACGGTGTAAAATTATTGAAAACTAACCTAAATAACAAAAATAAACGTAAATAAATATTTTCTTTCAGGTTTTTTATTGGGAATAAAATTTGTGAAAATTTTGAGTTTGCTGATCACTAATAATCATGGTATCGATACTTTTCTTTCATGCTTTTTGTGTGTTACTCGTGATTATTTTACTTGTTGCTGCGATCTGGTCACACTGACAATTTGTTATGATTGCATTTTAAAATACATACATAGAACTACAAATTAGAAATGCTTTTATTATCACAAAGTGCTAATAATAATATAATACTTATACTCTGGACCCGAGCTGGGACCTTCAGCTGATCAGCAATAACAATAACAACAATCTTAACTTTATTTTTATTGTATATAGCTTGTTGGGAGATTTCAATGCTGTAATCTTATCTCTATAAATTTAGCGAGCACTCTACAGTGTTTTGAGTAAATATTTTGACAGTGGGGGAAATAATTTACAGGTACTACTTATTTTAAATATATGTAACTATGTTATATAGTTGACATATGAACAAGGAGTCGAGAGACTTTGATTAGTTAGAAAATAAATTTGATTTCTTAACTAAACCCAAATAGTAACTGTTATATAAAGCCAAACTAGGATAAATCGGTGAAAGAGCAATGATTAGTATAACTTTGTAGATAACTCAAGCAGGGTATTTTACAGTCGTGCCCCTCGCTTGCAGACTTCTTTATTAGTTCATTTTAAACTTGCTTAGATCAGTTTTTCCTGTGTAAGTATACATACTTAACTCACTGTGTGTTTACCCTGATTTGTGGCAAAGGGGCTGGAAGAGAAGAGAAAAGCTGGGTGTAAACGAGTCTAGACGACAATCGCTTGTTTAGTTGGGAATGTAAATTCAGTGAATTCACAATGCAAGACGCGAGTGCAATTTCGAATGCAACTGTGATGGGAGGAGAAGGAGGCAATGACCTGAAACGGGAACGTAAGGCAGCAACATTTAGCAGCGAGGATTTTGCCATTTGGTGGGCGGGCAGCAAGGAGGCGCTTGAGGAGCGACGTGCCTTGGAGCGTTACTTCTTCGAGGATCCAGAGTTTGAGGATGCAATGCATCCCAGTTTCATGTCATATAAAGAACGCTACGAGCATGCCCTGGCCAAAGGTACCAAGTTTTTGCTCAAGTTACGCCAATGGCAGAGAACGAGGAGTCTGGAGAAGGGCACCATGAACAAGAGCACCGAGGACATTAAGCAGCTGTATGATCTGCGCATGCTGATGTCGGGCTCGTTGGGATCAGGTCTCTTCCAGCAGAGCTTTCCACTGCGTCTGCACTTCTCCATGTTTCTCAGCACACTGCTCAACCAGGGCACCGAGGAGCAGCAGCGACGGTGGCTTCAGCCCGCCTGGCAGCTGGATGGTATCGTGGGCACCTATGCCCAAACGGAGCTTGGACATGGCAGCTATATACGCGGCCTGGAGACGCGGGCCGACTATGATCCGAAGACTAAGGAATTCGTATTGAACACTCCCAAGTTGACCGCCTACAAGTGGTGGCCTGGTGGCTTGGGACACACCGCTAACATGGTCGTGGTCCTGGCCCAGCTCTACATTCGTGGCAAGCATTATGGCCTGCAGCCGTTCCTTGTGCGTATCAGGGATGAGGAGACGCACCAACCCATGCCGGGCATCGATGTGGGTGACATTGGTGCCAAACTGGGTGCCAACAATGTGAACAACGGTTTCCTGGGCTTCAACCAAGTGCGCATCCCTAGGGATCAGATGCTCATGAAAAATGCCCAAGTGCTCGAAGATGGCACCTTTGTCAAGGCCAAGCAGCCGCTGCTGCTCTACGGCACAATGGTGTTTGTCCGCGTCATGATCGTCAGAGATGTGATGTTTGGTCTGCTCCAAGCGGCCACTATTGCCACACGGTAGGTTAAACCTTTTAGGCCCTGTACTTACAAAGAATCAGCCAGAAAATTAAAGCTTTTTATTAGAGGGTTTTTTATGTTGCCTCAAATTACCGCTAAACTCTGCAAGCCAGAATTAGAGAGCGAAAATTTGTGACCCGTAACGACCCGAGTCCATCCATAAAAGTATAAGTATGTGTATAAAAGAAGTACAGGGTCTCCTATAGTCTGGTCGACTCCAATACAACACTATAACTCTAACTCTCCCCTGCAGCTATTCGGCCGTACGTCGTCAGAGCCCAATCGAACCTGACGCCGCAGAGCCACAGATTTTGGATCATGTGACGCAGCAGGAGAAGGTGTTGCCCCAAGTGGCACGTGGTATCTGCTACCGCTTGGCTGCGGATACGCTCTGGACACACTATCAGCGTGTGATGGATCAGCTAGCGAGCAAGAAAACTGAAGCAGCCGGAGGACGTGAATTGCCCGAGTTGCATGCACTCAGTTGTTGCCTCAAGGCCGTGTGTACTCTGGATGCGGCCGAGGGTATTGACGTGCTGCGCAAGGCATGTGGTGGCCATGGTTATCTCTCGTCCGCCAACTTTGACAGCATTCAGGGATTAGCCAATGCCGCCGTCACTTATGAGGGTGAATACACCGTGTTGTTGCTGCAGACGGCTCGCTTCCTGGTGCGACAGTATGTGGATGGATTGAAGCGCAAGGTGTTGCCCTCCAGTGTCGCCTACTTGCGGAACACGACGGCACTGAAATGGGGCAACAATCTGATAGAGAATGTGGTACGTGCCCTAGAGATAAGCAGCATGCAACAGGTGCGTGAGGCGTGGCAAGTGCAGCAACAACATCAGCAACGCGGCAATCCAAAGAGCTCAAAGGAGCAGGCAACTAATTTAGCTGGACGTCGTTTAGTGCAGGCCGCCTCCCTGCATGGCCACGCCTACCTGGCACGCAACTCCCTCAAAGCGCTGCAGGAATATCGTGTGGGTGGCGTTGTCAGGCCAGAGCTTGCTCAGTTGCTGCAACAGCTGATTGAGCTTTTCGCTCTGAACACGTTCCAGCGGCAATTAGGCGCTGTCTTGAAATGGAACCACATCAATGGTCGGCAGTTGGAACAAGTGGAGCTGAGATACGAACAACTGTTGAGTGAACTGCGTCCCAATGCAGTTGCTCTTGTGGATGGTTTTGATTTTCATGATCGTGTGCTTGGGTCGACGCTCGGCGCACACGATGGTCGTGTTTATGAGAGGCTGATGGAACATGCTCGTGGCAATCCCCTTAATCAGGAGCCAGTTAATCCTACGTTTCACACTCATCTACGTCCCTTAATGCTCAACAAGCTTTAAGCCACTCAATCATTTACTCTTTTTTTTCATTTTTCCTTATCAAGCGTTTACAGCCCTTCACTCAAAATGGCGTTTATTCACTGTTGCTGCGCTGTTCACTCTCCAGTCCGGTACAAGGAAACAAACAAGTGCACTCACTCTTTGTTGTTGTTAAAAGGAGTGAAGTCACTCAGCTTACGCATCCACTCAAAATGGCGCTTTTTCTTCACGGCTCAAGCTCTGTTCGCTCTTTACTTCTGCTCAAGGAAGCGAATCTGTTCACTCATACATTTCGAAGAAAATATTTTGTGAATAATTGTTTATTTGTGAAGAATTTAACACAATTAGCGAACATGCAATACACATACTCGTAGTCAAGTAATTGTTTTTACCAATTTCTTTTAGCTTGTTATAACAAAATAAGCAAAATAATATATGTTTTCTTTGTATAAAAACAATTACTTGAACTACTGTATATAGAATTAAGCTATTAAATTAGATAGTATATAAAATATATATATAACATAAATACGTGACGAATGTGTGTTGACTTTACTGGCTTAGAACATCTTCTTTTTGACCGCCGTGTAGCGTTCCATATAGACATCGTAGCCATCCAGATCGGTGAACTGCTTCGAGTTGAACAGATTACCATCGACAGCCAGATTACAGATTTTAGATTCTTTAAGAATACGAGGTGTTAAAGCATTTGCCTGCAAGCAATTCTCCTCGAGCCTTAGTGTCTTCAGCTTGGGACAATCGGCAATTTCCTCGGCCAGCGCAGATATTTGATTCTGATTGAGGTTTAGCTCTGTAACATAAAGGTTTCCCACATCGGATGGCACTTCGGTGATTTGATTTCGCGACAAATCTAATACATCCAGTTGCTTTAAGCCACAGAGCATCGATGGGAATACTTTCAGCTGATTGTTGCTCAAATTCACCGTCTTGAGGTGCGTGCAATTGCTCAAGGTCTTTGGTAGCTTGGTCAGAAAATTGTCCATTAGCAGTAATACCTCCAGTTTTAG
The DNA here is from genome assembly GCA_018903735.1 of Drosophila cardini. NCBI lineage: Eukaryota > Metazoa > Arthropoda > Insecta > Diptera > Drosophilidae > Drosophila > Drosophila cardini. The sequence goes on along the minus strand of JAEIGM010000012.1, from coordinate 3,369,479 downwards.
TAGTTCGCCAACAACCTCGTTAAGATCCGACAGCCGATTTCCACTTAGATTGAGATGCTTTAGCATCGTTAGACGTCCCAGTTCATCGGGTATATTTTCGAAGCGATTCTCCGATAAATCAAGTGTCTTCAGTACATTCGGATACGACTTTAGCTGCGGTGGAAACTCTTGTAATCGTTGCAATGATATTTTCAGCACTCCCGTCTTTTGTGCCGTCTCCAGGTGCTGTTTTATTTGTTTATTGCCCATTGTCGTCTTATTGCTGAGCTCACAGCTATTGACTGCGGAATTGGTGTCCATATCGATGAATCGATTTCAGTGCGATACTTAACTGCGATAGTTTTTCAGCACGAATTTAATATCGATGTTACCTACAATTTCTATTACACAAACAGAAATATGTTTAATTTTGAGAATTTTGATCAGAAATTATGCTGTATTATGTTTTCTTTAGCAACTGAAATTATAAAATTACGTTCGACTTTTTTTAACCTTTAAATCATGTGTTGCCAACAATTTAACAATAAAATTTAATTGCGCGCTATATCAAATATATCGCTGGAAAAGTTAATATCGACAATTTTATGCACGATCAAATATCGAATTTTTCTAATTAGCTTTGCCTGGGACTGTCATGTAACAGTAGCTTTAAAGTTGTTTAAAGTAAATGATTAACACTTTTACATTTTTTTTTATGTAACATTTTATACATTGTTCATCAGATGCAATTAATTGTTTGCTAATAGGTGGTTATCGATTGATGCCAGCACACGTTTTGCAACACTCGCAATTGCACCATACCTAGATCTGTCATAAAATACAAGCGTGGACTGGCTACCGCATTAAAAGCATTCAAGAGTTTTTTTTTTGGTAAGTTGGGAATGTTTAATAGACGCATTTCAAAAGGAACAGATGAGCTAACAGACCCATCCCTGTCCACACTATATTTGCCCATTATGCAGTTTACGCCGTCGCACGCAAATTGCGGATTTTTTTTGTGGATTGTGGAAACGCCGCCGCCAAGTTGGCCGAAAGTTAAGCACGCGCTACAGTTGCAAATTTGAGCGAGCGACCGGTGTTGGAAATTCTTCGACTTGGAAACTGGTGGTTTCTTTTTGTTTTGACTTTTTTTTGTTCTGTTTGTAATCGAAATTGTGAGCAATGCCCAAGGATACAATTGCCAAGGTGCAGGAGTATAAAGACTCGCTGATCACTAAAGCAGAGACTCTGATAACAAAAGGATTTCCCGAGAAAATCGTTGAACTTAACGAACTGCTGGCAACACCAATGTTCAATGAGCGTAATTTCAATGAGGTACATCAGGATCTAAACATTCCGGTGGTGGCACCCATATTGATTAACAACCATGACGGCGATGTTGATATCAGCGATGATGATCATCCAGTCACCAAGCGTCCGCGCAAAGATGACAAAGAAGTGGCGGGTACAACTGTTCTCGGTATACCCGGTGGCACTGTGCCTTGCAACAAGCCGCTCTGTGAAATGATCAAGGTGGTTAAGCCGATTATACGTAAACTGGTCGAGGACTGTAAGTATACAAAAACATATTTCACAATATTGTGTTATCTAATTGTTGTGTATCTCAAATAGCGAACCTTTTGAAAATGTGGATTTCATTTATGATACCCAAAATTGAGGATGGTAATAACTTTGGTGTCTCAATTCAGGAGGATACACTCGCCGAAATCCAGACTGTCGAATCGGAAGCAGCTGCCTTTTTTGATCAGATATCACGCTATTTCCTAACGCGTGCCAAGGTTGTCTCCAAGGTCGCCAAATATCCGCATATCGATGATTATAGACGTGCCGTTGTCGAACTGGACGAGAAGGAGTACCTCAGCCTGTGGCTAGTTGTTTGCGAGGTTCGCAATCGTTATTCCTCGCTCCACGATATAGTTATTAAGAATCTGGAGAAGCTGAAGAAGCCCCGTTCATCTAATGCCGAGAGCTTATATTAGGAGGCACTACTACAACACCGCGCCCCCCGCCCCTTCATTCTTATTATACTACTATATATATTTACATATATATTTTCTTTAACATTAACATACAGTTTTGAGCCGAATTCCCAGTTTGTTGTTTTTTGCATTTGTCATTTCATTGGGATTGAGAGCAAAGAGATTGATAATGCAAACTACATCAAATCAAGTATCACTAGTAATTCAAAAATGTACATTTAACACTAATAATTAGAGAAAGTGAAATGAAGTTTCATCTTTATCATTAATTTTGTTGTCCATGGTTATTAGGATGCCTATAATCTTGGGTACAATACTGATTTACAAACGACCGGCTACACACACACACACACACACCGCCTTCTTAAATATACAAACACACATACACAGAAGAATATCGCCAATCACATCCTAGATCCAAAATCCAAATCTCTCGAAACTTTGCTTGCTTTGAATTCGTTGTTATTTTTAAACAAGAAGTTACAAATTTATAAGACATTAAAACAATATTGATAACAATTTGATGGATAAATGTAAAAGGCGTAAAGCAAAAACAAAATAAATACTGTTTGGGAATATCTAGACTATAATCTAGATTAAAGTAATATATAAATTAGAAGTTATAATGCCATTGATTGTGCTGTGCGGAGCTACTAAACAATTTACTTTCACTTCTTAGTATGTCAGTTCAACTTTATTGTTCAAATCAGACTAAAGCTACAATATAAAAATGTTCTTATTCAAAGCTAACCCTGACCTATAATGGCGACGGCAGCGTAATTGGCATTAACATTGTTGCCGCTTTGCTGATCTTGCATAATTTCATGTGTTCATTTATGCCTGGCAGGATGTGTTAACTTATATATAGAAAATCGTTGCTGAACTTTTTAATTTCAATTTCAAGAAATAGTTTTAGTTACAATCAAACACATTCGTAAATAAAACACAAATCACAAATGATCAGCATGCAATTTCCGTTAGCAGATGGTTAAGTGACACTAATGTGAGTATTATATTTCTCTGCCTCTAGATCACTTTGGGAATAATGTGTAAAACTGTGTTAAATAAAACGTATGAGGTCATATTTTGTCGTTTAATTGCCTGTTGTGTATGAAGCGCAACAAAGCATTGCATACTTTTGGGCTGAAACAAAATCGTTTGTGGATTTCAAGCGGAATGCACATGTGGATCTTGTTTTATAAGAACTCGACAATTTAAGAAATTTGGGTTCAAGCTGAGGATGAAAAGCTGTTAAAATTTCGGACAAAAGAAGTTGGTAAAGAAAACTAATAAAAAAATTTGTTTAGCTACTTTTTGTTTACACAACTGACTTTCACATGGATTTAATTATTATACTTGGGAAATTCTTATTACATTTTTATTGGTAACTTACAATTAAGCCAACACTGATACATATTGTATGGAGTTTTTTCTGGAAATTCAGTTGATAATATGTATTTACTGTATTCTAGCTGTAATACCAGGTGAACAGAACTTTTAGCAGCGAAGCATAAAATCATTAAACTGATGTAATCGCATAGTCAGGACTTTTATCACACCACAGATTCCTAAAATATTTCAAAACCTAATTTCATGATACAAATTTACATAATATTCGCAAGAAGAGATACATTTTATGAAGGAAACCATGAGACATGTATAGCTTAGAGTTTAAAGCATAAATTTAATTAAAATTAATAGGCAGAAGTCAAAAATTTCCACTGAAATTTATGAGTTTAACTGGTTATTTCTGTATTCCCCCAGAAAATACCAGACGATTAGAAAATAATTTACCATCCTGGGAAAAGAACCCATCTAGAAACAGGATCAGGTCGGATTTTAGCTAGTGAATCACAATGAAGAACTTTAAAAGACAGCCGGAGTTGCTAAAAAAAAAAAACAAGTAAGAAAGGCTATCACCAATCTTCGAGCGATGTGTCCTATGGTAGATAAAGGCTATAATTGTCCGATCCGGACCAAACTTAGTGAATATAGTAATAATGGTACCATACATATAATGTGTTAGTTTGGTTACAATCGCTCATCTAAAACTTCATGTCCCCATACAAATCACCAATTTTCAAACGATTTGTCCTATGGGAGCTATAGGCTATAGACGTCCGATCCGGATCAAACTTAGTGAATATAGTAATAATGGTACCATACATATAATGTGTTAGTTTGGTTACAATCGCTCATCTAAAACTTCATGTCCCCATACAAATCACCAATTTTCAAACGATTTGTCCTATGGGAGCTATAGGCTATAGACGTCCGATCCGGATCAAACTTAGTGAATATAGTAATAATGGTACCATACATATAATGTGTTAGTTTAGTTACAATCGCTCATCTAAAACTTCATGTCCCCATACAAATCACCAATTTTCAACCGATTTGTCCTATGGGAGCTATAGGCTATAGTTGTCCGATCCGGATCAAACTTAGTGAATATAGTAATAATGGTACCATACATATAATGTGTTAGTTTAGTTACAATCGCTCATCTAAAACTCCATGTCCCCATACAAATCACCAATTTTCAACCGATTTGTCCTATGGGAGCTATAGGCTATAGACGTCCGATCCGGATCAAACTTGGTGAATATAGTAATAATGGTACCATACATATAATGTATTAGTTTAGTTACAATCGCTCATCTAAAACTTCATGTCCCCATACAAATCACCAATTTTCAACCGATTTGTCCTATGACAAATCTATACTCTTTTTTAGAGTACGGGGTCTAAAAAGCTAAAATATCAACACTGTTGGTAAACGAAACAAAAAGTCACAATTTGTTATACATTTGTTTTCTTGTTGTTTTTATTTTGTTTTTTTTTTTTTTTGTATTTTATTTTTTTTTTTATTTTGTTTGTTGTATTTGTTTTTATATTCTTGTTTTGTTTGCTTTTTAATATGTTGTATTTAATTTTATAATATTATTTGTAAGCTTACAACTTAAGGCATAAAGTTACAAACTAAAACTTAAAAGCTAAACATCATTGTGTTTGTTATTTATTTTTTATTTCTTGTTTTTTGTTTTTTGTTTTTGTTTTTTCTGTTGTTGTTATCAATCATAATTTGCATATATATATTTATTCATATATTTTCATTCATATTTGTTTTTATTCTGTAATTATATAATATTTATTTCCAGTGTATATCAATTATGCATTCCATAAATCTTTTTCTTTGTTTCCTTTCTTTATTATTGTTTGTTTTTTTTTTTTTTTTTTGTTAACAGAGAAAAAAACGAAAAATAAATCATAATATAATAATATAAAAACGATTTTCATTCAATCTATAGACTTTGTGTTATTTTCTTTGCAAATTTTATTTTTTATTATTTTTTTATTTTTAAGTTTGTTACACATACAGTTATCATAATGTCCATAATCACCGCCATCATTATCTTCGTTATCATCATGATCGATCATCGTGATTAACATGATCAGCGTTGATCAGTTTTTTTTATATATGCTTTAAAATTCGGTTATTTAGTTTTTTTTTTTGGGGTCGCCGTTGACTCTCATTTACATATATAATTTTAGATAAAGATATACATATACATAGCTATATATATATACCATATATATATAAATATATAACGATATATTCACAGATACATATATATATATATATATATAGATATATATTGTGTTTAGACGGCTCTGTCTCTAGATCAACGAGTAGTTTTTGTCCGATTCCAAATACTCCATTCATATATAGTATATATATGTATATATATAACCACACATATACTGATATACATATAACACATAAATATATCATATACACAAATATGTATACATATATCCCATTTCTTGTATAACTGTTTTCACTCTTTCTCTATATATACATACATATATATAGATTTTGTTTATATATTACTTGATATTTATATATAAAAAAAAAAAAAAACGGGACATGCTCTTAACTTATTCCCCCTACAACAATGTTGCATGTGTTTGAGTGTGTGTGTATGTATGGATGTGTGTGAGAGAGATAGAACTATTTAAATCCATCTCTGTGTATGTGTGAATTATGTTTTTCATATCCGTTTCCGCCTTGTCTCAATGAATTTCTTTTGTTATTTTTATATTTAAATATACAAATATGTATGCATATAATTTATATATATATATATATATATATATATATATAGTAGTATATATAAGTTTTGTTAATATTTTACAATTTTTTGTTGAATAAGTCTTAGCGTTGGTTGTTTTACTTTTTAGTTACAATTGTGTATTAAAAATATTTAATTTTTTAAATTGTTTTTTTTTTTTTTTTTTCGATTTTCATAATAATTTTTGTTTTTTTTTTCTTGTTGCTAACATTTGCATTTTGCAAGTAAAAAATAAGTTAAAAAAAAAAAACAAGCAGTAAAATAGCTAAATACTAAAAACTCTTGTTTGTTTTTATGACATAATTTGTTATAGAAAAAATATGAATATGTAATCATAATCATTATGTAATATTATATATATATATGTATATAAACATATTCATATATGTATACATGTATATACAGTGTATATATATATATATATTGGTTTTGCGTTTAGTATTACTTACATAATCATTGTAATATTTAAACGTACATAATTCATTAGCAAATAACATTTGTATAAAAAAAAAAAAAACAGTATTGTCTTATAAATTAAAACTTAACCTTAGAAAGTAGCAAAAAAAAAAAATCATATTAATAATTAAAAGTTTCTAAAGTAAAAAAAGTTTAGTCTTAAAGATTATTTCTGTTTTATGAAATTTACATAATATATTTTAAATAAATGTTTTTGCAAGTGTTTTATCATAGTATATATATATATTTACTTGATTTTTTTTTGTTTGTTTTTCTTTCATTTATTCTGCTTTTGTTTTTTGTTGTTTGTTTTACTTTTGTTTTTTTTTTTTTTTTTTTGTAGTTTTTTCTTCTCTTTTCTAAGAACAGCCCAACAGTGTATTTTTTTTTTTTACTTTATTTTCTCATGTATTTAAACTATTTTATGTATAGATGTAGTTTGTATTACAATATTCTTCTCCTTTATCTTGTCACTACAATTTATTTCCTTATGTTTTCAGCTCAAATGTTTAATTTGAGGTTAGGTTTACAATTTGGGATACAAAGTACAACAAATGCACGTAATTAAGAACTAATGATCAAAAATTAAAACAATTACAGAGATACAGAGAGAGAGAGAGAGAGAGAGAGAGTGCGTGAGCAAGCACACAACAATAAAAATGAATGACGAAGAAGCAAAGAAAAAGAAATGTATGTAAATTGATAGGTTGGCATGAACAAGAAAGAAAGAGAGACAGAGAGAGAGAGAGAGAGAGAAAGATTTACACAGTTTACATTGTTGGAAAACCGAAAACTGCAGCGTCTAAGTGATAGAGAAAATATACTAGGATAAAAGTGCTTTCTCTAATGATCTCTATACTTGCATAAACATATATGCATGCAAATACATGTATTCAAGTGTGTGTGTGTTTGTGTGTATTAGTGCATGTTTTGTTTGCATAACTACAGTTTTATTTAAGTTTGCTTTTATTTCTTTTCTTTCTGCTTTCGTGCGTACGCTTGTGTGCATGTAAATATGTGCGTCGTGTGTGTGTGTGTGTGTTTGTCTGTGCCACTCTCTCATTAGATTAACTCTCTGCCGTTGCAGCTTGCACTGCTTGGTCTTCAAAGCCTGCTTTTCTCTCAGTGTGTGCTTGCCATGTGATCTCCTTGATGCATTCTTGCTTTTGTCTTTTGCGTCTCTTTTGCTCTCTTAAAGCCAGCTGTCAACCTTTGTTGTTGCTTTTGTTATGCTTTTGGTTATACGCATACAGTTAACACGAATAATTCGTATTTGTTTTGTGTACTTTGTTGTTAATAATATATTTTTTTGTTTTTGCTTACATACACATATAGATACATATAAATTTAGTTGCTGTTGTTGCTAATTACGTGTGGAGTACATACATACATACATATGTTGTTCCTAAAGTTCTTGCTTGTTATTGTTACTGTTGTTGTTGTTATTGTTGGAATTAATAGTAGCCATGACCAGCACCAGCACTGCTTCCTGCACTGCTTGCATAATGATGCGCTGCCGCTGCTGCAGCCGCGGCCGCAGCTGCTGCTGCTGGATCAGTGTAATGTTGTGCGGCTGCATAATGGGATCTTTGCTGCTGCTGCTGTTGCTGGAGTTGCTGATGTGCCGACTGCAACGGTGGCGGCGGCAGCAATGTAGCTGCTGACTGATAGTGTGCTTGATGATGAGCACGCGGTGACGATTGCCGTTGTTGCTGCTGTGATGTTGGTGGGGTTACTTGCTGCTGCTGCGACTGCTGTTGCTGCGACTGCGACTGCAATTGATGATGATGTCGCCGATAGGAAGCAGTTGTCCAGTTAATCTGTTGCTGCTGCTGCTGCTGTTGATAGACATTGGCTGCGCTGTGCTGTGAATTCTGTGCTGCTGGAGGCGCCGTCGCTGCTGCTGTCAGACCACGCATGCCGGACGACGACGCCTGCAGTCACAACTAATCTTCGTCGCTTAGTGCCTCATACTTGGATGACAGCAGAGGTTTTGGTTCACTGGCAGCCAATGCTGCCGATGCCGCTGCCGCTGCTGCAGCCATAACGGTGGCACTATGCTGCCCCCCGCAACCGCCCACCGAAGAGCCAAGTCCAACGCCACCTGGTACACCAACACCCGGTACACCAACACTACCAACGCCGCCAACACCAGAAGCAACACCAACTCCAGCAGCTGACGATACACCGCTGCCAACGACGAGACCAGCAGCAGCAGCAGCGCTCACTTTATTCAATGCATGCGCCGCTTTCGCACTCAAATGGCCCGCTGGTCCACCCGATTGCAGCGATAAGGACAGCGGTGGACCCGCTGCACTTGGCACCGTCAGAGCGCTAAAGGGATAAGCATAAGTGCTGGCCGCAAATGCCGACGGGGGTGGAGGTGCGGCATGATAAGGGGAGGGGTGATGACTATTGGAGCTGCTGCTCGCAGAGCGACGTCCGCTGTCAACAACTTCGTATTGATTGGGTGTTTTACGTGATACACTGATCTCGTGTGCTGGTGCTGCTCCTGCCTCTTTGGCGCGCAACTGTTGCTGCTGCTGTTGCTCATTGTGCTCGGCAACGGCAGCGGCATGAACGTGTGCTGCATGTGCCGCATGCGCCTGTGCATGCAAATGCTCCTCGAATTCGGGACGCAGCACTTCGACAATGCGATTCTTGCCATATCCGATGTCATCGCGCATCACCTCCGCAATGCGATTTTTCACATAGTTGTCAAAATTGGAACCGGAACCAGAACCGGAACCACCGCCTGGTGCCGAGCTGCCAGCACCGCCACGCGGTTCGCCAGCTACAGAGGACGGTGGAGGCGGTGGTGGACCGCTGCGAGCCACGACTGCACCCGGAGCAGTCAGATAGTAATGACTGGGATCGACGCCGACAGCAGCAACTGCAGCCTGTTGCATGATCAATTGATCGACATGCGCGTACTTGCGTGGACTTACTGCCTGTGGCATGCGTATAATGTTGCGTGCATCTTCGCCAGGTGTGTTCGCGCGTCCACCACCTGGTGTGCCACCTACGTTGCTGTTACCGCCGCTGCCGCTGCTGCTGGCACTGTTGCCACTGTTAGTGCTGCTGCCGCTGTTACTGCCGCCTCCTCCTCCGCCGCTGCTGCTGCTACTGCCACGCCCACTGTCGGAGACATTTATCGGCGACTGTTTGGCACGCTCTGCGGCAGCTGCCGCTGCTGCTGCTGCCTCCTCGGCCTTCTGCTGCTGTCGTCGATTCTGTTTCCAGCGATCGGGTGTCAGTATTGCCTGTGCGTCCTGCATGTAGGGCACGAAAGCGGGACGCAAATGTGGATTTGGGCCATAATCATTGGCAATTATCGAATCCGCCAATTCACCAAACGTAATGCTCTTGGTGTGTATCTGTTGCTGCTGCTGTTGTTGCTGCTGCTGTGGTGTGGGCGGACCACTGCCTGGCTGGGATGTGGGTGTGCCATGATGCGAAGGCGGTGGTGCCACGCCCTGACCACGCAGCGAGCCATGAACTGAACGACTTGAACCTGTTGGTGGTCCACCAGCGGACTGCGATTGTTGTTGCTGCTGTTGCTGCTGCTGCTGTGAGTTCGATGAGATGCGTTGCTCCTGATCGAGATCAATATTGATGACACTCGGTGAACTCGAGTTAGTTTTTCCATTGTTCTCCGCACTCAGCAGCGAGACAGCGGCGCCATCATGTGATTGTCTCATGTCGCGTTGGTACTGCAATAAAGATCAAAAGAGGATTAATCTCAAGGATTTCGGATTGGATTAATTGCAATGCAATTGCAACACTTACATATGAAGGACGAGGCATCTCTCGGGGCATTGTATTTATGTCCGCAGTGCGACTGATTTGATGCTTGATTATTGCATCAATCAGGTTCTGGGCACTAAACTGACCAGATGCATCATCTGGTGGCTTTGTGCCATGCGCCTGTCGATAATACCTGTAGTGAGACGCAAAAATGGACAGATTTTTAATGATTGATTGATTGACTTCATGATTGATATGCTAGTTGAAAAGTTTTACTATTATTAGACCGATGGAATTGTTTAATGTTTGCCACTTTCTAAACTATTGGTTACAACGATTGATTGATTGACAAAATAGTTGACTGAAATTTACATATATTTTTGCAGTGGTTGCTTTGTAACCCATGATTGGTTAACTGATTGAATACCTAAATAATTGAACTAAACAAACGACTGATGATTGTTTATAAATAATTGTTTAATTGATTGAAAGACTTTGTGATTGGTTACAGCGACTGATTGTTTAACTAGTTAACTGAAAAAATTAACTTATTGATTGATTGATCTTGTTGATTGCTAGTTTGTTGAACTAACAATCTGATTGATTATTCTAAAATAGATTGATACACTTTGTCAGTGATTGATAACAACAATTGATTGATTGTTCAATTAAATATTAAATGATTGATCAACTTACGCGTCTCGCTCGCGATCGGGAATCGTGCGTGGTGGGCCGGTCTCTGGCACAGGGCCACGCATGTAGTGACCATGTCCATGGGCGAGGGCGTGCCCGTGAACGGGCGGTGGCACCGCATTGGCAATTATTCTTTCCATACGATCCATGCGATCCAAGCGACGACTGTCCCGCTCATCGGCCACTCGCTCTTGTTCGCGCCTCTCCTGATCCCGACGCTGTCGTTCCTGTTCCCGCTGTCGTTCGATGCGGTGCTGCATACGCTCCTGATTCTGTATCAGTTCTCGATCCCGTTCAATATTCTGCTGCCGTTGATCACGTTTCGCCTGCTCCATGTGATGCAGGGCATTCAATCTGTACTGCTGGGCAAACTGTTGATGCACTGCAGCCGCCATTTGTTGATGATGTATGGCCGCCATCGGATCTCGATACCGAATATCATGATGTGCTGCCGGTGGCGGTGGTGCCGTCGACACCTGCACATGGCTAGGCGGTGGCGGCTGAGCTTGTGGTGCTGCCTGTGACGTCACCGACTTGTCGTCCTTCTGAGATGGCACCGGCAATTGAGGCTGCTGTACGGCAACGTCCACGAACGAGGCCAATGCATCATGACCGGCTACAAATCGAACAATTTCAGGTGATTAAAGTAAGCCAAGAGAAAAGGTTAGAAAAATAACGGAACGAGTTTGGTTAGCATATTTAGCCCCAGAATACAGAACTAACTAACAAACTTGTACATCTCTTAAAGTTAACATGGAGAACATCTTACCTGGTGGATAGTTGTAGGGCGTGACAATGTGCATGCGACTCGGGGGCGGCGCAGCGGGTGAAGGTGGCTTGGAGCCCGTGTTGTGGCGCTGAATGACACCCTGACGTTGTGGCGGAGGCGTACGATGTGGACTGGGAGTACTACAATGGAGAAACAGTTATCATATGTTTCTACTTAAGACTACTTAAGATCGAAAGAAGAGAGCGAGTGAGAGAGTTATAGAGATAGATATAGACTTACCTATTGGAATGATCAGCTGGCGATACGCGACTGGAATACTCGGGTCTTCCACGTGGCTGTGGTTCCTTCTCATAAGGCCCACCGTATACAGCGGAGCTGCCGCTAACACTGTTCCGTGGTGATGGTGATTCCTTGTCGGAACCGGAACCAGTTCCACCGCCAGCACTGCTGCTGCCACGGGATACATTCCGTTGCTGTTGTCCCTGCATCTGCTGCGAAGTGATATAATCATTGATGACAATCTGACGTGAGCTCATCACCGAAGGTTGTTCGACCACACCACCGTACGGTGAACGTGAGTACGGTGAACCGACAGTTACGCCCACACCATAGCCCTGCGGTGGTGGTGCTTGTGGCGATGATTGCTGTGGTGGTGGCGGCGGTGCCTGCGCAGGACTCAAACGTTGTGAGTTCTTGTAGAAATCGTAGGGCCGCTTTCCCTCCAAGTGATGCGGTGGCAAGTGCAGTGGAGTTCCCTGGGTGATCGAGCCATGTTTGCCCGTATCTGGGCAACTACCCGGCGGTGTTTGCCTCACAAGACTCTCGTATTTGGGGCTGAGCATGGACGAGGGGGCTGCGTGCACAATGATCTGCTGTTGACCGCTGTTTGTGGGCGTGCCGTGGGTAATGGAGCCCACTTTTACCACCTGCAACTGTTGGTGCTGTGATGTTGCTGGCGACTGTTGCTGTTGCTGCTGTTGCTGCTGCTGCTGTTGTTGCTGATGCTGCGGTGAGGGTGCTTGGGCATGCAAATGTTGCTGCTGCTGTTGTGGACTCAGTTTTGGTGGCAACTTGGAGACACGTGTTGTTGGTGGTTGCGGCAATGCTGGCGGTGGTGGCGTAGGGCGTGTCAACTGACTCTGCCCAATGGGCACTGGTACTGGTTGCACATACAGCGATCCAGGCACACCAGTAGCACCCACTGACGATGACTTGACCACACCCACGCCCACGCCATGCATCTGGGAGTAGGCAAGGTATGTTGAGGTTGGCGGTGGTGCACCCGTTACCGATAACGCTTGCACCGCTTCGCCGCGATACATTGGCGCCGTACGTACAATATGCTTCATACCACCACTCATCGGTGGTGGCGGTCCATGATGACGGTCCTGTGTTGGTGTAGAGCCACTACTGCTGCTGCCACCAGCACCACCGCCTGCACCACTGCCAGCAGCACTACCTGCACCCGTGTGCGGTGAATGGCCATCGCGTGGTGGTTTCTTAATGCTCAAGTCTAGTGTTTGCGGTTCCTCGAGTCCGGCTGCACTGGCACGCAGCACCGCATGGGTTGCTGGTGGTGCTGATTGCTGTGACGCTTGCTGCGGTGTCACATGACTGCCGCTCACATTGTAGATAATTGTATCCGGAGGTGTGGGCGTAACTGAGCTCTTCTTCAGCACAGGTGTAATGGTCGCTTTGTCCACCTGCTGCTGTTGCTGCTGCTGTTGTTGTTGCTGCTGTTGCTGCTGCATCAATGCAGGATGCGACATGTGCACATGATGAGCGGCAGCAATTGCCAAGTGTGAGTTAACAACAGTTGGTATTAAAGTGGCCAGATTTTCGCCATTGTTGGCGCCAGTGTTGTTGCTGCTGCCGCTGTTGTTGGTGTTGCTGTTGTTGCTGCTGCTGCTGTTACTGTTGCTGTGTGCATGACTGTTGTTGCTGCCGCTGCTGCTGTTGAGCGATGTTGGTGCTGAAACCACAGTACGTGAGCTCAACTTTTGCACTGAAGTTCCATGTGGCAAACCGCTAGGTGGCGCTTGTTGCTGCTGTTGCTTGTGCAACGCATTACCATCCTGCCGATATTCGCGCACAATTGTCAGCTCTTTCCGATCAAGATTGTTGTGGTGCTGTGGCGGCTGTTGCTGCTGTTGTTGCTGCTGTTGCTGCTGCTGCTGACCTTGCTTGCCGCCTTGAGTGTTGTTGCCGGATATTTGAGGTCCCTTCTGTTGCTGCTTCAATTGTCGCTCAATAACAGAGTAGACACAATCTTGAACATTGTTGACTGCCTCGCGACGCATGCTCATTGGACCATTTGGTTGCTGTTGTTGTTGCTGCTGCTGCTGTGCAGCCATGGCAACAGTTGCTGCTGCGTTTGGTGGCTGCAATCCTGACACATTGTTGCCATGCCCATGTCCATGAGCATGCCCATGTGCAACTGCATTAAAGATCACTTTGGGACTCTGACGATTCGCTGGAGAATTCTCATTCTCCTCATCTGCTGTCTCCGTTGCCGATGAATCGTATTCTTCGCTTGTCTTTTGCTTCTTGGGCGCCTGACACGCTGGTGGCAACAGTCGTTCATTGTCATTGACTGCAGTTCCTGCAGCTCCAGTTCCTGCTGCCGACTTGCCACTCATGCGTGTTGGCGTTATGGTTAATGCAGCACCTGATGCATCTGCTACACTACGTACCGCTGATTGCTGTGGCTTTTGTGGCGCTGGTGGCGGTTGTGGCAACTGTGGTTGCTGCTGCTGTTGTTGCTGCTGCTGCTGCTGTTGTGGCATATGTTGTTGCTGCTGTTGCTGCTGCTGTTTGCTCAACTGCAACTTATGTCGCTGCAGATTCTCGGGACTATCAACAGAGGCCGTGTCCGATCCACCTGGTTCCCTCTCATCACAGGACGAAGTGCTCACATCGGTTTCATCGCCCCCACTGCAATCGGCACCGCCTCCTGCACCGCTGCCTCCACTGCCGCCCACACAGCGACGTCGTTCATCATCGGTGAGATTCAATTGCGGATCAAGTTTGCGTCGGATTCGCATCAGACACGCGGAACAACAACGCGTCGCATGCATTGGTATCTGAAATTCAGCCATCAATGGATCTCGCACCTCCGGAGACAGCTCGAAGAGACGTGTTGGAATATTACGCAATCGCTGGGCACGATCTTTCGGATTGGGGCAGGTGGGCAGCGGACAGTTGGGATAACGATTTCGCACCGATTTGCATTGGCAACTGTTGCAGACGCGAGCGCCCGATGGTATCGTCTCGTCGGGTATCGCATACTGCTGGCCACGCCCCTTTTTCAATGGACGCGTACGCGGGCATGCCTCTGCTTTGCAGACGAAACAGCTGGCCAGTTTTTCTATAATTCAGAGAGAGAGAGAGAGAGAGAGAGAAAGAAAATGAGTCAAGGAGTCAACAATTTAAATTTTAATAGTTTTTGTTTGTCAAACTGTTATTAATTATTAATTTAATAATTATTTTTTTTATTTTTTAAACTTATTTTTTATTTAATTTTTTTTTTTTTTTAATATTTTTCTTATTTCTGGCTCATTTTGTTACAAACACTCCAACGTTTAAAGCATACCCTTTTGCTACACAAGTAAAGGGTATAAAAGGCGATTTAATGAAAAGCTAGACTGTAATCTCATGAGTCAAGGATACAAGTACGAACAACAGAGAGATACCATGCATTCTGCAAATCTTTGAGTGACATAGCACACAGCTATAGCAATCAAATACACATACTTTAAACCAAACCAATATACCCTATTGAGAAGGCATGCGAAAGGAAGCAAGAAAAAGTACGGAACTGTGTAAATTGTAAACAATTTTCCATTTGCAGCAAACGATAAAACAAGTACAACTGTAAAGTTAATGATAACGTTTAACGGTAACTGCAACGGTAACTGCAAATGTAACTGTAACTGTGACTGTACCTCAATCTGGAGTGCATAAAGAACGCTTTCATTAAGCCACTTAACAAATAATGAGCAGCTGAATATTTTAAAAGACGCCGCTTGTTTACCCTACGAGGTGAAGGTAAAAAGTCTGCAATAGCGGTAAACCCGAAGAAGTAAGAGGGAGGGGAAGTTGGGAGGGAGGCTAGTTGATTAAGAGATGCGGAAATGTGCACTGGAGTGTAGTGTGTCCAAGGAAAGAAGCTATCGATTTACATATATCTAGCAAGAACTACATGTTATCGATAAAAATCGATTATTATTAAGTACCATAATGTTTCGTTAAATGATTTGTTATCGAGTATACTCGTAATGAACGCTTATGATTGTTGTTATTAACAACTTCATGTTTAAAGAAGTAAAATCCTATCGATATATGCATGTAAATCGATTGATAAAGGCTAGCTTATTTTGAATATTGTCGATAAACTCGTGTAAATCGATTACTAATTACAGAGTTCACAGAATTTTTACCAATTCTAGTTGATTTTATCGATAAAAGTATATTATTGACATCGATAAATAACAAACAAGCAAACAACAATTATCGATAGAAAATCCTACCGATTTCGATCAAGCAAAAAATCAAAATTGTTTCGATAAATTGTTGTTGGACTCAGTGAATCTAAATTCGTTATCGATAAGCAGTTGTCAAGCGGTTGTTGTATATATTTTGTACTTTACAAACTCAAATTCCAATCCCGATCAAAACCTCATTTCCATTTTCTTCGACTCAAAACTTAATTTTGAATTAAAAGATGGCGATTTGAGAATTGAAATGTTCGCGGCATTTTTTGTTTGCCTTGGAATTTTTGCCTTTGCCATTTAATATTTTTACAATTTTAATGATGTGCAAATACGAAACAGCAAGAGACGGATAACAGTGAGAGAGAAAGAGAGAGAGAGAGAGAGAGTGTGTGTGTGAAAGAGAGACAAGGACAGACACAACAACGTGGCGCGCATTTAATCAAAATCAATGTAATTAAAATAAAGGGCAAATAAAACCGAGAACGACTCTGATTTCATAACAAGGATGCAGCAAGAAGAAGCACCTGCTAATGAGGGAAGGCAGGCAGAGGGCGTGCGACAAGGGGGTGTGCAGAATGAAAGCGTAGCAGAGACAGGAAGGCAGAGCTCCACAAAGTCACAGTAAAATCAATCAACGTTTAAATGCCAGAGACAAACGCCAAGGTTCTTCTCATCGTCCACTTTCTCTCTCTCTCTCTCTCTCTCTTTCTCACTTAGGCTCTCTCGGTGTCTCAGTCTCTCAGTCACCCTCAGTAGCTTTAACCACCCACTGCAGCACCAGCTTGGCAGTCAATGTGCGTTCTGGTCGTCTGTCTCTGTGGAATATGAAAATACATCAAAGTAGCCAGAGCCAACAAGGACGGCCTCATTCTCATTCTCATTCTCATACCAAACTCCAAGCACAACTATATACATATATATGTATATATATATACATACATACGTATATATATCCCCCTTCATTGTCCTCGATTTTCCGCCATTTTTGGCCCAAGAAGATAAAGCAAAAAACAAAAAAAGAATAAAAAAACATACTTTTTGCTTGCGCGCAAAGTGAAGCGTTTAAATTTTAATAAACCACTCATTTTAATTTTGATTGTCGCTGGAATTGGACGACTAAGCGGGCTGGGCATGGGTTTGTAGGTCGGTCAGTTGATTGTCTGTCTTTCATTCCAGTCCCATCTCCTGTTGCCGTCCCTGTCCCTGTCCCTGTCCCAGCACTTGGAATAAGCCATCGCCTGAGTTAACCATACGAGCGAGCTCTCGTTGTTTCAGCACTTAATGAATGTGTCATTCACTTTACAGTGACTCAATTCAATTATGAAACGAGTTTATCAAATACAAGTACATACACATGTAAACTGATGCAATTTAACAGTTTGATAACCAAAGAAAATTAAAAAAGCTTTACAAAAATGGCAACTTTATTAATTTTTGTTTGTCCGTCTACGTATTACTAGCATTACTAGCTTCCAGCCAGTTACTCTTTAGAGCCTCTATCACATTCATATGATTTTATAATTATTATTAATCAAGCATATTTGGAAACCCGCCAAAAAAAAAGTTCTTAATTGAAAATCAAATAACCTAAAAAAAATCCCAATTGGGTTAAAAAGTGTTGCCTACTTTTTTGCGCGCCAACCAAAAGGGCAATCAAATTGATGGTGGTTCGGAAGGGGTAGGGGAGGTGCGGGGAGCCCAATCAAAATGTAATTACAAAATGCAACTTAAATAGAATTGCAAAATAAATATTTAATATTAATAACAGACACAGCAACACTAACAAATAATAAACAACTGCAAAAAGAGCGATGGTAACTGGAAAAAAAACAATAACAAATACTCGCAGTCCAAAAATGAGAAAAAAAACCAACTACAACAATTTATTTAAAATAAATGAATTGCAATTGAAATTGCAGGCCGTCAGAGTATCGACAACAACAACAATAACAACAACTCAAATAAATTAATTAATAAAAGGCAATTGGTCGCTTGGCTTGAACTGAGGCTCGTTTGTGGATTGAGTTGCATTGGGGGCGTGGCATATCATGCGTCAATAAACGCCTTGTTTTTTTTTCCTTCTCCTACTTTCCTATAATTTTATCTCTTTTTTTGGTTTTTTTATTTTTGTTATTTAATTTTTGATTTTAAAACAAGTAAGAAAGGCTACAGTCGAGCGTGCCGACTGTAAAAGACCCCGTACTCATACCAATGCCAATCATTGACTATCAACCTGTGTAGTAAGCATTTTTCCATACAAAAAAGAAAATGAAGAATAACCTGATTGATTCCTATTTTATATATGTACATACATATATATACATATATATATATATATATGTCCATATACATAATTAGATTTCCTTACATGCCTTGTTTTAAAATTATGTTTTGCATGAAAACAAATCTCGTATTATAATTCAAAATGAATACTTTTAATTTAATTTGAAATTAATAATACTGTCGGCATTATATTAATTAATCTATATTGGAGTATTACAATGGATAGTATTTGCAATAAAACTCTTTGAAACAAAAACATCAGTTTGTAATAGGGATGTGAATTGACAAGAAAATACCGATATCGTTATTAATTAAAATATTACATTAAATCAAATATCGATATTATCAACAACTGAATTCAAATACGGTATATCGCTATAGATATAGACAATGACCAAATATCGATATCATATGGCAATTACTATTGTATTGAATATCGATATATGATTTATCGTTTCGTATGCATACATGTGCGTGCATCGTCCGCGAGCAGCGCTGTCGCTACACAAGCAGCGAAAACGTTCGCTCACATGTTTAAATGCTTCTGTCTCGCTTGCACACATGCATTGACATTGCGTGCAATTGTTAACTTTGTTACGTGTCTAGCTCTTTTGTTTATTGTCCGATTTGTATGCAACTTTCAGGATAGTTTGTTATACTCTGTCTCCAAAGACATTTCAAATTACAATACCGTACGATAAGTGCAAATGCCTTAAAAATGGCATTGAAGTTAAAAAATTACTTCATTCGTGTGGGAAAACGGGGCGTGGCAGTCCAAAAATTTTAATGACAATGCATTTATGCTGTGTCTAGCAACCTGTATACCAAAGACGGTACTCCTAAGTGCTATAGTTACTGAGATATTCGCTTAAAACATCAATTTTTTTGTAGGTGACCATAGTTATTTACAATTTGCGGGGGCGGTAAGGGGCGTGGCAAAGATTTGAAATAAACTTGATCTGCCTGACATAATGACGGACTTTCATTCTAAATTTGGTGGCTCTAGCTTTTGTAGTTTAAAAGATCCAGGTGTTCATACGGACAGACGGACAGACGGACAGACGGACAGACGGACATTGCTATATCGACTCGGCTGTTGATGCTGATCAAGAATATATATACTTTATGGGGTCGGCCACGCCTCCTTCTGCCTGTTACGCACATTTGGCTTCAGACAAACTTAATAGACCCCTCTACTCTTTTTTAGAGTACGGGGTCTAAAAATTTATGTAAATATTTAATGCACTCTCGCGGCGTGCAGACGATGCACGGGAAACAGAAAGCCGTTGGCTTCCCACCCCCTGCCACGCCTTCTTCCATAAGCCGAAATGCCCGCGGTCAACAGTTCGATCTTCTTCCTTTTGTTTTTATTTTTTGGGCTACCAAAAATTGTAAAAACGAGCATATAAATATGAGTATGTATGTATGATGGATGTGTGTATAATAAATACAAATAAAATGGCCAGGAAAATCAGCGGAATTGGATTCTTGCTTAATTTGCACTTTGTGTGACTGCGTATCTGCCAAGCCGACAAAAATGTGGACAACACATATGCATGATATATTAAAATTTCATTTAATAACATAAAAATGCTTTTTTTTTTTTTTAATATTTATAAAATTTTAATTAATTGCACAAATGATAATTTATCCATATGGGAAAACAAAAACGACAACTCTGTCGCCTGCCATAAGAAATGGTAGGACATGTTTCAGCTTGCATGTCACTCAATGAACACACACACACATACATATGTACATATATAAACACAGAGTTACACGCACGTAATAATGCAATTAGCAATATTTGTTGTAGTTGTTGTTGATGTTGTTACATCAATTTATCGAAAAATTAAGTCAACTGTAATTAATACATATTAATGGAAATTTGTGTTAATTAAATGTGGCCTCAAATCATATTCTCCCAGCACTCAAACACATGCACACTCCTGCTTACATATGTACATATGTATGTATGTATGTAAATGTGAAAACGGTTTGCTCCTTTTTGACGCGTAAATCCAATAAGAAAATGAAGACATGCCAACTCACTGTATGTGTGTCCTGCTCACTCCCTTATGCCTCTCAGTAAGCTTTAAAGTACTTAATTCAATCAACATTATTTTTGTTGACCACCAGCATCAGCAGCGTTTCCGCTTTTCCCTCTCTCTCTCTCTCTCTCTCTCTCTCTCTCTCTTTCTTTTGCTCTCTCTTTGCATTTCGATCAATTTTATTAATAATTCAATCAGTCAAAAATTATTTGAAACGCCCCAAAGGAAAACAAAAAAGTTTTGCTCGTTTTGCGGCTGCGACTGCGGCCGCGACTGCGACTGCGACAGCAACGTCAACGTGTGCCTTTCTTTACTTTGATTTCGTCTTCGCAGCTACTGCAGCCATTGCAAAGACTCGGAGAGGAACAGACCGTGAGCGAGAGAGTGGGTGAGAGAGGGTGAGAGCGGCGAAAGATAAAATGCGAAGAAGGCATCGCCAAACACTGAGAGTTATTTGCACAGCGTCGAAGTAAAAAAGGAAAGAAGAAATCAAAACGAAAGCAAATCAAAACGTCAAACAAAACAAAATGAAATGCGACGCGAGTAGAAATAAAATGAGAAAAAAAAAAAAATTGAAATAATTCCATTAGTTCAATTTCTTTTGCAAGTACAAAGAGTAAATATTGCCCTGTTGAAGATGGCGACAGGTCCGGTGGTAGGGGTGGAAGGGGGAGGTACATTTTTTTCGGGTAACTGATATGTTGTGCAAAAAGTTATTGAGATGACGCGTGTGTATGAGAGTGAGTGAGAGA
Source organism: Drosophila cardini (assembly GCA_018903735.1). Classification (NCBI taxonomy): domain Eukaryota; kingdom Metazoa; phylum Arthropoda; class Insecta; order Diptera; family Drosophilidae; genus Drosophila; species Drosophila cardini. Next base: position 3,348,159 of record JAEIGM010000012.1, on the reverse strand, counting down.
GCGAGTGCGAGTGAGTAACTATTTATATGTCTACGCCTGCTGACCTACTGTGAGAAATGTGTCCTTTTCCTTCACAAACAAATGAAGGCAATATAGTCTTTGGGATTATGTTTGCATGCGTGTGTATGTGTGTGTGAGTGCGTATGTGTGTGTGTGTGTGTGTGCGTGTGTGCGTATGTGTGTGCGTGTGTGCGTGTGTTTATCTGAATGTGCTGCAGCAGCATAAAATTTGAACACAAGTTACCAGGAATGTATTTAACTTTCAATTAGACAATTGAAAACAATAAAACAACAACAAGAACATGAGAACATGAAGAAGAGTAAGAACAGAGGTGAAGCAGAAGAAGAAGCCGAGTTTCATATGCAGCAATTGTGCATTGTTCCAAATTATGAACTAGTTAGCTTGCAGTTCCAGGTTAACAAAAGAACTATATTTGAAACTAGCAAATAAAAGTATTATTTTTAAACTAACTTCATATTTTAATTAAAATTACTAAACTAGTTCAACAAGTTTTCCATAAGAAATACAAAATTGAAAGTTGTCAGCATAGAATTTGGTGTTTGTGTTAGTAAGTGACCACAATAAAAAATAAATTCAATCAAATTCACTAACAACATTTGGCTAACGAGTTCTAACAGCAAACCACAACAACAAGAGCGGCTGCCACAGAGTAAGCAACGTACAAGCAAAAGTGAAACAACAAAAACAACTACAACAATAGACACCAATTAAAAAATATATAACGCGCGTACAAAAGTATTCAGTGGAAATGGAGAACGTCAACAGCGACGGCCGCTAATTAGCACCATAGGGAATTTGCGCAGGCAGAGGAACACAGAAACCAAAAAAAAAAAAACTTGCGTAAGCAAAAGACAGCAGCAAGTAGTAAGTACAAGGAAAGCAAGCAGAGCTGCCAGAGCAAGGAGTCATGGGGAGAGCGAGAGTGGAAATGGGATAGCAGCAAGCAGTATGGAAGTTGCCAGCCAACTTGTGTAAACATCAAAGAGCATCAAGAGAAGCAGTGCTAGCTCAGACGTCCACAGCGACGTCGACCGTCGACCGTCGACGTCGACAGCAAGCAAAGGAATTATGTGCATAAGTGCCGACAACGCTGACTCTGACGTCACACATACCCACGCACACGAACACATACAGTCACACGTATTGCATTCATATACATACATATATCAAAAAAACACATGTTCGCAATGTGACAGCGACAGCGGGCAGAGATCGAGCATATGCAAACGCAAGTGCAATTTGGCAAGGCAAAAAAAAAGTAAAACAGACACACACCTACATATAGATGTATGTAGATATAATTGTAAATACAGTTAATATGAACGTAACCACCGTCATGTCGCGTCGCTGCCCGTCGCTTCGTTTGGCACTTTTAATTTACGAAATGGTGTTGATTTAACGGCACTCGTCGTGGCAGCGGCAGCGACAGCGCGCGCACTCCGCCAACGCAGGCATCTCTGCAGATGGAGACAACATCGGAGGTGGAGTAGGGTGGTGTGTGTGAGGGGGGCGGGTGTAAGATGGGTTCGGCGTGTGCCGAGTCCAGCGTGGGCATGCGGGTAGCACAAAAGAAACTTGTAAAATTCTGGGCAATTGTGTGGTGGACCAAGCAAGCATCATTATTAACATTTTCATCATTATGATCATTCGTTCATTTTGCTGGCTTTGGTTTCTCAGCCTTTGCTACTGCTGCTGCTTCTGTTTGTTGTTGCTTTATTTTATTTTTTATTTTTTTTTTTTTGGTAAACGATTTTCACTGATTAATAAAAGTTGCTGCCACTGCCGCACACACACACACACAGAAATATACAACTGCGCCAGCGATAATCAAAAGGGTGTGCAATTTTAATTGAGCAATTTAATTACATATGTAAGCAAAAGCCAAATGGCAATAAGTGCAAGTGAGACAGCTAGACGCCCGAACACACGCACACACACAAGCAGAGTGGAAATGATTTCGCTCACATAATTAGCAAGCAGTGCCGAGTAAATCTGTTCGCTGTGTATGTGCGTGTGCGTATATCTCTCTCTCATTCTGCCTGTCTCTCTGTGTGAGTGAGTGTGTGTGTGTGTAGGTGCACGGTTTTTGTTTGTGTTGGCAAAGCTTTCGTTTTCGGTATTTAGGTTTAAGTTTGTAATTAGTTTGTCAGCGCCTGAGAGTAGGCAACTGTTAACAGATAGAAAGGATAAAGTTTACAGTGCAAAATGAGTAAAGAAAAAGGAATTAAATTGGCTGTAGTGAAAAGGCTGAGTAAAAAGCGCTGAAAACATTACGGTGACTTAATTAAATTAACAATTTAGTGCCCGACAAAAAATTGTTTTTGGCTGAAACTGAAATCAAATACATATAGGGATCTTAATAAAGTTAATAAAATGCATGTTAAGATTGTAGTCGGTTTTAGGCACTAGACTGTTAATCGTATAGTTTATATTAATTTTTTGGATTTTTCAATAATGTTACTTTTTCAAATTATATTCCAAATTGGTATTTATAAATTTAAGCATCGCCAAAAAGTGTGCTATGTTTTTTTAAACATTTTTTTTTTATTATTTAAAGCGAATTGCGAGCGAAAACAAAACGAAGAACTTAAAATTAAAACAATTCCATAAATGGTCTATAAATGTAAGTATATTTACAGATGTTTGTCGATCAAATTGAACTAAAAGCTTGTCTGCAAATGAAGAAGGAAAATTATTGAATGTGTGTGTGTGTGTGAACAGGGAAAGTGGTGGAGAGTAGGAGGGAAGGAAAGCTCTTGGGAATCGAGTAAACGAGCAAATGTAAGTGAGTAATTATGATTTACTAATTAGCAAACACAACACACACAAGGACCGAAAAGCTGATAAACTCTCCCTCACTCTTACTCTCACTCTCCCTCTCCCTCTCTCTTGTTCTCTTTCGGGCTCAAAATTGGACGCGAAAAGCAAAACGCGAATTGTGCCACTCCCCTTGCTCCGACTTAGCCCCCTCTTTCCACTGCTTATCACAACATGGCAAACTGCATTGCGGCTTTTGACCAAACACAAAATTTGGCAGATATAGTCCCCTCTCACCTCCCCTCACCAATCTACCCTCACCCTTTCATTGCTCCCTATCTCCCTCACTCCCTTTGTACACACAATTGAGCTACAATTAGCATGTCGGTGGTAGGAAGACAACAAGGGTGGGAGTAGGGCTATGCAGATAGAGGGGGAGGGGGAAATGGACGTTTTAGGGTACATAGTAAGTGCGACTAGCGAGTAAGTCTATTAATTAGCTGCGTCGTTGCAATGTTGCCCCAACATATTCCCGATTTGTAGCACACACACACACACACACACACCCACACCCACATACACTCACACATATGCTACATATACTCGGTCTCAGGCTCTGTTTAATACTGCCCTTACCCCACTCACCACTCACCCCCCTTTCTATCCAACCCCCCTGCAAAGCCGTCACTGCATTTGCTGTTACATTTGCAACGAGGATTTGCGCATCAAATTCGCTAATTGTTTTTGCCTTTTGCAGTGTGTGTGTGTGGCCAACACTTGCTCCGGCAGCTCACACATACAAACATACTGCCCTTTCGTAGGGGTTGTAAAAGGGGTATGGGGTGGGGGAGGAGTGGGCGGTGTTTGGGTTCCCAAACAATTAGCGTAATTTCAATTTTGTTCAAAATTTCATAAGCAGCCGCGTCGTTGGACACTCAACTGCGTCTGACACACACACACACAAACACATGTACCTTATTTCCCTCTCACTCTCCTCTTTTTCCGCCTTTTGCTGTTAAGCCACCAGAAAGCGTTGCATACTTTTGTGCGCCAGTTTTGACAGCACGTGCAAAAAATGACTTTCACACACTCTTCCACCTCTCACTTTGCCCCTCTTTCCCTTCTCACGCATGGCATGGCTTGTGTGTGCGTTTTGCTGCTGTTATTTTGACAGGTGTTTGGCGTGATTAACTGATTAGCAACGGGATTCTCATCAATCAACTTAAAACACAAATTGCACATTGGACGCCATTTTCAATAGCAACAACAACAACTGCAACAATAATAACAAAAGCCACAGCAAGTGCAGCATCACATACAGTAAACTCTCGTCATATTGCACTGAATTGTCTTATTTTTGTTTGGTGACAACTTTTCAGATAAAAAACTGAAACCTTTTAAATAGGGATTTTTTAAATTTGTTCTTTATTTTTTAATTTGCTATTTTTAGAGAACTTGTGAGTATTTATTTATTTTTTTAATAGACTAAAAAAGTTATTCACCTTCGAATTACCCTTTGTTTTTTAAATATTTTTGAAATTTTTGGTTTGCTGTCTATGCGAATTTTGGTTAGCGAGGTTTCACTGTGCCAAAATATCCAAAATTTCGCATATGCTAACAATTAGCAAGTTTATTGCCGACCTCAACTGAAGCTACTGTCTCCGCTGTCTCCGCTGTCTCCCTCTTTCTCTATTCCCTTCTCTCTCGCTCTTTCGGTTACAACATTTTAATTTTCCTGTAAGCACCAAAGCTTTCCAATTTAGTTTTTGGCGCATTTTTCACTCTATTTTCTTTTGGCTTTATACTTTTTAGTTGTTTTTGTTTAATTGTTGTGTGCACAGGTGTGTGTGTGTGTGTGTGTGTGTGTGTAAAGTATAAAAAGAATTTTTAACTAACACAAAATGGCTGTTGATTTGAGTAAAGCGATTTCTGGAAATAGCAAAGGGGTAAAGGTGGGGATCAAGAAGGGGAGGGGCATACGTTGGGTTTGCCGCTTTTGGATGGAGCAGGATTAGTGCCGTCTCCCGTTCACTGCCCCTTCCCCTTCCACAAATGCAAGCCTGAAAGTTCAATTGCAATCTTGTTAGCGACGCAATTTCTGTTATGTAGAGAAGAAGGAGAAGGGGTGAGAAGATGGGAATGAGAAAGGTAGGGGAGTGGGGTGTTCAGAGGTTACACACAGGTTTCGGCTGGACACCTGAAATAGGTTGAACTCAGTATTCTGTGCTCTGTTTTTTTGCCTGGTTTATTAATGTTGACCGTCAATTATGTTTTAATTGTCATAAAAGGTTTTCTCTTTGCACACTGCCGAGAGAGAGCAAGGGGAAGCAAGAGAGTGTGAGTGTGAGCAGCACATGCAAATACCATAGCAAATGGCAATGAACAGTTACCAACATGTGTGCGTGTGTGGGTGTGTGTGTGACCGCTCTCCCAGTCCACGCTCTCACCTCTTTCAGTCTCCACTGCTTACTCTACACTGCTTGCTCTACACTCTTGCTACTCTCGTTCTGTGTACAAACAATACAATCCAACTGGGATAAGCTAAAGCAAAAAGCTACAACAGAGCAAAAAGAGCATGAGAGTCGGCGAGTGAGAGTGACTGGCCTAGTTGGTGAGAGCGAGAGAGCGTAGAACGGTGAGAGGAGGGAAAGGGGGGATATTGGGATGCTTGTCAACATGACCAAAAGGCTCAGCGGCAGTTCCAATGTATGTGTGGGTGTGCATGTGTGTGCGTAAGACAAAAGCCAACAGTTGACAGCAGTGTATGCGTGTGTGTGTGTGTGTGTGTGTGTGTGTGCTGCAGTCGCTCGATTGGCTGCTGGCAGCCAATTTGCCAACTTACTGCAAAGATCAGCAAAAATGCTTGACTACCCACCACCGCCCACTGTCCACACACCACTACCCATCCTACTCGCACAGCTTTAGTTGGAGTGGGCAAGAGTGAAAGCGAGAGCGAGATAGGTAGACCCACTGACGGGCATAACGAGAAAAAAGCTAATTGCGCAGAGCTTTTGCTGTTGCTTTTAAACGTCGCGTTAATTGAATTGAATTGAATTGCACTTGATGCTGACGTTTTTTCGGCCCACTGTCGCACAGTGGGGCTAAAGATAGTCCAGCATGATAATTGAAATTAATTTGTTGGAGAACATAAGCCTGTTGACATCTGTCGATTACAAAGTGTCAACGATTATAATCGATATTATCCTTAAAATTAGAGTTGAAAAAAAAAAAAAATAGTAACGAATAAAGGTCGTAATAATTACTTGACATTTAAAATGTGGACATATTTTTAGTGTTGGCATTGAGAAGACACTCGATAATATTCGATCAATTTTCTAATCGATTGCTTAAACTAAGACGTCGATTAACGTACATTACAGATTATTAATCGGTTAATATATGTAACTCGTTTAAGGTCATAAGGTATTACTTTTACAGTAACAATCAACTAGAACAACCTTTAAATCGAATATACGTACTTAAACGATAAATCGATTACCATATAAATCATAAATACATTCAATAAGTTAATAAACTGTGCAATAGTTAACAAACAATAAACGGAATTAGCATAAAAGGATAATAACAAAAGCAGCAACTGCACAACAATCGATAGCAACAAACAATCGAAGATAGCCACAATCGAATCTGGAGGGAAAGACGCAACGGAGGGGGACAGAGGAGAGAGATATCACGCTGGGGGATTAATGCAGCATTTAACAAATGTGACAGATTGATGACGACGACAGGACTGTAACAGGACATCATAGCGCAGCTCAGTGCATGTCCTGACATGTCCGAAACGAGTTTGTGCATGTTTTACAGTTTGCCATTCTACTTTATGCAACTCGCTTTTTTTCCATTCTCTTCTGACAATTTATAAAAAAAAATCTCTTTTTTTTTGTGTTGACCGGATGTGTGGATGCCGGAAATGTGGGTATGATGGCACTGTAGAAAGGGGTGGGGTTGGGGCGGGTGTCATTTGAGGGGTTTGAGTTCGAGGTCAGTTATTGCTAAATAAATGAATAACACAATTTATGCATGGCATGAACATTTATAATTACATTTCGAAATAATTTAATTAAAATTGTTAACGCTTGATTGAAGCTTTATCGGAATGGACAATTACAACAACAACAATAACGGGAACAACTTAATTAAATTAGCCTATCAATAAAAGGCAAATATAGCGATTGGCAGGGTGAAAAAGTGACCAAACTGACCGATTGACTTTATCTGGTAAAATGCATCTTTTACCTTTTCACACACACATACACACACACATGCCTACACTCACACCCACCCACACTACAGATAAAACATCAAGCAGTCAAACACTTTTATTTTTTTTGACAATTTTGTCAAGCACAAGCCAAATAAAAGCCAAGGGTTAGCAGGAGAGTTGGCGGGAAAAAGTAAAGAAAAGTATTGAAAAATATATGGAAATAGTGTAGCGGAAGGGGTAGGGGGGTGGGGGACAAAGTAGGGGGTGTATGTTAGTAAACAAATAAAGCCGATCAGGAGCAGCGGTAATTAAAAGCCAACCAAATGTCCAAATACCAAAGCCACACAAATAAAACCAAGCCACACAACAAGCCATACACACACAGACATAAACCCACACACACACACACACACACACACACACACACACACACACACACACACACACACACACACACACACACACACACATACATTCACAACCCACACATACATTCACAACCCACAAATAGTCAATGAAGGATAAAGAAAAAAAATAAGGAAATGCCGATTGAAATCTTGGAAAAATTAGTGCAAAGTTGTTATACAAAAAATTTAAAGACTTACAAATGCTCTCAATTGAGCAAATGATTGACTGATTGAAGGCAACCAAAATATTTTATTGATAAAAGTTTATTAGTTTAAAAGCTGGGACAAATTTAGAATTTCTAGAATATCGCCCGAATATTTGTTTGATTGACCGATTGATTGTATGATTGACTGCACACTGTTTAATGATAAATGCTATATTACTGGTTTCTGTTTAAGCAAACGGAAGAAAGTTATCTAAAATAACTTAATGATTGATTGACTGATTGATGGTTTGTTTGACTGAGTGAACAACTCGTGTTGGTGCTGATTGAACAGTCATACCTTACTCTGTGTTCTGCTATGTGAACAGTCGAAGAAACGCAAAACTAATAAACTAAACTATTGCACTGATTAATCAGTTATTGAAAATGATTGACACATTGATTGACGATCAACATTTTAAGATGCATTTATTTAATGAAAGTATGTAATACAATCACTTACTTAATATACCAAAGATTGCAATTTTAACTCTTCTTTGAAAGCAAGCCAATTAAGCAAATTTATCGACATGATATCGGTGTAGAAACCGAGCGACTTTGCTCTTGAGTTAGAGCATTTCTAAACAGCCAGCTAATAGCTCGACGCACACACATTCAGTTAGATAAAGCGACCAAGCAGACACACACACACACACAACCATCTGCATACAAAATCAACACACACACAGTCAAATGTAAACATGTGTTGGTTATGCCCACAAATCAATTAAGTCGATTGAAGCGCCGCTTTTTGAGCATAGACATTGACGAAAAGGATTGGCTATAGGGTTAAAGGGGAAAATGATAAAAGTAAGGCCAAATGACAAACGGATTTTGGTCAATCCAAGAAATGTGGGTAACAAACCAAAGAAAACTTTCTTTTCCTTTACAAATCGGTTTTCCCTCAAATCGTACTCATTTTTCTATTGTCAAAAAAAATCTGAGAACTAAGCAAAAGTTTAAAACAATTAAAAATAATTTTAATAAATAAAAGAGACTGCGAAGTAACCAATTACAAAATCTGATTTGGTTGGAAAATTTTATTAAATGAAGTTTTAAGAGAGGTTAAAAGTTAAAAAAAAATTCATTAATTAATACCAGTAACAATTTATTACTTCTAACTATAAATTTATGTCAATGTTGATAAACACAATGGTTAGTGTTACATAAAACAAAAATTCTAAATACTGAGTTCAGAAAACTATAAAATGTTGAAATAAAAAACATAAAAATAACTTTAAATATAATTGTATCCTTTCGCACTCATTCTGAAAGATTTATTTTATGTCTTAAAACTCTAGATATCTCCAAATATTCTCAATTTAAATTAATTGCTAATTAGCATAACTAAAACAATTAATAATTTTATATATAAATATTATTTTTTTAATAGAATTGACTATAATTTATTTTTGGATAAACCTTTATAATTGTTTCAAGCTGAATATTTATGTCAGTTGTTGTAATTTGCCAGTTAAACAAGTCAATTAGTTTTCGAAATATTTTTCATAAAATTGTAGCCCCAAAAAGTCGGCAACACTTTTTGCGATTTGTGTTAATTTGACTTCAAAACGAAGGATGGACAATAAGCCAATTAAACAGGGCAACCGACAACAAATAAAACAAACTCAAAGTCGAAGTCATCGTCGTCGTCGTCGTCGTGGTCGCTGCCGTCGTTGCCATCGTCTCGACAACAGCCGAAGCAAAGCGGCTGCAACAACATTGGTTGTAGCAACAAAAACAGCCGCAGCCGCAGCAGCAGCCGAAGGACTACACACAGCTGACAGCAACGAGAGTCTGTTGTTGCCACCTCCTGACTGTGTTGGCTATAAAATGCGACGTGCAGCACGAGAAATTCATCAGTTTGATTTCGAGTTACACACGTGACGCACACGCTCAAACTCGCTCTCGACACCAGCAACAGTCGCTCGCGTTACACGCGTCCAACAATATTTGTTTGTCTGTTGCTTTTTTTTTTTTGGAAATACTTTTTTTTAATGTTTACAAATTGGTTAACTGGCAGCAGCAGCAGTGGCAGTGCCAGTGGCAGTGGCGGTGGCGGTGGCAGTGGCAGCAACAACGGCAACAGCAACACCAATCGAATGACAGCAACAACTGCCAATACAATGGCGCTTGTTGCTGCTAGTGATGCTGTTGGTGCTGTTGGTTGCGGTACTATTGGTGTTGGTGTTGCTGGCGGTGTTCTGTCCACGCCACCGGATGTAATCCTCGAAGTTGGTCCAGCGCCAACTAGTGTGCGTTTTGTGGCACATGCATTGATTCTTGGCATGCATAGCGGCTATTTACGCTCAGCCATTCGCATGGATGAAGCAGCGACAACGGTTGCAGCTGCCACAGGCAATGTGGCAACTGTTGCTGCTACCGCTGGTGAATTGTTACTATATTTGAGCAATGTTACGGCTGAGCAATTTGCACCATTGCTAACGTATATGTATACGGGATACTTGGATCTAAATGTGGACAACATATTTGCTGTTCTGCTTGCAACGCATGTGTTGCATATGCCGCGTGCTCTGGAAATTTGTCGGTAAAATACGCAACAATGCCAATTTTTAAAATCACCAACACAGAAAGAATCTTTTAACTGCAAATATTTGATTTGTTGTTTAAAAACAATTTTAAACAATTTTTCTTTTTTGCTCTTCATTTATATCCTTTCCAATTGGCGATAAGTAATAAATAAATTGCATTAGAGAAATAAAACACAGACCTCATAAATTGTATAAGAATTCTTTTCTGAACATTCTATTATTAATTTAAGAGAGAAGTTTAACAATTGCCAAAAACAAAAACTCAAATTAAATTGAATAACCCGAAAAGTAGGCAACACTTTTTAACATATTTCTTGTAAAAATATTCAATATTTCAGTTGATTTGAAAAATAAATAGATTAACTCTTGTCTCTCCGTCTCTCTCTCTCTCTCTCTTAGCTCCTACTTGGCACGCTCTCATACAGAGGGCTATTTAAGCAGCCAACAGCAACAGCAGCAGCAACAATTGCCACAACTACCGTTATTGGTGGCAAATGTTGCACCCAAAATAATAAGACCCATTGCAAGCAAAGCAACATTGCCAAATTTTGGTTTTTTGCCAGCACCAGCACCGCCACCGCCAACTGTTGCAAGTTTAGCATCAGCAGCAGCTGCAGGCTATGTGCAACCACCAACAGTTGCTGCCACAGCGGAAGTGTCGATTGTCCATGCACCTCAGCATGATCTAGAGGAGGAAGAGGAAGATGTGGAAGTCTTTATTGATAGCAACACAGTGACAGATAATGAAATTGACAACGAGGACTGCAATGTGTCCGTGGTAAGCTCATTGGGCAGCAGCAGCGCTGCCTCAAGTCTTAACATTGAGCGTGTGGATCCAAAAAGAACGCCAACACCGTCGCCAGTACCGTTACCAACACCAACACCAATACCAACAACAGTAGCGGCAACAGCAACAACAGTAACACACGCTAAAGTTGTCACAACAGCAGCCACAGCAACAAAGCAGCGACGTGGCAACAGCAGCAACAACAACAGCAGCAGCAGCAACACTGCGTCACGTAAAACGCAAAACAAACGTGGCAATTGTCGTGGAGCTGCAGCTGCCACATCGGGATTGCAAGTAGCAAAGGCTCCAGTGCCAGCACTGCAGCTGGAGACACCAGCAACAGGGACTGCAACGGGAACAGCAACAGCTGCAACCAAATTCATCATCGATGTGGCAAGTTGCGATGGTCCAGTGCGATTTCGTCGCATTCTAAATACTGCCTACGGCCACAAGCCGGACACTTGCAACAGCGCAACTGTTGAGTTGCAACGGACGCAACAAAGTGTAAGTTATTCATTTCATCAGCAAATGGCAAGAGCAATAAGCAGTCAGCAGCGCCAGCAACAACAGGAGGAGAACGAAAACAACAATGCAGCTGCAGCAGCAGCAACAAACACAACAACAACAACAACAGGACCAGCAACAGCAGCAACTGTTGCAAGTGCAACGAATAGTGTCGTACAACAACAGCAACGCAAGCAAACGCATTCTGATTTGTTTGTCTGCGTTTATTGCAAACACACATTTAAGTCACAGTATTGCTATCAGAAGCACGCCAAACGGCATTTGAATCCATTGAGTCTGGATAAAAAGCTAACGGAGGTGACACACGGTGGCAGCAACAACAACAGCAGCAGTAGCAGCAACAACAATAACAGCAACGCCAGTCACAACAACAGGGACAACATAAACGCTACCGAATTGCTGCTGACAGCAGCAGGAGCAACAACAACATCAGCAACAACAGCAATTGGTGTTGCTGCTGGCGTTGCAAATGCAGCAGCAAGTGCTGGTGTCGAAAGTACACTCTCTGCTGCCGCATTGCTGCGTCGCGAAGTGCGTCCACTTGACATGAATGTGCAATATTATCCATGCAAAACTTGTGGCAGCAAATTTCCCAGCTATTATTTTGTGCACAAACATCGCAAATTATGTCATGCCGATGAATTGGAAACGACAACAACCAGTAACAACAACAACTCGACCAGTAGCAGCAGCAACGGCAACATTGCTAAACGGGAGGCAGCAACAGCTGCATCTGCAGCGGCAACAACAGTTGCAACCACAGCGGATGCAACGCCATAAACTATGCAACAATCAATTTCAATCAACGAATTTAGCACGCAATTAAATGCACCACACAACACCCACAACTACACCAGCACGCACACCTACACACACACACAAACACACACACACCTAACCATATCACTCACACGCACAACAATATTTTTTTTTGTCGCTCTAGTGTTTGAATGTAAAAGTAAAATAAATAAAAAGTTACATTCAAAAAACAATTGAGAAATAACTGTTGTTATCGATAACCATAGGCAAAGTCATATACTACCGATAGATCGATAAGTGTTTGTATAAAACAAGAAACAAGTTAACGTCAACAAAGTGCTTACAAATCGATAATAAATCGCAATTATAACATACGATGGAAACGAATAAAATGTTATCGATAACACACAAATATTCAAATCTAGTTAGAAATAAATTTTAAAAATCTAAAAGGCTGAAAGGAACTAACAGTTCGTCTGTAGCAAGTGGAAGTCAAAGAGCAGACTGTTGTCGATAACAATTAACGACATCAGTTATCGATGACAGTTCTCAATGACAGTTATCGTTAACATTTAAAGATAAAAAAAACAAGATTCATTCGTCTCCTCATTGCTTTGCTCTTTCAATATGTCTATCATAGTCTGTCTCGCTCGCTCTTGCTTCCTCTGTCTCTCTCCCCCTCTTTGGCTGAGCTGATGCCGGTTAATGCAAATAGACGTAACGTCAATATAATAATTAAATTAAATCACATGCATATTAAAAAAGACGTTTTCAAAAATTTTAATTTAATTGAGTTTAATTAACTCGCCAGGGAGATGACAGCCAACAAACGTAGAGAAAGTGACAGAGAATAACGACAAAGGAATGAGAACAGGAGAAAGAGAGAGAGACATGGGAGATGGAAGATGGGAGATAGGAGAAGGGCTTCTGGAGGATGCAAACAAACCGCAATGCGCTCAGCTCTGACAGCGCAACAGACAGACAGACAGACAGAGAGACAGTCCGGGAGACAGACAGTCCGAGAGGCCTCCTCCCCCTTTAGCCGTATTCCCTTCCCACATTCCACCTTCCACCTTCTACCTTCCCCCTTCCTACAGAGCATCCCCTTCACCCTTCCTCAATTTCCACCCTGAGAATGGGGTACACAACAATCAAGCTCTTTAACTCTTTGCTAAAGCTCAGCTCCCTCAACCCTCTGCTTCTCTCCATCCCCCTTCGGATAACTTGAGGCAATTACAAAGTAGAGTATCAAATATTCATTGGGGACGCCGGAAGAAATCAAGAACCAAAAGCCAAACAGTTGAGAATAAAAAACTCGACTATAAAATACCCTATACTCAATTTAAGTTTGTTTGATTCAATTCAAAAACCCAAACATTTTAATGGTTTTACTTTTACAAATAAAGTACATTTTATATAAAGTCAAGCGAACCCACTGAAGAAGACCCTATACATTTTGTGGTGCGTAATATGAAGTCTACTAATGTAACAATTCTATATATTAAAATTTGATTGGAATATCCCAATCGGTACATAAAGAAACCTGTTCTCCATTTATGCTATTTTTTAAATGATTCATTACAGACTTTTGTGGCAAATGTCCAGTCTCTATCCTTTATAGTCTCTGAGGTTTAAGTGTTTACATGGACATCACCTTATCGTGTAGACTGTTGATGCGGATCAAGAATGTATATACTTTATGAAGTCCGCCACAAACCATTAGTTGCCTTAAGTTACTTTAGCTGTAAATCAATTAAACCCCTTTCTACATTCACAACAAGTCTTATATACCCCTTATACAATGGGTATAACAGGTTGACGGGTAGTACCCTATCTAAATAGACCAGAAAGGACAGTGAACAAAAACTGAAATTGACAAAGCCAAAATGCATTTTTGATGAACTTGAATAAGATGAGGAGAGGACTCAAGACCTAGGAAACTAAGAAACTTGGAAACTAGAAAACTTAAAACTCTCAGCAAGAAAATGCATTTTCAAACGTGGTAACAGTTTTTAAAGCCACCAAGAACAATAAAGCACACAAAAAAGCTCATTTAACTGAACCAAGAACAAAACCTCGTTGAAAGCTTTATTAAAAGCTTATCGCCAGCGAAAGGTCGGCACAAACTCTTCCACACAGCTTAAGGGTTGCAGTTGAGCACAAAACAGCTCAAAAGCTCAATGCAGCTTTTAGTAAGCGCACTTCAAGCTATTACAAGAAACCCAAAGCTTATTTAAAGCTCTCAAACGATGTAATAAAACAAACACTTTCATAGTACATGAGCTTTAAAAGCTCTTCTCCATCAACCAAAGATATGAGTTGAATTTTATTGAACTTACCTTTGCCATCCAAGCCTAGAACCTCCGATGTGGTCAACATGTTGATACCATCAGTCATCATTGTTGGCGTTGACATGATCGTTGATGACGGCGATGACGATGTTGTTGTTGTTGCTGCTGCTGTTGGTGTCGTTGCTGTCGATGCAGCGGACATGATTAACAACAGCGATGAAGCCGATAATGTAATAGGTCCCGGTTTGCCAATGGATGTGATTTGATTGGATGCATCTTTGGTGCTCAATTTACTGTTATTACTGCTGCTGTTATTGTTATTATTGTTGTTGTTGCTGTTATTGTTGTTGGCATTGATGGCATTGTTTGACTCGCCGCCAGGCGTCAGCTCAAACCGCTTCTTCTTGGCATCACTGGATCAAAAACAAATTGAAAAGAAATTAGTTTTAAATCTTATAATTTTTGTGATAATGATTCTCGTTTGCTTACCTAACATCTGTGTGTAGTTCATTGCCGGCACCGAGGCCCTCCACCTGTGCCGCCTTTAGCTTTTGGCCCAAATAGTTGCCAGCTGTTGTGGCCGTTGTCAGTGTTGCCACACCGCTACTAGCATCTGAATTTGTTGCCGAATTTGGCACAATAAATCCAGAATTTGCAGCATTTGCTCCTGTTCCTGTTGCTGTTGTCGCCTTGACGATTTTATCGCCTGTGGCATTTGTGGACACTGCACCTGATCCTGCTGCTGTTGCTGATGATGTGGCATCATCCATGCCAGCGGGTGTTGGCGCTTTTATGTTGCTCATGACGACACTTTGATAGCCAGGCTTAAAGCCGTTCAGCGCTATGCTGACTGTGGGCGTTGTTGTGGGCGTGGCATTGGCTGCTGATGCGACACCAGCGGCTGTTGCACCGGCCGGACCAGTTGCTGGAATAAGAAACGAGATTCCGTCAATAACAGTAGTTATCGGTAAAAATAATCGAGTGTTATCGAAATTATTTACTCAGCTTTGCGTGAAATACATGAATAACCTTTTAACATTTCATGAATAACCCATTTCAATTTTAACAGAGAATTGTCTGAACTTTTTGTAATTCCCCAATGTTCGACTTATCGAATATATATAATCACTTTGTAGATTAAAGATTTCCGTATCGTTATATGACACGGGTTAGCTATTTTTTGGGTTCTATATTGTGAAAGATTAGAATTATGTCAAATGTATCGAATAGTAATCGATTGTCATTGAATTAATGTTCGTTAGGAATTAATCGTTGATGACTAAACTTATCGCATGCTTAAACTGTAGTTCAGCTTTTGATACATTGTACATGACTGTTTATCGATAACATTCAGTTAATCGAGTAAATAATTGTTTGCTTGCAGTTTTCTTCTTAATTTCAAGCACGTTTATCGACTAATCGAATGGCTTTGAATGTGTTTGCATATCATATGTTAAGATTATTTAAGACAATCGATAACTTATCGATCTGCTTACCATTATAGCTATCGGCATTGACGGTTGCTGTTTTACTCTTGGCTTGGGACTCGCCGCCTTCCGCTGACGTTTCGCCGGCTTTCGTCACATCTCCGGTGACATCGACCACTTGGATTTGCGCTTTGGAAGCCTTGGGCGTACCCGCGGCGCCTCCAGCGGTTGCTGCCTCAGCAGCAGCAGCAGCAACTGTTGCTGCCGTAGCAGACGTGTTTGGTGCTGCTGTTGCCGTTGTAGTTGTGGAGGATGTTGCAGCTGATTTTACAGCTGTTGCTGCTGCTGCAGCAGCTTCATCATCAGCGCTCTTGTTTTTGGCTTCGCTGTTGGCCGTTGAGATCTCAGTTGCGGTTGTTGTTGCTGCAGCGGCAACAACTGTTGCTGCATGCTTATCCGCAGCTGCAGCAGCAGCACCGCCAGACGTTGCCACTTTGTGGGCATTATCAGCTGCTGTTTTGTTAGCCGTAGCTGTTGCTGTTGCAGGTGTTGTTGCTGCTGCTGTTGTCGTTGCTGCTGCAGCGGCAGCAGCAGCGGCTGCCACTAATGCAGCAGCAACACTCTTGGCCACTTTCTCATTGCCAGCTGCAACTTCCGCCGCTTTGCTGACTGCACTGGCCTTTTCTGCAGCACATTCCGCAGCTTTTGCTGCATCTGCTGCTGCTTTTTCAGCGACACGCTCGCGTTCGCTTTCGGCAACAGCACCGTTGCGATTGCCGGACTTTTGCTGCTGCTCGCGTTGTAGGCGCGTGGTCACGCCCGTAGTGAGCGAATCGATGATGCATTGAGGCTGGGCAGCCTGAGCTTTGGCCGGATTACGACTGCTGCGGGTACGTTGACGGGATTTGCGGAGTAACTGCTTGTAGTTCTCGGTCTTTTTACTGAGGTAGTAATAGCGTACGCAATCCTGCGGCGATTTGCGATCCAAACTAGCCGCAATAACGCCAAAATTCTTCGGATGCTGTAAATATTTCTCCTTGAACGTTTCCTTCTCACCGGCCGTCCAAAGATTGATCGCTTTGCGTTCCAAATGAACAGCAACCATATTCTCAATACGTCCGTTCTCATTATGAAACGCACAACGTCGCTGACGGGCATCGTGCATCAGGGGCGGTATGACGGCATATGAGCGCATCTTTTTATCCTCAAGTGCCTGCTCCTGCAGACCATCCATGATCTCCTCAAGATCCGCTTCGGATTTGATGCGAGAACCGACACGATTGAAGCGCTCCTTATCCTCACGCTGTTTACGTAATTCCGTAAAGACCTTCTCAAAGAATTCACGATTCTTGGCCTCTCGTGCCTTACGCTTTGCACTGCCTTCGGCACGTTCGCAACGTCGCTGCCAATCGGCCTGATCCTTGGCATATTTCTCAACCAATCCCTGATTGTGCTCCCAACGTTCCGCTTTCAGTTTGCGTATGTGCAACAGCAGCGGACTCTTCACCAATGTCTGATGACGTTTCATTAGATGCGTCAGTGCCTCCACATCAAGGGGCTGATTGTATAGCGGCAGCCAGGGGCGTGGCCGTTCATTGCCGCCCGCTCGACTCACCACGGAATGTTGTGCGGCGGCCGTTTTACGGTTCGCCTCATAGATGCTCTGTGCAAGCATTTGTGTTCTCCACGCCAGCTCCATAATCTCATTGCCATTCCCACTACCACTGCCACCGCTACTCCCACTGCCACTCCCACTCTCGTTGGCTGTTAAATCACCAGCGGTTTTTTGCTGTTTAGCAACCGCTGCTGTTGCTGCTGCCTCGTCCATCAGCGTTTTTTCCTTTTTCCTCAACGATTCCATAGCATTTTCAGCACATTTGATTTCATTGTCAACTTTTTTGAATTTGCATTAACAATTCTTCCTTTGCGCTGCTGCTACTGCTACTGTTGCTGCTGCTGCTGCTGTTGTTGTTGCTGTTGTTGTTGTTGCTGCCACTGCTGTTGTTGTTGCTGTTGTTGCTGTTGTTATTGTTGTTGTTGTTGCTACTGCTGCTGCTGCTGTTGCTCCTGACACGCTCATCGGCATTGTCGCTAGGTAACGTTGGCGAAATGGCTTCCACCTGTTCAATACAAAATTTAACATTAGCAATTGCATTAAAAATCACTTAACTTAATGGCACGAGATTCAAATAGTAGGATTAAATTTAAAGCGAGAGCAGTTTTAGTTATTAGTTACTACTAATTTAACTGAGCAACTTTCTTTGATCATATTTTACAGGTGTCACTTAAACCAAAACTGAAGGTTCTTTGCTTAAAAGCTCCTATCGAAAGCACATAAAAAGCTCACACAATCAACTTTTCATAACTCACTTTTATTCTCTACTTCAACTTTAATCCAATGTCTTTGACTTGCAACTAGTGACATTTTAGTCACTAGTGTGTGCCACTTACCTGTGGATGGTATGCCTCTGAAGTGGTTGCCGCTGCTGCAGCTGCTGACACCGCTGGATTGCTGCTGTTCATTGCTGCCGTAGCGACACTCACCGAACTGATCAGCTGACCACCGCCAGTTGCTGTTGATGTAGTAAGCGGTGGTGCCAAAGCACGCGGTGCATGTGCCTGTGACGTCATCTGCTGCTGCTGTTGCTGCTGCTGTTGTTGTTGCTGCTGTTGTTGCTGTGATGGCAATGTCTCTACCTTGAGCTGTTGCATCGGCAGCGGCTTAAACATTTGTGCAGCAGCGGCAGCAGCAACTGCTGCAGACATGTGAACTGACAATGGACCATGATTGCTCTGTCGACTGTTCAGCAATTGAGCGGGTGATGAACGTTGTTGTTGTTGTTGTTGTTGTTGCTGCTGCTGCTGTTGTTGTTGCTGCTGCTTTTGTTGCTGCGACGTGGGCGGCGCTTGCTGTTGTTGCTGGTGGGGCAGGTGATTCATGTTGCTGGCGTTTGCCTCACTCAGGCGCTGCTTCTTATAGGGTTGCCCCACACCGCCCGGTGGCTCTGGTGGTGCATGTTGCTGCTGCTGTTGCTGTAGACGCTGATTGACCGCTGCAACAGCTGCGGCAGTGGCATTTGTCAGGTAGTCATTGTTATATTGCAACGGATGATGCGACAACAACAAACGCTGACCGCCAACCATAATGCCACCACCTGCACTATTAGGTGGTGCAACACCACCGCCAACCTGTTGACTTGCAACTGAATTGCTGCCACTTGGCGGTTGTTGTTGCTGCTGCTGCTGCTGTTGCTGTTGCTGCTGTTGGCTGGCATAATGAGACATGGCTTCCATGACAAGAACACCGCCGGACTGTGAGCCTGGTGGTGGCATACTGCCAGCAACTTGGACAACACCACCACCGGCACCGCTAGAACCAGTGCCAGTTGTCTTGCAATTGCCACCAACAGCTGATGCTGCTGCGGCTGCTGCGGCTGCCACCGTTGCAGCTGACCGTGCGGTTCGCTGAAATTCAGGGACCGATGCCTGCAGCTGAGGCATTCGCATATAATGATTTTCCCGATAATTTCCCACCGGTGCAATAATGCTGTACGACGGTTGCTGTATAAATCGCTGCGGTGCATCTGCAAACTTTGCATAACTGTTTGCCGCTGCTGCTGCCGCTGCACTTCCGGGTCCTGGTCGTGGCGGTGACAATGGACTTGCTGCCGATCTTGATGATTGCTGTTGCTGTTGCTGTTGTTGCTGCTGCTGCTGCTGCTGCTGTTGTTGCTGCTGTTGCTGATGGTGGTGATGGTGATGCATTTGCTGCTGCTGCTGCTGTTGTTGCTGCTGCTGCTGCTGTTGCTGCTGATGCGGTTGCAGGTGTCCCAAACTCTTGGCGTACTGCTGCGACTGTTGCTCGAGGGTCCTGTACGATCAGTGGGGCGAAAAGACAACAGATTATTAGATTTGTGTGTAAATTTTCATATTTGCAAATAAAAATTAGAGAAATTTTCAACTCGTTTAATGTTGCAAAAGGTAAAAAAGACCCTGTAGCCACAAGCAACATAAGATTTTATGGATTAGTACTACAAATCAATATTTTCTGTGAATGAATGATGATAAAGCAGTCTGATGCTTACCATATCAAGTCAGTATATTTATCTATATTTTCATGTTCACCCTTTTTCGTATAGTCATTAAAAGCGTTGCTGTTTTTGCTGTTCAATTACAGGGTCTAAATATGTTTAAACACTTATATTTTCTCGAATTTGTGACTCATTTATTTTATTTCCATTTTCAAAAAAAAAAAAAAATATACTAAATAATATATTAAACAGTTTTTTCTCAAAAACTACTAGAGATATTTCTTATCAAAGACTATTTTGGATTTGAAAACTTTTAAATTCTCAATAAAAAATAATTATTTTATCACATCATATCGATATAAGAATATTCAGCGAAAATCCCTAGAGATCAGAAATTCTAGTTATGAACATTATGGCACATAAAAATTAGCTCTTTATATTAAGTTTCCCACACACGATAAGACTGAATCCACCTGTCAATCAGTAAGCTATAAAATTTCTCTGGATCACCATAAATAGCTTTGTAGCTATAATTGGTATTATTACACAGTGACATACATACATATTTATCTATATAATCGACTTACACTAAAGTGTTTCTACAATAGGAATGCATAAGTCAAATGTCTTCTATATTATTATTTTTTTTTTTATTCGCAGTAGCACAAAATTGTGACAATAATAATAATACTAATAGTAATAATGATGATTGGCTAAACATGCTTGACCCCATTGTGATAGCATGATGATATGATGATCACTTTGCCCATTTGGACAATCTACGCTAATCTAATGAAATCTCATGAAATCTGATCAAAGCAATTTAGATACAAATTTTAATTTTCTTGATGCACCTTAACGTATTTTTATTGAGGACACAAACCCGGCCGGTTGCCGGTTCGTTACAACATGTTGCATTTGATTACGTTATGTTCGTATTTGAATGTGGGTGTGGGTGTGTGGGTCGAATAAGCGCGCCAAAGAGAGCAAGCAACACAGGCACAACTTGACGACAATTATAAGCGAGAGAGCACTACATATGCCATGCTGCTCGTTTCCATGAACACGACTGGGTGTTTGTGAGTGCGCTACCAAAGAGCGAAAAAGAGTGAGAGAGCGAACGATAGAACGGGAGAGAGTGAATTCAGCATGGCGGACAAGCACATGTTTGTAGCGAACGGCAACATCGAGCAATGTGCAAACAATCATGTTGTGTCGAACATGTTACGCTGCGAGCATGTTGCGAACATCTGACGTCGACGCCGACAGCGGCGCTTGCAGCAATTTTGCTATTTGATAATGGTGGGCACACCACCCCCAGCCAGTCACACATATACAGACACACCACCCATACAATGAAACGACGACAACAACGTTGACGATGCTCATTATTTAAATTTTTAAAACGGCTGCAACGACTACGAAGACATGTTTGACGTTTTGAGTTTTCAAATGTGATTAACGTGCGACGCGTTTGACCTGCGGCTGCTGATGTTGATGTCGCAGCGATTGCGACAACGCTGGCAGCGACGTCGATAGCGACAGCGACGACGACGACGTCACACAATGGCAGGTTGACTGAGTAAAGATAGCAACAATGAGGGAAGGGGGCGGGAAGTGAGAGAGGGATTGTATGAGAAGCAGACACCCGCACACACAAACACACACACACAACAATCTCGCTTATTAATTCATTAAATATTAATGACACATACAAATACAAACATGCACACGTACACGTAGACATACAATCGCTCATACCGACAGCATGCAAAACGCACTTGCGACGTTGCCACACTTCACAATAGCTATTTTTAAAGAATGAAACATGCTACTCAACTCAACTCGACACGACTCGACCTGCGTCGCTTTAAAGCTGCCACTCCCACAACCGAATCAGCAGCGCCCCTCTCTACAACCCACACCCCTATTTGTCTGTCACGTCTCTCAGTCTCTCTCTCTCTCTCTTTCTCATTTTCTTCGTCGTTCTGCATAAAGCTTTAAAATCAGACATTGGCTTCCATCTCCCATCAATCATATCGACCTACAGCAATATACAAAATTGTGTTCCTCCCCTCGTTTATATTTTGCTTTACCCAACTGTTTCACCTCCTTTTCCCCAATTTATGAGTTCCTTTTGGGCAAGTTTAGCTTAGTTGTCTTACCTGCAACGAAAAAGAAATTTCAAAAATAAAATTAGTATCAAGTTTTTTAGGTTATGTTTGTAAACATATTTATTAAAGATAATGCCTTAGTTGGGGGTATTAATAGGGGGTTTATTTATTTTCCTATGATTTATTACTCTCTCTCTCTCTCTCTCTCCCCTTTTAGTTGGATTTAATCTAAGTAAAATATTTATTTAGTTCTTTGCGTCATTTGCTGAGTTTTTTGACAACTTAAGATTAGTTCAAATTTTTAATCTTTTTTTCTGTTTTACTTTGTGAATTTTTTATTACATTTTTTAATTACGTATTAAATGTCTCAAGAAAATTTATGCTAAATATTATTTTAATATAAAATTAATAATTATAATGTGATTTAAAATGGACTGGAAAAATAAATATTTAAATTTTTTAAATACTATTTTTTTGAGGTTGATGCTTTTTTGAGTTTGATGACATAAACATATTTTTTTTTTGTAATCTTACGGTACATTTTTCTTTCATTCTCCTTGTCCATTATCGCCTAAGTTTTAATTAATTTATCACTTAAATAGCACAAAAAAAAAAAACACATTTATAGAAAATCATTTCTCACAATTTTAGTATTTATGTAATAAAATTGAACATGTTTTTAATTTGAATATCCAACTCAGCTTGAATAGCAGAAATAAAATTTCAATTAAATTTCTCTATCTATCTTTGTTTATCTTCTGTTCCCTCTCGTTCGCACACTCTGCATATTTTCCCTTTCGCTTCCATAAAATTTATATGCTAACAAATCGCAGCTTTAATGCCAATAACAATCGTTTATCGAAAGCTTTGCTCTCCCGTCTCTCCAACTCTCTCTTTTGCTCTCCCTCAATCGTCCTGTTCCTGTCGCTCTCTTTGTGCGTCTCTCTCTCTGGCTCTCTCTCGCTCGCTCTCTCATTGTTTTGTTTGCGGCGACTTTAAAGTTGCGCCAACAAAAACAATACAAATAATTAAAAGTTGCAGCTTGAATTAATTTTTGTTGTTGTGTTGTTATTGCTCTAAAAAGTTTTTTGCATACATACACACGCACACACACACACACAGACGCCGACACTTTCAAAGTTTGCATGTGTGTACGTGTGTGTGTGCTTTAATGTGTACTTTTGCAGCATCCTTGCCCACACCCGATTCCTCCTCCACCATCCACCCTTCTGCACACACACATACTATTACCCATATGCACGCCCACAAGGCTGCCACGCCTTATGCGCCACATATGTATGTTTATGTATGTGTGTATGTGTGTGGCATAAATAAAATAGAAGGAAAAACTAACAAGAAAACAGCTGAGAATGGAAGTCAAAGAAGAGACTGAGAGACTGCGAAAAGCAGCAAAGCAAAAAGGAAAACATAAAACAAAAGCAAAGACGAATAAGCTGAAAGGGAGCCAAAACTTAAAAACAACAATGTGATGCAAAGATAAAGAAACAGGAATGTGAAGAATGAGTAAAAGAAGAAGAGAAGGTAAATGGAAAGAGAGGAGAGCGTTGAGCAAGTTACTCGTGTTAATGTCGTCGTCTTCCAACGCCAACTTACTCCTCCTTTTGTGTCCCTCTTTGTGCTTGCTACTTTTCTCCTCTTTCAGCTCTCTTTTCGCTCGATTTTTTGCTCTTTCTACTGCTCTTCTTATTACTCCTCTTTCTACTCCCCTTTCTGCTCATTTCTTCGGCGCCTTTTGTTGCTCCTCTTTCTGTTTCTCTTTGCGCTCCTTTTTCTGCTGCTCCGATTTCTTGTCCGTTTCTTCTACCCTCCCCCCAACCCTTACGAAGCCCCAAATGCCGTTACGTGCAACGTTGCAAGCTCAAGCCACTTACCAACACTGTGAATGCAGAAGGCGAGGCGGTGGGCGGTGGAGAAATGCGGATGCCAAAGGCAAGAGCCCAGAAAACAAAAGCCAAAAAAAAACCCAAAGAAAAAATGGGTATCTTTGGCAGGACAAGTACTTAATACCCTGAAAATTTTTGTAATCCTGATACTTTCAATCGTTCCATTAAAGCATGTATTATAGTACTCTGTTTCATACCAGAGCATTACGCAGAATTTCAGGGTTTCCCTGAAACAGTCTGGGATTTTCCACTGAAATCAATTCAAATCATGGCAGGCAGTTAAGTAACTCCTATACTTCAGGTAGTTAACTTTATCTTTTAAGCCGAAAATGTAAAAAATATCGAGTTCAGGATAAACAATTTTTAACTGAATCAAATTTTCACCTTTATTTTGCCATTAAAGTTCTGAATAATTCATTTCAAGCCTTAAATACTTAATTTATCCCAAAACGTTTTTAGGGTTAAATTGTAGTAGTAGTCAGATATAGTCGTTCTATCGATCTGTCGATCCAAAAACAATGATAAAGGTCTTACCAAAAAAAATAAAGTAAAATCTCAACAATAATGGAATCTGCCACGCCTACTTTAATGCACCATAAACTTCGTGACAAAATGATAATACTCTCTTTAAATAGGGTATAAAAAGGGGCCCAAGCACCAGCCCTACGTATTTCTCTCCCCATTCCTTTCTCTGCCTCCATCTCCCGCTCCCACTCTCTCGTCCTCTTTATGCTTCCAGTTCTGGACGTTGTCGTCTGCTTTTTGGCTCCCGGGCATGTGGAAAGTGCAAAAATTTATCGATTTTTGTTCTTGCAGAGTTTTCAATGGTTACGTGTACAGGGCTAAGAGTGGGAGGGATTCGAAAGGGACGGGAAGATTACTCCCGTCTTGTTGTAAAAGCCCAGAGCAAGTGCAACAACAATAATACCAATGAGAACAACCAAAAAATTCATGTTTGCTTTAAAGGGGGTCAAAGTGCATGTGGGAAGGGGGAGTAGAGGGGTCGGGTCTGGGGATTGAATGGGGAGTGGCATGCGGTGTCTGTGTGTGTAGTGGACACTTGCCGGCATAACTGCATTTTGTGTGAACCAACAACGCCGACATGTCCGATTATTAGCCTGTTCTCAACTTGTTTAGACCCTGTACCCATAAAGTACACAGCTTCGCCACATAAATAAGGACGCAAAACATTTAAATTACAGACGATCTTTAAATCGCTGCTCTCGACTTGGCCCACAAAGCTCGCACAGTTAGTTTCTAGCCGTTTCCTGCTTAAATTTGTTCTACAACATGAACTTTTGCTGTTGTTGTAGTTCCCCCTTCCTGGTACACGGTCTTTAAAAGTTTATCACGCTCGACTATAAACTTTTCTACCAATTGTTGTTGTTATCGTTTTCGTTATTGTTTTTGGCTGCCTTTTAGGCGTAAAAACTTTCAAAATTCCACACATACTGGAAGCAGAAGGACGAAAAGAGAGAGAGAGGGAGGGAGGGAGGGAGGGAGGGAGAGGTAGAGGGTACAGCTTTTAAGCAAGTTAAAAAGGTTACACACGAGTCATAGGACAGCAAAATATCCTGTAGCAACCACTCCATGGAAATTTAGTATTTTGATTATTAAAACTTCTAGCTAATTTACACCTTCAATAGGAAAAAAAGCTATTTCTAGCTCTTAACTTGCCTATAAATTGTCTAAGGAAATTATCAAGATTTATATATATCAAATCTTAATCCTTTCCTTACACCATAAACATGCACAAACTTGTTATACCCACTCGTGGTACAGGGTATACAAATGAACTTTCATTCTGTGATGCGAGTGCGTCTGAGTGCTTCTCTATATGTGTGTGTGTGGCAAAGTGTGTCTGTGTGTGTGTGTGTGTGTGTGTGAGTGTGTATGTGTATGTGTAGGTGCGTGTGTGTGAGTTTGTGTCCTTCGTCCTGTGCCATTAAATTCTCCATTCCCGGGCTGAAATTTAATTTGCGGTGAAACTTGCCACAAGCTTAAGAGACTTGAAAGAGCGAGAGAGCAAGTGGGTGTGGAAGGGAGAGAGAGGTTAGGAAGTGAGGGCGATAAGCTATTTGCAGAGAGCTAGAGTGAGACAGATAGAGTGTGTGAGTGAGTGAGTGAGACAAACTGTGCGCAAGTTAGGTCAGCGACAAGATTCAGGCGAGTGTGAAATTGTCAAAAACTGGTTTGCTTTTGGGCCAGGCTAAGTGCTAAATTTTGTTGAGCACACACTCTTTAAGACAAGTTCACCAAACAGAATACACTAGTTTGCACTTGTAGTAAAGGCCATAGGCGAACGAACCAGACTTTAAAAGACCCCGTACAGCTGTCAAAATATAAATTAACTTTTAAGTAACTTTTCAGTTTATTGGGCTGTAGTTATAAAACTTTTAGTGTGCATTGGGAGGACTAAGGGAGACAGTACGATAAAAAGAGAGGGAGAGAGAGGGAGAGAGAGGGAGAGAGAGGGAGAGAGAGAGGAAGATGAAGGGAGAGAGGTTTGAGAGCACTTTTTTGTAATTATTTCTAAAACTTTCTCGTTCAAATTCAAACTTAAGCTCAAAATATTGTTAAAAATATTGTTTGAAGCCCAATTGAAACCCTAAAATAAGAAATAAAAACTTTCCAATAAATTAATTATTATTTAATATGCAGAACTTTTCTTGTTTTTCGAAGCCATTTCCAACACTAGTTACAATAGAAACGATTTTCTAAAGTCTACAAAAGTTTCACTAATTTTCTGTCAAAAGGTAAAAAAAATTATCGTTATACGTTAATAAAAGTGTGGTTAGGATAATCGATAGCCATTGAAAACTATCGATTACCCGATCTACTTTTGCACATCTCTAAGAGAAAAGCTTTTAGAGCACCTTAAGTCACATCTTTCCACACAGAAGAGAACTTTTTCATTCATTTCAAAAGTAATACACTATTATCGACCAATTGCGAAACTTTACAGGTTTCAAGTGAGAAAGATAGAGAGAGTAAGTGGGACTGGGAATGGGTAAGAAGGAGAGAGAGGAAGAGACACAAAAGCATACGTGTAAATCGCAATAAATGTATTGAATTTTCACATTGTATGAAATAATAGGAAAGAAATTGTTATCAATAGAGATTCTCTTGACTACAAATGGATTAAAAACATTTGTCTCTCTCTCTCTCTCACACTCTCACTCTCTCTCCCTCTCTCCCCCATATTTCAATCTCTGTCTTTGTCACTTTTCTTATACTACCTTTTAGCAATTACTTTACAATCTGTAAAAGGAGACTGGTGTAAGTGAAGTGCTGGGTAGGACAAGAAGAAGAAGAAAAAGTCTTTCAATCAATACACTTAAAATTGTTATCATGTATTTCTTGTTTTTTCCTATTTTCCTCTCCTACTTTAATTGCTTTGTTTAAAAATTGTTTAATTGTTATTGGCATTGTTGTAGCTGTCATTCACAGCTGTGTTATTTCTCGTTATTTTCTGCATTTTGCATTTGTTAGCCCTGTAATTAAGAAGCACAAAAGCTGTATTTTATATGTTGTACGAACCATATGTGACGATTTTATAAACAAACTTGATTGCAGAGGCAACAAGAACTAAATAAAACATTTCGAGTTTTCTTATAGCGGTTTTAGAGCTAGATTTGATATAAAAGTCATTTTTCTGAACATACTGTTTATTTACATTGCAGTTCTACTCGTTACTTGTAACTTGCTACTCGTTACTTAACAGTCCCTACTCGCCGCTCCCTACTCGTTACTCACTACTGGCTACTCGTTACTCGCTACTCGTTAATCGCTACTCATTACTCGCTACTCGTTACTCGCTACTCATTACTCGCTACTCGTTGCTTGTCACTCGCTACCCTTCACTTGCTACTCTTCAGTCTCTAATTGCCTCATGCTACTCTTCGCTCGCTACTCGTCACTTGCTACTCATCAGTCGCTACTTGTCTCACGCTACTCTTCGCTCGCTACCCTTCACTTGCTACTCTTCAGTCTCTAATTGCCTCATGCTACTCTTCGCTCGCTACTCGTCACTTGCTACTCATCAGTCGCTACTTGTCTTACGCTACTCTTTGCTCGCTACTCTCAACTAACCTCTCGCCACTCGTTCATCCACCCATACTACTCGTTCGTTGCATCTGTCACAGACAAAAGTGACTCATCAGCACAGATATTACCATACTTATTATTATAATGATGATAAAAGCGTTTCTCTCACTGTCTCGCTCTTAACGGTCACCACTACTCGCTATTTCCTCTCCCTTGACACCACCCACATCAACACGGGAACCGTTTATATTCACTGTTGTCGAGAATGTTGAGAATTTCCGTGTTTAATTACATTTTGCAGCATTTACCTGCCCGCCTCGTATACATATATATATATATATACCTGTATGTATCTGAATGTGTGAGTTTCTAAATTTGGCAACATAGTTTACCGTGTCCCTAGTGTACACACACAAGCACACACACATTGCATACAAACTTTGTATTTAAATTTGCACTCATTGTGTTCTCCAACATTGTTTCCTCAAATTCCAAACATTGGGGAAAAATAATTTCACTTCCTTCTTTTATAGTTTATAGAGTTTCAACTTTTAAATTTTTTTCGTTTTTGGGTAGTCTCCTGATAGTTGTTCTTTGTGGAAAAAGTAGAGTTATTCCATAAGCAATGAATTTACTCAAAATTTAATTCATACAAATCAAATAGAACTACAAATTTAAGCGATTACAGTATCGATTTTGATTTCTGAAAAGTATCAAAAGTATTCCAAGTAAGGAGAATATGGGGGAAAAACTTCAGCTTGGAAAGGGAAAATTTTGTAGTTATAAAAATGTATTCGATTGGCATTTTGTTCAAAAAGTCAAGTGATTCTATAATTAAATATATTTAGTATTATTTCCATGAAATCATGCAAAATACGACTGAATTTAACAAGAAATTGTTCAATTTTTAGCCTTAAAAAAACATCCAGTGAATATATATAGTATATATATAAGACATTTCCCCTCGTGCATACTTTATTGTTACATAAATTGATTATTAAATAATCATTGATAATTGATAGCTTTTGATTATAGAGGAAATTTTTCTCTTACGCTTCAATTATTATTGTTATTGTCATCATATTTCTTATATTGTTGTTGTGTCTTTTTATGTTAAGTTTATTTAATTTTTTATTTTTATTGCCATTGTTTTTGTGTTGTATCGAATTTCTCATATTTTTTTTTGCAATTCCGCAGCTGTTTTTACAGCTGTTTCAATGGCAGTCAGCAGTTTGTTCATTGTATCCAGTATTTTTATTTGCAAACTTGGCTAAAAAGTGCTCAATCAGGGATGCTAGACTATAAGATACTCTGTTAATAATTATTGTTTTGTTTTAAAATAAATTAAAAACAGAAATTTCTATTCAAAAAATAATAATTTGTAAAATTTAAATTGAATAAAGTATCTTTGAGATATTTTTGTATCTTTTAGTATCAAATTAAAAAAACGGATTTTTTAAACTAAAAGAACCCAAACATACCAAAGTTAAAACTTTTATTATTTACAGGGTATGGTTAAAATAACTCCAATTACTTGACACATCAGCGAAATACAAAACAACAAGAAGCTAAGTAAAATGAGGAAAATGGTGGTGAAAAGAGTGTGGAAAATGGGGAAGACACGTGTTGAACTTGGTCAGCAAAGTGACTTAAAATAATTGGAATTGTGTATGTTACAGATACCCTATAATATTCGAGTACGTGTGTGTGTGTGTGTGTGTGTGTGTGTTGTGTGTCTTTCAAAAATTCTAACGAAGCAAAAAAAAAAGATATTTATAAAAAGTTCAGACACATGCAAATTTTCACATAACTCTGCGAAATTGCCAAGGGATCGTCTGTGGCGTCAAGCGAGGAGAGACGAAGATAGAGAGAGTGAGAGAGAGGGAGGGAAAGGGAGAAAGATAGAAGGTGGGAGAGGAAGTGAGTGGAAAAATAATTTTTGTACATTGAACTTTTGCAGAATTTCTACTCTACACAATGATTTCTCTTCCTCCTTCCTCTTACTCTCCTCATTATCGCTGCCTCTTTCTTCCCTCATTCGCTTCGTCTCTTTCTCTCGCGCTCTTTGTCTTTCTTTGAGCTATTTTTGTGCGATTTATGGCAGCGTTTCGTTTGAAATTAACTGCCATGAAAAGTTTTATAAACACTATCGGAGCAAATGTCCATAAAAAAATGCGCAGTTGCATTTTCACATAGAAGTGTGTCTGTGTGTGTGTGTGTATGTGTGTATGTGTGTGTATGTGTGTGTATGTGTGTGTATGTGTGTGTGTATGTGTGTGTTTTCCGGGTTGGAGGATGAAAAAAAGGGGCAACAAACAACGACAAATTGGGGTAGGAGACGTAGGTTTTCGTATCTTATCTAGGTCGTAAAAACATATTCCCCCTTTTACTCTCTTCATCTCTCTGTCTCTCTCTATCTTTTTGTCTCTTTCTGTCTTGTTACGCGCCAAAAAGTGTTATAATATAAAACTATATATAAAAAAATAATTCACAAACAAAAACAATAACAAAACGGAAAAAATTTATCTTTTGTTTCAGTTTTTTTCTCTGTTTTTTTTTTCTTCTTTTCGTTCTCATTTAAAATTTGTTTTTTTTTTTTCTATTTTTATTTCTAGTTCATTGTTATCAACACTCGTGAATTGCCGCTGATATTTTTAATCTTATCAAAGGTATACTGTATATATAAAAGTCTGTCATATATATATGAGTACATATTTACATTTCTCTGTAAGGGAAGCTAATTGTCTAGATACCCTGGAAAATTAAATTTTTTTTTTTTTTTTTTTTTTTTTTTTTTTTTTTTTTAGTGTTTATAAAAAATTGAGTTTTCTTTTAGTTTATTTTCGTGTTAAAACATTTAATTATTAAAATTTAATTTGTTGTGTTTCTTTTAAAAATATATAACAAAATCCCAAACTTTAATACTGAAAATATATAAAATTTATAATATTTTCATCTTTACTTTATAGGTTTTAACAATATTAAAAATTTAATGTTAACAAGTTCTAAAAAGAAATTGTAAAACAAATGCTAAAAAATGCTAATTTCCAGAGATAAATTCATAATTTTTTAAAGTTTGTCTAAATTTAAAATTAAGTTATATATTCCACATTGCAAATAAAAAATAGAAAAGGAAACCTTCTATATAGATAAGAAGAGTAGCCATACAAATTTATCTGCATTGGAGTTAAGGTGACATTGATAAAAAAATATAAAAAAAAGATTCCGTTTTTTATTGTTTTTATTTTTTTTTTTTTTTTCTTTTTCTTTTTTAAAGCCCTGGCGATGACGTTGATTAACTGCCAATGGAATTCTTCCGATAGTAAAACATAATAATAATAATAATAGAATTTATGGAAGCATTTAAAGCACATACTCAATGATTGATTCATAGATGAAACAGTCTAGACACTAGAGATACGGCTTATCGAATGATATAATATCGATAGATTGTGACACTTTGTAGATTTCACAATCCAAAGATTAAATCTCCTTTTTTTTTGAATGTACAATAGATTGTCTTACTAAGAATTCTATGATGAATACGAGAATACTGTGTGAATTTATGTGTGAGTACTATATTAAATTCTTCTATATATGGATTGTGACAATTTGAAGATAACGGTTTTTTTTTTTAACATTTGTTTTGCGTCCGTCCTTTCGCATCAACACCTGGATCTCAGAGACTAGAAGAGCTAGCGGTACAAAATGTAGAATAAAAGTCAAGTAATCACGCCCCAACCGCCCATGCAAATTGTAATCATCGTTTTCATAACACCTTAACTGGGAAACTACTTGAGCTATCATGACCAAATTTACACAGTATGTGTATGATACCGTTATGATTATCCTTCTTTTATCCTACAGCTCAAATCGGTCGAAAATTGAGAACGGGGTCTTTTACAGTCGGTACTCGCTCGACTCTAGCCTTTTTTACTAGTTTTCTTTATTTGATTTATTTATATCTTTTTTTTTCTGTTTAAAACTGTTGTACATCGAATCGAATGGTGATTCCCATAATATTTAAACACGATTCAATATATTTTGATAGTTTAAAAATTAACCAGTTTCATTCCCTATTTTTTCTTGGAATTCTTACCCTATTTTCCTACTTCTTTTAGAATTTTTTATTGCTGAATTGCAATCATATATCATAGCATAGAATGACAACGACCAATTGATGACAAACTCTGTTAATTACAACAATTTGTGGGGCTGGTCATACAATGTAATTTCGACACTGAATTCCCCCCGCACAATGTTATATATAGTCGTTATAGTTTATTTATAGACCCCATCGATAAAGTCAATGGAACTAAAAGTGAACTTATCGAGTATTGTAATTGATGTGGGCTCATCAAAAATGTGCAAATGTTGGGAATTTGTACAAATGTTTTGGAAAGCAAAGTTCAGCATATCGATTTGATTCTAAACGGCATTTCATGACTAACAAATGAGAACTTGGGGTTAACTTGGGGTTTAACGATAGGAAAGGGAACAAACTTGGATATTATAAAAGTAATAGTAGTAATAGTAGTAGTATTTGTAGTACGATATGTGTGAATGTACATTCCAATGGCGCAAAGTTGGGAAATGACTCAGAAGCACACACAAAAGCACGAAAAAACTGAAAGCAGAACACAAAACAATCGTTCAAATGACACGTAAGTGCACCAAATCGGGAGTAACCGACTGATTAATACTCTGTAGGGCTAAGCAAAATAATCCTATTAAAGAAAAGTTGGGATTTGATATTGCAATTTTAATGTGATATATATTTATCTTGTATCTTCTTCTTTATCTTCTTTTCTTACTTTGTATATATTTCATTTTTATACACATATTAAAGGAAATTAGTAAGCTCTAGCAATATATATACTTAATTTCAGTTTTTAATTAGAGTTGTCTTAGAGACTTTAGACTTTAGATGCAATATTTAAATAAGTTTAAACATACTACATAAGTAAATATTGTTATATGGCACTATAGTCAATCGTAAACTTCGCCTTAAGTAGGTATATCCCGCATGTTCTTAAACCAATTGTGGAATACTTGGATTTTATACGATTTTTAAAGTTAATATTTTTATTCCTGAGTTGAATATGAAACATTTTTGCTTGAATGAAATAGATCTGTTTTAGTTTTCTATATAATTGGTGAGTAAGCGTTGTTTAAGGTAAATATTTTACTAATTTAACTTTATTAACTACATCTTATCGTATTTTTTTTTTTTTTTTTTTTTTTTTTACTGAAGAGCCATTTCTACTTAAATTCAGTTTGAACAACTTTATTAAGTAAATTATACAATAAAAAAAATCCATTTAAAAACTCTATTCGATAAGTCCATAAAAATCGACTATTATTTAATATTTATAAATAAATCTTAAAAATCCCTGCACTATATAATAGAAGTACAGGGTATATCAAATATATAGCACACTGAGCAGAGCTAAAGAATTGTATATTTCCATTTTTTTTCTATATTTTTTTGTTTTTTTTTTCTGTTTTCAAGTGTCTGACAGTTTTGCTGGCGTCGCAGCGTACTGCGCTGCTAGCGTCGCAGTCGGTCAGGTCGTTGCAGTGCCAACTGCAGTTGAAGGTGATTTAATAATGAGACGAATTGCGTTGCAGTGTCTTTCCCTCCTCCTCCCACTCCCCCTTCCCATTCAACACCTCCTTCTCCCCTCTTCCCACTCTCTCTCTCTGTCTCTATCTTCCCCCTCCCCTTGTTTTGCTTACTGTGCCTTTCTCTATTATTTTCTATCCTCCTATCTTTTCTTTGCTTCCTCTGCGTCTATTTCGTTTTGTTGCTCTTTCTTTGTTGTTTTTTTTTTCTACTTTGCTCATTCATTATTTTGTTGTTGCAATAATTTATAAATAGATGGCGCTGTCGCCATTGCCTCCGTTAATTGCCAGCCAGTTGTTGGCTTTTCTTGCTTTTCATGATTTTCCTTTTCATTTTATATTTTCCACTTTTTCACTTTTTTGTCGGTTTTCTGTTTTTCTTTTCTTTTTCTTTTTTCATTTTAATTCATTACGTATGCGCAATTTATTTATTGCCTGACTTTTTTCTTCTCTTTATTGTATATTTCCTTGACTTTTTTTTGCATTTGATGTGTTGTCTTTTTGGCGCCCCCTGGCGGCGTTAGCTGTCATAGTTGTTGTTGTTGTTGTTTTTGTCGGAGATTGCACTTGCCCATGAGGTTCGTCATAGAGGTAGGTCGGTAAGATGTCAACGCATTTTGGATCGATAAAACACCTCAAGCATGATATATGACTGCGATTTATGTGACAGCACATAGCGAACGGAAAAGAGAGAGGGAGAGGAAGAGGAAAAGGGAGAGAGATATGTTGGAAATAGCTAAAAAAGGGGTAGACATAGATAGTGACAGGTATCGTGTCTCCATCATCATGAATTATTTAACCGCTGTCCATATGACAATTTTGCCATACACTTTGATTAAGTACGTTTCTAGCTCAAGTGTTGAATAGTTAACAAACAAAAACCACCAAAACGTTAACGAACGTGGGACATAAAGAAATTGCAAAATGAGAAACAAATACAAACTGAATGCCTACAAAACTGATGTAATGGAAATTAACTATTAACTTTAAACTTCTCAGCTGCTTCAGCAAAAACGTTTACGAATGTGGAAAATGAAGGAATCGACAAAATGCGATAAAATAAAGCTGATGAGCATAGACTTTGAGCTTCAAACGAGTGGACTTTGTAGTCCTTTTCTAGTTTAGTGAAAACTTTAACGAACAAAATAGAATTGATAAAGTAAAATGTAAAATCTTTAAAGTAAACTTCGTGTAAGTAACAATCTTTCGTTAAGTTTTTATAAGCAGCTTAGGAACATTTAAGATGGCAGCAAAGAGGGACTTAAATTAATTTCAGTTCTTAAGCACAACTAAAGATAGATAAAGAGTTGTTTTAAAAGTTATTTATAACAATACATTAACTTAAACCCCGTAAATCAGACTATATAAGAGAAAAGTTGTAAATTTCTATAAACAAAATAACATTCATTCTTGAGGTATATACTAAGAGAAAAGCAGTACATAAAAGTTGTTAAATCAATGAAAAATTACAAAGATTTCAAGACTATAAAGGGTATTAAAAGTGCTTTGTTAAATTGATTGATTTACACATCGGAATTCGGAATTATTTATTTACTGCTGTTAATTATTCAATTCACATGTTTAGCAAATTGTTTTTCTGTCACTTCATTTGGGATTTCCGTTTAACGTTTTCTCACTTTTCCAATTATTCTATTATTATTAGTACTTTTATTATTATTCCTATTTGAGTTGTAGGGAAATTTGCAAATAGCTGTCATCTCAGTGCGCTTGTCACTCTATTATTGCGGTTGCATCACAAAACCACCGCACTTAATGTCGTTGCCACTTAAGATGCGGGATATCTGATGGGATGATGATCGGGTGAGTGGAGGATGGAGAATGGGGCGGAAAAACCACTCGAAACCGATTGCATTATGCAATAAGGAAAATACAAAAAAAAAAGAAAAAAAATACTCGTAAATAGCAGGTGGTTTTTTTTTTTTAGTATTTCTGTTGTATTTTATCTCTCTGCCAACTAGTTTTGTTAACTGTCATTCAATCGCAGTTTGTAATCAGAATTTACTTTTCCCCCTCCCTTGTGGGACTTGACAGTTCCCATAAGCAATACGATACTTAATTGACTTTGACGCATTCACGGGGCTTCAGTTAAATAATACTACTACTTCTAGTATTTTCTCAGAAAATACTTTAGTAGATATACTCAAAGATAAAAGTGTTAAAACAATAAATCAAATTAAATAATTTGTTTTATAATATTATATGAAAGCAAACAATGACCCCGAATCTGTTAAGAGACAGAAAGAGAGAGAGTGAGAGAGGGTGCTATTTAGAGTGGGATAGTGGGATGTCTAAGTAACTGTTCAAGTTTTAAAATGTATTTAAAACAATTTGTACTTAATACTTCCTTAGTAACAAATTTGGATATAGTTTTAAGTATTTGAAGTCTAATTTGAATCCAAATTTAACATAAGTTTTATTCAATAAGATAAATTGTTTAGAAATCTCTTATAAAATACAATTCATAAAAACAAAAGATACAAAATATTGAAAATCTGTTAAATTTATAAACAAATTGTCATTTGAGAAATTCCCGAATTTGTGCTGCTCTAATGGCCATAAGGATGTCAGCTATAGCTGTCACAAGTGTCAGCCAACTTTAGATACAATGCAAATAGATAAATTCACATAAATGTATTTATAAGTTAAGAAATGTCTGCAAATGATATAATACTCAAGGTTTTTAGCTGATGCAATATGGGATAACAGGTTGACAGGACTCGTAACATAATGGATGGAAAAGGAATAGGTACACAGAACAGCAGCACTTGGCATTGAGACACAGATACAATTGTATCTTTGTAACTACGCATCTATTTATTGAGTTTGGACTATATATGTGAGTGAAAAGTAATGTAGATTGTTATTGTTGTAGCTGTATCTGTATCATTTGCTTGCAGCACAGCAAGTGTATATCAGTAACAAGAACCAAGAGTGTCCAGATACAAGATACAAATTCGAAGATACTGCAAGTTATGAATTGCACTTTGCTTTTGCATCACAACAATAACAACAACATCGATGATTGTGTTTTCTTAGGTAAACTAGAAAGAGAGAGAGAGAGACTAAGAGAGAGACAGATAAAGAGAGGAAGACTGAGAGATAGAGAGAAGGGGGCAACGTCAACGACACCAAAAGCAACCATAAACAGAGTACAGGAGAGAAAGAGAGAGGGAGGGAGTGAGCGAGTAAAACAGGCAGATGAAGCGAGAGAAAAGATAGCAAAGAGATGTTGCACATAACTGTTAGTGCATGTATTTCTGCACGTGTGTGTGTCTTTGCCCGTTTGTTTGTGTGTGTGTGTTTGTGTGTGTTTGTTTGTGTGTTTGTGTGCGCCGGTCGATAAACAAAAATGACAGCAACTGAAACTGGAAGACTGCGCAGTCGACCAGCTGATAGCTGACGTTGACGTTGACGTTGACGCTAACGCTGACGCCGACATCGCAGCCATCGTTGTCGACGTCGCTGTCGCCATCGTTGTTGTTGTTGTTGTTGTCGTCGTCGTCACCATCGCGTTTGACTCATTAAATATTTTGCAACCTTGACCGTTCGAGAGCGATTAAAATGTGTGTTTGTGTGTGTTTGTGTGTGTGCACGAGTGTGTGTTGTATCTGTGAGTCTGCATTAAGCATTGTTGTTGCATTATTGTTGCTGCTACTGCTGCTGTTATTGTTGCTGCTGTTGTTGTTGTTGAGCAAGTTGAGCAAAAACCGCAGCCTACATTAAACCGAATGACTCTGACGGAATAACAGTCACAGATACAGATAAAACAGTCAAAGATACAGAGACAGCTATAGCTACAGCTACAGTTACAACTACAGATACATTTACAGCCTCAGCTTTGGATACAGTTACGAATAATTTGCACTTCCATTTAAATAAATAACAAGTTAATAAACTGCTGCTAAATGTGTGTAGCCAGTTTAATGTTATCGATTGATCGAATATAATGAAGTTCATAACTTTAGCTTGAACGAGGTAGCTTAATGCGATATTAAACT
This sequence comes from Drosophila cardini, assembly GCA_018903735.1. NCBI lineage: Eukaryota > Metazoa > Arthropoda > Insecta > Diptera > Drosophilidae > Drosophila > Drosophila cardini. Next base: position 3,310,464 of record JAEIGM010000012.1, on the reverse strand, counting down.
GTATACCGTTATAAAGTATAATACGTAAAACTTGTTATCGATTTATCGAATACATATCAAATGGCGTGTTATCGACTTATCGAATAGAAACAAATAAAAATAACTAATTTAACTAACAAAATGATGGTATAGAAAATATAATCTTTATCGATGACCGCCTTTTAGACTGTTCAAACAACAGAATCTATGCTGTTGTATCGATTTATCGAATGTATTCTCTGATACTAACAAGATATTAAGATGCTATCCATTTATCGAATAGAGTACCTAGATAAGTAACCTGTAAATTATAGCCCCAGCCAACGAAAGCTACCCTTAATAAAAAGTTATCGACATATCGAATAGAAAACGATAACAACTCTATGCTCAGCTGGCTCAGTAGTTTTTCAGCTTAAGATTAATAGTTAAGATTAATAGTTAATAGTACTTTAAGCGATTATTTGGCATACACCACATAGCAGTACTACTATTTTTACAGGGTATCATTGAATAATAACCAATAGAGCTGACTTTTGGCTCATGGAATACAATTTTTATTCTGATTGTTGTTTATTCGCTGCCTTTTGCCTTGAGTTCAGTGCAAATATTTGGACAATGACAGGAAACGAGCGACAGAAAAAGAGAAGAAAGAAAAAGAGAAGAAAGAACAACACAACGAAAGAGAATATACGATAAATGTGTGGAAAGATGTGCCAAAAGACAAGGGGTTTAAATGGAAATACTGAAAATAAATATAACAATAAAAGTAAACATAAACTTCGTTTTATATACATATATATATATATATATACACATATATATATATATATATATATATATGTTTTCTCTCCATTTAAGACGAGAATTTGAGAAGCAGGTTGAGAAACTTTGTCGATTTGTGGATTTTGTTTTCTGAAATTGATTTGCAAAACGATTTTGTGGAATCGATGATAGCTTCAATGTTACTCTTATGTCATTCTAATGAAGTCTAATTGCCCGTGCAATTGTAATAACATTTCTTCTTCTTATCTATAGTATACAAATGGTGTATTTACTATTTCCAGGCAAACGTCGATTAGAGTCCAATCATTAAATGTCCATTAGACGACAGAACGACAGTTAAGAAACTGGCCCTAATCATTCCCACCATTTCAAAGACCCCTTTCAACACACACACACGCACACACACACACACACACACACAAGTGCTTGAATGTAAGGGGTTTGTTTATTGCCTGACATCAATCAATTGTAGATTGAAACAAGAACAGCACAAAACAGACAACAAAAGACAACGAGTGGAGCACAAAGTATGCTCAACGAGCAGTTACCTTAACAAAAAGCCATAAATAAATAATTGTAATTGAAGTAAATACACGTAAATGCATACTTCAGTCACTAGCGTGGACATAATAGCTAATTAAGTTGAAAACTTTGATTGTTATCGAATACTTTTTAGGTTTATTTAAACTAGTTCAGTAACTTTTTATCCACAAATTTTGTTATTGAATCAATTTGTACCAGGAACATCAGCAATTCGCACACACTAATAATCGAAATTATCTGAAATCGATAACTATTATCGTTCATATCATTATTCACACATTGATTGCTGTCTTACTTAGTTGCATTAGAGCATAACAACAACTTTTCATGTGTTTTGTTTAAAACTTTAAGAAATTCCCATTTATGTAGCCATATTTAATAACTATCGAGTAATCCGGTTATCGTTGTCAATATGAAGGCCAAATTGAGTTTATAATCTGCTTTGTCTTTGTAAACACAAAGGGAAAACTCAGACCAAACTATAAAAACTATGATAGTACACACACACACACACACACACTCACACACACACACACACACACACACTAAGTAGTGTATCGAATTGAGGGAGGAACACTGTAAATCGATCAATAATTGTGGGCGGCATAAGGTTTATTTCCCATGACATTTATGTGTGCTCAACATTTCCCCGACTTTTATTCGTTTAATGCATTATTTATGGTTAGTTGGATGGAATGTTTCAAGTGTCTTTAAACTATAGTAGAACTGTGTTCCAATTTATCAAAGACCTTCTACGCTATCATTATCATCATAATTAACAAATATAATATTGTCATTATCATTATCATTATCAACTTTAATATTTTCTTCTAACTTTGCACAATCGGTCTTCTATTTTTTTTTTTTTTTTTTTTTTTTTTTTTTTTTGTTGCTTTGTCTTTCTGTGGTTTTCTTAAACGACCTTTGCAAATTACAAAGTGAAACCCGTTCAAGCATCAAATCTAACGTTACTTCTTCCTCTCACTTCTCTCCGTAGTTCACTCTCCGTGAACTTCTCTGTCTCCACCGTGTTACTCGTCAAACAATTTATGCTATTTTCCAGTCGTCGACTTCTTTTGCGGTCGTCCGTTGTGTGCGGCCATTTAGCTCTCTAATTGCTGTCATTCAAAAAACAACAGAAACTTGAACAATGAGCAGAGTAGGTAACAAAAAAAAAGAACGAACTTTAACTCGGTCTTTACTTTTATACTTTACTTTTCTTTTATTTTGTTTTACTTTTTTCTACTCGCTACTCGTTCCTTAGTGTCTCGTATGGTTTACGTTGTGTTTTTTCACCTACTCGTTACTCGTTGTGCTGCTTCTCGTTACTTTAATGCTGGTAGTCTACAATTTTCAAATTGGGTTTAATTTATTCAATTTTCTATAACTCGTTACTCGTTGTTATTTGTTTTCTCGTTACAGTGTTTATTTTGCTTTCGCTGTAGAATATTTTCAATTGAGTTATTCAACCTAAACTGGATCTTCTCGTTAATCGTTGACTGTTTTTTTTTTTGGTACTAGCACTCGTTGATTGGTCACTACACACGGTTTTTTGGTATTTTCATGCTGCCATTGTCCTATCATTTATTTAATTGTTACTTTTCTGCTCATTCTTCGTCCTCCTTGTTGCTGTTTTCTACTCGTTGGATTGTCATTTCTCGGTGATGCTGTAGTTATGTGCATTTTCCATTCGCTACTCGTTGTAATGCCACAATTCATTAGTTTTGGTATCCCTTTATACGCCATTTTGCTGCCCTCAGTAGTTACCCTATTTCCCTATTTTCCTCTTTCTCTCTCTCCATCTCTCTCTGCTTCTCACTCTTCTCGCCCACTTACTCGGCACTCGTTGCTATCCACACATTTTAAGCTTCACTTAGTCATCACCATTCGGTCTTTGTCTTGTATCTTTTAAGTGCTTCCCACTTTGCAACCGCAAAGCTAACAACAACAACAACAACTACTTCAAACCGTCATCATCATCATCATCATCAACCACAACAACAACAATACACTAACAACACTAATAACAAAATAGATTTGCAACTCTTGTGTCGCTTTCCGGGTCGTAATACTCCGTTCTCCTCTCCGTTTGTGTCTTCTTCGTCCATCTGTGTGTCTTCCTCAATCATCGGTCTCTGTCTGTCTGCCTGTCTGTCAGTCTTTCATTGCATTGTTTCTTCACAACCATTTCGACTAATCTTCCCTCCATCTTCCCCCGCTCTAAACCCTTATCCAAAATTTCTGTGTATAATTAGTGTATATGGAAAGTATTTGAAATATTTTAAGCAAATTTTGAAGGTCAGACAAAAAGTAGAAATCGACAACATTTTGGATACATTTCTACGTGAGGTTTTCTTCTCTCCACTGAATTTTTGCATTAATTATATAAAATTTATATATAATTTTCAATTTTTCACTTTTTGTTTTGTTTTCTTCTTCGATATTGTAAATATTATTTATTGTTTTTGTTATTGTTTTACCCGCAAATATTTGCACAAAACACATGTTAAACATTTTCTAGAGATTAACAACACACTTTGCTACTACTCAGTGCATTTTTATCTAACAAATATCTATCGATTAATAAATTTATGATTTTTTTTATTTATTCAATAGTTTATAAGACACTATTTTATCCAAAAGTTAACTATAGTTTAAGTTGTATACCAAAACCAGTTGATATACACTTATTTTTTTAACTTCGATATTTATCGATAACATTTCTAGCTTTAGCCTTCGCTATCTCTTTACACTTTCAAGTTTCAATTAATTTTACTTTTTGTTCAAAGTTATTAGCAAATGGATTCTCTATTCTATCCCTCTCGCTGTCTCACTCTTCCTCCTCTCGCTATCTCTGTCTGTCTCCCCTTCATTCACGCTTATCAGAAATTTGCAGCTATTTGGGTTGCTGTTGATCCGTTTGAAGCTTTCTTATCGCCAAAGTGGAACAGTCAAAGAAGGTGAGGGCTACAGTGGAGTGAACGGAATGAAGGCATAGCAGAGCGCCTAAGAACAAGAAGAAGAGGAAGAGGAAGAAGGACGAAGACGAAGACGAAGAAAAAGCAGACGCAGAGATTGGAAAAATGCGCTTTGGCCGCGAATGTCGCGAATGCAAACAGGAAATGAGACTGTTGCGGAAATTGCAGTGTGTGTGTGTGTGTGTGTGTGTGTGTGTGTGTGTGTGTGTGTGTGTGTGTGTGCGTGTGAAAGAGAGGGAAACATTTCTGTGTTAAGTTCAAATTTCTGTTGAGTTTTTTCTTTTTTTTTTGTGGATTTACTAAAGAGCAAAAAACGTTAAAATCCCAAATTTATGCACTACAATCTGAAGAGATACTTTTGTATCTTTTAAACGACGTTTTAAAACTACATTTTTTAGAAGTTTAAGCTATTTTCTGATCCATTTTATAGACTTTCTAGTCTAGAATTTAGGCTACTTAAGTGGTCTATTACCAAGAACAACAATTTGTGAGTTCAAAGTTGTCAGTACTTATATCTTATATTTAAGAAGTTGCCTGAAAATCGAAATGTATTCACTAATTTTCCTATCATAAAGTGTGGAGACACTTTTTTATAGAAATAAAATTAAAGTTCTGAGAACAAATTTCATTAACTATGAGCATATTTTCAAAGTCAATCAAAGAAACTACGGTCCTTGCGCTGCTACCATAGGAAACATCGGTCAAAAGTTTTTAGCTCAGCCACTATATATTTGGTAAAAACTTGCACGCTCTAACAAAAGTTTTTACTTTCTGAAGTTCTATATCATAAAGCGGGCATAGAAACAGATCAGGGAAAACTAACCTATAAGAGCTAGAGATACCAAATGTGGAATGAAAATTAGGTTTGTCAGAAGCGAAATGTGCGTAACAGGCAGAAGGAAGCATTTCCGACCATAAAGTATATATATTCTTGATCAGTATCAACCGCCTAATCGATATAGCAATGTCCGTGTGTATGAACACCTAGATACCAGAGACTTTAAGAGCCACAACCACCAAATTTGGAATGAAATCGGTGCCACGTCCCTTACCGCCCTCGCAAATTGTAAGCAACTATTTTCACATCTCCATAACTTGTAAACTATTAGAGCTATCGGGACTAAATTTACACATGGTGTGTATGGTACCATTATAGCTATCCTCAACGAGTTTGATCCGACAACTATAGCCTATAACTCCCGTAGGACAAATCGGTCAAACATTAATGATTTGTATGAAAAAATTGTATTTAAATGAACCGGTCTCAACCAAACTTACACATTATGTGTATATCAAGACTCTATATGTGCTTATCAAATTTGATCAGGATCAGACAACAATAGCGTATAGATCACATGGGACAAATCGGTCAAAAATTGGTGATTTGTATGGAAAAACGCGCACTAGAATGAGTACAGGGTCTTTACAGTTAGCTCACTCGACTGTAGCCTTTCTTACCATAACTTGGAAACAACTAGAACTATCGTGGCCATACTAAGTGCATGGTATCGTTATAACTATCGTTACCAAGCTTCGTTCGGATCAAAGAACTATATCGTACAGCTCCCAAAGGCTAAAACGGACAAAAATTGATAATTTGTAGGGGAAATATGAGCACTGTAATGAGTACAGGGTCTTTTACAGTCGGCTTGCTCGCCTATAGCCTTTCTTAGTAGTTTAACATAGTTTCCTTATTTCCTTTCGAAAACTCTTTAGACTTCTTAATATTCCTATCAAAATCGGGTCTTAAGTAGTATAGTTGTTGGGGAATTAACTCACCTATGAATCGGTGATGCACTTGCAGCTGACAAACGTTGTTGATACGCAGACATATTAGCAGCTTGTTGTTGTTGTTGTTGTTGTTGTTGCTTTTGTTGCTGTTGCGTTGCTTTGTTTTGTTGTTGCTGCTGCTGATTAGAGGCTGTTGCTTGAGGATGTTGTTGCTGCTGTTGCTGTTGCTGTTGTTGTTGTTGTTGTTGCTGATGATGTAGATGATGGGACGTTGGTCCATTATCATGCACTTGATGAGACGCGGCAGCGTTTGTTGCTGCCGCGTTGTGTTGCTGTTGCTGCTGTTGTTGTTGCTGACTGCTGGCAACACGTTGCTGTTGTTGCTGTTGCTGTTGCTGCTGCTGTGTATGATGGTGATGATGATGAAGCTGTTGCTGAAGTTGTTGCTGTTGCTGTTGCTGTTGTTGATGTTGCTGTTGTTGATGTTGCTGCTGTTGCTGCTGCTGTTGTCCACCGTTTGGGGCGTTGTTTGTGGGCGGCGGAGCACCGACCTGCACTGAAGAGGAGCGTATAGCTGCTTCCATTTCATGCCGAACTCTTTTGGCTTAAACACTTGTTGTTGTGCTCAGAATAGGTTGTTGTTGTTGCTGTTGTTGTTGGTGTTTCAATTGTTGTTGCTGCTCTAAATGAAGTGTTGCTGTTGTTGTTAATGCTGCTGTTGCTCTTGTTATCACTGGGCTGCTTTGTTGCAACAGCATTGCACTGCAACATATTCACAACATATGAAAATCTTTCACTTCAAAACTGTTTCTAGTTATAGCTGTTGTTGTTGTTGTTGGTGTTGTTGTTGTTGGTGTTGGTGTTGTTAAAACTTTAGTTGTTGTTGTTGTTGCAACAGCAACAACAAATCGCTTTGGCGACACTTAATAGACGCCATGCAATTGTACCACTTGCATATTAACTTGTATCAGTAACAACTATTACTAATCTAGTTGTTGTTGTTGTTGTTGTTGTTGCTGTTGTTGTTGTTGCACTCACAATACGTAATTTTTGCTTTGCATTAATTATTTTTCTTCTTCTTGTTGTTATACTAATTTAAACATTTGCTTTATTTACACACACACTCTGCGACTGCTGCAAGTAGAGAGAAAAACAAAAAAAAAAAAAAAAACATTGTTGAAATTTTCATTTCTTTTGCTTTTTTCGTTTCTTTTCTTTTCTTTTTTTTTTTCATTTGCGCGCACACACGTGAAATGCGGCAACCGCGCAACCGAAACGAAACGAGACGAAACGAGACGCAATGCAACGCGACGCCTTGTTGCCAATTTTCATTTGAATCATATGAAACGCGCTTTTTTACTTTTCGTTTAATTTGTTATTGTTATGCACCATGTGGAAAAAAACAATTTATTATTAAAACTTGAAGAAAAAAAAACAACAATACTGCATGTGAAGGTGTATGTGAATATGAATTTATGTTTTTTTTTTTTTTTTTTTGCATGTATGAAAAACAATTCAACTTTTTACGCGCTGCAAATGAAAAGTGAGTTGAGAAAAATAAAAAAAAAAATAGAGGAAAAATGAGGTAAAAATTAAATAATTGAAAGCGTCGAAAACTTTTATTTTAGCACACAAATTTTTTGACACATATTTTGTTGCAATTGCCAAAGCAATGTGGGCGGCAGTGAGTGTGCGTGTGCGTGTGTGTGTGCGTATGTGCGTATGTGTGTGTGTGTGTGCTGCTCTAGCACACCCAATTCTTCCTCTCTCTCTCGCCCTCTCTCCTTCTGACTCTTTTATTTTCTCTCACACGAACTAGCACGAATTTATTATAGGTGGATTTAAAAAAAAAAAATTTCCATTAATTAACAACTTTGCACACTTTATTAGTATTATATTTTTTATGTTTTATTTTTTATAATTTATTTATTATTATTTACGTCGTTAGTCATTGCTTTTTTTTATAATCATTTATTTTTTTTTTGCTCTGCTTCATCATCTTCTGCGTTATCACAAAGACTCGAAAGAGTTGAAAAAAAAAAAAAAAATTGCAGAAAAAAAATACCACACAAAACAAAAAGTATTTTTTTTTTTTAATTTTTTTTTTTTTTGTAAATTTTTTTTGTATGCGATTCTCCTTTATGTGGTTTGCCTGTTAGCCAACAAGAACCTGAAATGAGAGGGAAAAGCAAAAGAAATTCTTTGATTAGTTGCCAATTTCGATAAGAAAACAAACAAAAAACAAAGTAAATAATCAAAAGTATCATTAATCAGCGTAAATTGTAATACTAAGATTTAAAAAAAAAAAAAACTCTAATTTGCTATAATTAAATTAATTAAAGTCGTTAATTCAATCGATGCTATCGACATCAAGTTTAACCTACAAGATACATTTTTGGATTTGATTTCAAATATTAAGAAATATCAAAATTTGTTTAGAGCTTTATATAGAGATAGCTTAAAATACTACTTTCTTGACTTCTTAAGCAAAAAAAAAAAAACTTTTCCAACATTTTCCGCACTATTTTCCTTAACAGATTTCAATTTCAAATACAAGTTTTTAAATTACGTACTTTAAAGAAATATAATTTTATATGTCCTCTTATGATAGCATTACTAATCATGCTGTTGCCATAAGTCACGACAATTTCAAATGCCGTATGTAAAAAAAAAAAAAAAAAACATTTTTTTTTTTTTTTTTTGATAAGCTATCTGAAGAAGAAGCTTAAGTATTTTGATTGCTTATCAGTTGAACAACTCGTGAATTAAAGGCCAAAATTAGACCAAATACTACAACAGTAAAATTTCACTCGCACGTACACACAGGCACACACACACACACACACGCGCACACACACATACACACATATTCGTTTCGAGCTCATTTATCATCCATTTGAGGTTTTCCCCACTGGCCTCTCCCGCTACCCACCACCCGCACCATATTTACAACTGAAATTGCCTACGTGAAATACTGAAATCAGAATTCAGAAGCCAAAGCAACAGCAGCAGCAGAATTGTATTTAGCTGCCAGCAATATCAGAAAGTAGAAACAGAAAGAGAAAAAAAATACACAAAATAAGAAGAAAAAAAAAAAAAAAAAGTTTGGCCGGTGTCGACAAACTGGAAACTGAAACTTGGCAACAGCGCACGGCCACATGTTTTGCCTGTTAACGTAGCTGCTGCTGCTGCTGCTTTAAGCTCTGCTGCAGCGGCGATTGCTGCTACTGCTGCTGTTTAAGCAGCTCAGCAACATTTTTGTTTTTAATGAAAGCAATTAAACTGCACAGCCACAAATAAATAAAATTAAAAAGCCAAACAATAACAACAACAATAACAAATAACAGCTGGCAAGCAGCAGCAACAACAACAAGAACAACTTGCTGCGCACACCTACATATAAACAACACAAACACATACATACATATGTATACAGTCATACACATTTACAATTGAGGGAACTGGCAACTTTAGTAAATTAAATTCACACTATGAAAATTGCACAGAAATTGAATTGAATTTAAGCAAACGGCAAAAACTCTCATACAAACACTCACACACACATACACACACATGCACACATACACCGACCAAAATTAAGCACGAAATTCCACAATCAAGCAAAAAGAGGGGAGGATGAAGAAGAAAAAAACTCAGCCAAGCGTCGCAACGACCAAAAGCCAAGCCAAAAGCAGCGACGTCGGCAGCAATAAAAATACACAGAGCTAACAACAACAACAGTGCGCAAGCGACGTTGCCAAACTTCACATAAAGCAAAAGACAGAAAAAAAAAACTTAAGCACGCGTAAGATTAAAGCAGCGACAGCGACAGCGACGCAAACGTCGGGCCAGCCAAATGCGCTGTTGACAATTTTCAGCAGCCCCAGCGCAAACAAATTAATAAAAATAACAACACACGCACACACCACCACCACCACCACCATCAACAGCAACAACAAACTCAGCAGACGACGACAACATGAAAAAAGAGGCTTAAAAACTATACGTGAAAAGAAACAAGCAAAGCAGCGCAGCCAGCATCGATGCCAGCAGCGTTATAATAATAATAATAACATAAAAAGAAATTATAAAAAAAAAAAAAAAAAACTCGAAGCAAAAGCAAAACAACAAAATAAAAAAAAATGATGCCGCGCTGCTGCCGACAACATCTGCCATAAGTGAACGAGGGAGACAGCGAGCGTCGTGCGCAAGGCAAAAGAGTCAAGAGTGATAAAGAAAGGAAGTGTGAAGAGAGGGATAGGGAGGGTGCACAAGTAAGCAAACGACAGAACGACGACCAGAGTAAAACGTCTGTCTGTCAATCAGACTCTTCGTCGGTCGTGTTGTTCGTTCGGTCGCTCGGTCTGTCGGTCGTTCGCTGTCGTCACTGAGGAGAGGCAGCGGGTTGTGCTGAGGTTAAGCAAAAACAGAGAGCAACAACGCGGGAACTTGAACACACAGGCAAACTTACACACACACGTACATATATACCTATCTACATCTATAGATATGTATATAACATTTATATACACACATATACATTTATACTTGCCATACAAATGCAAAGCAAACAGCAGGCCAGAGCTTCAATGTTGCTGCGCAGCAACGTTGTATGAATGTGTGTATGTCTGTGTGTGTTGTTTGTGTACTCGCTTGGTTATGCGGCGCGCGGGTGACGCAACAGCAAGTGCAAGGCGGCGGAATGGCAGCGCCGTTGGCAACTGAAAACAACGCATACATACATAGGAACATACATACATTCACACGCACACTGACAAACGAACACAAAAGGCAGACACAAAACTCGCAACGTCATAACGAGTGGAACGACAAAACGAACGACAGAACGAATGTACGAACGTTTGGCCGGCGAACCGACTGAACGAATAACCGACAGACCAACCGACCAAACGAGCGACCGACCATCTGACAGATAGACTGAACGACAATTCGTCAGTAAATCGTGCATAGTGACGTGCACAAAAATCCCCCGAGCTGAGCTGCTTGTGTGCAGCAACAAAAAGCAATAACAACAACGGCAGCAACGTTGTATTTGTATGTGCTTGTCTGTGACTGTGTGTGTTTATGTGTGTTGGTGTATGAAAAATGATAGGAGACGGAGAGAAGCAAACGAGTCTAACGAGTAAAACGCAGCAGTAAACACGACTGCAAGACTAGCCGAAGTTGTGGTGACGAGGGGTGCGGGTGCGCAAGGTGAAACGTAAAATATACCAAGTATAAGAAGTAGACTCATGCAAACACAAACACACACACACACTCATACACATACAAAGCGAATGTATAATAACAATAATTGTGGAGCATTGGCGCGCTGGCATAAAATCCGCACAAAAACACACACACACACACGTACACATGCCTGGCAGCCTGCTTTTGCTGACTGTGTGTGCGCTTGTGTGGGCGTCAGAGCAGGCGAAGGGAGGACAGAGCGGCCAGCAGCCAGAAATATGTACAGTAAAATATTCACAACGCCGAAAAACGAAAAGGCAAATGAAACGAAACGAAATGAAAAAAAAAAAAAATAAAAAAAAAAATGAAACAAAAAATGAAACAAAAAAAAAAACAAAATCACGAGTAGGCCGAAAGCAATTTATTTGAGATAGCGCTGCTGCCGACGTCAACGTCGCAGTCGCTGCCAGCCTTCCTGCTGCTGCCACAGTCGTAATCGCTGGCTGCGCGCTATTGTTGTTTGGCTGGTTTTGCTCTGCCTCTGCCGCAGTCTCAGTCGCTGCTGCGCTGCTACTGTCGAGTAAAGTAAAGTATTGATTTTTCGTTGCGAGCTTTAATTTAGTCCGCCAGCTTTTATTTTGTATTTCTATGTGTGCATGCGTGTGTACGTATGTGTGTGTGAGTGTATATATGTGTGAGTTGTTTTTGATGCATGCGTGTGTTTTTATCAGTTATTACTCTAGTTGTTAGTCTAGTTGCGCTTGTTGTTGTTGTTACAGTTGTTGTTGTGGTTGCCTGGCATCGTTCATATTTTATGATTTTTGTTGTTGCTTTTATACAAAAATAAGCGCATGTGAATGCGCGCATGGAAAACGTGTTTTTCCTGCATGAAAATGTGTCGTAGGTTTTGTTTTGTGTGTGCCTCTCTGTGTTTATTGCTTTCACAACAGAGGGCGCAAGATTCGCACTACCACACACAGTACCTCCTCCACCAGCTCCCCATCCATTTATTTGTCTTCTTCTTCTTCTACGTTTACTTCATCTCCTGGCAGCAAAGTGCAACAGAGTATAAGCAGGACAACAACAACAACAACAATTGCAAAACGCATATGCTGCACACATGTGCAAAGCCGAAAACGCATGAGAGAGAGAGAAGGGGAGTTGATGGGAGAGAAAAGGAACAAGAATCAAATTTGTTAGGGTCGCTGCAGAGTATCACACACACACATACGGACTCCCACTCACGAACACATACACACACACGCACAGACATACGCACTCGCACATGTTTGTTGCTTGGCAACGAAATATGCACGATTCGAATGCTAAAATGATTCCATACATTCGCATAAAAGAATAATAGCAGACTTGGGGTCACAGAGTCGCACCGACTGCAAAACACCCTGTACTTATTACAAAGCTATCACTAAAAAAAAAACGATTTTTAACACTTTATATCTTAAAACAAACCAGATTTGTATTGAAATTTCATTTGATTTAAATGTTTTTTGAAATTGTTTAGTTTTGTGACAAACTTGATCAGCGTGCAACAGTTATATGCTAATTTTAAAAGCTCCGTAACGTTTCAATCTCTAAAATCTAGCTGTTTTTCTCCAACAAACGAGCGACCCTTCTGTTTTCTTTTGCTACAGGGTACAAAATTAAAATTCCAACGTATTCGCGAATAGTTTCCATGTTTCTTTCTGCACTTTTATCATATATTTCTTTTCTTCCCACCAACACATCCTGTTCTCCATATTTTTTTTCGCATGAATTATTGAAATTTGTAGTTTTATTTCAGTATTTTTTTCAGTATTTTCACTACACTTTGCATTTGAACGAGTTAAAGGAAAAAACTCATAAAAATTGCACAACTTTGTTGCTTTTAAAGATACAATAAGAAAAATGGTTTAAATTAAAAATAAATTTTTAAGAAAACTCAACTTTGAATCAAGTTGTTTTAGTATTTTATTCGTTTGGTATTTCGTTGATTTGAATTATACCAATTAAACGTTTTATGACTTCTCTCTCGTATATCGGAAATTGAATCTTGGAAATTGGAACATATAAAATTGTTGATGAATTTGAATTGACGGAATTTGAGCTGAATACCGTCTTTTATACCGTCTATTAAATTGATCAAGAATCAAGTTTCTTAAAAGAAACACGAGTTACAATCAGAATGGAATTTTTGAATTTAATTTGAATGTGAAATTTGTATTCTTAAAGGTGTTTTTTTTTTAACACTCCCTAGAAAAACTGACTTTAAAACTTCGAATGTTTTTGGTAAATCAAAAAACTCAAGCAGAAACTGAAAGTCAAGATGAGTTATGGAGCTTTTTGTGGGTTTCCATTTCACTGCTCTTTCATCTTAAGTATTTCTTCTTCTTCTTCTGATTCTACCCAAAATGAAATACTTCACATAACATGCAAGTTATGTCATGTTTTTTCTGCTTCTTCTTCGAAATAATTCACATAATTAACGAATACGTGGAGTTATTACCCTCCCGAAAACAGAAAACAGAAAAAAAAAATACCATCAACCCTCTTAAGTAATACCAAAGTGTGAGCGAGACAGAGCGAGAGTTGTAAAAACCGGTTTTTAGCATTCTTTTGCATTCCAATCCAGATGAACTCTGAATTCTTGATACGCTATATGGGTTATATAGAGAGCCGAGAAGAGCAAGAAATTTTCAGTTGACGTTGAATTTTGTCATAGATCATAGTAATAAACCATAGCATTTTTCGTGTCAAAAATTGTCAATTTTTAGCTTTTTTTTTTGGCTTTGACTTTTAAATAGTTTTTTTTCTTTTCTTTTATTTTTGTCTGTTGTCAGAGTAAACATAAAAATTCCATTAAAGTGTCAAGTGACTGGTTTCTCCGCCTCAATTCCTCTATCCCCACAAACATTCTCTGCCTCGCTCTCGCTCTGGCTCTCTTCCCCTCGCATGTCTTCAGCTGATTTGTCGCCATCTCTGTCTTAAGTTCTATTTTGGTTCCTGTCAAAAGGTTCCTTCCAAAAAAATGTTTTTTGTTTTCATTTGAGAGAGGTGTGCCTGGAATAACTGTAAAAACTGTTGATGACGGCAGGGGGCGCCACCTGACATGCCATAAATATGAGCAAACGGATTAAATTGCTGTAATTTAGTTTGCATATTTTACACACGAAGCAACCAATCAAAAACAACAACAACAATAAAAACATACGTGAGCGAAAGAGATAGAGACAGCTAGTTGATTGTCTATATGAGAGGGCATTAGCCGGGGTGGAGGCCTTTTTAAAAGTGCAGTTAATTTTTTTTCTGTCGTTTTTGTTGTTTTTTTGCCGCAAGGGGGCAAAAAAAACGTCACAAGGACGTTGCGTTCGGCCACAGGAGCGAAGAACGAGCTGCCAGAGAGAGAAGAGAGAGCGTGAATGAAACGTGCAGCGTTGCCAAATTTCATGCCAAAAAAAAAAAGTAAAATAAAAATAAAACCCAAGAGGTAAAGGAACGAATAAAAGAAAATAGAAAAGAAAAAAAAAAACAGTTTGCGTATCTGTTTTATACGACAGTGCGGAATGTTGTTGTTGTTGCTGCTGTTCTTGTTGTTGTTGTTGTTGTCGGCTTTGGGGGTAAAAAGGAAAAATCAATATGCGATTGCGATTGCATTTAAATGAACTGACAAAAGAAGAAGTAGTAGAAGAAGTAGTAGAAGTAGAAGTAGAAGTAGTAGTAGTAGAAGTAGAAATAGTAATAGAAGAAGAAGAAGCAGAAAACGACGGCAAAATGTGCTTTAGAGGCGGGACTGGCAATACCCAGGGAGAAGGGGTGGCAGCAACAACAACAAGGCGAAACCGGTTGAACAAGAATTTCTACGTGCGGTGGTTTCACAAGCAGAACATGAGAAAGAAGAAGAAGCAAAGAGAAGACAGAAAAATAAAGAAGACGAAGAAGAAGAAAAAAGCACACCAAGTGTGTGGAGTGGCAAAGAAGACAACATGAAAGAGGAGCATGATAAACCACAGGCCACGTACATACATATCTATCTATATAGCTATATATGTATCTGTTATCTATCTATATATCTATCTTTATATGTATCTGTTATCTATCTATATATCTATCAATATTCTATAAATGTATCTAACTATTTATCAATTCATCTATCTATCTTTAAATCTGTATCTATCTGACTATATAATAATCTAGCTATATATCCATCTTCGATCTACATATCTTCTTTTCTATCTATTCACATAGCTGTATATCTAACTTTAATCTATCCACTTATCTTTATATCTATACATATATCAAACAATCCATCTATCTATATATCTACCCGTTATCCATCTATATACCTATCTATAAATCTGTCTATATATCTATCTCCTATATATCTATCTATATCATTATATCCATACATTATATTCTATACATCTTTCCATCTATCTGTCTGTATAACTTCTACGTTTCTACATATTATCCATATATCTATCCATCTCTCTATTTATTTAGCTATCTATCCATAATTCTATCGGTCGATCTTTATGTTTATCTAGCTATTTATCTATGTTTTACCCATTTACGTATAAACCTTTCTATCTATCTATATTTTATCTTTATATCTTTCTATCTGCCCACATATCTACCTATTTATCTATCTCTCTGTCCATCTACGTATCTATTTATCAAGGGTCTAACTATATATTTATTTATTCATCTTAAATCTATCGATAAACCAAACAATTTATCTATAAATTTGTATATCCATCTATCCATATATTTGCTTTATATCTATCCACCTATATAATCCCAAATTTTGTTCTATTTTGTTTATCTCTATCTATCTATACATTTATATAACTATCTGCCTATCTTTCTAACCATCTATCTTTCTCTTTATCCATCTATCTGTCCTTCTAAATACCTACATGTGTCTATCTCCAATGGCTATACACTCATGTACACACATCTATATACATTACTGTATTATATGCATAAATGAACAATAAAATTGGTTAACAAAATAAAAAAAACTCGGCAGAAAAAAAAACAGTTAAAAAAGCTGAAGAATAAGTAATATTTGCATAATTTAAATGCTAATTAGCAAAGCAAACGAGTCGAAAGAGTGGAATAAGCTATAAATAAATAAATACACAACACACATACACACACACAATTCTATAACAAAATCGATACGATATAAACTTCAACTTGAATCTTAAAAGAAAAAAAAAAAAAAAAAAAAAAGATTTAATAATAATAAGGAAAAAAACTCGTTTTCTTGGCGCCACACAAAAGCTTTAAACTTTTATAACTTGCAAAATTTACACAATTTCAAAAAAAAATTAAAAATGTTACTTTTAAATATTTTATTTTTCTCTCTCTCTCTCTCGCTCTCTCTCTCTCTTTGAAGAAATGAGTTCAAGTATGTGAACACATAAGAAGAATTCAAATCAGAACTAATTAAGAAACGACTACAATAACAATTTTATGATTCAACGGAATCGAAACTAGTTAAAACAAGTTAAAAACAATATAAACAGTTAGACAAGTAAAAGCACTAAAAGTTTACATTTTTTGGTAAACTTAAAAGAAAAAAAAAAACAAGTTTAACCCAATTAAATTCATTTATAAGAAATCAAATAAAAAAAAAAAAAAAAAAAAAAAAAATCGTGAATTTTTAGCATTAACTTGACTAACTGTTTATAGCCATTTGTATATATATAATATATGCTTTAATTTAAACGCTAAACACTAAACGATACTAAATTTGCAATTGAATAACTTTCTATATAGATCGATCGATCGATCTATCTATCTATCTGTCTGTATGTGTGTCTGAAAAGGTTAATCCATAATTGTATATAGTAGTATAGTAGTATGACTCAAGTTGTTCGCTTGATTATCTAAACATGATTCATAGTCCATTGTAAACAGCCGTTTTAGTCTATTTAAACCATACATTATTTATTATACGATTTTGTTGGATTTTATTATCAATTTTTATCATTTTGGCAGATTCCTTATACTTATTTATGTAGACAACTTTGGCATACAAATTTTTAAACGAGAATCGCTGAAAGTGACGCAATGCGTTTGTATGTCGTTAAGGAGCTTTCGTCACTAGCATTTCGTTGGCAACAAAAAAATTGAAATTCTTTGAAGAAATTTGATCAAATTAATATGTAAGGTGTATATTTTATTTATCAATATCCACAAACTGTAAAAGGTTGTAGCATTGACCTTTTGAAAGGCTATAGAAAATAGGTAAGAAAGGCTACAGTCGAGCGAGGGGACTGTAAAAGACCCGTACTCATTCTTGGGTCCATTTTATCATACAAATCACCAATTCCGACCGATCTGTTCTATGGGAGCTATACGCCATAGTTGTCCGATCTGTACCGAATTAAGTAAGAATATATAGAGTCATGACATACACATCATGTATGAGTTTGGTTGCGATTGCTCAACTAATACTATATGTCTCTTTATACAAATTTCCTTTCTTCGACCAATGGAAGCTATAGGATATAGTAGTCCGATCCAGATCAAACTAATCAGAATAGTTATAATGGTACAACACACATAATGTATGGATTTGGCCCCGATTGCAATAGTCGTTTCCAAGTTATGGTGTTATGAAAATGGGTTTTCACGACTTTCGGGGGCGTGCCACCAATTTGAAATAAACTTTATCTGCTCGCCAAATAGACGGACTTCATTCTTAATTTGGTGGCTCTAGTTCTTATAGTCTCTGAGATCGAGGGGTTATACGGACATACGGACATCGCTATATCGTCTCGGTTATTGATCCTGATCAAGAATATATATATATATATATTTAGGTTATAGCCACGCCAACTTCTGTCTGTAATGCACATTTAACTTCTGATAAACCTAGTATCCCTGTAGTCTTTTTGAGTACAGGGTCTAAAATATAAAAAACTCTACTTAAGAAGACTAAAATGATGAAAAAGTTATATAAATAGTTATACTTTCACAAAACTGAAAAATTCATTTAAAACATCGTAGTTTTTCGCTATATAAGCTATAGATTTTTATGTCATAGCCCTTTACTTTGTCCAAAAGGGTGGTATTTAAAGGAAAACTACATTTTCCACCATATAGATAATAACACAGTGTTTCTAAAGTCAATTATACCAGATATAATTACATAATTAATGTAGCACATGTTGTAGATCCCACAGTAATAATTATTTAAAGTTTGACATAAAGAAGCAATTACGTAATCAATTTTGTAGCTCTAGCTTTTATAGTTGTTAAGTTCAAAAAGGGTTAAAAAGTGATACATATAGACTCTAAAAGTCAAACTGTACCTTCTAAAGCAATCAAGCATATAAAATTATATATAAATTCGCAATAATAGAAGGTTTTTCAGAATGTTTTTACATCAGAAAAATATATTCAAGTTAAAATTAAGATTCGAAAATACCAAAAAAAAAATACTTTTTTCGTTGACTAACTTATAAAATCATATTAAAAATAAATTCCCTCAGTTTGTTTATTACTTTTGACTTTCTAGACTTGATATGAATGGAATTAAGGTAAGCTTTAATTCGAAGAACTCTTTGGTGTTTGAGGTTATGAGAATCTCTTTCTCACCCTATATATTTGTGTATATATAGAGCTCAAGTCAAGTTAACTAAACTTCAGTAAGCTTTAATTCGAAGAACTCTTTGCTGTTTGAGGTTATGAGAATCTTTGCATATATGTTTGTAGAACCAAAATCAAGTTAACTAAACTTTAGTAAATTCCATAATTCTTGCCAAATTCTAATCGCTAGCAGATGTTACTAAACACCAATAATAAAGCTGTTCTGATCGGATTAACGATATAAATTTTAAATTCGTAACTAAAATCGGTTTTAAAGTCAAATTGGCTTAAACTTACCATAAAAATCCGTAGAGCAGTTTGGAAATACAGTGAGAGAGAGACAGAGAGAGGTGGAGACTCTTCTAGTGTTGCCAAGTGAGTTAACAAATAGAGAATATTACATATTACATATGCAAATATATGTATGTGTCCATGTGCTTACTACCATACAAATACACACACACAGACGCACACACACACACACACACATACAGCACACATGTACATAAATATTTCTTTGTAATAAATTTAACATTTTATTTTGTTGGTATTTTTTATTTATTTATTTTTTTTTTTTCTTTCTTTTGGTTTTCATCTTAGTTTTATCATTTTATTTTACGGTTTTCGTCGCGTTTATGGAATTTGCATTTTGAATTTCATGCGAGATTCTTGGAAAATTTTCATCATTTTTATGTACATCCATATATATATGTATATGTATAAAAAAAAATACAAAAAACAAGAGCACACATCGAAAAAACACGAACGGTAAAAACTGAACTTTTGATATTCTCGCAACATTTTCATCATCTCTTATTGATTTTCCTTCTCGCTACCGTAGTTGTTGTTATTATTGTTTCGTATTGAAAAATTGATTTCGAAAAAAAATATATAAAAAATGTTTATATATATATATATAAGATTATGCATATATGTACATATATATGCAGATATAAAATATATATATAAGAATTAAGTGGCTGTGGGTGTAAGTGTATATATATTTGCGCGTGTGGGTGTAGAGCTGGCAGAAGAGTGGAAGAGAGAGGGAGCGGGAGAGAGTGCGTAACTGTGGATGATTTGCAATGCACAGGAAATTGTAAATCTGCATGCAACTAAACAAAATTAAACAAATTGCACACAAGACTTGGTGTATGAGTGTGTGTGTGTGTGTGTGTGTGTGTGTGTGTTTGTGTTTGTGTGTGCGTGGGGCTTGGCGCTTTTAATGCCACACTTCTATTCAAATTCTTTTACTCTGACACACACATATGCACACTGACAGCAGCAGACCCAGCTGTGCATAAAATAAAAAAAAAAAACAATTTAAATTTATTATATAAAAAAAAGGAAGAGAAAATAAAACAAAAACAAAAAAAAACTATCTATGCCACTTTAAAAAAGTACACACACAAACACACGCACACAAAACGAAAGGAGCACAAAAAAAGAATTAGAATTGGAACGCAGACGACGACGTCAGCAGCAGTAGCAGCAGAAAACACACACAAACACTCACACACATGCATATATATACACTTTATATACGTAGAAATATATAAACTGTATATACAGCAGAAGCAAGCACAGCAAAAGAACTCGCACATAGGCAATGAGAGAGAGTCACACACAAACACACACACACACACATACAACTATATATTATATACATATAAAATTCCAACAATTTGCGCTGCGTTTTTAGTTTCGCTTCTTTTTTCACATTGATATTCGCGCATAGATCAGCATTGCATTTGGGCAAAAATAAAAGAAAGAATAAAACAATAAGCGCATATAAAAACACACGCACACAAGTATATAAATATGTACATATGCATATATATATATATATATATATTTTTTTTATATATATATATGCATGCATATTTCTGGGCAAAATGGTCGAACGTGGGAGTGGGGAGCGACAGCTGCGATGGCCTGAAGTAAAACGCGACGCAATTTTCCAAAGTTTTAAATTTTTGTCTTTCGATTTTTTCTACAATTTGTAGCTGCTTCATCGTTTTCTTATATCCATTTTGCTTGTAAAAATACACACAGACACACACACACACAGACTTTTACGCT
This sequence comes from Drosophila cardini, assembly GCA_018903735.1. Taxonomy (NCBI): domain Eukaryota; kingdom Metazoa; phylum Arthropoda; class Insecta; order Diptera; family Drosophilidae; genus Drosophila; species Drosophila cardini. The sequence continues at coordinate 3,289,579 of JAEIGM010000012.1, read as the reverse complement.
CTCACATGCACAGCTAATACATATATGTATATATATATATATACACTCACACACATAAGAAATATATACAGTTATGTGTAGGCGGAACGACGGCACTTAAGTGTTTCAACTTTTATATATTATTATTATTTTATTTAGTATTATTTCACGTTTTGTATATAATTTTTTTATATTATTTTTTCTTATATTTTTCTTTTCGTTTTTCTCGTTTCGCTCGCATTCAATTTTTATGTACGGTTGGCGACGGCGCTTTTGCTACGTATTTTATTTCGGATTCGATTCGTTTCGATATTAAGATCTCTTTATTTTCATTATTTCGCTTGTTTTTGTTGTTGTAACTGCGTTGCACATTTACCTTATTGTTGGTTTTAATTAAGAGCAACGATTTTCATAATTTTCGTGAATTTGTTATAAATAAATTCGCAACGTATTTGCAAACGTCGTGAAATTTTCACATGCTCTGCACGCGCACACACCTTAGTTTTTAGGATTTGAACAACGGCATCTACAACATCGACGACAACGGCGACGACGACGACGGCGACGCTGCTGCTGCTGCTTGCTGCTGCTGATGTTGTTGCGGCGCTTTGGCTCTTTGGCCGTTTTTTTTTCGAAGCACCGTACGCAACGCCGCAGCCCAGCGCTCTCGCAACCAACATCAAACTCGAACATGGTTCGAACAAACCATTTGGTCGCACCGCATTGCCATCAAACATACACGTTTCAAACCAGCTGCGCAGCAGCATACACTAGTGTACCAAAATATTGGGCATGCTTTCGTTTTATACAAATTTGTTTTAAGAAGCCAGAAAAAATTCGTAAGAGCATATTAGGGGAATGATAGGACAGCGTATATAATTTAAATAAAATACAGATATTATTATAACAGGTGTGGCTGCTGTTACTGTAGCGTCAGTGTTGCATCACAGACCTGCCCTAATTGCGGCCAGTACTGTTGATTGCGGTTGTAGCATTTGCCTATTGTTGCATTCGACTTTGACTGACAAATCATTTTTGTTGTTTTTGTTTTCGCCTCTTTTTTTTTTTGCCAATTTTGCAGTGAAAGTGAAATACAAACATGACTGAGGCAGAGCAGCAGCAGCAGAAACGGCGCCGGCGACGAGTCGCGTGGGCAGCGCACAACCTGCAGCAACATGCATGTTGGATGCTCGATTCCGATTACCGGTCGCAAATGTTGCTGCTCTGCTTGTTTCTGTGCGCGCGCTAATGTTTCATGTCTATTAATATTGTTTTGCTGTTGTTGTTGTTATTATTAGGCGGTCGCCTTCAGCTGCTGTTGACTTTTGTGCAACACACACACACACACACGCTCATACTCACACTCATGCAAACACGTACCCATTGGCATACACAAACACACACACAATATATGTACATGGCCGGCCGGCGGTGGCCTCATTGCTGTCATGCAGTATTTTCTAAGCGCCGCAACGTTGCCAAGTTTCATTTGTGAGGCACATGTTCGAACAGTATGAAGTTTGGCAACGTTTCGAGCGCCAGCGCCCCATACACTTGTGCGACTGCGATTCTGACATAGACGCCGACGACGACGTCAGCATCGACGCAGTCGTTAATGTTAACATCAACGTCGACTGCGGCCGTTGCTGTTTATAACAACATAAATAAATAAAAAGGCAAAATGGTAAAAGCAAACAACAAAAGGCAATAGCAGCAAGAAGCAGAATAGACGCTCTGACGACGTTGCCGTAAGACCGCTTTAAAAGGCAATAGTAAAAGAAAAAAAAGAATGAAAAAAAAAACCAAGCAGAAACAGTAGATCAAGCAAAACTACAAGGCATGGGTCGAGAAAGGGGGAGGGGGCACTAGGGTGGTGGGCAAAGAACACGAACAACGCACACACACACACGCATGCATACGTGCCAAGGCACATGCATATGGCTGCGTGTATGTATGAGTGAGTGCCTGCGTGTGTGAGTGTTTGTGTGCTTGCATGGCCGTTCATACACGTTGTGTTTGCATGACACTCTCTTTCAGTCTCAATCATACAGTTTTCATATTCGTACTCAGTTCGACAACAGACTTTAACAGTGCAAGGCACCACACAAAAAAAAAAGTTATGACGACGCCCAATTTGTATGACGAAAAGGAGGTAATGGAGGAATTCATCAGCTGTTATCGGCATTTTAGCGCACTATGGGACAACGGCTCCATGGACTATCTATCAAAGAAGAAAAAGGAGCCCGGCTATCAAGAATTATTAAAGATATTGAGACGCGTCAATCGTGATGCTAGCGTACAGGATGTTAAACGTAAAATCAACTCATTGCGCTGCTGTTATCGCCGTGAGATCAAAAAAATCCGCATGTCCTACAACACGTATGAGCCGCGTCTCTGGTGGTTTCACATGATGGACTTTCTCAAGCCGGTCCTAAATTTGAACGAGTTGGCAACGCCGACAGAGTCGTCGTCGTCGTCACGCGTCAAACGCGACAGTCAAAGTCTGTTGTATGACAGTCTTGACGAGGCTAGCTTGCATGTGAGTAAGAGTGGGATGGGTATGGTAAAAGGCGGTGAAGAATAGAGGGAGAAAAAGAGACAGACAGAGATAAAAAGAAGGGTAGACTAAAAGAGCAGAAAGAGAGCAAAGAAAGAATTAATATGTAGACTTAATATATGTTTGACCAATTTTAGCTATTTTATTGTAACAAAATATATTGTTTTAATTAAAATTAAAATAGTTAAAAATATATTTGAATATTAAAAACAGCTACGAAAATATAGAGAGGAAAGAGAGACAGAGCGAACGGAAAAGATAAAGCTAAATTTAGCTTTTTTTTATTTTTATGACAAAAACAGCTAAAACATTGATGTTTTTGCTACAGTAGAAATTGCTTTAATGGCTATGGCTATAACAAAGTAAATAGATTTTTGTGATATTACAAATAGCTAAGATAGAATTCTTTAAGTTATGCTTAAAAAAGGCTAAATTTTAAAACATTTTGGTTTTTAGTAAAAATAGCTAAAATTTCTATAAAATATAAAATTTTTCCAACAGCATTTTGTTTGAATTATAATGTTATGTTTTTAAGTAAAAAATGGACTTAAATTGGCTAGAAATAATACATATTTTTAGTTTTTAATTTTAATCATAAAAGTCTGATTTAAAGCTAGAACTTTAAAGTGCCGTTAAAATATTGTTAAACATCTGCGTACACTTTTGGCTGATTCAGCTATAAAAGGGCTAAAGCAACAACATTATCGCAAGAAAGTTGAGCTATAAAAAAGCTAAAGTGGCAACACTGTAACCTACGTGGGGGTTGACTGACAGCCCACCCGACTGTATGTGTGTGTGTGAATGTGTGTCTGTGTGTATGTGTGTGTTTGCTGGCTGTTTCGGTCTGCTCGTGTGCGCGCTCGTCGTACGACCGCGTTGGACGACAAATAAAAAAAAAAAAAACAGTTTGAATATTGCTTGCGATGATGTCGCATCACGTGCGCAATACGAATTTCTGGCAGGAGTTCTTCCGTCTCTATCGCTCCATGCCAGAACTCTGGCTAGCCAATTCAAAGGACTATCGAAATCGAAAGCTTAAATCGCAATCCTACGATCGCCTACTTAGACATCTCCGTCAAGCGGATCCCAATTCGAATATTCATATGCTTAAGCGTAAAATTAACAATTTACGTACTTCGTACCGCCGGGAATTGCGAAAAGTTCTTGAAAGTAAATCCCTTGGCCATGGAGAGGAATATGTTCCATCTTTGTGGTACTACAATGAGCTTGACTTTCTCTATGAGGAGGAAACGGGCGAGGCACAAACTTTACTCGCTCCCGAGCACGAATACCTCAAGGAACACATTTCGGATGCCGATGATGCGGCTGAGGAAAATGTGGAAAATCCATCTGCTATAACCGAAGAGGCAGTAAGTGTTCTTGGGAAGAATCTTTTGAAAATTTTTACCCTTATTATGTATATAATTTTATTAATTTCACTGCTAGAATCAATTTTTGACTACAAATAGCTTACAAATGTTAAAAAAAGGACTTTAAATAGAAATTACTAATTTTACATTGAATTTGAAAATAGTTTTTCCAGAATTGCAGTATTCCTGTAACTTTATGAGTAAAAATAGCCAGATTAAATACAAAATATAGCTGGAAATAGCCAAATAATTATAAAAAAATAGGCCTTAAACGGAAATTATTAATTGTACATTTCATTGGAAAACAGTCTGGCTAGAAAACGAGTATTCCTAGCATTTTCTGAGTAAAAATAGCCAGATTAAGCACAAAATATAGCTGAAAGTAGCCAAATAACTAAAAAAAAAGCTTTAAACAGAAATTATTAATTGGAGTGTTTCTAGAACTTTATGAGTAAAAACAGCTAGATTAGAAATATATAGCTAGAAAACTAAAAATAAATAAAAAAAAATTTTCAATAAATTTTTTTTCACTTTCCAACACTTATTTTATTAAAAATAAACTTTTTTTCTAAAAATTTGTTGATTTCCCCTGAAAAATCCAAAATATTGTTAAAAATAGTTCAGAAAAAACTTGAAAAATCTGGTAATATAATAATAGTAATTTTATTTTGAACTTTTACTATATTTAATATATTTTTTTGCATTATTGCTTGAATTTCTTTATAAAAAAAAAACTGGATTAATCCCAAAGAATTGCTGAAAATAGCTAACTTTTTAAACAACAACAAAATTGGTCTTAAAATCAATTTTATGTTTCAGCTAAAATCATTTTCAAATAAATTTCGTGGCTAAATTTAGCTAAATTCTCACTCCTTTAGAATTTATAGCTAAAAACAGCGGGAATTTTACAACAAAATTTGCAACTATTGCAATTACCTTAGTTTTATTAAGCTTTAATTTTGCTGTCCAAGGCAAACGAAATTGTCGTTTATAGAAACTTTTATTGTTTATAACTTTAATTAAAAAACTAAAAAGTTGTCAGTAGAAATTTATGTAGTTAACAAATTTAGTTTGAGTGGAAGTTATAAATACTATAATGGACACGATAGAAAATATAGTTACAATTATTTATAATTAAACGAAAAGTGAAAAACTTTTGTGTAGAAAATAAACAAACTTTTTAATTAAATTTTACATTTTATCGTTATCGCTATCGTTATCGAACACAGGATGAGGACATATTTGCGGAGCCTTATCAGCCCGAGGAGGATATGCTGGTAATCGAGGGAGTGGGCGACGCGGAGGCGGAGGGGGAGGTAGAAGGAGCCGTCGTCGGCGCTGCTGATGTTGAGCTAGACGAAGACGAGGAAGAGGGAGACGAAGAGGAAACAATTGATGCGGAGCATGAGCATGAAACGCAGCTCAAATCTACGCTAAAAATGACCAACAAATATCACTCGCATTCCAACAACAACAGTAATACCAACAGCAACAACAGTAATAATCATCACAACAACAAACATGCATATTCGCGTTCGCATACACATCCGCATTCGCATTCGCATCCTTACGGCACAAATCAAACACAATCGCAGCGTCGCAACGTCAACGGTAACGTCAACGTCGCCGTCGGCAGCAATGCGGCACAATCGTTGCGTCGCCGCCGACGCAGCAGCATTCTTGATGACTATGACGATGTGGGCAGCGCAATTGCAGCGACGTCGCCGTCGACTTCGAGCAAGAAACATCGACTGATGTTAGACCAAATCGCGATTAGTCGCAGCGTTGAGGACGCTGAGAGCGAATGCGATTTGATTGGCAAACGGATGGCAGCACATTTCCGCAATATGCGTTCCGATCAACGGCTCTTTGCTGAGCGCATCATCAGTGAGGTTCTTGTCTATGGACGCATGAATCGTCTATCACTCGATGCACGTTTTTTGCCCAATGGCAATCTACCCCCCATCCCCACCCTCACCACCACGACCAACTCCTCTTCCACCTCCACCAGCATTAGCAACAAAAACCACAACAACACCAGCGACGATGTCTATGCCAGGGATGATGTCAAATAATAAGACCCAGGGGCTACTCTAAGCTAGATAAGAGCAAAATGACCAAATGAACAGTACAACTATAGTGTAGAGTAGCGCGGGTGAAGTACGAGGGGATATACTGGGGGATGGGGGTAAGCTGTGATACTAGCTTTTTGCCATAAAACCCCAATTAAAGCGGTGACGATGGCAATGAACAGAATAAAAGCAAAAGCAATGGGAGAGCAAATAAAATACAACGGTCGACAAAAGCGTCGCAAGTGTTTTCGACCATTTCTAATTGTATGTTTCACACATTTTTAAACATTTAATTTTCAGTGCAAGCGTACATTACAGTTACTGCAGAAAACTAACAAACATGACATTGAATTAAAATTAAGTATAAATTTGACGCCGATTTTATTAAGCTGAACGAATTATGAAAATAAAGTAAAAATAAAACAATTTATATTTTATATTTATATGTATATTTTTTTATTGAATCTGACGCGTTTGTCGCCTGTTGCGCAGCTTAAGGTTAGCGCAAAAAGAGTAGGAAGAATGAAAAAAAAAAATTAAAGAAAGAACCGTATAGTTCGCGAACCGGTTTCGTTCTTGTTGTTGATTTTTTCTCGCTTTATATTGTACATTTTAGAATGCTCGCTCTCTATCGACACTGGGCACTTTCTTGCTCCATTGCTGCCATCCTTCAGCTGCTTTGTGTGGCCGCAACAACAATAACATAACTAACAGCCACTGACTTGAGCATATCGCGTTCTTCTTCTTTATATTCTTCTTTGTGCTCTTGTTTCATGGCATAGTCTCAGCGCCACTTTGGCTCTCGCTCTCGCTCACTCTGTTTTTGGTTTCTCTTGTTCGTTTCTTTGCTTTAGTAACTTTAATCTGCTGCCATTGCCGTCGGGGTCCGTTATGCCAAGACCAACGCTAGCAACTCCCACCCCTCTCCTCTCATGAGCATGTGTGTGTGTGTGTATGTGTAGGGCAGCTGCCTTGGGATTGGGATAGTCATCTGAATCTGAGTCAGCCAGAGCTTATGACTTAGTACACACAATCGCTAGACAACGCGCTGTACTTAACTAACTGTCTGTCTTAGCTAACAACAACAATAATTAGAACAACAACAAGAAAAAGTAGAAGAACAACATAATAATGCCACATGCTTTGTATTGTTATCTGCTGCAAGTATCATTTGCTGGCACTTGAAGGGAGTGCTCACTGCCTTGCAGTAAGTCATTTACAAGCAGTCCCCAAATTATTCGATAAAGCTCAGTGTTATCGCTTATCGATAACTTGTGCCTAGAAAAACTCATTGAAATACTTATAATTTCTTGGCGTTTGTCATTAAGTTAGAAAATATAATGCCAAAGCTATCGAAGTGTTATCGATGAAAATCTTAACATAAGAAAAAAAATCGATTTAAATCAGTATACATATATAAAATTGTATATTTAAATAGTTCATTATTATATATTTGTTTATATAATTGAAAGATATTTTTTATTTTACTTGTACGCCCCAAAAAATGACAACAGAAAAAATCGATTTATCGATTACTTAATCAATTTTAGTTGCAGCTTTTGCTCCCACCCCCGCACATCCTGCAATTCTGTTTGTTTTTTTTTTTTTCAACTTAAAAACCGCCGCGCTGTTGTTGTTGCTGTCTCTCTGTTATTTAGCCACTTTCCTTATTCTTTTCCTACACACATACATGTACATACTTTGCATGTATGTGTGTATGTAAAAATAAAAGTTTTATGTCTTTATTCTGCAATGTTCTGTTGTTGTCGTTGCTTGGCATTAGCAATTCTCTTTTCGACTTTTTCGCCAAATGCTGCTGTTGTTGTTATTAGACCCTGTACTGACCACGAATTAGAAAGGTCTGTTAAGGCTGTCAAAAAGGAGAAGTATAAAAAAAAACAAAATATTCGAACTTGTTTTTGGAGTAAAAAAATTTCTACTAAATATTTAAATATAACTTTCTTCTTAATACAGGGCCTTTTGAAGTCCACCCGACTCGCAAGTCGCCCTTTTTCACTAGTTGTTATTGTTGTTGTCTTATGGACTTTTATTTTTCTTTGCTTGCCATTTTTACTGTTGCGGCTTCGCCAGTCGCTGTTCGACTTTGTCCCCATCGCCCATCGCCCTTCCGCCATTTGCACACCCCCATTCCCATCTCTTTCCCGCACACCATCAGCAGCAGCGACAGCAGCAGAGGCAGCGACAGCAGGTCATTAAAATAACTTTTGTTGCTCTGTCCTTCCTGTGTTCGTTCGTTTCGCCTTGCTCTGCATTTTTATTGCCGTTGTCCGCGTCTGCTTCTTTCCACTTTTTCGCCCTTCACTCAAATGATTCTTTTACAATGTGGTTGTTGTTGCTGTCTTTGTTTTTCGCTATGTAAGTATGTGTGTGTGTTTGTAATTGTTGGAGCCGGCATTTAAGCCGGCGCACAATTTTAGGCAAATTATTGCCTTCGCTCATGGCGCTGTCTTGGATTTTGCTTTGTCATATAAAAGTTGCTGCTGCTGATGCTGCCCCCTACCACTCTTCTGCCCTTCCCCTTCCTACGTCACTGGCAGCAATCAACCACAATCATTCGGCTTAGCTCTGAGTGTGTACGTGCGCATATATAGGTGTGAGTGTGTGTGTGCGTTTCTGTTGTAGGTGTGGGGTGGGGAGAGGGATGTATACATGGCACAAAATGAAAATGGCAAAACAAGGTCAAGTGTAGGGAGCAAAGTTTGTTTGAGTGCACACACAAACACGTACAGACACATACGCACACACGCATACATACGCAAGTACAAACTATAAATAAAAAACAAACGAAAGCTCAAATTCGCATAACTTTTTCATTAAGCTACAGTTGTTGTTGCATTTGTTTAAACAAAAATATTCAGGCAACCATTGGCAACGGCAGCGGCAGCGGCATCGACAACGTCGCTGAGTCACGCTCAACAGGCGACAGCAGCGCAGCCAAGTGACGGTAGCGCAACATTTTGAGGTTAACTTTTTGTCACATTGACGACGAAATAATTTGCACAAAGGTGTAAAGTTTTTGAGAGCTGAACTTGACGTATGACACAATAAAAAAAACATAAACCAACCCAACCCAACCCGGTCGACGTCGACGACACCTGTGGATACGAATGCGATGAAAAAAAAATCAAAAAAGAACAACAACAACAACAACAGCAGTAGTAGTAGCAGCAAAAACAAAAACGAAGAAAAGAAGAAAATCGGCAAAAGCAGAACCAAAACACCCTCAGCAGAGATTTGCTGCCAATTTTCAAGCCTATGCATGGAGTAAACTTTACTCCAAATGAGGGGGGGTAAGGAGCAGCACCCACTGGCTGCTGTTGTTGGTAGAAACAGCGACAGTTCTTTCCCTTTCCATTCACTCTGCAGGCGCACATGTGTGACGTACATTTGTGTGAATGTGTGTGTAAGTTCTCCGAAAAAGTATGGGATCAAATTGGCAGCTGAAAGTGTAACTAAAATACATTTACACACAAAGCAAAAGCTACAACTTCACATACAAACACACACATACATCCACAGTTGTATTTATACGCACAAACACATTAACATGCATTCATACACGTACGCATATGTGATGTACATTTGTATACAAATTATATATAAACGTACACACACACACACACACATACTACAAAACATCTACATAACAGCTATAACAACGTCGCAAAACGAAAAAGAAACCTAAATAAAAAATTAAATGGAAATTTCTGATATAAAACACACACACACATACATATACAACACACATTGCCAGTCAGCCAAACGTGAACATAGCGCACAAGCAGCTGAAGTTTGGCAACGTCGCTTTTGTTCAGGCAGCATAACAAAGCACTGCTCTGCTGCTGCTGCTGCTGCTGCTGCGCTGCCAGCGGCAAAACTTAACGAGGCGGCGGCAGCGGCAGCGTCGACGCACAGTGGTCATTGCTTATAAATTTACACATGTGTATTGTTGAAGACAGAAAATTAATTACTGCTGTAATTTTTAGACAATAATCTATGAAAAACTAAGTACTAATACAGAGCCAAATAATATTTAAAAATTTTTTTTGAGAATATTTTTCAATAAACATTTTGTAAGTGCCCAACTGTGAAAACTGTGCGCCAGCAGCAGACTCACAAACAAATAACAAGCAAGTATGACAGTCGTCGCGACTGAAGCGACAGACGCGACGTCGTAACGTTAAGCGCGTCAAAGAGCGCAATGTAGTTTTTGCGCAGCGCACACAGCAACAGCAGTAGCAGTAGCATTCACAAATACATACATGCATACATATATACATACATTGATAGCGAGAGAGGGAGAGTGCGAGAAATGAAAGAAATGGCAAAGGCAAAAACAAAAACCAGATACCCAGTGGTGAATGGGCTGTGTCAGCAGGAATCATTGATATTTCTTGCCTCATTTCTTGGAAGAAAAAAAAAAACACTGGCATAAAGTGAACGTATTATCTTTTTGAAAATGATGCTATAAGAAAAATAATACATTTAAAGAAAAGTATGTATAAATGTATGTACATACAAAGTATATAAGCACATGCCACAGGTAACAATTTCTATGATTTCTTTGGAAGCGTTTTGATTAACACATGCGGATATTTTAACAGCTGTTGCACGTTTAACAATCGTGTTTGGCAAGAAAATAAATTTTTTATTTTATAGCCTAATTTAAACAATTAATGAACCCTTTCTATTATTATTTATTTTTAGCTGTATGTTTCTCTTCTCTTTGAATTTGTCACAATTTGTCACCGCAGTTGCAATTTGATTTTAAGCAGCGACTTAATACACACAAATATGCACATACACTTAGTACATGTATATATATATATATATATAATTCATATGGAAAACAGCACACACACAGACATACAGTCATATACTGGCACACTAGACAGCTGAGCACAACAAACTGCAAAATGCGCCAGTGGGTGGGTGGCTCTCACAGCACTCGGCATACAAAACAAAATACGAAAAAAAAAATAATCAAAAATAAAAGAAAAACGAAAAAACATTTTTTTTTGCTACAATTTGACACACAAAGCAGCTGTCTGCGCAAACACATATACACGCGCATAGATAGATCGCCAGTGTATATATCACACGCTGTGTTGCCATAGATACACACATACAGTCGGTGGTAGAAGTATTTTGACAAATACAATTTTAAGAATATATGTTAATATATTTTTTTTTAATAAGTGTAAAAAAATGATGGCGAAAAATTATGTTTAACTTAAAGATTTTCTAAAGCATAAATTAAAAATAAAATAATAATTGACAATTTTTGGCAAATTGTAAACATAGAAAATGTTAAAAAAAAATTAATAACTTTTTTTATAGTCAGAAGCAAACCCCTGAGAAATGAATACTGAAAATGTCAAAATACTTTTGTCCGCTTCTTAGCTATCGAAAGACAAAGAGAAAACTAAGAGAAAAAAAAAAAAAAACTTTGCATTCTGTTTTATGTCTACGTGCCCAATGAACTAAAAACCGTTAAAACAGTGAGTTCTTTAAAACAAAACGACAAGTAGAGCAACAAAGTTTGTCAAAATACTTATACCGTCGCCTGTATATACACAAGTACGTGCTTACAATTGTGTATGTGTTTGTACGTAACGAACGGATACATAAGTATCTCTGGCAGCGGGTTGAAGGGAATGCCAGTTGTTATCTACTGCGCATTGTCTTGGTGTTGTTTGCGTAGCTGTCTGTCTGCCCGTGTGTATATATATATATATATATTTATATATATATGTGTGTACGTGTGTCTGTGTGTGTAAAAGAAGATGAAGCAGAAGTGGAAGCGTTGGCAGCAGCAGAATACCGAATAACTAGCGCAGACGCTTGTAGTCATGGTAGCGGGCGGGCGCACTGTCAGTCTGACGGTCGGTTGTTCGGTCGCTCGGTAAAAGAGCCGAGCCAGGCACACAAATCAACATGACACGACCAACGGCAACAACAACCACAACGAGAGCAGCAGCAAAAGCAACTGAAAAAACCGGCACATTCAACTTCAACGCACACAGACGCAGACAGTGTCAGACGTAGCAGACAGACGGACTGACACTCACAAGCGAAAGAGACAGGGCGACAAAGTGACAGACAAACAACCAGACCGACTGACTGATGAGTGCTCCGCAGTTTGCTAGCGTGCCAAAAAGAGAGAGAGAGAGAGAGAGAGAGAAGACCTACCCAGCGAGTGAGAGAGCGAATGAGAGTCAAAGAGTAAGTGAGAAAGATGAAGCACGATGATGAGCAAGAACGTGATGGCGCTGTAGGGTTGATGGAGAAGGGGGTGGGAAGGGGAGACCCATGCGAACGAACGCGTCAGCCAAGTCGAAATAAATAAAGCAAAACTCTGGCAAGCAGCAACAACAACAACTAAAACAAAAATAAGAAACAAGAAAGGCAAAAAGCAACTCAAATAAAACGAGTAACGCAAAAATAAAAATAACAAGAATATGTAATAATAAAAAAGGAAAAAATAAAATGAAAGCAAGCGAAACAAGCGTACGGGGGAATGAGAATGGCCTGCAAATTTTTATGCACACATGTGTATCTAAATGTTTGTATGTATGTGTTTGTTTTTGTATGGACGCATGAACAAACACATATGTACATTTACATACACATATATTTATATGGATGTATGCCTGTTTGTATTAAGGTTCGCATGAACTTGTGTGTTTTTGTGTGTGGTTAGAGATGACTGCCGGTTTGTGGGGAAGGGGGCGACAAGCGGCAGTGTTGGCGTGCTCTTTGACCAGAGCAGCGACTGCAGCTTTGATAGCAATTGGTCTCCACGCCTGCAACCGGAGGTATGGTCCCCCCGCCACTCAGATGCTATGCAAATCGATGGATTGGCAAATGCTGAATGGATTGAGAGAGGACTAAACCAAAAAGAAAAAAAAAAACCGAAAAGGTTGCGTGTACAAACAAACACACTTACACACTCACATATATATATGTATATATATATATACATACACATGCATGCGAAAGTGTAAGACTACATAATGTTCTGACCAACATAGAGATGGAAACATGCAAAACGTTTGTTTGTTTATGAGCTCACAAGTGCATGCGTTTGCATGTGTCTGTGTGTGCTTGTGCGTGCTTGTGCGTGTGTGAAGAGAATTTGTAAATTAAATTTTAAAATTTTGTATTGTCTTGTGAAAAGTATGCTTCAATGCACTTAAGGCCCATTAAGCTCTGTTAACATTAAATTGACAGAAATTTGATCTTCTCAAGTCTTGAATTTATTGTCAAACTTTAAAAAAAGACTTAAATAAATACAAGTAAATTTATAAACTAAAATCAAGTATTTTATTAAATTTCATAAGACACTTTATTACATGATTATTAATTAAATGAAATATACTAATGACTAAATTATCAGGAAATATTACTTACTAAAACCCGATTTGAATTTCAAATTTGTTTTATTGTTTAAAATTTAATCAAAAAATGTATTAATTGTTTAATTTAATAAAAAGTAGTATACTTAAGTTAAGTGCTTTGCTAAATTGCGTTTTATGCAATATTTTTAAAATGTTACTTAATTTTAAGCAGATCGAAATTCACATGAAATGTGTTAATTTCAGTATTATTGATTTTTTAGTTTCAATATTTGTTAACAAATTTTAAAAACAAATTTGTTTAAATGAAAAATAAATAAACTAAAATAAAATAGTTATTTAGTACTTAAAGTGTGAGACGGAAAGTGCGGAGAAAATAGGGCCCCTTAACAATTTGATTACAGAACAAATATACCTTTTTTTTTTTTTTTTTTTTTTTTTTTTTTGGATTTTTTGGTTAAAGACCGCACCCAATTCTATATGTATTAGCACAGTTTACACATATCTGTATATATCGGTATATATATATTTTGTGTATTTGGTTTGGTAATCAGAGCCAGTTTATAGATACTCTTATATCATGGCAAATAACTGTTTAATTAACTATGAATTGTTTGCAAATTTTCTTTTGATAAAATTATTTATTTGCTCAACGATTTCAATTAAATTTTTTTTTTTTTTTTATTTATTTTTATTTCTACTGTTACCAAGTTCTGATATTTACCCCATGTGAAGCCCTTCAACGTACTTGCGGCGTTTGTAATTAAGACCGGAGAGCCCTTTCGAGCATGGGAGAAACCTTCAGTCGTAACCCCGGCAGTCGCTCGACATTGACCGATATCGATCGGTTTCGAGGCCTCATTAGTCGCAATCGTACACGTACATATGTACATACGTATATTTAAATAGTCTAGTTTAGTAATGTGCTTGACAACATAAAAAAATTAAAAAGTTTTTATATCGTAGAATTTGAAAATTTTCAACATTTTTTCCTTATCGATATTTGTTCTCAATGAAATCCATTAAAAACTGATTTTTTTCATTTACATCAACTGACATAAAAATAAAATCACGCAAACATCGTACAACGTCAATGCAAAATCAATTCATCGATGTAAATTGCCATCTCTAGTGCATTTCGTATGTTGTCACAACAATTACCAGATTAACTGTATGCATGTGTATGTGTGTGTGTGTGATGTGTATTTGTTCTATCTTTGGGTACCTTCAACCTGGAGTCTTTTTAGCCGCATGCTTTTTCATTTCTCGTTTTGTTGCTAATTTCTGTTTTGTTAATGTGTTTTATTGAGGTTTTTTATTATCGGCAGATCGCGCGCGCTTTGCTTATCACCGCACGTCCGCAGTCCAAACTTCACATAGCACCACCGACCCCTCCTACCCACGACACACCGCAATTGAAATGCCTTTGCCCGGCGCACCTCTCTCACAGTGGGACACAAGTGTGAGAATGTGAATGTGTGCGTGTGTGTATGTGTATGTGATTCCAACTGGCTTTCGTTCATTACAAAGCGACAGAGCGACAAAGCGACAAAACGACCGATCGTTGCCAGCAGTCTTGGCAATTCACAGTTAAGTCAGTTGCCATATATACACGCATACATATACAACGTATATACATGCTGCATATGTATTTGTGTATGCGTGTGTGTGTAGAAGGAAAGAAGAAAAGAAAAGCAAACCTGAATTTATGGCTGCGACTGGTGGGTGACATTGCGGAGAAGGCAATGTGAAATGGCAAACATTGACTAATAAAGAGCGAGTGAGATAACAATAAGTCATTGCGAAGCCGAATAAGCGCAAAAGTAGCTCAACTTGCGGTTACAACAACAACAACAACAACAACGAGAATAACAACATCGCAAGCAGAATGAGAATAACAATAACAACAACAACCAAACGGGAAGTGGAGCAAGAGTCGGAGTGGGAATGGTAGCGGGAGAGGTACATATTCCATCGTTTGCCGGTTATGCACGCGTAATCGACGCCGATGTCGGCGGCTTCATTATCATCATCATCAACATTATCAACCGCTGCCCGCGCGCTCTCTTTCAACTACAGACAAACAAACAAACTAACACACGCATGCATGTTTCTATATGTATGCATATGACTGTACAGTCAGTCAACTGCTTTGGCCCCGCACTGCTTTGCCCCCGCACTTCTTGATCGTGTTGTTGTCCCCCACCGCGACGCGTCTTGTATTACGTGTTGGTTTTTTTTTTTATATGTATGTATGTATTTATTATTATTTTTTTTTTATTTAGCATGTTGTTGTCTTGGCTTTATTTGTGCATGGCTCGTTCGCTGTTATTTGTTGTTGTTTTTGTTGTTGCTGTTAAAGCCAACTCAATCAAGTCAGAGTCCCCCTGGCCACTGGCACCC
Source organism: Drosophila cardini (assembly GCA_018903735.1). Taxonomy (NCBI): domain Eukaryota; kingdom Metazoa; phylum Arthropoda; class Insecta; order Diptera; family Drosophilidae; genus Drosophila; species Drosophila cardini. The sequence goes on along the minus strand of JAEIGM010000012.1, from coordinate 3,273,819 downwards.
AGCAACAGCGCAACAGGCAACAGCAAACTTGATGATCGCCCCTCGAAACCGGTTTCCATTTACTGTCTTGTCTTGCATATTTTTAGCAACAAGTTGAAACTCGGACTCAAATGGCGGCAGAAGAAGAGAGCAGAAAGCAAACACACGCACACACACTCAAAGCCATTGGAAACGTAACAGTGTGAGTGTGTGTATACAGAGATCGGACAAAGAGGCGGCAGCGTTCGCTTGTAACAAAATTGTTTTTATGGTTTGGCAAACGATCCGCGCCAAAAGCAACGCCAACAATACCCCCCACCGAAGTCACTTGCGGACAGACGGAAACGACAGCGACCGCAACATAGCCGCGTCATCGTCACTGCCGACGTCTCTGTCGCGTCGCTGTCGTCGTCGCTGTCGATGCCGTTGCGCCGCGAAACAATTGCCAGCCATTGTTGTCGGTTGTTGCGGCGGCCCCCAAGCGCTGCGACGCCGCAACGCAAAGGCGAAGACGACAATGTTTTTTTTTTTTTGTTGTTTTCCTTTTATTTCTCTTTCTATACACTTTCCCTACAGCTGTGCTCTATGCACTTGTTAACGACTTGACAGCTTCATGTAAATCTATCGATATTTAGAATAAATGCATTTTTTTTCCGTTTTTTGAAAGAATTTTTTTTTAAATCACAAAAAGAATTTAAAACTTAACTTTTTATCATATTAGCACAATGTTAATTGATTGATTAAAAGCGTGCAAGTTTGTGCTTGCTTGAAGATAGAGTATAAACGTGTCGGCTTTGGTTTTACAACTTTTATTTATTTATTTTTTTTGTTATTCTCGTTGCTTGTTTTCTTACATTTTGTTACATTTGCCTTGCCATTCATATTTTGTTTATTGTTGTTACCGTCTGACTTGTGCCGCCCCCGCTGACTTCCCCGCCCCCGCACACTAGTTACCAACTCTGCCTACCTCTCTCTCTCTCTCTCTCTCTCGCTCGCTCGCTCTTTAACGCCCTGCCCCCTACTCGCTGTTGGACAAGTTGCGCCATGGGGCAAACACAATGGCACTTTGACCCTGACTTTTGATATGTATGTGTGTGTGTGTGTGTGCGTGTGTGCGTGAGTGTGCGTTGTCGCCCGCTTGTTTCACATTCTATTCCGTCGACCCTGTGTCCCTTACCCTTATGCCGCCTGCACGCGTGTTAATGACTTGGAGTTCCCGCCCCATTACTATCCCATTCTCATTCCATTCCCATTTTATTCCCATCCCATTCTACGGCATTCACGTGCTAAATTATTGTTGTTATTATACCCTGTAAACCATAAAGTGCTTTAAAGGGCAGTAGACGACAGTTATGACTCCATAAAGCATACATACTATGTTTTTTTTTGGTGTGAATTTCAGGTTAAGACCTGGCTATGTCTAGTAGAGACCTAACCTAACCTACAAAATTGGTATGCAATGACGTTTACCACACTGTGAAGCAGTGTTGAAATTTTTTTTTTGTTGCTGATTACAGGGTATCTATTGGTCGAGCATTTGGGTAATCCCGACCACACTAGGTTTACCTATACTATTAAGCAGTGTTGAAAGTTGTGTAACATAATTCACTATTCAATTACAGGGTATCTATTACTTGATCATTTCCGTACTCATAACATTGCAATCGCTTACAACACTGTTAAGTGCCTAAAATTTAAAAACGTTAACAAAATTTTAATTTTAATTAGATTTAAATACTTTTTATATATTTAAACAAAACTAGTGGGTATATACTAGTTAAGCAACGTTTTAAAACTTAAACATTTTTTGATACAGGGTGTCAATAAGTTGATCCCTCCCTGACGTGTTGTTTTAGTTAAGCGATCGCAACTAAACTCACAGATTTTATGTATATCCTGATTATAACTGTCGTCACCAAGTTTGGTCCGGATCGGACAACTATATCAACAACTATATCCTATAGGTCTTATAGGATAAATCGGTGCGAAATTCCTTATTTGTATGGAAAATAATTTTGTTCAGGGCATTTTCTTAAACTACTACAGGGTATTGAAAAGCTTTGCTGGCACAGCTAGGGAGGGCGGGTAAGTGAGAGGGAGAAAGAGAGAGAGGGAGAGGGAGAGGGAGGGAGAGTATTATTACAATTGTTAGTTCTGATGCTGTTGCCTCACGCTTAAGTATGATTAATTGGCAAGAGATTATGTGCTGCACTTCAACGCATTTTATATAAGCCCTGAACCCCACAACACGCCCCCCCCTCCCCCCTAAGCCCACACTGTTAATACATAAGCTTTGCTTCAACGCCTCCAGTTGCACCTCCAGTTGCAGCGTTGTTATTTTCTTGCCTCTTATCAATGCTTCCAGCTTGGAACACAAAACCTTTTGACGCAAAAGGGGAGCAGCTAGAATGAAGGGGGTGGGGGGAGGGGGGGGAGGGTGTGATTACAAGGACAGCAATTGTCTCCGATAACAACTTCTAGGAATCTAAATCCTTTGAGCTGCGTCTCCAAGACGATTGCAGCGAGTGTTGGAGTGAGCAGCACAGCATGATGTTGCATGACGCATGTGGCAAATAATTATTATTATTACTATTTGCGTTGTACGTTCAAGAGCAAAGGGCAGCTCAATTTAAGTCCACTAATTGGCACAATTATTAAATATACTTGACTAAGTTCAAGTTAGTCTATTAACTAAGCTGAGCTACAATTTTCAATGTGAAGCCCAGCAAATTCATTTAACAAGACTTGGCAAACCTAATAACAAAATAATTTGTTAAGAAATAATTTGACTAATGTGTTTAAATTAGTTTTAAACACTCAGACTAACAAAATTGCACCAGTTTAGTATAACAATTAACAGCGCACCTAAAAGTATGCAACGCAAATTAGTCACACTTAGCCGAGACACAAACCCAAAAGACAATAAATTTAATAGAATAAAATTGTATTTGTTCAAAACAAAACAAATTATTTAATTGTTACACATAAAGCAAAAAAAAAATTAGTATTTATATATATATAAATTTATATAATTCGAGCAAAAAAAAAAAGGTAAAAAAACGTGATAAATGGCAAAAAATGTAAGCGTGATTTTGCTTAGGCATTGCGAACTCCGCGAAGTTCTTTGTCGGCTTTCTTGAGGGTCACAAAGTTATTCAGCTGCTTCACCCGCAATTTGGACCAGATCATAAAATTGGTAAGTCCCAAAATGGTGGCAGCATGCAATGCCGCAGCCTCTGGATACAGAACCGTGGCACAGCCAAGACCCGAGGGCAGATTCAAACTGGACCAGGCATCCACCTGCATGTTATCGGATTTAACGGGTGGACAATTGATCACCGGATAGTTTGTGTTGCCCGAGATGACGGGACCGAGACCATTGGAACGTCCAGCGACAGCGATAAATATCAGATTTGTCATAACCGATTCATATTCGCGAACAATACGTAAGGTCTCCTCGGGTCCCTTGTGGGCGGAAGTAACCCTCAGTTCGACATTGAGGCCAAGGGAGCGACAACTGGTCGCAATCTTCTCACAATGCGATGCATCCGATGCGCTGCCCATGAGTATAACAATTAGATGATCCTTGCGCGGCACTATATCGGCCAATTGTTCCGATACCCAGATAAAGTTACGTTTAACCGTATCCAAATCGGTGGCACTAACCGATGTCAGATTGCGATAGACCTGCTTATCGACCATTAATCGTTTATCGCCCGCGGGCCACAAACGCCACGAGTCCGAGTCTATAATATCGGCTAATACCAGATTTCCATCGGCATCTACACCATATTCGACCTTCATGTCGATCAGTGCACAGTTCTTGGTCTGCCACGCCCTCTCGAGTACCTCAAAGACCAGCAGTGTAGTTCTGCGCATTATGTCCACCTCATCTTGACCTGAAATAAATATTTATTTTAATTTCATTTACTTATAGTTGAACTTTTCTTCTTCTTACCAATAACTAGGCCGTTTAGCTCGAATTTGGCTGAAATGATTTGCTCATCGCTCCATTGGGGATCGTGATTTGCATCGTCCTTGAAGAAGGTCTCCTGTTTTGGTGGCGAAAATCTGTGACAAAAACAAAGAAATCGGGTTAAAACAGCTGTAATCGTTACTATCGATTTTTTTTAGAATGTTTAATCAATCGGTTTAATTTTTGTATCGATTTTCTTTCTAGTAGATTGAAATAGCGCCATAAGTAACTATAGAGTGCAATACTATCCCTATTTAAAACATATAGCTCAAATCAGTTGAGATAAAGCGAAAGTATCTATAAAACTGCTTAAAAGATACAAATTTCTAGTTCAAGATTTTTGTTTTCAAATCAGATACAGTATCTATGAGAATAGTATCTCATAAAAAAATTATATATCAAGGTAAGATTTGCTATATATACTGGATGGCTATAGGCTATAGCAAATAGCTACCATAGGAAGAATCAATGATAAACATTTTCTCGAGTGTACACTTTACAGCTATTCTGTTTTTCTCAGTGTAGAGCTAATGGCTTAATGTTGTTTTTCATCAAATTTGCAATTGCGAATATTGCTTAACCATCTATGAGTATTATTTTGTTTTTTTTTTTTTTGGATTTTCATTTTGTTATTGTCGCGCTTGAGTGCAACGCTTATCAGGACAAGGAGGCGACCGTTGACCTCAATTTGTGCATGGGCGTGGGGATAGGCAGGGCTGGGGACTAGAACAGGGAGGTGTATGAGATGGACACGATGCACTTGTTATTGATAACCCGATTTGATGTATTATTTTTTTTTGTTTTTTATGACGGCGCATGCATTTAAACGGTTGATAACCCTAACCCAGGATGCTACTGACCTGTAACCCTCGGGCACGCCCACATTGCGCTTGAGAAAAGAGCCGGTTGCCAGGCGACGTGTAACCCATTCAATGGGTATCATCTCACATTTTCGGGCTATAAAGGCCTTGGGTCCACAGTGCTTCACATAGGCGGTACGTACTCCTATAATTCGATGGGAAAGAAGTTAAATAGTTTATAAAAGTATTTAATTAATTATCATTTAATTTTAGAATATTATTGTATACTAACTTATTATAACTAACTGTAAACTTTTGATCAATTTAAATTAAAAATGTTCATTTTCATTTGTAGGCTAAATTTTAGTCGCCTATCTACCGTTTTAGTCTAAAAGGTAAAAAAAATATATAAAGAATTTAAAAAATAAATATAAAAAGTAAAAAAAAATATATAAAAATCAATTTTTCATTCGACACTGCGAGAAAAACTCTAGTATTTCGTACACCAAATTAAGCTTAATCAAAAGACTAAAAGCTCTTAAAATAAAAAATGTAATTAAGAAATAATTTTTTTGAAACTATAAACCTGAAAAAGTTGAGGATGTTTTAAAAATAATGAATCTGAATTTAAAAACTCAAAATTCATAACTCATTAGTCTCGAATTAGGAACTAAATTTTAAGGTGCACCTTTTTGACAATTTTTTTAGAACCCTCAATAAGCGCTACTTTTCGCTCAGTGTATATTAAACTGATTCAAATCCAATTCGTTGGTAAAAGCGAAAGTATCTATACAACAGCTTAAAAGATACAAAATTCTAGTTTTAGATTTCTATGTGATCGTATCTGATAAATAAATCAACTTTGTGATACAAGCAGTGAAATTAGTTCTTAATTTCATTTAAAGTTCGTTAGCTGTGCATACCCACTGCAAACAGGGTATACTTACCGGCCTCGTTTAGCAGCCGAAAGACCTGGCCATTTGTGGTGTTCGAGATCTCCGCCTTGCCGGCCAAATCGTGGGCCTTGACGCCATCACCGGCTGTGATGCGATCCTTGCTGAGCAGCAGACAGAGACCGGGATGTTCGGGTAGATTGAAGACTTGCTTCGTTTTGCCTTCGATGATCACCTTGCCGAGCTTGTAGCCCTCAACTGTAGATGGCGTTTAACAAATGAGTCGTGTGTTGTGGTGTGATGTGGGTTGAGGATGGAGACGATTGGAGGTAAACTGCACTTACTCGATGTCGGTGTGGTTGCCATTGCTTATCTGTTGTTGTTGTTTGTTGCTTGTTTGTTTGAAATTATCTTAAATTTCAATTTCTCACGTGTTGCGCGTTACGCTTTGTGCTCAATATTCGTCAATTAGGTTCTTTTATTTTCCACACGGCGTCGTCCGCATCGAAGTCAAGCTCCAAGCTAACTGTGTGCCTTCGAACGCGCTGCGAGCGACTTTATGGGCTCTTTATGCTTTGCTTGTATTCGGCGTTGCTTATCTCGTACGCACACATGCATACACACACACACTACGTACTAACTCAGACGCACGCACACAAGCAACAGAGAACGTGCGCGTAGGCATTGACAACCAGATCGCCTACTGTTCTGAGAGAACAAGCGACAGAGAGAATGAGAGAGAGCGTCTGAGAGAGCGAACGAAGGTACAAGCAAAGCATGCTTTGAATTACAATGCTGACACTTTAGCTTTTTTTTCGTATTAGTCCGAAAGAAATTTTTATTAAACATGATTTAGTTATAGCTTGAAAAAAATTATAGGTCACATATTTAAAAATTTTTTTTTATTAATAAAATAACGTAAACGGAAATGTGTAGATGTTTTTAAAATGTGCTCACGAATTTTATAACCCAAAAAAAATAAATGTGTCCACCAATCTTAAAGGACGACTGCACGAGTTAAAACTTAAAAATATTGAAATAACAGTATTCGTTTACAAATACATAGGTAAAATTCATAATTTTAATAGTACACATCTCCAGAAAAGGATAAAAAAAAGTTTCAATAGATTAGAAATACATATATTATTGTTATAAGTACATAGAATCTAAAAGGTTTATATAGCGAGAAGCTAGGAAAGCGGAAAACCTGTAGAAAGTTGAAAACTTATACAGAAATTGTGAGCAAAGGCATTATATCATATAATCAATTATAAATAATTTTTTTTCTACATCATAATTTCATTTTATGCACAAACTAACAGTTCCAGCTAATTAAGGGCTCAAGTAGCACCACTGGATGATATGACTTTGAGTTGCCGTTGACGCAGCTTTCAAAAGGTGGCAAACAATAAGCGATCTTATTGTGATGGTGTGTGTGTACGAGTGTACATATATATGTATATATGTGTGTGTGTGTGTGTCTGTCCGCCCATTTTTAACCGTCTGAGACATCCTTAGATTATTATACCATGGGTAGAATCGTGCATGTTGAGTATACAATCTTCGTTATTGCACTTGTTTCTCCTTGACCGATAAATGCAGTGTGACCATATTTTTAGTATTTAACTGATGCAAAATAAACATTGATAAGTATTTTATAAAATTGATTTTTGCAGACTTTGCGATCATTATTACTTCATAATTATGTAAACATAATCAAAAGTGCAATTTATTTTGATTTATTTCTAGACGTCCGGCACTTGGAATATGAGATTTCAGATCCCAGAGATCAATTCAGATTATGTGAGCGTCATCATTTTACATTTTGCACAGCACCCCAAACACATACACACACACACACACACACATGCATATTTACAAACGTGTAAACAAAAATATTTTTGTTACATTTTTTTGCTTTCCGTTTTGCTCGACGACAAAGCTACACGTTTTCCGCATGACAGAAGTTGGGGGAGGGGCAGGGGGTAGGGTAGGGGAAGGGTGAAGCCTTCATCTCTGGTTGCCAAGTGCAGGCAAGCGGAAAGCCAGCAAAATTATTGGACAAGCCGCAAAAGTTTTTCATCTTTCAACTGCCATACAAATTTATGTCTTAAGCAATATTTATTTTTTTATCTGATTGCAAAGTGCTTTTATTTTCTGCAAGCATATAAATTTGATATCGTAATATCTTGTTAAAAGCAGCACTGGAATTTAATTTCTATAAGAAGTTTGTATTAAACTATTAATTTTTTTAAATAGCGCAACAAAAATTTACGAGCTTTAGCGTAGACAACAACCAAAGTTAACAAAAATATATTATCGATTTCGGAAATGTTCGTCAAGTGGTTGCATTACTGTAGCAGTGACAATTACTTTTAGTGGACTGAGTTCATGTTAAGTTAGCAGTTCGTTAAATGACAAACATTCGTTGAGTGTACAATTTACCAGTACATTTTGAGCATAACATTTGCATTGATGTTAAAAGCGCACTCGACTGTTAACGCGAAATACAATTTATATTTGTTGTTGTTTTTTTTTTGCCGTCGCAGAGCAAGCACGTCGGTAACGGAAATTTTTGTCAACATTTTTCGCGCTCTACGTTTTTGACGGCGCCCGGTCGTCGTCGTCGTCGCCGTTGCTGCCCGAACATCGTCAAGCGCAGCGGCGTCGCATCAAGCAAAAAACGTAATCCTCTTACTTTTTTTCGTTTGTCTTTCTTTTTGTTGTTTTTTTTAAAGTTAGCAAAATCGAAGGAAAGAACAATTAAAAAATAAACAAAAGAAAAAGCAACTAATGAGAGAGAAGGAAAACAAAGGAATAAATCTGCAGGCTGTTCTGTTGTTGTATTTTTAAGTTTAACTAAATTCGATGCGTCGTCGTCAAGCTTGGCTCGCGCGCTTTGTTGATATTATTGTTGTTGTTTGTCTGTCGTCTGTCAATTGTATTTTATTAAAATTACTTAAGTTTAATTCTGCGTGTGTTTTTGTTTGTTCTTTGCGTGTTGTCCCGGCTGCCAAGCAAAGCGCAGAGCGAAATTACAACATCAGCAATTTGTATCGGCAAAGACAAAAGGAAATAATGAAAAAAAAAAAAAACATAAATACATAAAGGAAAATGAAAATTTAATTGTTAATCACATTTTTTTTCGGTGTCGTTTTGAATTAAAATTTTCATTTGTTGTGGTTGTTATCCTTAGCATACGCGCTCTCTTCCTCTCTCTCTCTCTCTGTGCTGTTACTCTCAAAATTTTAGCATGTGTGTGTGTAGTGGTGCTTGTGTCTGTGTTATTACATTCTTGTTGTTGCTTTTATCTAATGCAACCCCTGATTTGTTGTTCCTCTCGCTCTCAAAGACTTTACAGAACCACGAATTTTTTTCGGCTTACAGTTATTCTGCATATGTATGTATGTATGTACATTTAAACATGAGTAAATATGAATAAGTTGTAGTATAGCCAGAGTAAGAAATGGGAGGAGACACAGTGGGGATCCAATTCGTAGCCGGCGTCGAGATGGCGCAAACAAATTCAGACAACGCTCATAAATTTTACAACAGCCAGGTGCCATGTAAATATGTAAGAATTCTTCTTCTTTTTTGCGAGTTCCTTCAAATCACATCTTTCGTATGGTTCTCCTTTAACTACAAATTCGCAAAATATCTGGCATTGCATACTTTTTGGGGCATACATAAAGTTCTTTAACTTTAACTGTGAGCAATGCTCTTACGTTTTTTACATTTCCTGTTAGGCACTCACGAATTTCTCGTGGGAATTGTAATTACCAAAACTTTGTATGCTCTATAAAAACTTTTGTTGATTAACATCTATTATATTCATTATTTTAGTAGGATTAATTAAACTTGTTTATGTTTAATTTAAAAAATATTGTAATTATAAATTAGGATATTTAAATAAAAAAGGATATTTTAATATGTAATGTACAATTTTATTTGTATTAACTTTTCGTTAAAAGAGCCATTGAACAAAAAAGTACATGTCAACAATTGATTTTTTTTTTTTTTTGGTATATTTGTTGGGTTGTCATTGTATTAATGTATCGAAGCCTAATATCTAGCAATAATCGTAACCATTAGCGTTTACGATCAGCTGTTAATCAAAGCCCTAAGAGTTCAAAAGCAAACTTGCAATAACGCACTTATCGCATCATAAAGTCTATTGACGCGATATCATTAAGGGTATTCCAATTATGTCGCCCACATGAAATGTACTACATATCAACATAAATACATACATACATTTGTATGTATGTAAATATGTATAGGTATCTGTAGCACACAGAATTCTTGATATTTTCTGTTTTGTTTTGTTCTGGCAATTTAAATTGATTTTTATAGGATGTAGTGGTATTCTGCATGCAAACACATGATTTGCTGTCGCTGTCGTTCTTGTTCTTGTTGTTGTTGTAGTGCAGCAGAGCAAAGCATACACTGTAAAATGCACACAAACTGGCCCCCCCCCACCCCCAGTTGTCCAACATATTGGACACCGCTCTCACATAAAACAGCCCAAGACTAGGAATGAGAGAGCAAGAAAGTGAGAGAGAGGAAGAGCGTTGGAGAAGAGACATTGGACAGTGGTGTCCACTTAAATGTGACAACAATCATAATGGAACATTATCTGTGGCAGTTTGTGCTGTGAACCCCACAAAACTGTAAACTGTGAACATAATTTTTAACCTTATTTTATGTTTTTGTTTTTTTTTTTTGTTTCTTTGCTTCATTGCAGCTGAAATTCGAAAACAATTTGAAAAGAAATAGTACATAAATAAATATAAGAAGACTGCACCGTTCTGCCTTAAGCGTTGTCGTTGTCGTTGTCGTCGTCGCCGTCGCCGCCAGCTGCAGCAGAGGAAGCAACGTAGTTGAAGAGGAAAAAGACAGCAAAAAAGGGAATTGGAAAGGAAACAGATTTAAAAAAATAAGCGAAGCAATCATCACAATGAGCTCGTACATCGAACTGTTTGGATTGTGTGTGCTGCTGATGCTGCCCTTTTTGTACGAAACGAATCACATATTCCGTTATTATTTCAAATTTCTTATCTATTATGGAATCGTGTCGTTTAATTCGATCATATTGATACCAGCATTTCTCATACGGCCCTGTGATGTACGCAATTTATTGTAAGTACTTAAATTCAAGTATAATACATTTTTTTCATTATTTTCAAAAGTTAAAAAAAATAAAAATATCTATAAATATTTCAATCATAAAATGAACCACTTACCACTCAAAATTTATCATTCAAAACAATTCATAAACTTAATTATTATATTAGCCAACTTATCTAGAACGTTTATTAGCCATATAATGTTTGCACGTACTCTTGTTGAGGTATTTTACCGTGTGGTGTTTATTTTTACGTTTCATACTTGAGAAATCGATAGGAATATGTTACGATTTTTTTTCTCTGTTTTCCTATATTTTTTTTTTTTTTTGCTTTGTTTGGCAACACAACACGATTCGGTTTGTGGTTGTCGTTAGCCAAGTTAAATCCCATGAGTTAATTGCAACCACAACTCAAGGGTAACCTCTCTATTTGACCAACTCTGATTGCTTATCACATAAATAATGTACCTACTATATAAAACTTGAAGTCTATCAAAAACTTAGTGCTCTGATTACGTTAGTAAATTGGAAACCTTTAGACCGAATCAATCGAATCGATGGAAATTTCCAAGTCAATACAACTTCCGTCACTATTATTTAATTTTGCTTCTTTTTTTCAAGAGTTCCGGTTACGTTTAAGTTCATAAATTTAATTTTCGGATTAAGATTAGTTTGATACTATAGCCTTTTAATCATGGTATTCCCTTATCGACTTGTAAGTGGAATTCCCTATGCATAGTACTGAACGATTCTATTTGAGAATTCTACTTTACTACTTAGTAAATACTTATGTATTAGTTTGGGTATTCCCTGGAGTAAGTGGTCTTGTTACTGGTATTCCCTTGTGCACTATTTTATCTACTTTGGCATAGTTAATCAATTCGATTTTATACACAGAAAAAAATAAATCGACATTTTGGGGGTATAATCAATCTAAAAACATGTAAGAAAGGCTACAGTCGAACGAGTCCACTGTAAAAGACCCCGTACTGATTCTAGTGCGATTTATCCTATGGGAGCTTTAGCATATACATAGTTGTCGGATCAAAGTTGGTGAGGATAGTTATAGTTATATTATACACATAATGTGTGAGTTTGGTTGCAATCGCTTAACTTAAACTACATGCCTTCATACAAATCACCAATTTTCGACCGATTTGTCCTATGGGAGGTATAATCTATAGTTGTCCGATCCGGACGGACATCGCTATATCGCTCGGCTGTTGATGCTGATCAAGAATATATATACTTTACTCTCTTTTTTTAGACTACGGGGTCTAAAAAGTAGTACCTTAATCTAATATTTCAAAAAGTCTGTGGTTCACATTTTTTCAACATAGTTTCTGATTTATCTTTAAAATTGTTACAAGTAGTGGTTATAATATACTAATACTAAGTATATTTAGGAAGTTGTTGGAAATCTAGAAACCTATTTACAATATTTGTATTTTACTTTAAATTTTTCCCTTGATTTTTTTTGTAATTCTCAACTCAGTGCTACCGATTGCAGCAATTTCCACAGTATGTTATTAACAAGACTTAAACTTTGTGGTCCCAATCTTGGAATGACTAACAATCAATACCAAAGAGTTTATGAAAAACAAATGCTACAATCGGAACACCTGCGAATTGTGTGGGAGTAGTCATAAGTCTTAATTTTAATTTTATTTGTTGACCGCGACTTGCATAAATAATAAATCCATATTTGTTGTTAAAAATTGAAGGACTTTGGGTGCAATGGTTCGCATATGGTGCTATTGACACGTGTCGACCCTGTCTCTGACATGAGACATAGGAGAGAGCGAGAGAGAGAGAGAGAGAGAGGTGAAAAATAGGAAAAAAGGTTTTCATGACCACACCTGACTTGGCTTGAATAGTGTGTGCACGCTATTGGCCTATTGGCCAATTGGCCAATTTGTGGCACGGTTCGTGCCACAGTGTGGCCTCGACTTCATCGACACTATCGGAAAAATACATAGGCCTTTGTCTGTGCTCTTTTATTATTTAATTCGCTAAAGACTTGAATAATTTGTGGACATGCATTTATCAAATGATCGTGAGTTCACAAGTTTATAGCGATATAAATTTTATATTATGGGGATTGCCAGATTTTAGGTCGTTATAAGGTCTTCTTTCGAAAAACTAAACAAATTTTTTTAATTAACCTATCTACATATATAACTTCTTTAGTACTGCTAAAAACTGCACTAATTGTATAACCTATACAAAGAATTGGGAAGTTTATTCCTCTAATATTTCATTTACAACTATTTTATTTCCAGCTCTTAAGTAATATTCATATACTTGTATAAAATTTACAGAATATCTATGTGATCGTGTCTTAAGTAGAATTATTTTTGTTCAGATCAAACTACTATATTATATAGCTGGATAGTTTTAAATGTCTCAACTTAATTAGTATATAAAATTTATAGTATTGAATTACAAATTTTAACCAATTTTCGATCAGATGACTTGGGAAAAATTCTAGATCAGATCTTTTAAGGTTCATAAAAACTAAATAAAATAAAATGAAATATTTTTGATGATTTTACTTACAAATTGAAAAATTTGGACAGTACCGTTAGCTTATAACTCTACACTTATAATTGTATAATATTCTTTGTTTAATCGTAATTAAAGTTCATTACGTGTAATTTTCTTTAGCGGTACTTAAACGTTAACTGAATGCTTAAATCGTTTGTCTGTCAGTCTGTAATCGAATGTCTCGGTCTTGGACACACTCAACTGCTCACAACCCCTTTTAGTTTTTCCACCCTTTTGGTCCCTCTCGGGTATGTTTTGACCATATGGCGCTACCTTGTAGACCCCTATTTTGGGGTTGTTGCACAACAAATTGCAAATTGTAGGCACGTGTCACCTGTCACCTGACACCTGCTACCATATGCTAACGGTAATCACCGTTAGCCCCTACCATTCCTCCTGCCCCTCCCCACCCCCCCAACGCCCCATTGTCAGTGTTGTCCATCGAAAATTGAAACAATTTCACAGCGCTTTAATAGTTAATTTGACAGAAAAGAAAAGTTAATCACTGGAGATGTGTAACTAAAATATCGATTAAAAATACTTGACATTGTAAAAAAAATAGTGTACAGTGAGCAGCAGATACCCTTTTTAGACCCCGTACTCTAAAAAGAGTAGATGGGTCTTTTAGGTTTGTCAGAAGCGAAATGTGTGTAACAGACAGAAGAAGGCTTTTCTGAACCCTTAAAGTATATATATTCTTGATCAGCACTAACAGGCGAAACGATATAGCAATGAATCTCGGAGACTATAACAGCTAGAGCCACCAAATTTGGAATGAAAGTTCGTCTATATGTCAGGCAAATCAAGTTTATTTCAAATTGTTGCCACGCCCCCTACTGTTACCGAAAATTGTAAAAATTATTTTTACAGCCCCATAACTTGTAAACTACTAGAGCAATCGTGATCAAATTGACACAATATGTAAGCGGGAATATTATAACTATCCTCACCAAGTTTGATAGAAAAAATATATCCTATAGTTCCCCATGGGTCAAATCGGCCAAAAATAGATAATTTGTATGAACACATATAGCGTAAATTGAGTGATCGCAGACTCACTTGTACATTATTTGTATATGATTGTATATACCCTTCCTAAATTTTATTTGGATCGGTAAACTACCTACTATAGCTTCCCTTGAACAAATCGGCCGAAAATTGGTTATTTGTATGGAAAAACGAGCAGTGGAATAAGTACGGGGTCTTTTACTGTCGCCCCGCTCGGCTGTCGCGTTTCTTACTAGTTTAAATACCTTATGAAATAATTATAACATTTTCAGCATAATAAATCAAATTTTTTTGAGTAAAAAATATGAGTTAATTCTGGTTCAATGAAGTAAAATAAAAAATAAAAAAACTAGAAATTAAAAAAAATTTATAGCTAATAAATAAAGCTACAGCTATTACAGTTTGACAGTTATAAATTTGCTCCAGTCAATCGCTTTTTTTTTTTTTATTTTTAAACTAAATTAAATTTTAGCTTGAATAACAATAATTTCTAAATATTTAAAATTTATTCATAAACTTTTTATTAGTAATTTTTGACTAAGAATTTGAAATAGTTGTTTCTTATTTTATAGAAAATCTAAAATTTAGTCAGCTTTTGTATAGATAAACTGTCTAGATAATCTAGCTATAAACCGGCTAAAATGACAGCACTGCTACCAGAATTTGCATTGTCTTGATTATTAAAGATAATTTGGTCAATTCTATTTGCATTTTAAGCTGAATTTTGAGCAGTAAAATCGTTTAAACTGTAGATTTTAAGACGTTCAGGGCCAGTGTTGGTTAATGCCATAAAACTGTAATATTGTAGCGTGTGGGTGAGCGCTCGTTGAAACCTGAAAACATTATCTCCGACAAGTTGTCGCTTGGCAATTGCATTTCTTATTGCGACCCATTGATTTGGCGGGATTATTGGATGATTGATTCAATGGATTTGGTTGGTTCCTCGTTTTCTTGACCTCACCAAAGGCGCTAAGATTTTGACTGGGTTTCGTTGGTGTTCCAATGTTTTGTCGCCTGCGACGATTGACAACAAAATTACGCTTTTTTAGCCACCAATCGTAGTCGTTTTCAATGAAGGGCCGTTTTGAGGTGCCCATTTGCCGAAGGAACTCATCGCGTTCGATTAACCACTGTCGACCGTATTCCCAACCCAATAGTAAACTCATTGCAGCTGGTTTCGTTTTCCTTTCGTATGAGGCGATGAAAAGCGGACGCTTTTCCTTGTCCTCAATCGGAAAAAGTCGGCTGACATTGGAGGGCTTAATGATTCGCGAGCGCTCCCAAGTTGTCGGCATTGTGTCAAAGAATTACAGGGTATATCATTATGGCATATGCTATAAAGCGAAAAGAATTTTTATAAATAAATTAGAATTTTAGTAATATTACAATTTGTTGCTCTACTTACCTGACAAACTGGCCTACTACCGTTTAATACCCTGTAAATTTTCGCTTGATCAGGTGACTTGACATTCCATATTGAGCATTATAATCTTCACAGAGCTGCAGTAGCCAAAAAAAAAAACACTCGAAATCGCAATGATAAGATACTTATACATAAGATATTTATATATATATATATATTTTGGTAGACTTCAGTTGCTAATGTTGAGAGTTTTAGTAACTTGAAAATACTCCTCAGTAATTTCAGTAAAACTGATCTTCTTTGTTATCAAAAGTTATCTTTTTACTATCGTAGATACTTCTCTACTATATATACTGTTTGCTATGGATGTTTTGAAGAGTGAATAATAATAATCCAAAGATCAAGAAGTTGTTGATGGCCTTACCAATTCGTAGATTAAAGTATTATATAAAAGAACACGACATGCACTTTTGCAAGATTAAAAGTTATTTTAGATGCCAAAATTTGTATTGATCAAATGTGATTATATGAAATTATTACTGATTATTTCAGTTAATCGCATGTAGATAGCTTAAATTTAATGAAAAACACAAGATTTGTGACCCAAGTCGTTCAAAGTTTTAACATTTTGTAAATTTATTAATTGCAGTTATCAAAAGTTGATTAATAATGCATATTTAAGCTAAGAATATATTTCTTTACTTAACAAAGAAAAGTATCTAGTCATTGATTGACCCTGTAAATAAGGAATATAGAACAAAACAAGAAAGAAAAGTACAGTCAAGCACGCCCGACCGTAGAATACTCTCTGCATTTTCTTCCCGATCATTTTAATAAAATCGGTATCCGAGAATATCAACTGATAGTACTTGCAGTAAAAGACATTGAAACAAAAACATCTGTTTGTATGTAGGCACATACATATACATTTGTGTATATGTAACACATACATATACAATTGGTCGGCACGGCCAGCATTCGCGGGCAGCGCTGCCGCTACACAAGCAGCGAAAACGTTTGCTCAATTTTTTACGAGGTATGTCTAGTTTTTTTCTTGTATTGACTGACTTAATATCGAGTCGATTCTGATTAAATTCGAACTTGTAGCTCTTACAATCACTGAAATCTGTTTGTTCATACGGACAGACAGACAGACGGACAGACGGACATGGCTATATCGACTCGGCTTGTGATGCTGGTCAAGACTATATATACTTTATGGGGTCTGCCACGCCTCCTTCTGCCTGTTACATACTTTTCACAAACCGAATATACTCTCTCTTGCAGAGAGTATAATAATAGTATTAAAAAAGTTATGAAATCTTAAAAGTTTTGACCTTAAATATCTGTTCAGCTTTTGAAAATATGCTACATAGAATGGAATCTACTGAACTAGAATGGGATCTACTGTCTTGTCCTAACTTGTCCCAGTTCTGAGGGCATTACAATTAGTGTTTTGAAAGATCCTGTAGAATAATCCTTTTCAGTTATTTGACTTTTTTCTTCAGATAAATTATTTTGCTTTAATAATATTCCACTTTAACTTTCTGTAGTTAAGTTAACTTAGTAACTTGTATAGTTTAAATGAATTCAAAAACTTAATGCAATGAATGCTTTACAGATGGGCGAGCACCTGGTGCCACCGGGTGACAACGCTGATCGGATTGCGCTGGGAGTTGCGCGGCAAAGAGCATCTGGAGAAGGATCAGGCCTGCATTATAGTGGCCAATCATCAAAGTTCATTGGATGTGCTGGGTAAACGAACAAAGTATATTTTAAAATATAACTAACTAATTTTTGTTTTGGCTTCTAGGCATGTTCAACATCTGGCATGTGATGAACAAGTGTACGGTTGTGGCCAAAAGGGAGCTCTTTTATGCCTGGCCCTTTGGACTGGCCGCTTGGCTTGCTGGCCTCATATTCATTGATCGTGTGCGTGGCGAGAAGGCGCGTGAAACATTGAATGCGGTGAATCGTAGGATTAAGAAGCAGCGCATTAAATTATGGGTATTCCCGGAGGGTACACGTCGTAATACAGGAGAATTGCATCCGTTTAAAAAGGGTGCATTTCATATGGCCATCGATCAACAGATACCAATTCTTCCGGTTGTCTTTAGCTCATATTGCTCATTTCTAAACGATAAGAAGAAGATATTGAATCCGGGACGAATTATAATCACAACATTACCACCGGTTAGCACCGAGGGATTAACCAAAGATGATATCGATATGTTAATGGAACGTGTACGTGCCCAAATGACCGAAACCCTGAAAATCACATCCGCTGAAACGTTGGAACGCTTAAAGCCACACAAGACCCCGCCGTTGACGCCATCGGTTGCTAATGGTACTGCTGAAGCGGTTGCTGCCGTTGCCGCTGTGGCAAACAGCTCGGCGGCAAATCGATATGCGCAGTTGCATGTGGCGAATGCCGCGGCTGCTGCCTCGTACGAGACATATAAAAGTAGTGCTGGCAAAGCGAGCATGCTAAAGAGCCTGTAAAAGACACACACACACACACACACAAACACACATCCATACACACTCAGACACACATAAACATACACAGAGAGTATACTTACTTTAGGTAACTCTTGGGAATCCAAAACAATTGCACCTTAACCTCTTATGACATGCACGTGTCCGACTGTCGAGACTATATTCGTAGGTTAACAACAAGGAAACCAATTTAAACATACCAAAAAAAAGCAAGAAAGCAAAAAAAAAACACAAAAAATACCAACATTTAGACAAAACTCTAAAAGCAGCACACTATGCAACATGATTCCATATCCATAATTTATCTTTTTTGAGTACTACCACTAACCAAACATTAAGATACACTGTTTTGTGTGGTTAGTGTTACTACTGCGTCTTTTACAACACTGGTTGTGCTCGTTAACTGACTGATTGCGCTGGGACATTAGCTTGGAAACTGTTGTCTGACTTATTCATCTTAAAGTAGCCCTCGAAGCTTTAAAAAAGTTAAGTTTAGCAATGTTTTTGAAATATGATAAGTATCGATATATCTCGTTACAGTACATTGCCTTGACAAATGTGGTCTATTGATAATTTCTCGCTTTGTTGTTAACTTTAATTGACATTTTTACAATTTTTGTAGTTTTAAAGATTTCATTTGTTTAGAGTTATCGATGGACTGAGGTCAAGAAGAAAGCAGTGTTTTAAAAAATCGATTAATCGATGAATTAACTTTCTACAATTTTGTACTTGCCAAGATTTTAAACTGCTCAAAAGCTGTTTTTGATCGATAAAGTGAACTGTAGAAAAATTAATCGAAAAAATTAACAAAAAATCGATTAATCGACTTTTTAGTCGGTTATCAACTTTGTAAACTTTTTAATTGCAAAGTCACTTATCTTAACAAAAGTAATTTGTCGATATTTCGATACTTTCTATAGTGGAATTTTGAAGAAATTTACAAGATTCAAATCTGGCAGCTGTTACTTGAAGGTAGTTCAAATTGCTGATATCGGATGGAAAAGTAGCTTCTTTTTTAACTTCTTACTGCAGTATAATATCTGAAATCCTTATAGAAGCTTAAACTTATGATCTCCAGAGTTAAAAAAAAGTTTTCATTCCTCTAGTTTCTTTATATACTTTACCGATTTCTCTTAGTTTTGTCGATGTTATCGATAAAGTATTTAAACTTTTTGATCCCTAGTGTTTTTTTTCTTCAATTTTTTGTTGCATAGTGTCCATTGTATGCATAATATTTTAAACATATATACAGCACATAAAGCTCTAACTAAAGTGACACACAAACTACATATATACATACATATATATTTGAGATACATTTCTAACGAATTTCTTCAACACACTTACCCACACACACACACACAAACACTCCAAAAATACTAAATACAAATAAAGTATTTTTTTTACTTAGACATACCAAAATCGAAATGATGAGAAAAAATAAAAAAAAACATACTAAATTTATGAAATACTTAGAATAGAAAAGTGACAAAATGGAAACCAAAGTTTTAACAAGGCCTTTTGTCGGGGTTTCATAACGCCCAATCTTTTGATAGCGCTCTCAGATATGCGCCCAATATCGTTTGTATATAGTCGAAAATAAAAGATGTATCTGTGGATTAATCTTAGTTCCACAAAAATAATAGAAAAAAAAAAACAATCAAACCAAAAAAATAAAACATTTTAAAGAGCGTACGATCAACTTGGCCTGCCGTTAAAATTTTGATTTGTTTAATTTTTCTTATAGCAATATTTTTACATTTACATACTAGTATTATTATTATTTTTTTTAATTTTATTTTGTACATTTTTTTTTTTGTTGTTTTGTGTTTATTATTTTAATCCATCATTAAATAAATCAATTGTATTGTAAACGAGTAGTATATTATATGAACTAAATTAAACTAATAATAATATTTTAAACTAAATACTGTAAATATGTTTCAAAATGTATGGAGAAGAAATAAGGAAATTGAAACACAGGGAAATGTGAAGAGAACATGTAGAGAATGAGAGAGTGAGAAAGTGTCTCGCACTGCGGCGGTTTAGTTTAAAGACAAATCAAACAACTAAATACTAATATTAAATAAAACTTTTTTTGCTAATACTATTTGGTGTTTTATTCGATAATTCTAACGGGCAGTTCTACTCGCTGCATGGACTTCGGTAATCATTAAGGTTTTTTATGCATAAGTTTGACAGGATTTTACTTGATCAATTTGTATTTTTATAGTATTTAATTGATTTCTCTTCAAATTCGGCGAACACAACAAATTGTTGAAAATCACATAAATAATAATAAAGTCATTAACGAAAATTTTCTAGCACGCTCTTAATTAATCTGGCAATTTTGTACTGTGAAATTCTGAAAACACTGAATGTAGCTAGGATTTAAATATTTTCTGCGCGCCCTAAAAGTATGCAATACGTTGATGCCATTTAAGCTCTGCTGTGTTTGCAAGCAGTGTACTGCTTGTTTTGAAATAGAGTCAATCTAAATTACTTTAAATAATTTCTGCGCGCCCTAAAAGTAGGCAATGGTTTAATGCATAATATAAACACTGCCGTATGGAAGCAAAGCACTGCTTGTTTTGAATTAGCCAACAGTTTTCTGTCAATGCAAAAACAATTTGTTTTGGAAACTTAAATAAACAAAGTTTTATATTAATTTGAAACAATTTTAAGAACAGCAAAATGTAGTAAAATAACTTGATTCTATAATTTTATAATTAAAATGGTTTTAAATTTATTGATATTCAAATTTGTTCAAGGTTTATATATGACTATATTTTCTGTATATTTGAAAACCAAGGAAAATCGTTTAAAAAATCCCATTAATTACTTCTGTTAGAATTGTTTGAGATAAAATAATAAATTTGGAAACTTAATCGTTTTCCAAAGTGATATCATAGAGACAAATTTATTGAACATTGAATAGTTTGAAAGTTGAGAACCAAAATTTGAGATCTTACAAAATGTAACTCTTTCAGCGAATTTGAAAAACTGTTCAATGAGAAACTGGGCTATTGATGGCTTTTGGGTGTTCAATAATAATGGTCTGATGTCATTAATAATAAAAATTATGGGGCGTTTACAAGAGGTTGTCATGACAGTCGACTGACATTTATGCAATTTTATGACCGACGATGCACAGAAAGAGGCTGACATGAGGTGAGGTAAGGTATGAAGAAAATGAGAGAGAGAGAGAGAGAGAGAGGAAAAGCAAGAGAGGTTGAGGAATGTGTCGAGATGATGCCTCGAACTGTCGTGTCTAATCCACCCCACTGTTTGGTTTTTGGGCAATGACAAGTCTATCAATTTTTCACACACTTATGACACGGCAAAAGGAAAGGCTGCAAAAGGACAAAATCGAACAGGCCTGGATAGGAGAGGACAGAACAGCACAGAAAAGAGCCGAAGCGATTAAAATGCATCGCATTCCCAACCTTTCGTCTTGTCACAACTTGCTTTCACCAAATCCACAAATCCAAAGAAAAGGGGGTAACATGCAAGTGCAAGCGAGACAGAGACAGTGAGAAAGGGAGACAGAAAGAGAGAAAAAGGTTGATTGAAGTACAACCCGAAATCAAATCAAGAATTTTTTGAGGCATGCAAAATGTTGCTTACTTCAATGCACAATTTTCGCGCATATCGAATCAAGTAATTTTCACAATTTTCACAATTTTCACAATTTTCACAATTTACGATATTTAAACGTCCTCATGAATTGCCAATGTCTTAAATTACAAATTCTGCCAACCAAACAGAAGGTTTTCCAATATTTCGGAGGGGGGTAACGCCCCTCTATAAACCCTTTCCAACTGTATCTATAAGTAACTCGTCTATTGATATGACATCAGCTTCGATTGTTCATTTCAATTCACATCGATTGATAGATCTATCTGAAGTCTAAAGAAAAATTAATAAATTAACAGACATTGATTAGGTTTATTAAGTATAATTATTTGTTCTTATTCTTTATAGCTAAATTTTAATTTTTTTTTTATTTTTTTATAGGTTTTTAGACCCCGTACTCTAAAAAAGAGTATAGGGGTCTTTAGGTTTGTGTGAAGCGAAATGTGCGTAACAGGCAGAAAGAGGCTTTTCCGACCCCATAAAGTATATATATTCTTGATCAGCATCAACAGCCGAGACGATATAGCGATGTCCGTCTGTCTGTCTGTCCGTCTGTCTGTCTGTCCGTCTGTCCGTCCGCCTGTATGATCACCTGGATCTTTTAAACTACAAGAGCTAGAGCCACCAAATTTGGGATTAAAGTCCGTCTGCTTCGCGAGCAGATCAAGTTTATTTCAAATCTTTGCCACGCCCCTTACTGCCCCCGCAAATTGTAAAAAACTATTTTCACATTACCATAACTTAAAAACGACTAGAGCTAGGGAGACCAAATTCACACATTATGTGTATGGTACTTATCTAACTATCCTCTGGATAGTTGGATCGGACAACTATAGCCTATAGCTCCCATAGGACAACTAGGCGGAAAATTGGTGATTTGTATGGAGACATGAAGTTTTAGTTGAGCGACTGTAACCAAACTAACACATTATGAGCATACATTGTAAATATCCTCACCAAGTTTGGTGCGGATCGAACAACTATAGCATATGGCTCCCATAGGACAAATCGTTCGAAAATTACTTATTTGTATGATAAAAAGCGCACTAGAATGAGTACGGGGTCTTTTACAGTCGGCTCGCTCGTCTCCCCAAAAGCAATTTGTTTAAATGGAGTTACATAACACTAAACAAAGTGAACATTATTCAAAATTCTCACATAGCATTTTTAGACCCCGTACTCAAAAAGAGTAGAGTAGGTCTTCGATGGACTACTAAGGGCCAGCAAGTGGTCTATGCAAAGCCCCCCTGAGAGGAGTTCGGCTTAACTTAACCTTAGGTTTGTCAGATCCTCTAGCAACCATAGGACAAATCGGTCGAAAATTTGTGATTTGAATGGAATAACTAGCATTACAGGGTTTTTACAGTCAGCTCGCTCGACTGAAGCCTTTCTTATTTGTTTCTTTAAAATCATAAAAAGTTTTTAAACATTTAATCAAATTATATGAAATTATGCATTTTATTTGTATTTTTTTTTAAGTATTAAACAAAATTCATTAAATTTTTTAATTCATAACAAAAAATTAAATTTATCAAGTCCATAAGTAATATTAATAATATTAAAAATATTATATATTTTTATTCTTTCTTTATTGTTAATTTGATGCCAAGTGATCGTAAGATTGAAAAATAATTGAAACTTTATCGTGTTTATTTCAAAAGTGTCAAGAGTTTTGATCCTGGGATAATTGCCTTTCAAGGATGTCCGGTTTTTGGTTCACCAGATGATCTACGAAATATCTCTACAACATTCTCTTCAGTTAGTTGTGATATTTTTGGGATATTTCTTTGTGCTCTGACAGTTACAAGCCGTACATGTCATTCCGTCAATTTCTTGATCCAGTTTTCAGACGGGACGTGCCCAAGAAAGAACGAAGAAAGGAAAGTGTCGTGTCATGGTTGGCCAAACACAAAAAAAAATATGGAAAGGGGATCGTACAGAATGGAATGTGATTTACATAACACTCATCGTCAGTTGGGATATGGAATTTATGTAACAACTTTTTGGAGTAAAACTAAAAACTAAAAGTTTGAAAAATATACAAAACACAAAAAAGAACTTGGACACATGTCAATCAAATGAAATTAACACGTCATCAACAGTGGCTCAGAAAAGTGGGAAAATGGGAAATGGAAAATGAAAAATCGAAACTCGAAATTTAGCAAATGATGTGAAAATTTAAGACTTAGCTTGGAGGCAAAAGGCTCTCGATGTATGACTGGACTGGGGGTGAAATAATAAACGGCTCTAAATGCATTAAGCTAATGTTATTTTTTTTTTTTCTTCTATATCCTTTTCGATTATTCGATATATTTTTTTTTCCCTCGCGAGTGTTGCGATTTTTGGTTTTTGCGATTATTGCGGTTGATTGCATTTAAGCATTGAAGGCAAGGTCCAGCCTAATGGGATTAACTAATATCATTAATCACTGGAGTGAAAGGGCAAATATGGAATATGTAGCTATATATAGTGTATATAGTGTTTATATGGTAAGATGTATTGGGATATAGACAGCCGATTGACATGTGTCGCAAATGGTTGACAAGCATGTCGCATGTTTGAATGCTTATGTTGCACCCACAGTCACACACACACACACACACATATATATATATATATATATACAGGTATTTGATAGCAGGTATTGACGATCCCTTCGATGCTCGACGGACACGCGCTATCTGTAATTATGTAATTACAACTCCCTCTCGCTCGCACTATAACTCTCCCTCACACTCTCTCTCTCTCTCTCCTTAGTAACAGATACTTTTGTTTAAATGTATCTTTGTATCTTTGAAGTACAACCTGAACTGTTGTTGTGTCCCTCGTGCCATATCGCACTAATTGCATTAAATTGTTCTACACGGCGATCGCAACTATCGAGTGTCCATCTCTTGTCCAGCTGACGTTCCTCCCTCTATCAAATTAATCCTCCTCCATTCTCTTTTCGCCTACCCCTACCTTTTGCTTCTTCCCCCACCTCCCCAACACCATCCCTTAGGTGTGCTCTTATTGATATTTGCTTAGTGCGACAGTTTAAGTTTTTTTTTTATTTTTTTTTTTATTTTTTTGTCGATTGGTAAACAATTTAATTGCCTCATGCAACATTTTGTACACTGTAATTTCTTAATTCTCCATAGTCCACGTGTTTTCCCAATTGATTCTCTCTAAATTTAGTAGTAGTACAGTCCATATCACCCTTATGGTGCTACCTGCACCACATAACCGTACATCAAATTTCCTCCCCCCTACGCTTAGTCTACCCCCACCCCACCCCACCCACTCACCACTCAGTTTCCCATTCAATTTAATGATCTAATTAACTAAATTGCTTTAGTTTTTGTTACTAACAAATTTAGTACATTGATCTATGAATTGTTTTCGTAATGAATTTTAAATTGTTCTATTAATAGCTTTGAAATTATAGAAAAATGAAAATAAAAACTAATGATTAGTATAAAATTATTAAAAGTTTTGAATTAAAAAAAAAAAAATTATTATTTGAGGTCCCTAAAAAAATCATATAAAACTTAAACTTTACAGATATATAAAACACGCTTTTCACTTTAAGGACTAAAATTTTTGTTCAGCTCGTTGGAAATGAATCCACAGGTTAATACTTCAAATAGATCGAGTGTTCATTTATTTATATATGGTAATATTATAATAACTAATCTTATAATCATGTTTCTAAGCGAATTTCGCATTTTGTTGTCCATCAAAAGTATATTAAATGCAAATTATACAATGGAATTGGATAGGCACAGATCAGATCAGATCAGATCAGATCGGATTGGATCGCATCTGATCAAATCGGATCGCATTAGATCAGTTTGGAGTGACAGTTACATGAGTTTACGAATCAAGTAATTAGCCATGCAATATGTGTGTGCAAGAGGGGGCACAAGGGGCATAGGGGAGGGGTAGAGAGCTGAGCTGAGCTGAGGTGAGGTGAAAGTACCCCTCATTGACTGTGCGTTCGATATGGAAATTTTCCATCAGTTTGATTGACAACTGATCTTTTTTCACATTTTTTTTTTCTTTTCTCCTTTCGTCTTGTGTTTCTTGGCTTCACTTTTTATGCTTCATCTCTGATGATGATCCTATGATCCTTTTGTCTGCGTGCAAACACTCATAAATGATGTTCAAGATGGTAAAAAAAAAAAAAAATGAAAACTGTTTCCCACGTACCAAATGGAAAAAAATCGTAGCACCCCCTAAGGTAGGGAGGGCTCTAAAGGAAAAAGAAATGTTGTTGCAACCATAGCTAACAAGCCTGTAATTACTCGACAAAGATTGTTGCCGTATAACACCTTAATGGATCTACGTACCTCCCAACTGACTGACTGAGACTTTGACTGACTGTTACTGTTACCCCTAACAAAAAAAAAAAAAAAAAACGACCGTGTCAGCTCAAAATTTGCATAAACAAAAAAAAAATGTTAATGAAAAACTGAGCAAAAGAAAGCTAAGCCCAGGGATAGAAGGATACAGGGATACAAGTCTACAGGGATACAAGGAGATTTGTCAATTTTATGATTTCCCGATTTAACGATTTTCCAAAAACTGTCGATTTCGACGACAAACTGTTTTGACATTAGACATGAAAATATTTGTAGTACTGGAAAAAAAAGGATAATACGTAATCATATTTTATGGTATGTCTGTGAAATTAGCATAGACTTTTTTTTTTTCAGTTTTGGAAAAAATGTGTAAAGAGAAAGCGAGAGAAAGTTGAAATATTATGACACCAGTGAATGCATTGAGAACGGCTCAATTATGGCTTAGGTAACAGCATGACCAATAGAACTAACGGATAGAAAGGGTTTACAAGCCAAGATCATAAAGCAAATCTCGGCTAAGACGTTTAAGCCTTGTTTTTACTGCCAGGTTTTTAGGATTACAAGCAGCTGGACACATTTTTGTTGCTGTTACCAATATTTTCCTTCATTTCTTACAATTGTTTTTTATCAAAGCATTTAGATCTGGCTACTAAATGTGGCAATTAAACTAAAGACTGACCCAAGACGTGTTGCGGGAGTCAGTGAAGCGCGTAGTCAGTGGCAGCCTCTTAAGTAGTTGCACTTCCGACAATTACCCGAAGGAACTAAAGACAACACGGGGTTAGAAAGGAACAGGCAGAGGAGTGAGTGAAGGAGAGAGTGAGACAGAGAGAGAGAGAGAGAGAGAGGTGACATCCTTGTGGGAGTTGCGTGTGTAATGATTGCGGTTAAGTTGCATTACCTCAACTTTCTCAGGGTCATAGCTGGCTGACCATCCTCGTCCTCTCTTTCTCCGTCTCCTTCTTTCCCCGTCTCGCTCTAAACTTCCTTCACTGAAATTTCTTCCTGTCGCTTCTTCCGTCTTATAATTAGTTTTACCAAATGTGTGTGTGTGTGTGTGTGTGTGTGCTAAGCCGGCAAAAAGAAAGCATTCAGAGTTCGCAGTTTCCAGAGCGTAGTCTTGGCAAAAGGACTCTAGGTAAAAGGATAAAGGATAATAGCCACAACGGTCCATTTGGTATTAATCTCAGCCAGGGAGAGAGAGAGAGAGAGAGGAAGAGGGGAAGCGAGCCAATCATGGTCAGCAAGCAATGTTGCTAGTTTAGCTAGAAAAAAGCTAGATTTAAAATAATAGCTAAAATAGAATCGCTTTCCTATAATACCAAACTAAAGTTTCCATTATTTTCAAAGCGTAACTAAAAATTAAAAGAAAATCAATATCAGCTCTTCAGGTTTCAAGCTATTTTTAGCTACTTTTTACAGTCGAATTTGGTCAAAAAGTTTACGAAGCGTTTATTTTTGTGTTTGTCTGCTTTAAAAAGAAAATTCTAGAACTTTTAAATCGGCTATCTTTTGACTGTTATCTAACTTTAGCCATTTCTAGCTACTTTTAGCGGTCAAACTTGGCTTAAGCGCTTACAATTGGTTTTATTCTTAACTCGTTTTTTAAATAGAGGCAGTAAAGGCCGTTCTTAGGGTCATATTTTAACTGTAATCTAATTATAGCTATTTATAGCTACTTTTAGCGTCAAACTGGGCTAAAAAGCTTACAATTTATTTCATGCTAAACTTGTTTTTTATATACGATTAAATTTAGTCCGCACTTTGTAAAAATGTTGTTATCTTTTCTACTACTAATTTTAGCTATTTCCAGCTAGATTCCGTGAATAAGTTTTGATAAACTACCAACACTGGTCAGCAAAAGCAGCTGCCAGCACCGCAATGCTCATCAGCATCACCTCCATCACCAGCAGCAGCAGCAGCAGCACTACCACCACCGCTATCCCCTCTGAGAGCAGGAGATTTGTGCTCTAATTTAGTGACACGGACATGGTCAAGGAATTTTTGGCAAATTTCGCAATAGAAAATTGGTTTCATCTTGCACTAGAAGTGGACGCATCGAAGATTCTTTTGTTGTGCCGTTTACCCTGTACCCTGTACCCTGTACCCTCTTCCTATGTCCCGTCTTCCGTCACTTTCACGCTTCTCAGCGTGGAACGTGCGTTGAACACTGTGGAGATTGAAGAGCAGGCCAATAAATCTGGCTCAAACATCGGCTACGCATCAACATCAACAAGAACTGTAACAATAACAATAACAATGACAAGCACTATTGTTCTATGCTGAGAGACTCGTGAGCTCCCTTCATGATCCTTTGGACATCAAATGGTGATCGGCGATCGGTGATCTTCGGACAGCCGAAGAATTTCAATCGCAGTCGGAGTCCGATTCGTAGTCCGAGTCGGAGACTTCTGAAGATTACCCACTCGCATACACAGCAGGCTCATAAAGTCGTTGGGCGCCAAATATGCAAAGTGGGCGCCATCATAAATTAGTTTGAGGTTTTCACGCTCCACGGGGCCATAAAGTTTTGGGTGGCAAAGGATTCTTTTTTTTTTCGAAGAGATCAAAGTAGATCAGAGCAGTACAAAGGAGGAGTTTATTTACAATAGGGATAGAGAGAGAGAGAGAGAGAGAGAGAGAGAGAGAGAGAGAGAGAGAGAGAGAGAGAGAGCTTTTTGAGCTTATCTTTTAAGGAAATCATTGCGTTTACACTTATTAATTTTTAAGTTGAAAATAAGTTTAAGAAAAATTAAATATTCATACATAATAAGAATATTAATCTAATCTGAAAAGTTCTATAATAGAAAATCTTTCGATAAGACAATGAGAGTTCCTTAATATTCTTAGAAAAGAAATTCTTTATTTAATTATTTAACAAATTTTGGAATATTTAAGTAATTAAAGGAGTAAAAATCTCTTAAACTTACAAATATTTTACTACGATTTTCATTTTAAAATTAACCACATACTAGATAACGGTCGTTTATATTGCTATGATTTATTTTAAATTGATTTCGAAAGTGTTCGAAGAATTTGAAACCTTTCATTACATTGTAAACTTTGTTACATAAAAATGTTGATTAATTATCGATTTTTAAATGAGTTATAACATACTTAAAGAAATACTTAAACTATGACATTACTTTTCTTTTTACTGTTTTCACCTTCTTCTGACAAGTGAACACATTCACAGTAACTTACTTTCTTAGAGTTTGTCTTTAAATACTATTATGTTAGCTGTGCTTAATTTGATTGCTCATCAAAAGGGTGTCTTATTAAGTTGGCTGCGCCTTAATCAATTTAGTGGATTGTCATTGTTAAGTTGGCTGCGTCAATAAGTGCATGCATTTAAGTGTCCAAGTTATGAATATTTGTAAATATAAGTATTAATTGGTTAACATTTTAGATAATAACAATCAACATAGTTTTGGAGTCAAATTATTAACTGTGATAAAAAATAGTTAAAGTTTTAGGAAAATGGTTTTAAAAGCATCAAAAAAGATGTCAATGTCTTAAGAGATGCATTACGAGAAACTGGCGATCTGTTCTCAGACACACACACACACACATATATATATCGTGTATATATCATTTTGAGGTCAGTGAATGGAGAGATCAAAGATCTTCTCGCCTCAAGTGGCAGCATTGAATGTGCAGCACTGCAACGTCCCAACGGCCACTCCCAGCAATTAGACTGGGCTTCAAAGTCCCGTTGTTTTTTGTTCACATTTTTTGTGCCAAACACATGTTGAAGAAGGATCGAGAGAGCGGTAAGGGGAGAGTGGAGAGGGGGAATTGAGAGGCTGGTCGCAATCCAAGTGCAAAAAGTGTCTCACATAAATTTTAATTAACTTTATTTTTAATTGTTGCAAATTTATGGCAAAGGCAGCAGCAACAACACAAGACGGAAGAAGAAGGACGCAAGAAAAGCAGGAGCGATGGAAGGGCAGAGTGAGTAAGGAAGGGGAGGGGGAAGAGAGAAACTTCTTGCGCTTTGTGGGCAGAGCACAAATGACAAACGAACAAACAGAAACATATATAAAGAAATGGAGTAGGAACAGAGAATCAACGATAAACGATGCAATCGATGCAACATCAAGGATTGAGGACTGACGACTGAGGATTGTGGATCGAGCCAAGGGTATCGGAAAAACGGGCAATGGGCCTCAAGGATTGTGGACTGAGACCGAGACTGAGAAATTCGCATCCCTTTTTGCGCTTATCAATTGTTTGGCAAAAACCCGACAATTTTTGCTCTAAATTATTTGCCATAATTTCTGTCACATTCGCGTGTGTGTTGCCCTCTCCCTTTTGCTCTCTCTACGTCTCTGGCTTGTGCAATTTTCTTGCCCCCTTTTGTGGCACGTCACTCAGTCAGCCGCATCCTTTGCTTCCTTCTTGCATTGTTGTAATTTACTTCCTCTTGTTGAAAGTCTCAGTCGCAATCGCAGTCGCAGTCGCAGTCGACGTCGTCGTCTCTGCCTTCGTCTTAGCTCTCGAACATCGCTGCTATCCTATGTATCTGCTCGCTCTCCCGTTGTGTGTGTCTGCCCGCCAGTGTCTATGTGTAAGTGTGTGTGCGTGTGTGCTCTTCATTACGCTGCCCATTGTCTTCTCTGTGTCTGCCTGCCTCGCGCATCCTTCGCTTGCTTCTCCCCCTCCCCTCAACTGGCTGCAATTCTCTTCTCTTTTCTTAGTTTTTTTTTGGCATGTTGTGTTCCAGTTTTGCAGCGGTCTCTGCTGCTGTTTCGCTATTTCATTTTCAGGGTCAATCTCGGTCCCTGTCTTCGTGCGCATTCCCCCTTCCCCTTTCTACCCCCCTACCACAACTCTTGGGCTCTGCAGTTGTGTGCAAAATTGTCTCGTATTTGACAGTTGACAGTTGGTCGACTTTTGAGCATTAAAGTTATGAGCATAAACATGACATTAACTGGTCCCATCGAGAACTACTCTTATCCTTTTTTTGATTTCCTTTTTTTTTTTTTTTGGATTTTGGATTTTGGTTTTTTCTCTTTGTATGCTGTTATTGTTTTTCTGCAATATCTGGAATTGTCCTACGGCTCTGTAGGCGTAATATTCTTAATTTGCTTGGAGTTTGAATTTCAAAACTTTATGATCTTGCTAGTCACTTAGCTTGAAAATGGCTGTAATTTCAGCTCAAAAATGATTACTTATTTTTAAGTTGACCAGAACTGCTTGCAGATAAAGTCGTGTCAGCTGAATTTGAATTACAAATGCGAAGCGGCGTTACACTCTTAATTGCACTTCTGAAAGAACTTTTAGAAGAAGAGAAGTTTTATTATATGCTATAAATGCACATTGTTTTGTTAATTGCAATCATTTATGCGTAACGGCTGTGGAAAGGGAAGAAATCTTTTATAGAATTTGATTGTCTGTTTATTACATTTGGGTTTCAAAAACAGTCTAAAATTGCTACTTTAAATTAGTTCATTACGCAGTTTAAGTAGAACTAAGCAGTTGAAGTTGAAAAAGAGTGCAAACTGCTTGCTTTACGAATTATGTTAAGTGAAGTCCAAGAGAAATTTACTAGTGAGCTTGGAAGAGTACAAACTGCTTGCTTGCAATGTTAGCAGCCAAAGAGAAATGGAGCTGCTTGCAAGCAAAGCTCAGTTGAGCTAATGCACTATGGGGAATTTGACCACTTTATCTGGCATTTGCATGTTTTTTAAAGTTATTCTGATTTGCATAAAATTGCTGTTAACGCATTAAGAAAACATCAGACTGTTATGCCCCAAACTCAAAATGTTAAATTTAACAGTGCTATTTGAGTATAACAGCTGTTAAGTCAGCTGTTGCAATTGAAAGTTTTGCTGCTAAGTTGTGTACAATTTTTGCATTGACTTTCGTTGTTAATATTTTGTGATTGGAACACAATTTGAAAAAATCAAGTCATGAACACTGATTTCACAGGTTTTCACTGTGTGTTTAAAATAAAATTGAGTTCAAATTGTGAGTCTGTATACTAATACTTTGTCGTTTAGTAAACACTTCTAATGCTGGGTTTTTAGTAACAAATTTCAACTTTGGAAAGGATTATGTAAAAGAGTTTAGAATTGTTTAGGTGTTTGTCCAAGTGTTTGTTTTAGCGTATTCAATTCCGAGTTAAGTGGTATTTGTCATAATTCACCGTTTTTGCCCGTTTTGGCGCAATTTACGTTTTAATTAGGTAACCTCACATTTTCGAACGTCCATTTGTTTGCTGTGTGGCATAGCAAGAGGGGTCGGCACGAGCGAGAGAAGGTAATTTAAAGACATTTTGAACTGCATTCGTGAAATAATGTGGATTAAGTAGTTTTAAAAGTAAAAATCCACCAATTTTGCAACAATTTGCATTAGAATTGGCTTAAATCTAATAACACTTGTAAGAACTTTGTAAGAAGACATTCGCAATGGATAAACGGTACAAGAACTTTACCTTTAAAAAAAAGTAACAAGCCGGTTAGACAGCCACTTGTTTCATTTGAATCGAAAGGCAAAGGGCTCAAAGAGTGCAACCAGCGGAATTTTTCCAAGTTAAAAGGTGATAATGTTTATTAGCTAGTTCATGCAGCAATCGCATCTGCCCGGAAAAAGGACTCCATGATCTTGCTGCAGTTCTTCAAATACTTGCATGAGCCCCGGAAAAAGAAAATGATTTTACAGAACAAGATGAGATTGAAGACAACAGCCTAGAGACAGCCCAAGAAAATGATGAAAACAAAAAAAAATTTAATCAAAAAGTTGGTTTTTTAATATTTTGGGGGCGTAAGGGGCGTGGCGAAACTCCTATCTGCAACGTAAGCACATATAAGTGACTGAATTTGGAAAGGCTATATCTAAAAATGCACTTAAAGTACAAATTATTCGATATTTTGGGCGAAAGGGGCGTTGACACGCCCATTTTCCAAAATGGCTTTAAATGGTCTATAACAACATAATAAAAAGACCGTAGTGAAAAATATCTTTTGGTTACCTCACAAAAATAAATGCCAGATAAAGTGGTCAAATTCCCCATAGTGTAATGGAGCTAATACACAGACACATCTGTGAAGAGGAGACGGAGCAATGGCGGCATTCGTTCATGCCTAATAAGCAAATTCTGCTATAACTCTATTATATTTAAGAGAGGGAGAAGGAATGGGTTAATGAAGTTCAGCGTGTTTACATATGTTTGTTAACAGTTACATGTGTGTGTGTGTATGCGTAAGTTACACTTATGCAAAACGCAAACAAAGCCGCGCGACAAACATTTGATACACTTTTCGGCGTTCTTCTTTGGCGGCGCAACAAATCAAATATCGATAAATTTCGCACACAATGCGTAACAAACGCATTAATCAAAATCAAAACGGCGCAACAATAAAACATTTAAAAAAAGGGCTGCATCTGTATGCAAAGAGTGCTTGACGGCCGAGCAAACAGAGATTGCAAATACGAATGTGAATGCGGATGTGACAAAGGTAACTCTCACACAAACCAAAAAATAAAAAAAAGACGATAATAAAAGAGAGGCGCAAAGTTTATGCGCCAAAGTGCTGAGGTATTAGGCACAGGCCATTGAGCATGCAAAACTATAGAGAGTGTGATTGGAGCTGGCAAAGGTAATGCAAAAAGGGGAAACGAACAAGGCAATGGCAATGGCAATGAGTGAAAGTCAAGTGGCTCTTTTGTGACGCTCTCCAACAGAACAGAAAGTGTGAGAGAGGGAGACTGCATGTGCAGGCAATTTGCATAGCGATCGTCATTCGTCCGTCACTGTCACTCGTCTCAACTCGGCTTATGCATATTTGCATGTATGTGTTTGTGTGTATTTTTTGCTCACATCGTCGGCTTCTCGGTCTTGCTGTCCCGTGTTCGTCCTCAGCTCGTTAATTAAGCGTTAAATCGTTGAGTACATAAAAAACATGATGTGAAGAAGTAAGAGAAGAATGCAAATTGATTTTGAGTGGTTTAATGTGTGTGTGTTTTTTGTGTTCTCTTTTTTTTTTTTGTACATAAAACCGCAGAAAATGTGCGGCTTATGGTAATTTTTGAGGCATTAATAAGACAATTCGAAGACAGGACACGCCCGTTTACAAAGATGCTCGTTAAAGCAAATTAATCAACAGATCTTTAGGGCACAAATACTCTCAATATTCTCCGTTTTGTTCCCAAAAAAAAAAGAACTAGAAAGAGAAAGAGGAGGAAAAAGTAAAGAAATATTAATCTTGCTTCGGGGTTATGATGCGATTCGATGCAATTCGTTTTCCAAACTCTTTTAAAATCCCATTTAATCCTTTTGTGTGGCTATGTAAACAGCATAAAAATCCTTGAAAAGAAATCGAAACTGAGAACCGAAAATGCCGCGAAAGAAGAAAGCAAGAAAGAGCCTAAAGAGAAACCAATATGCGAAACCCTTTTTTTTTGTGCAAAAAACCCACAGCGCAAAAAGAGTTAAAAAATTTGAGAGATTTTTTTTTTTTTTTTTTTGGCACAAAAAATGGGAAGCATTCAATTAATTTACCCCATTTTTCTGGTTCCGAGATCGTGGTCCTGGTCCTGGTCCTGGTGAAAAATGGAAAAGAAAAGAAACCGATGATGACAAATCCAAAGACATTATCAAAAAGGAAAAGAAAGAAAGAAAAGCAAACAAAAACTGAAACTTTCGCCGCAAAAAGGAATGAAGAAAACGTGTGAAATTTATGGCATTTCATAAAATGGGTGGAAAGCATCTTTCAACACTCTCAAATGGGTGAAACTAATTGAGAGGAGAAAGTTGTGCTCTATGGGGGAAAGTCGGTTGATTCAAAAAACTGTTGTTTTAAGGGAATTGGAAATTTTCAAGTTTATGTTAAACTTAAGACTGTTGATTACCTGAAATGATCAGAAACTTGGACGGTTATTCCAATACTCATTAGGATCGATTCTTTAAGCTTAAAAAAAATCACAGTGTAGTTTACGGTATACTGATAGAACAAGATTTTCGGTCTACAAAATGAATCTGAATCAAACAGTTCTTAAAAAATTAATATTTTCAGTTCAAGTATATAAAAAAATTTTACATCTTTTTTGTTGTTTTTAGCATACAAATCAAAAGAAGACCAAAATTTAATTATAAGCTAAATTAAATTAATTTTTTAAGAGCATAATTCTGAAATAAGACTAAAAATTCAATTAACAATAAAACTAAATTAGTATCAAAATTTTTTTTTGAAATAAGCTACAAAAAATATATATTTTAACCCACCGATTAGTGAGTAATTCATTCCCTTATATGGCATGAGGTACAAGATCCGCAGAGGTCTAATCATCTTTAAGCTCTGATAAAAACTAAACTCAGAAAAAACTGTAATTATTGTTGTATAGAGTTTAAAAACGATTGTATATATTCTTAGAAAAGAAGTGGAGTTGGAGAAACTTCCCATTTTGGTTAAGAAATGAAAATGATCCTTGGATACAGCATCACTATTGGAGAGTTTAACCATTTTTTAAATGAACACAAAAATAATTTTTATTAAAATTAATTTTTTATTAAAATTTATTAAAATTTGCTTAGCGGTATTATTTTTTTTAGATAAATTCAGCGAATAAAGTCCAATTGGGCGTTATACTTATCCTTTAGTTAAATTGTGCCTGAATTTACAGCATTATTATTTAATTTCAGACCACAATTTTAAAGATGCCAATTCTTGATTTTATAAAACATTTTTTATTTTTATTTTTATGAAGAATTTTCTGTCTAAACAGATTAAATAGTTTGGATAAATAGCATCTGGATCAACCAAAATTAATTAATTTAACTCAAGATGAAGAGTTGCAGCTGAAAGATAGTTTTGATCACTTGAATCGGTTAATCGGTCATCTTAGATAATGATCTTAAGGATTTCTTTTTTTTATCTATCAGCTGGCCATGCTGACAGTCAACTAGATTGATCTGCGCTCATTAGGAAGTTTTTTTTGTTTCCTTTCAATTTGTGTGCCATATGCCACCGGTGGGGATGGGAGGGAGGTGACTAATGTGAGGGCTCAGCACCTACTCAGAAAACTTTGTAAGGTTTTTCAAATGTTTCCTGTGCGGAAGTTGCAAACATTTTCAATTAAAGTATCTTTGTATCTTTTGTTTTTTGTGGTCGCTAAAGAGCCGCAATTAATGCCATTATGAGACAAGGCGACAGGAGAGACAGGAGAGATCCCGGAAGTTGTAGCAAGTTGTGAGTTTTTAGGTAATTAACGTGTCTCTCTGTCTGTCTGTCTGTCTGACTGTCTGGTCAGCAAGTGTTAAAGCCTGTTGCTGTCAAAACTGGGCATAAGGAAAAAGCCACATCGACCCCTAAATTCGGCATTCAAATTGAATCGCGAAGGGGTAGGGGAAGGAAACCCGAACGACAACGACGGCGACAATTCCTTGAGGGTAAAGCAAATTTAATAACTAAGCGATGGTCGATAGAGATCTAGGCGTCATTTGGGTGTGTCCGGCAGTGAAAGGTGACTGTGGGAAATGTCCAGAGTCCTAAGCATAGGATCGGGTTGGGGTAAGGAGACAGCAGGTTGGAGCTAATCAGGAGCTTTTTGGGGAAAAGCTGTGATCGAAAAATGTCTGAAGCAGTCAGAGAGAGAGAGAGGGAGAGAGGGAGAGAGGGAGAGAGGGAGGAGAGATATTGGGTAGTGCTAGAGCTTGAAACTTTAAAATTCAATTACAAAACGGAACTATGCGCAATACACAGCGGGTTGAGAACTAGAGTTCCAGACAGAGACTGAGAGCAACAGAGAGCGACAGTCGGAGTACGCACAATGGGGTGCTTGGCTGTAAGGGTGCGCTTGCGCAACAACCCTTAGCCCTGAGCACCGCGCGCTCTCCTCTCCGAGTATAAAATGCCCGTGCTGCTCCGAACCGATTCAGTTTGTCAGCGAACGCCGATAGAGACGAGTCGAGACAAGTCGCTTCAAGTCGAGACGAGTCGTGACGAGTGAGAGATCCCAGATCTGAGACTAGAGAGGAGCAAATTACATATCCAAAAGACCGTAGACCAAAAACCAAACACAAAAAATGCTCAAGTGGACGGCATCGACACAGAGAATACATGAGCTCACGGCACAGCAGACGCGAGTGGTGCGCCGGGAGCGTAGGCAGCGGCGTGCAACAATTGCTAACAAGGAGAATGTGCCCAGTGACGTGGGTTATACCTCAACACCGATGCCCTTGGCCAGGCTAAGAAACAGTCCATTGGTGTTGGCCCCGTTAAGCGACATACGCAACGTTACGCCCGAGTCCTCGCCACGACAGCAGCCGACACGTGTGTTGGTCCAAAGTGTGCACTACGCGACGACTTTGCCGCGTTTTGAGGAGGAGTATTCCCCAAATCCAACGGGAGGAATGCCTACGGGACAGCACTTGGCACTGCGGGGTCTGTTGCCGCTCGATCCGTTTCTGGAGCAGCCACGTTACATGGCACAGCAGTTGAGGAAGAGGAAGTTGGAGGAGGAGTTCGCAGCGACGGAGGGGGAACCAGTGGAGGAGTTACAGAAATCCCTGGAGGAATCCTTGTCAGAAATCCCAGTCGTACCACAGCAAAGACAACGCGCCGTAACGCCACAGCCCTCCACGCACATGGGCGATCAGACGCTGGACAAGCTCATCGATGCCATACTCGACTCTGCCTGCAAATCTGATCCCAGCAGTCGCAAGAAACCGCGCAAATCCTTCAATCTGCGTCGTCGCACTTTAGTCAAACAGCAGTTGGAATCGCAATCGTGTCAGGTCGCCATGTTGTCACCATCTTATGCCGCCGGCGATGATCCAGCCAGTGATCTCAGCTTCACGCTCTTCCCACTGCCGGCCACACCACAGCCGCCCTCGCCCATGTCCCAGCTGCCCCATAGCCTGCTCCTGCAGATGCCGACGCCACAATTTAAGCCTCTGACGAAACCAAAGACCAAACCGAAGCCGATGCCGATGCCGATCCCGATGCCACAACAGAGTCTCTCGGACACCTTTTGTCTGGCCACACCTGTGCGGCCGCTGAAACGAAGTCGTGGTCAGAAGAAATCCTCCGAATTGGAAGGAAACTTCTCCGATCGGGGCACGGCAGGCATTGAGTCGCCTCTGAAGCGCTACAAGATCGATGCACGCAACTACTTCGAGGTGGGACTGGCACTGCCCTCTTCCATCTATGTCTAGAGAGAGGGAGAGGGAAAGAGAGAGAGAGAGAGAGAGAGAGAGAGATGGGGAGCCAGGGGGACTACGAAGATCAGCTGACGCTGACAAACAAGGGGAAAACGCTTAACTCTGACGCTTATTTAGTTCTTAAGCTCTACTAATTTTTTTTTCTAGTTAAACTTTGTAAATAATTTAGTTTTTAAGTCTTTTTTTTTGCTGCTGTTATGTAGTTTTTGGTAAAACAATTTTTTTTTAAATTTATTTATTTAGTCATAAAATGAATACTTTTTTTTGGAAACTACATTTTTTTCTTACCTAATAAAACGCAGTAAAATCAAAAAATTTAGTATTTGTTTTTATTATATTATTACAAGAAATTTATTTTATTTACTTTGACAGCCCCCCTCACCGCGCCAACCATTTATGTCAATTTAATTGACTTGAATTTAATAAAGTCCTGCTCAAATTACTCTCAAGTTGAGCTGCAAAGTGAGTGAAAACTTTAACGAGTGTGCGCTTGATAAACTAGAGTCATTGAGTGGATTTGGCGATTGCGAATTGAGCTCAATTAAGCTCTGAACAAATATTGTCATTTCAGTTGCACTCGACGCCTAGCGTAGTTCAGTGCAGCGCTGCTTTTACTATTGGAAAAGAGAGAGTTATTTCAAAGCAAAAGCAGAGAGAATTATGAATGGCAAGCTTAAGCTAATGCACAGAAGTGGGAGAGGGAGATAATGAGTAAGAGACAGAGACAGAGTTGTGTTTTAATTGAAAGAGACAAACGAGGACAATAGTATTTGTATGGCTGTTGTTGTTGCTTGACCAAGTGATTTGCTTTGCTTGTGTTGAACAGCAGGTAGTCGACCAATGGGACGCTCACTCAATACGCCCCCGTTGTGCAGTAACAGCTGCAATTGGAGAAGAGACGACGATCTTCTCTGCTCTTTTGATCGTTGGCTCGTGTAACTGTTTTGGCTTAGCTCGTGCGTCAGCTTGCAGCAACCTAGCAACCTGGCAACCTGGGTAAACTGGTAACAATAACATACCGTCGACCATTTGACATGACACTTGTTAACACTTTGACGCCCTCGAAGCGTGCGCTCCTTTTTTTTCGCACTGTAATTCATTTTGAGTGTGGCACGAATTCAGTTTTAAGGGTACGATCGGTTTTTCTTTTCGGGTACGTCGGCTTCTGTGGAAAACCCGCTGCGACCCGCTTAATCCTCCGCAGCAGCACCGTCGGCCAAACAGGTTGTTATTCAGTTTGAACCTGTCATCAGCTCTCAAAATTCTTGTGGGTTTTGCCTTTAATTTGTTACCCATTTAGCTTCGCTGCAGCGGACGTGAGCGTTAATTGAATTATTTTTATTACACAACTGTGGGTGTGTGTGTCTGTGTGGGTTTGTATTTTCCTCTAGACATTTTCCTGGTAACATACAAGTTCCTCTGTTCCTGTTTTCCCATGTTGCTGCCTGCAGGTTGCACTTGCCACACCATCGCCAGCTGTGCCCGTTATCGCGCTCTACCCACTGTATCCGCTGTTCACCCGCATCGTTAGACTAATTTCGTAATGTCTCTGACGCGGATGGACACACCTTTTCCAGGTAGGCGGATCGTCTTTGACCTTTAACCCTTAGCCCATAACCCTTTCATAAATTTACATTTCAAGCCGTCATCGCATTTCCGCCACAGTTTTTCTCTTTTCTTCTTTTCTTCCCCCTTCCAGCGTTCCCTTCCCTCCTCATTCCATGTCTTTTCCTTTGTTTTTCTTGTTTCTTGGG
Source organism: Drosophila cardini (assembly GCA_018903735.1). Lineage (NCBI taxonomy): Eukaryota > Metazoa > Arthropoda > Insecta > Diptera > Drosophilidae > Drosophila > Drosophila cardini. Next base: position 3,233,730 of record JAEIGM010000012.1, on the reverse strand, counting down.
TGTCACTTGTCTAATCGATAAACGAATTTTTATTAATTTCTTCTAAATGTGATAAATAACTACAATTGGAGGAGGGGTCGACCCCCTACCCACAAAAATTAGGGGGGAGCTGCACAGGGGCGGCGTTGGAGGAGCAGTTGGTCACAGCTGACGGAGCGTAAAAATTATTCACTTACGATCGAATCTAAGAATCAAAATGTTAAACTAACTTGATACAATTCCATTTAACTACTTACTAAATAAACCAATTCATTTAGGGATTTACCACCGGAAGTGTAAGCTCAAACGTTTACGAATGTGACACAAAGCAAATTGTCAAATTAAGCATGTTCTTAAGTGATCAAAGTGCCGAGCTTTTAAGCATGTTGAGACTTAAATTGATAGAGGAGGAGAGAGGGAAAGCGAATGAGATGAATAGATCTCATGGGAGAACACCATTAAGAGGGACATAGAGAGCGAGGGAGTGGGAGAGCCAGACAGTAATCCCTAAAAAGATAATCCTTATATTAATTACATTCTTTTACACTTCCAAGTCTTTTTGAATTCTCCGATGTATTAAAATATATTAATAACTAATTAAACAAAATTTTGGAAAATTTACAAAAGCGTTTGTAATTAAAATAAAAAATTGCAATAGTTGTCTAGTAATATAAAATATTAAGTAACTTTATCTAAATGAGTTTTATGATTTTTTATTAAAGGACTTTTTTTAATTAGCTCTACTTTTCTAACTTTAACTATCTGATGGTAACTATCTAACAATAATAATTCCCGATTTACTTGAATTGAAGCAAAATCAAATATAAATTAGAACAAGCTTGAAAGGCTACAGTCGAGCAAGCCGACTGTAAAAGACCCTGTACTCATTCTGCAAAATCAAAATAAATTTAAACAAGTAAGATCACCAATTTTCGACCGATTTGTCCTATAGGAGCTATAGGCTAATGATATCATACACACAATTTGGTCTCTCTAGCTCTATTAGTTTTTAAGTTATTGTTATGTGAAAATAGTTTTTGGTGAGGTGACCACAGTTTTTTACAATTTGCGGAGGCGGTAAGGGGCGTGGCAACAAATTGAAATAAACTTGATCTGCCTGACATACAGACCGACTTTCGTTTTAAATTTGGTGGCTGTACAGGTGTACATACGGACAGACGGACATCGCTATATCGTCTCGCCTGTTTATATATTTTATGGGGGGAGGCTACGCCTCCTTCTGCCTGTTACGCGCATTTCGCTTCAGACAAATCTTATAGAAGCCTCTACTCTTTTTTAAAGTACAGGGTCTAAATATTACATAAAAAATGTTTACTTTTATTTAAGCTGCATGTTTTATAGAAAACAAAATCCAAGGACGTCTTCGACTGTTCTGTACGATTGAAGTGAAGACCAAAAAAAAAAAAAAAATAAATAAATAAAGAGTGAATGTAAACTGGGCTCATTATGCAGTTAATCAACAGCTGGCCGCAAAAGGAAGTGGCTGCCACATGGCCGCAAGGCAAATGCAATAGGGGATTGCGATTGGGATTCGCAGTCACATTCAAAGATTGCCAGATGCCAAAAAATGAAGAAGAAGAAGAGGAAGAAAAATAAATAAAAACTCGCGATCTTCGCGTACACCTTTGATTGACAAATAGGCCGTGGGCCAAGGAACTGCCTTCGTTTACCTTCGTTCACAACTTATTCAACTTTACCTTCACCTTTTACCTTTTACCTTTTACCTTTTGCTTTTTATACACTGAGAGAAATAGCGAAACTTGTTCCTTATATTTTTGCAAGTAAAAAAGTGTAAATTAACTTTATTTAAGATGGTATTAGTCTAAAAATATAAAATTTTATTTTTAAAATATATATAAAAGAGTTTTGAACAAATTATTTTTATTGGTTATAGAACGTTATATATTTATATATTATATTTGTTAAAAAAATATTTTATTTATTTTTATTTTTTAAAAAGATTTAAATAAATTTGAAGCTAACTGTAAAAAGTAGTGTATACAATTTTTAATATACATTTTTAAAATTTAAATCTAACCGATATAAAGTTTTAATCATGAGTTTCAAAACTGTACAATATTTTTAAAATTTTATTATTTATTTTTTTATTAAAAAATATTTAAAAAATAATTTAAAATTTCTTTACTGTGCTTAAAAAACCAAATATATATTAATGAAAAATTTAATAAATCTTAAATTTATAAATATATGTATACATCTTAATATTTTAGAATATTAATCAAATATTTAAATTTAAGAAATTTAGTTGTAAGCACAAAAGTCTTGATTTATTTCTCTCAGTGTATATTTTAGCTCTTGCCTTTGGCTTTAGTCTTGAATGATAATTTGCACTGATTTGTGCCTCGGGCGTTAAACTTTCGCCAGCTGAGAAGGCTGCCCCCACACACACACACACACACACACACACACACACACACACACACATAGAGAAAGAGAGTGAGAGAGGAAGGGAGAAAGCGGAGAGAGAGAGTTGCACACATCCTGTCTTTAAGCCGGCTTAGAGCATCCTGGCCACTGACTGTCAGCGAGTTTGTCGCAATAATTGCCAAATGTTATGCAAACAATGCCTTTGATACTTCCAAAATCCACAGGCTCAGTCGCCGCGTGTGGCAATGTGGCAATGTGGCAACATTGTCCAAGAGCAACATAAAAAATTCTTCCATTAATATTCAAATCCCCCGCAACGTTGCAATGCAACATTTCATCACCGCAATGTGTGCAATACTCGACGCGAAAATACCCTGTAAACACCTGAAAAACGAAGTAAGTAAAATCTTGTAAGTTTTTCCATTTAGCTTCTCATTGTTTTATGTTTTTAAATATTTTATTTATTTTTTTATTTAATAAAAAATTTGCAGATGTTTCGAAATCTGTAAAGCTAATAATTTTTTTTTTTAATTTTTGTTCTTACACTTAAATTAATAGACTTTAAATTTAGACAAGAACAATTTTTTTTCTTATTTTAACTAACTTCTTTTGGTATTTTTTTAATGCTATTTTATAAAAATAAATAAAATAATAATATAAATAAATGTTGTATATTAAAGTAGTTGATAAATTAATAAACATGAGAATGAGACTACCCTTTGTGGTACACTATCTTACATACAGGGTATAGAATATAAAAAAGAAAATCGGAGCAAGGGTAGGACGCAGGAGCATCATCATTATGATCATCCTCATCATCCTAATTATAATTCATTTTCATTTTCATTTTCATTTGCCTGCGCCAAAAGGAAAAGAGAAAGAAAAAAAGTAAAATCGGTTAATGATAAACAAATTTTCCAGTGCGAGCGTCGAGAATGAAAAATGAAAAGCGAAAAAGGAAATCAAAGGGTTGCATGCTGCATGCAGGCCCTGTAGTTGTCTTGTTGTTGTTGTTGCTGCTGCTGCGATTGGCAACTGCTGTGTTGCCCTCGGCGTATTGCGAATTCTTCTTCTTCTTCTTTCTTTTGTCATTTTTTATTTTTTTTTGCTAATTAGGCTCAGTGCCCCGATTTGAATGATGCGGCATTATGTTGATGCCTCAAAACTTGCCACATTCGATGACATTACTGAAGTGGGCAGTTGCATTTCCTCGCCAGCTGCACACACACACACACACACACACGCACGCACACGCGCACACTCACACCTCACTAGTGCCGAAAGTCAAAGTGCAGAGTGGACAGTGTGTTGTGGCAAGTCAAAAGTGGAGGCATGCAACAATGACGAGGCAACATTGAAACAACAGTTGGCCAAATCGAGAGCGAGTGACTGAAGAGAGGGAGGAAGAGAGTGTGAGAGAGTAAGAGGGAGGCGTACACGTGCCAGTCAGTGCTGACAGCAATAGCTTACGAAAAAGGGCTAGATAAAGACCATGAAAAGGGACGAGTAGGGACGAATGTTATTATATATATAGCATTATAGTTTATAATAAAAATTGATAAGAAAAATCCCAAAGTTATAAAGTTTTCCTTCATTCGTAAACTGATAAAATATAAATATTTTAAATTTAAGTACACGAAATTTAATTCAGAAGCAAAGTGCTGAATTCAAGAACTTTAACTAAAAATTTCAACTGCTACTTTTAGCTATACTTTTATTTAATATTCTAAATATTTTAACATTCACTCAGTTATCGTTTCCAAATGATTTTTTTGCAGTGTAAAATTAAAAGAAAGCTTTGATCTGTGGATAAGTTGTGACATAAGTATTTTTTAAATATTTTTTTTATTGTCAAAGACTGAAAATAGATATCGTTAATCGTAACAAAAATGTTATTTTTTAAATTTTAAAAATTTATTTAATTAATTAAATAAAAAAAGTGTATTTTTATTTATAATTAAATTTTAAATCTTTTTTTGTTGAAAGTGGTTGTCAAAGACTTTTGGTTTAAGATAAAATTCCTAAAAATACGGAAGGATATAATTTTGATTTTCAAGAACAATATATTGATTTTAATATATATTTTTTTTTGTATGCCAATTAATTGATCATAAAATCGCAATAATTGTTATATAAAATGTATTTTATTGACATATTTTTAATTATTTTTCTATAAAATCAATATTTAATTGTGTAAAATTAAAATAAAATTGATGATTTGTATGGAGACATGCAGTTTTAATTGAGCTATCGTAACCAAGCTAACACATTATGTGTATAGTACCAATGTAACAATCCTCACCAAGTTTGGTCCGGATCGGACAACTATAGCCTATAGCTCCCATAGGACAAATCGGTCGAAAATTGATGATTTGTATGGAAAATGGGCACTAGAATGAGTACGGGGTCTTTTACGGTCAGCTCGCTCTACTTTCTTACTTGTTAGAAAGAGGAAAGTTCATGCAAAAAAGAAACGGCTAACGTGGCAGCACTGGTGCCAGCAGCTGCTGCCAGAGTTGCCGCCGGTCATTGATAATGCGAAAGTCAATGCAAATTTTGTGCAACAATAGAATAACGCCTCGACCTAATGATGATGCACCATGTTGCACATTGCTTGAGGACCGAGGACCGAGGACTGAGGACTGACGACCGACGACGGACTCTATGAAATGCACATTTGCTGAAGCTTTCCCGTTTTTGCGCACCCCAAAAAAAAAAAATATAGAAGTGGAGAAAAAGTGAATGTTGTAATATTACACATATTCATACCGTAATATTCGTAGGGTTGTAGCCCTTCATTCTGAGTATGGCACATTTACGCATGCGCCGAACAATAAACACAAAAATGAATAATAGTAAAAAGAAGAGAGACAGTTAGAGAGAGGAAAAGAGAGGGGGAGAGAGACAGAGAGAGAGAGAGAGGGAGAGCGGAAGAAACGCTTCCGGGCGATTACACGCGTGCCACATTTTCAGAATTGGGTGAAAATTTACATTTTTTTCGGCTTTATGAAAAACAAATAGGCAGCACAGAAAAGGGGTGGGAGGGGAAAAAGTGGAAATGGTAGTGGAAGTGGAAGGGGGTGATAAAAAAGCGCTTCAGTTGCATCCACCTAACCTCACTCTTCAACTTGTGTAAGTGTGTGTGTGTGTGTTTGTTGTTGGTGCGCAGTGAAGTGGACAAACGAAGCATTCGCGCAGCTTAAACGGTTCTCTAAATCGTCTGACATTTGCCTGTCACTTTGTCAGACTGACAGACTGACGACAGTTCCCATTCCCATTCCCATTCGCATATAGCTTCCTCTAACAAGCTGACAGTCTGGCAGTCTGACACTTTAACATTTTGGCAGTCTGGCAGCCTGGCAGCCTGAGCAGTACTCCCATTTTCCGCAGGGTGCAGCGATTTTTGATTGCTTTTTTTTTGCGTGCATAAAAATTTAATTTGGACCAAAAAAATAGAACGCTCATATTGAGCACACAAGTCACACCTGCTAATAGAGGTGCCATAAAGCCTTTATCCTTCCGGTTAAAGCTTACCCAAAATAATACCGTAACTACCATAGTTTCTTGTGCTAATCTGGAATATTAAATCTAATTACAGAATTTTTTTTAACAAATATTTAAAATCATTGAGATTCTAAACGGCAACTTTAACCCGAAATAAATTTTTGTATTTTTTTTTAAGCTTTGATTTATTGAATTAAGAAATATGCTTAGATTCGTACATAAAGAAAATTAAATTTTAAGTTCAATTATTTTTGTATAGTTATTGTTTAGTTATTTTTAATAAGTCAATTTATTAACAATAAATAACATTCATTTACTGTCTTTAAATTATTATTTAAAAGTTCAGATTCGTTTTTGAAATAGAAAAGTTTATAACTTTATAACTAAATCAGAAAATGATTAAGAAAATCGAATTTTTTATAACTTTTTTTGTCCACTTTTACACTTGTATTTAATGTCTTCAAGAGGTAGAAATTATGGATTTAAGTAATAGTTTCGAAGTGAATTGATTCTACAAATATGTTACTGCTAGAAATAATATAATTTCGGTACTTTTAAATTATAATTTATTCAATTCAGTATCTAAAACAAGAAAGAAAAGTACAGTCGAGCACGCCCCACCGTAGAATACTCTCTGCATTTTAATCCCGATCATTTGATAAAATCGGTATCCAAGTATATCAATTGATACTTGCAACAAAACACGTTGAAACAAAAACATCTGATTGTATGTATACACACACATATACATTTGACATTACATGTATGCACATACAAATGTATGTGTGTATATGTAATACATACACAATTGGTTGGCACGGCCAGCATTCGCGGGCAGCGCTGCCGCTACACAAGCAGCGAAAACGTTCGCTCACATGTTTGTATGTTTCTATCTCGCTTGCACACATGCATTGGCATTGCGTTCAATTATCAACTTTCTAGCTCTTTTGTTTATTGTCCGATTTAGATGCAACTTTCAGGATAGTTTAATATATTTTGTCTTCAAATGAATGTGAAATAACAATACTGTACGATAAGAACATATGCCTTAAAGTCGGCATTGAAGTTTGCAAATTATTTTATTTCTTGTGGGAAAAGGGGGCGTGGCAGTCCAAAATTTTTAATGACAATGCATTTATGCCGTCTCAAGGAACCTACATACCAAAATTGGTGTTACTAAGTGCCATAGTTACTGAGATGTTCGGCCAAAACATCAATTTTTTACGAGGTGTGTCTAGTTTTTTGCTCATTGTGGGCGAACGGGGAGTGACATCGAAAAAAAAAGGATTCTTGTATTGACTGACTTAATATCGAGTCGATTGAGACCAAATTCAAACGGACGGACGGACAGACGGACATGGCTATATCGACTCGGCTAGTCATGCTGATCAAGAATATATATACTTTATGGGGTCTGCCATGTCTCCTTCTCCCTGTTACATACATTGCAACGAATACAATATACCCTTTAACTCTACGAGTAACGGGTATAAAAAATGATATTTGCTCAACTCTACATCAAATCTACTGATTACAGAGTATGTTTTGGTCGTGCACAATTGTTTTGAGTGACTGTTGCTTTTGTTGGATTAATCGAATTTCTAGCTTTGATTGACATGATTCGCACTTGACTTGCTGCGTCGCGTATTAACTGAAGTGAGCAACCGAATGCGATGAATTTGCTGCATTCTCTTCAGAACGCCCCTGCGTAAGCACACACGCACACACACATACACGCACACACACACACGCACACACACACACATTGATGCCGACTCGCGGTGTTAATCGCCTAATGAAGCCAAAACGTTTTGCTTCGTTGTAGCACCGACGCACAATGGGCACATTAACAGTGGGCAAAACACAACATTTTCTAAATACAAATACACTCGAGTGGATTTTGCATATCTTTGTCGGTGTCATGATAGATTAACTATAACAAAATTATGCTAAACCAAAATGGTATATAAAGGAGTTCTTGGAGTTCTTCGAGTCTTAAGAAGTAAATATAGAAGTATATAATGTTCTTATAAATTTTGAACTAGTTTTGTAATAAGTATGCTTTCAGATAAAAAGAAATCGAATTTTTTTACACTTGTGCTAATAAATAAAATATTTATCAACAACTTAGTTTAGATTGATTTGTAAAAATATGCTATACTTCAAAATATTTAATTTGTTTTTGTTTGTTTGTTGTTTGTATATTATTGCATATTATATTTTAATAAGTTTTCTATATAAAAAATATTATCGAACTACAGCACAAGTTATTTTAGAATTTATTTTATTAAAAAATGTTCAAATTAATTAATTTAAAATAAGAAATAAAAAATATGTATAAGGAATAAACCACTTATGTGAATAAACCACAATGAAGGACTCAGTGCACAATTTTGTTAACTGGTTCCACTGTGCAACATGGTTTGGCCCACACTCGATGGTCGATGCAACACGGCCGCGCCTGCGTTTGAGTGTTGTTGGGGTGTAGTGCAGCGGGGTACTGATACCGGGGCTAACGGGGGTTACGGGGGTTACAGAGGGTTATCGCGGCATCGCGGCATCGCGATCGGGGTAAGTTTTTCGGGCAAGTTTATCGGGCGCTAAGCTGAAAGACGGCCGAGGGCGCATGGAAATGGAATGCTGATTTCTATCTGATGGGCAAACAAAAACCGCAGTGGGTGCTTTGCTCTGGCAGAGGGAAAGCCACCCCAAATAAGGAGCTGGGATTTCAGTAGGGATTTCCGCAATGGAAAGTGGAATGGGGTTGTGGAAATGGAAATGGGATTGGGATTGGGATTGGTTTGGACGGTACTTAGCACTCGTATTTACATGCGACTCGTGCAATGTCATTGCCAAAACAAAAAACAAAACGAGCCGTCATTTATGTTAATTTATGCGCTATTAAATGCGTCGCGGGGCACTTAACTCGTTGCCATGTTGCAGCTAATTCCTGCCTCCGGCATCAGTTACACTTTTTTTTTCTGTTTTTGCTTTTTTTGAAGCGTGTTTTTTTTTTTAGAGTTTTTGTGTTTTTCAAAAAGTTTTTGTAATTGCCAACACGTGATGGTTTGTTGTTGAAAAGGATCGCAAAAGTCTGGACGAGTTTTGAAAACACATTCGCGACTTTTCTCATTCATTTGTCGTTGATTGGACAAGCTGTCAACTGAGCGATGCTAATGAGAATGTGAGAATCTCTGAGAATGTCAGAGAGAGAGAGAGAGAGAGAGAGAGCGGCAGAGACTACGATTGATTTAGTCACCATGACAAATTAAAACGGCGCTCCTCTAATGAGCTCAATGGTTAGCCAAAATGACATAGAAAATGCCAAAGTGAAAAGTGAAAACTCAGCCCCCACCCCCCTTTTTTTGGGTGAAAAACTGTTGAAAAGCCACACATAAAACACACACACAAAAGGCGAAACAAAAACGATTTTTCTTCCCAAACGAAAACAAAGCGCAAATCACAAAAAAGTGTCGAAAAAATGTTGGCAAAAAACCGAAAAATAAAAATCAATTTATTTGCCAAAGAAAGCAAGGTAAAAAAAAAAGTACACCAACAACAAGAAGAAGAATAAATGAAAAAGGGAAATTCGCTGTCTGCGGTCGGGAAAACCCTTGCAAAATGTTAGTTTTTCATTCAGTGTTGTCTTTTTGAGGGTTTGTTTTTGCCATTCTTTGTAAGACAAACAATGCAATTTTCGTCTCTTTTCCCCTCAATTTTCACAATGAAAATGATGCACAAATGAAGCGTTGCAGCATCGGCCCTAAGAAATAATAAAAATAAAAAAAAAAAAAAAAAAAAAAAAAAAAAACTTTCCTTAAATTACTCCCGACTTGTCTTGACTCAGTCACAGTTCGGTAGTAGATCAACAGATCATCAGATTCGCAGATCATCAGATCAGTAGATCAGCAGCTTCACAGGCTCTGCAAAACTGCAGCTGTACGTCCATAGTTCATCCAAAAATTCTACTGCTATTACTTAAATATCATGTGTCGAGGGAGAAACTTTTTCTTTATAGATCCTTTTGCTTCAATATCGATCCATCGATCAAAGTTGGCATTGAATATGATTCACCTTTAAATTTAATGATATCAATACCTTTTATAGTTCAGCTTTAGTTTCATTGGGTTTTTGGTATCTTTAGAAAGACGCACTCCCTTGGGAAACTAAAAAGAATTCCTAAATTTTTAAATTAAAAAGATATGTTATAAAGTTATAAAATCTTATCATTTAGATTATTTTAATTACGAAAATAACTTTTTTACAACTTTAGAAAGTGAACTGTCTTCTCTTAGTTTAACTATAAGTTCTATAAAACAATCTAGATTATGTTAAGAAATTTCCGACTAAATATATCGTATTAAAATATTAATAAGTAAAAATTTGAAAATTTTTGAAGATAACTATAACTTTAAAACTTTACAATTTCTTCATATTATAATTTAAAAATTTGCTGATTTAAATAAATAATTTGCTCACATCTAGAATAACTAATATACATACATTTATAGTTCATAATAATATTATATATAATTTTTGTTGTTGTTATTTTTTATATATTTTATATTATATCTATGTCTTATAATATATTTGAATAAATTATAACTATTTTATAATACATTTATTTAATTCATATATTTTCATTTAATTATTAAAAAAAGTACTTAAATAAAAGTAAATAAATCAGTTTAATATATAAACAACAATTTTAAAAACGCCTATAATATATAATAAACATTTCTTTATAATAAATAAATCATAATAAACTTAACAAATTCAAAACGCTTTTTAAAACTAATTGCACTTAAACTGTAATTTTTCTATTTTTTGTTTAGAGTTCTACTTTGTTTAACAAATTTTGATTTATTATTTGATTTTTCGTGTCCACAAATGATTTCCACATATGTATTCGAATTAATCAACTGTTGCTGCTAATTGCCGTAGTCATTGATATCGAATGGTTTGAATAGCCAGCGCTGATTACACTCGATAATTCGATTGTAGATCATCTATTTGTTTTTTTGGAACACCAGCTGCTGGTAGTGTTATTTGTGCTATTTGTTGAGTCCATTGTTGGACCCGATGCCCATGGCAAAAACCACCGGCTAATTGCATTGAGTGGACAGGCAACGCCCATAGTACACTACAGTAGTACTAGTTGTTGTTGTTGTTGTTGTTGTTGCAGTTGTTTTTGTCATTTGATTGCTTCGCTTGTGTTGCATTTGCCTCGATTGTTTCGGTATCGGACTTCAATCTAAAATGGTTCGACTTGTTCGCGTTACACTTTTCATCTTTACACCAAAAGGTATGTGTGTGTGTGTGCGTGAGTGTTTTTGTGTGTGCGAGTGTTATGTGTGTGGGCATTCAACAAAACAAACGACGACGCCCACAGTAGAGCACAAGGCAACTAGACAAAGAATCTAAAGAGACACGAGTGCTGTCAGAACTAGCCGTTTTAGAGCTCATTTGAATCAATTAGTTTAGGTTGAAATTTCTTATCATTTGTTTAATATAAAATGTATTACTTTAAGCTTATTTATTAATTTATATAGAAATTTCAGACTAAGTAGCATTTTAGTCTGAGAAGTGGATCTACAGAGAAGGTCTAAAAGAAACACCAGTGTTGTCTGGACTAGCCGTTTCATATTGAAATTTCTTATCGTTAACTTAATATATAATGTATTACTTTAAACTAATTTATAAATTATGTTTTTAGCAATATCAGTGTAAGTAGCCTGAAATCGTTAAGAAAAAAGAACGTTTTTTAAAGCCAACGATAAGAAATTTCCATTTACACTAATTGATGCTAATAAATATTTGGTAAATGTAGATTAAATTAAAAAAAAACGTATTTGAAATATTTTTGAATTGTTTTCTTTTTGTGTAAAATATTTTAGTTAATACTTTTGTTGATTTAATTGAAGAAATTTAAATTTTTAAACTTTTCATAAAGCATACTTACTGAAATCTTTATGTGTTTTAAAGCGATATTTTGTAAAAATCAATACAATATTTTCATGTAGTTCTATTTTATTTAATTAATTAAAATATAGTTTTAGGAAAAAGTTTCATTGAAAATTGAATTTAATTCAGCTTACAAATAAAACACAAAAAAAAAAAATATAAATGAAATAAATTTTCATAAATTTAACAATAATATTAAATAGAGAATTTAGAGTTAATGTTGTATTCCATTAGCTTTTATGTAGATGCGTGTTTTTTCTGTTATCTATAGCTTTTAATCCCAGCTAAGGTTAAAAAAGAAATGCATTTTAATGCCGTTTAAGCCAAAATTGTATACTATATATTTCAAATATAACATTTCTCATATTTTTATAAGACCATTTTTGAAGTATATGTAAGTTAATAAACTTAATTGGTCATCTACAGCAATTTATGATATTTAATAAATATTTGTTAATTAAAAATCCTTATTATTTAAATATTTTTAGTTGTAGTTTTTGCGGTAAAAAAATAGTTAAAATAATTTTATAATTAAACTAATTTGTAACTAATTTTATGTTGATTTAATTTGTAGCTTTTGCCCTGCTAAATGTTGGCTATTTACTAGCTAAAGTCACTACACTAGTGGCATGCGGCAAAAAGTCCATAAGTCATGAAGCACGTGGCACGTAGCCTAGTGGCACTGTGTGTGTGTGTGTGTGTGTGTGTATGTGAGTGTGTTGTAAAAGCATGCTGGTCGAGTGACCACAACAATGGTCTCGTTTAATTACAGTTATTGTCGCACCCTTCGCTCGCCTCATTTGCATTCGCACTACAAAAGAGACAGAAGGAAGCGGGAGAGAAATAAAGTGTGAGTGAGAGAGGGAGGGAGGGAGGTAGATAGAGTGGACAGTGCTAAGGGCGCGGGCGTTTCATGCCTCATGCCCCATGCCTCAAGCCGCATGTCGCATGCCGCATATGCCACAAAATAATTAGCATAATAGTTGAATTTAGTTGAGTTGAACTGAGTTGAGTTGAATGCATTGCAGCAATTGCAACATTCAGTGAAAAGCTGATCGCGTCAAGCGTTTTTCTTCGCTTTTCATTACGGCGTCTCAACGGCGTCTTTGGGCAGCCAGCAATGAAATTTATGCAAATTAAATTAAAACTTCAACAAGCGGAACCAACCTGGCAGCATATGGCCATTACACTCAACCCAAGCGATCTTACGATCTTATGATCTCTTGTACCATGTTACGCTCCTAAGTTCCTCACCCCCTCTCCACTCTCTCCTCCTCCTCCTCCTGCTCGACGATTCCCAACAATTGTCGATGAGTTACAGGCACATAAATTTCCCGAAAACCCTTCACCTTTAACCAAGTGCAGTCTACACTTGAGATAAAGATCAACAACGATCGACCAACTGACACATCTTTTAGTAACTACTAGAAAACCTATTTATCAGATGGAATTTTAACAAAACCGAAACGATTTCTTAGGGACTTATAATTTATTGCTGTCTTAGTAAAAATTATATATATATATATATATATAATATTTAGGAACGATTTTTAACCTTTTTTAAAACAAAGTATCTTCGGAGAAACTTCAAAATCAATTTGATAAGTCACAAGTTAAATGTAAAATTGTAGAAGACCAATTTTATAACACCACTTCACTGGAAACTACTACTGGTCCGGATCGGACAACTATAGCCTATATCTTCTATAGGACAGATCGGTTCAATATTGGTGATTTGTATGGTAAAATGGTCACAAGAATGAATACGGGGTCTTTTACAGTCGGTTCGCTCGACTGTAGCCTTTCTTTCTTGTTTAGGCATCTGATCATTGGAGAAAAATATTTAAGAATTGTCAAAGTTATTTTGAAATGAGCAAAATGATCTTGAATTCGTAACCTAATAGTTAAGATCAGCATGAAATGATAGTTGATAATATGAAAAGGAACGCAAAAGAAAGATCACTTGTGTGCGATCAGTATAACCAATCAATATAGATCACGAACATGAGATTTTAAGTCAAAATTAAAACTAGTCGAACTGAGAAAAAGATCATAAACGAACTCTTTCATTATGAATGCACACTGATCGGGTACTTGAGATAGAGATCGCTCGGATTGTGACAGTCTGTAGTTAGACCATAATTTTTGGCATCGTCTCGAAATGGTTTGACATTTATGAGGCATAAATTTCGTACACTTTCTGCTTTCACTGCCAGGCCAATTAAGTGCAACGAATCGGGGAACTGGGAACGGGAAACGGGGATTGGAACTGGGAAATGGAAACTGGGAACTGTTACTGGGATTCGTCATAGACTGATGTGGAATTTGCAAAAATTTAAATACAACTCGTCTCGCGTGGAAACACTGGAAACAGGGGTGGCCCATTGTTATTATTGAACAGTCTCCTGGTCTTTTGGTATTTCGGTGTATCGGTCTCTCGGGCTGCCCCTGAGTGTCATCAAAACAATGTTTGCCAGCTAGTTTATGAGCTGTGCCTCATTTCTCAACGTATGGCTCATCTCATCTCATTGCAATTTTCATTTTCCATTTTCCATTTCCCGATTTACCTTCTCTTCTTTTTTTTTTTTTTTTTCCAATTTCACATTAATTTCTTTTCAATTCGTTTGCATGCCAATCACAGTCATAATGAGAATTTTTGCCTATGTCATTATGCAAACTCTCTCGTGTCTCTCTCCATCTCTCTCTCTCCCTCTTTCTCTGACCGCAGCGAAATGTGTCCACAAAATTGTGTAGAAAGTCATAAAAAAAAGTGTGGCAGGAAAACAATGCACACACAAAGTTAACAGGGAAAATACACAGATCATTTTTGGGGGTCATAAAAAAACCAACAAACTTTATTTAGTTTTGTTTTTTTATACATGTATCTTTTTTTTTTATTGGTCAAGCGCAACGACAGGGGGTCGTGTCTGCAACGGGGGTCGCTTTCATTTTGGGAAAATGCCCAGAATTAATAATAAACGGCATCGAATGAGATGATCCTCAACCTTAGATGATCCTCTTTGATCAATGGGGGGATTTTTTTTCTTTTTCTTTTTCAATTCTTTTATATTGTTAGTTTGTTTATCTCAGCCACAAACATAACAAATAGATCAAGGAAACTTTTTCTTTTCATGGGATTTCTTATGATCTTCATATTATGATCACCAAACGATCGCAGCCCTCTGTTTTCTAGTTTATATAATGAAAATTTTAGTTTGTTTTCTTTTGGTAATGAGATACAGTTCGTATTTGGTAACTTTTTAGAATATTTAACTTTTTAGTTGAAATTTATAATACGAGTTTTTGGAAATCCGTAGAGTTAAATCGTCGATATAGAGATACTCCAATCTGAAAATATGGAATTTTTTTCTTATACAAATTCTATCAATCATTCAGAAATCATCTGAATATAACTATTTGTTAACCTCGTGAAATCGAATGTTTTCTTTGAAATCTGCGAGTGTTATGCAAATATCAGAACATTGTGATCGATTGATTGATCGTTTGATCAATGAATTGTTTTTGATTTGCATTAAGGAGTAGCATGAACTCCACCTCCACACACTTGGGTCACTTTCAGTAATTAGTCATTTCATCTACATACGAGTGTATATACGAGTGTATTTCTGTATGCAAAGTACTTGAACTTGAACCCAAAAATGGTCGAGTAATCATTCAAAATGTAGTGTTGCAATGTCTGTTGATCCTGTGGCAGATTCCTGCTGATTTTCCATTCGACTGTCAACGTTGCACTAATTATAATGTCCAGCTACCCACACCCGTCCGCACACACCCGTCCGCACACACCCGTCCGTACACACACCCGTACACACACTCCGTGCAGCCGCCGCTTGACGGATTGATCAACTTGATTAATGATGTGCTCTGTGGCATTGCGTGACAAGTTTGTTAGTAAATTGAACGTGCCACATGGATGTTGTATGCTTGGGTCAGAAGTAGTAGCAGGAGCAGTGCTTGCTTTCTGTTATTTTCAGAGTTTTTTTTTTTTTTTTTTTTTTTTTGTGGTTTGTTGGTTTGCCGATTTTTGTGACAGCCGCTACTTGCAAACGATTGTGTCATTAATCTTCGGCTCAACTGTACAGCAACGACTAGTCACATATCCAAGTTCCGAATGCATCAATTCCCACGACGATCGGTGGCAGGAAAATGGAAGAAAAATCATTTTTAATGAAGTTATCATAAACTGGACGTTTGGGTCCATCAATTGGCTTTCCGATCGCGATCCTGATCGTGATCCTGCCAAAAATGTCATAAACTGTCCCAAAAAGCAGCCGTGCGTGAATTTCGCCGTTGACCACAACAACAGGATCGCAAATCAAAGGGAAATTTATGCAACGATCGTGTGAGCAAACAATTGAACAGATCTCAAACAGATCGGATCGACCCTCGTTTTTCCTCTTTGCATATCACATACTCCCCTCTCTTTCTTCTTCCTCCTTTCTTTCCTTCCCTGTTGCCCGTTCTTTGCTCTCAGTTGGCGGCATAATCTACCTCAAAGATTAATGAGATTTCACCGCAATTTCCTATGGATGATTTCGTTCTTTTCTATAGTTTATTTTTTCAATTTTCTTTCGTTTTTTCTTTAATGTTTTCATTTATCTTACTGCATTTTTTGTGGATTTTTTATGGCTCGTTTAGTGATCAATAAATAGGGCGCTTGTCTCGTAATTTACATGAAATTGCTTCATTTTCGGAAGGCTGTCTGAGGTTTTTTTTTTCTTTTGTCCCTGCGGTGAATAAGTACACACAAGTCTTGGGAATTTGCATTCGACAGACTGTGATGGGTCATCAATATCATGTCTGAGAGCTTTGAGCAATCACAGAAATCACGGAAGTCTCGGGAACCGTTAAAAACCGACGAAATCGAAGGAATCACTGCGATGTGATCGGTGTGGTCTGCTCGACTGGACAGCTGCAGTTCAGCTGTCTTTTAGAAGGACACGCTTTAAATTTGACCATGAAATTTTCATTCTGGACATTGCATTTCTTCAGCACATTTGTCTTATTTTCCTTTTGCTTTTTCTTTCATATTTGATTTTCAAAATTTTTGGCTAGAACCGTACATTATGCGGCTCAAAACGATTGTGCAAAATTTATAAAAATTTTCTTTTTACTTTGATATGGATTATCAATTTTCTGAATGAACTCAAAGGCTGCCGAAAAGATGAATTTATTCAATCAAAGGGGAACACGAAGGAAATAGAAAACTATGCAATTTGTTCAACTGACCATTATGTACCTAAGAGAAATGTTTACAACTTTTCGTGAATTAAACTAACTGATCGTGATCTTAGCTAACGGTGAGATAACTGGTATTTGTTGTATGAAAAAAGTTAACTTTTCTAAGCGACCGTTTTTATAAAGAGCTATAAACTAATCTCAATCTTAATCCTTTGTTAATAACAATATAGTCATAATTGATAGTTGTCATAGTCGATCGTGGGTACAGGAAAAAGACGTTAAGTTATCGAATTAAACTAAAATTTTTCAATTAAGAGTTAGAGTAAGAAATGACCAGTAAAAATCCTTTAAATTAAGTTCGGCTTAAGTTTAAAGATTGGTTTCATTCTACAATTCCTGATTTCTTCCTGTGTCGATCACTTTAAACAGACCAACTTCAAATACATGTCTGTGGAAAGTGATCTACATTGATCTTCAACACACTCAAATGCAACCTTGATTGTCTGAAAAACTTGACATTAAGATCGTAAAACATTTCCTTGATCATTGCTCAAGCTGATCGTAGCCCGTTGAATTGATTTGCAAAATTGTTGTTGAATTGAAGTTGAATTTCAGTTGAAAATCGCGGTTTTTAGGCTGAGAGTATTTAAAACTCATTGCTTCAAGGGATCGTAAACTGATCTTTATCCCAAAATTTCAGAGTACTCTGGTTAGTATATATGCAGATCTGGCTGGGTTATATATAGGGTTTATTTTTTATATATTTCTTGGAGCCTGAGGGGACTCGTAAATCAAATCAAATGTCATTCGGTGACTTGACATGTTGCATAACAAGTTTATTTTCAGTTGCATTTTTTTCTTGCTGCGCTTCTTTTTCATTTTTTTAGTTTTTTTTTTCGGCTTTTTGTTTGCGTCTTATTTTTTGTTTTTTTTAAATTTTTTGGGTGAATGTCAAATTACTTGAGGGCGCCGCAATGTCTGAGATATTTTTGTGGGTTCCATGGATTCGAGAACGCAGTTGCAGTTGCAAAAGGATCAACGGCATCTTCTTCGTCCCCGGAGCTGAGAGCAGGCAACCCGACAACCAACCGACGACTGCAACGCAGACAACTTTGCATTTTTTAGCTCTTTTTTCCTCTTTTTTTTTGTGTGTTGTATTATTTTTTTTTTATCTTGCTTAATAATTTTTCGGGTGCACACGGCGAGAGAGCTCAACCTTTTTTTTGTGTGTGTGTGTGTGTGTGTGTGTGTGTGTGTGTGTGTTTGTTTCGTCGCATTTCAGTTCTGTTTGGAATTTTTTTTTCTTTTTCATTACCTCTCGCTGTGAGAAATGCAAATTTGGCGGCGGCTAAAAAGTTGTTAAATTAGTCAGAAGATCGTTCCGAAAAAACAGGATGTTTACCAGCCGTCAAAATTGAATAACGAACAAAAAAGCTACCAAAAAGATTTGGAGAGCAAAAAAACTGCACTAATTTGATTTTCTAGCAAAGGACAGTTCCTGAGCAAAGGCACAAAAAGAATCACGAAAGGATCTCGAAAGGATCTTGGTCCCAGTGTCTACAGATGCAGATGCAGATGCATTTCGCGGTCTCGTGGACAGAGCAACGATCGCACCCATTAGTGTAAATATGCCAGTAAAATATTTATAAAAAAAAATATATTAAATATATTTACATTTTAGATATACGTAAAGAAATAAATAATCAATATAGATTTATGCAAATTAATAATTAAAAAATTGTTTTTCAGTTAAATTCTTAAATTATATTTAATTTCAAAGTATAACTCAAATTAAGCAAATTTCTAACTAAATTAAAAATATATTTGATTAAATTAATAATTTATGTACATTCTGAAACAGTTTTACATCTATAATCTTATATTAATAATATTTAAAGTATTGCTGATAAATATATAATATATAAAATTTTAAAATAAATAATTATTTAATAAAAAAGCATAATGGTTTTTATACATTAAAGCTTAAATTAATGTAACTTAAAACAACACTTGCTGAAAAACAATATCTTATAAAAAAATCAAGCATTTATATCTTTAGTTTAGAATGATTACTTAAAAAAAATCAACTTTCTAAAAAATCTACTCGTAACTTACATGTAAGTGTTTTATTTAAATTTTTTTCTTTTATTTAAATTTCAGTACTTTGTTTTAAACAAAAAAATATTTGTATATAAAATTAGGACTTTTTGCAATTCACTTAATTTTATTTTGCTCTTAAATTTTAAATACCTTCCTGTCTGTAATGTTTTAAAATGTCTCACTGAACTATCTCACCAAATTTGAATATTGTA
The DNA here is from genome assembly GCA_018903735.1 of Drosophila cardini. Classification (NCBI taxonomy): domain Eukaryota; kingdom Metazoa; phylum Arthropoda; class Insecta; order Diptera; family Drosophilidae; genus Drosophila; species Drosophila cardini. The sequence goes on along the minus strand of JAEIGM010000012.1, from coordinate 3,214,360 downwards.
GTCAACTGAACGAGATAAATTAAAACAAGAAAGAATGCTATAGTCGCCTCGAGACTTTTGGATACCCGTTACTCAGTTTAATTATATTATTAACAATGGCAATCGACCCTATTGATTTTAATTCAGATGACTTGGGAAATACAGAAAATTTTCATACAAATTCATATTTACAGCGTATTTTTACCCGATCGTCCCCATGGGAGCTATACGATATAGTCGTCCGATTTGAATGAAACTTGGTCAGCATGTTTATATTATTGAAAAATATATTCTGTGTGAGTTTCACTTCGATTGCTTGGCCAACGCAAAAGTTATTCATATAAATTCATATTTGGAGCGTACTTTTGACCAATTGTCCCTATGGAAGCTATATGATATAGTAGTCCAATTTGAATGAAATTTGGTCAACATATAGGGAATGATAGCTTATGTGTATTGCGTGAATTTTGCTGAAATCGTTCAACAGACACTAAAAATTTTCATACTAAGCATTTGAACCGATTGTTCCTAGGGGAGCTATATGATATAGTCATCCGATCTGGCCGATTTTAACATATGAATAGCGTTAGGGAGAATACGCATCTGTACCAAGTTTCATCAAGATAGCTTTAAAACTGAGAGAATAGTTCGCACAGAAACAGACGGACAGACGGACATGGTTATATCAACTTGCCGGTTTATGCTGATCAAGAATATGGGGTCGGACACGCCTCCTTCAATGCGTTACAAACTTCGTGACAAAATTAATATTCCCTCTGCAGGGGTTTAAAAAGTAATAATTTTTTAGCCAAAAAAAGGCTGTTGCTGTTGCTGTCTCTAACAAAAATGCTCTCAACTGTTATTTTGTTATTGTTCTGCACTCGATTTTATAGGGTATGTTGAGTGTAGTGTACAATGAGTGTTCCAAATGTAAAGGCAAAAAGGCAAAGCTGCCATTTTTTGGTCATTTATCAAATTTCAAGCAAAATCTACAACAATCGTCGCTGCAACCAAAGCAGATCACATTTTCTCAGTCTCAGTCTCAGTCTCATTTTCATTTTCGTTTTGATTTCGATTTTTTGATTTTCATTTTTCCGACTTTTCGTTGTCGTTGGTGAAGTGAATATCAAAACAAAGAATTGGGATTTGGTGACGGTGCGCTCTTCAAATTTTTCGAATCGATTCTTTCGTTCGTTCGTTCGATCACATTTTGTCCTTTCGGGCGCGCGTTTTGTGTCTTCTTGTCAAGCTGTCAATCAAATGCCATCTTTCATGTGCCTCATGTTGCCAGTTCGGGGCAAGACACACACACACACAAACACAGACACACTCAGCCACGCAGTCACACAGTCTAGTGCCTACTCTCTCACTATTTTGCTGCCTTCTCGCTCTATTCGATTTAGCATAAATCAAAATTTTGCAATCGATTTGCATTTTTAATACCAAATGCAAATCCTATCAAAATCCCACATTGTTGATCATTTACAAGCAGAAATCAAGTTGATGCTAATTTTCGACTATTACCTTTTTCAGCCTATTAGGTAAATGGCAAACACACACACACACACACACACACACACACACATACACTCGCGCAGACTCTCACACACATGTCAAGGGGTTGTCACTATTTGTGATCCGATTTCGAGGCCGAGTGTCAAATGCATTTGCAATTAGTTTGCCAAAATCGCCTTCCCTCACCCCTCACCCCTTTGGCCAAAAAGGGGGAAATCTGAATTTATAAACGATTTAGATAAAATTTGCAATATGCCTTAAATAACAACAAAGTGGCCCGCACACATTTTATTAACCCTGTAACCCTTTCATTTCCATCTCCCATTTCCCATTTTCCATCTTCTTGTTTTACCTAATTTTTCACTTTAATGAAGCGCGAATGAAACTTAAAAAACGATTTTGAATTCGCAATGAAATTCATATCGATTACATTGGCAAACAAACATTGTTAATAGTTGGTTAGACACAACCTATATATATGTGTTTGTATGTAGATACATATATGTGAAGGTAGCTGAATAAATAGCAGATCAGATATTGATTAGATACATCAGAACTGCTAATTTGCATTGCTGTTGGGGAAGAATTCAGAGGAATTTATTTAAAAATTTAAGCATTATTTAATGTTCACTTAAATTTACTTAAGTTTAAATTAATATTTTTTGTAAATTGAACCTTTTTTAATATACTCCAGCTAAATGATATGAACACAATATAATAATGATAATTTTGAATAAAATATGGTTTATAAAATGGATTGATCTTTAAGAAGTTGTAGTGTACAATGTCTGTAAGTCTGCAAAAATTAAAAGAATAATCTATATATGTATATTATAAAATATATGTAAGCCCAAAAATGCTTGAATGTATTTCTTAAATAAATCTGTAACAGTTATCATTTTGTTTTGAATCCTAGATACATTTTATGTGTGCTTAAACTTCACACACTCTTTTGGAGAAAGACATACTAGAGTCTCCTACAAAAGTTGATTCAATATTTGTAGAGTTCAAGGAAGCTCAAAGGATTCTAGGAATTAAACAGTTAGTATTTGATATATTCAGTTTAGAACAGCTGACCACTCAAATATTTCAAGTAGCATGACTTGAAATTGATGCAATTTTCTGGGAAGTGCTCCCTTCTGGCACTGCCCCTCTGCACTGAACCCACGCTAAGTAATGAGTACTATGCCGACTATCCATAGACCATTCAAAAGTCATTTCAGAGCTGTTTTTGAAAGTAAGAAGAAAGATAATACGAAAAGTTGGCTTGCTGCTCGTAAAAATCTGAAGATCGACAGCAAAATGTCGCATAAATTTGGCCAACAATAAGGCACCAGAAACGGCTGGTAATGAAAGGCACGAGATGAGGACGAGGACGAGACAGGGACTAGATGAGATGAGATGAGTCCATGAAGAGACTGACACTGAGACATGGACTGGAAAACAGGACGAATAAGGTCAGCATCTGGACAAATATTTACCGAAGCTTCTTTCTATGCTCGTAAATTGCCAATTGCCTCGTGTCCAGCCGCCTACATACAAAAGAAATCCAAAATACCAGAACCTAAATCCGAAATCAAAGTGAAAGTAATGACCCAACAAAAAAAAGGAAAAATATAAGAAAATGTCGCAATGTCCTTTCATGCGATCAATGGTCGACAGAGACATTAGACATTAGGCTACCGGTATTTTAGCCAAGTTCCTGATCTGCTACCGAGCCAAAAGGTAAATATAACAGGACAACACACACACAAACACACACGCGAGACAAATCTGGGCTAAGACACCTTGCAACGCTGCCATCGTGTGGGTTTTTCTTACCTTTCCTTTCTTTTTTCAACATTTTCCTTTTCCTTGTTTTCTTTTTTAGCTGTTTAACTGTTCGGCAGCTGTTGGCCGCATTGTCTGCTCCTATTTGGCAAACTCAAAGGCAAAGCTGGCCTTAACAAAAGAACACGCTCACTCACACACGCATACTCCTATGCACTCTCTCATGCGTGTGTATGTGTGTATGCGTGTGGTTGTAACAAATCTCTGCGAAGACTTTGCAGGTAAGCATTGAGGCACTTAGAAGTAGCAGAGAGCAACAAAGACAGACAGAGCGGCAGTAAAAGAGAGTGAACAATATCAAGCAGAGTTGAGCACGTAAAGCGATGCAGCGATTGAAAGAGATTGGAGAGAGTGGCTGTGAGAGCGCGTGCTCTATGCGTTCTATTCTGTGCGCTCTTAAATACATAACTGGCGCGCTCTGGCGGCAAGTGGCGGAAACTCTTAACAAATCTGTGCCCACAAGAATTCTAAGCAAACTGTTGAGCTTATTATTCAAAACAAACCCATTTATATGACAGATATTAAAGATTTGTAATGAACTGATCAAATTTTGTGTATGCTTATGTTTATTATTTAAAAGCTGATTTAATACATACATTAACAAATTATTTGCACTTTAGAAAATTGAAAATCATTACAATATTTGCGGTTAATTTAATGTTGAAATTATTGTGTAGTATACAATTTTGTATGGGAATCCACATGTATTGTAACTAAATGAAATTAAATTATATAATCCATTATATAGATTATATGAACAAAGTATAAAAATGATCAACTGAAAAGCCTAGATTAAAATCAGTAGCACACCTTTATCCGTCAAAGAGAGTAGAAAAGAGAGTCCAAGCGAAGAGAGAGAGAGAGCAGTCTCTCTTTTTAGGTGTCTTCCTTCCTGGCGGGGGTTGCACGTAGCACGTTCGCCAAATCGTTTGCCACCGAAGCGAAACGAAGCCATAAACGATCACATCGTATGCAGAGCTCTTCATTTCCGTTTGTTGCCTCGTGCGCTGCGAACGTCACGCGGGCAGTTCCACAAAACCAAAACTCAAAACTTAAAGCTAGACAAAATTCAACAGGAAACAACGTGTTTCAACAGTTTTAAATAGTAAATAAACAACAAATTCGGCAAATAAATAATTATTTTTTTTTTTTACTGTTTTGTGTAAAGTGTTGAAGATTGATTAAGGATCAATCCATTGAGAAGAAAGTAAGCAACTAAATATACGTACGCGACATAGTCGCAGCTCCAGTTTGCATCTAGAGTTACCAGGTAAATCAGGTAAGTGTTGTCCATTGTTTGTAGTTAGATCAAATCGCGAGTATTGCAGCTAAAATCTAGATTGCAAGTAATTGATAGCCTTTTGGGCCCGATCAGTGCACACCTGGTAACAAACACATACACACACACACACTGTGTGTATGTGTGTGTAATTGGGCTCGCACCCATGCGCCTTGTGTCTTATTTGTCTTTGCTCTAGCTCTAATTTTAATTTCGCCAAAGAAGGTTCAAGGAAAGCGAAAAAGGGAAAAATGTTGTCGGGGAACGACAAGAAAAATACCCTAAGCCCGTAACCCCTAGACCCAAAGATAGGCCCTATATATAGGCGAGTGAGAGACCCACAAGAAGCAACAGAAAATTAGACAAAAAATAAAGGGGTGGTGTGTACGTGTGTATGTGTGTGTGTGAGTGTGAGTGCTCTAGTACTTTTAATTTGTTGCTGTTTTTTTTCTCCTCGTCTCCGTCTTCGCTCTTACCCCCCCCACCCCTCGCACAGCTACTACCCTGAGCTGCTAATCCTCCGGGCACAAGTCACACACATTTCTCCGCCCCTTTTTTAAGATTTACCGATTTCGATTTCGATTCCGATCCAGATCGAACTTCTTAAGCAACAAAAAAAAATATTTCTTTTGCTCGCCTCGGTTCAGTGCGTTTTGTCTTGCGCAATTTTCCATTTTCCATTTTCAATTTACAATTTTCCATTGGGGTGACGTTTATGGATTACAAGGAAACCCATTTCTCTTCTAATTTTTTTTGGTAGTGCGTGTGTCACTTCGTCTGTGTGTGTGTGTGTATGAGTGTGAGTGTGAGTGTGCGTGATTGCCTGGCAGCTAGAAAAACAGAATGATCCTCAGAATGATCCTCGTTCCAGTTTTAAGATTCTTTCTTCTTTGGCTTTGCCGCTTTTTGTCCTTGTTTGCAAAAAAATGGCATCATTATGCTGGGGCGTTATTGTTTCACACACACACGCAAGCAGACACACATACACACACACACGTACACACACACACATACACACACATACACACACACACACACTAGACAACGCACCGATCCTTTTTGCCAAAAAGGACTCGCTCAATTTAATGGTTTGCGGCTGCCGCAAATATATATATATGTATATAAAAAATAAAAAAAAATATATAAATCTGTTCATAAATTAGCATAAGTTTAATTTCAATTTGAATTTGAATTCGAAAACCTGAAATTTTGCGTCTCAAGACGAGCAAAATGTTACGGCAACAGAAACTTGCCGCAGGACGAAAGTACGCAGAAAACTTGTTCTGCAAAAAAAAAAAAAAAAAAAAACAATTTGCAAAAATTTCTTGCTTTTTGGCCATTGTCTACGCGATGGCTTAGCAAACATCAACAATTCTGGATATATCTAGAGATATATACACATGTATATATACATATGTATGTATAAAAGTTTGTCAGTTTCCAGTTTCTTGTTCTCTTCAGCTACTCAGCTGTCTTCTCGCGTGCAGTTGATCTACCCCACCCCAAAAACAATTCGAACCTAGATACAAAAGTATCTCTGAACACTCGTTATATAGCTAGAAGTTGTACATTATAGCAAAGAAAAACAGATAGATCACTAAGTGCTACAGAAATGTATGCATAACTTTCCTCACCAATGTTGGACAGGGTCGGACAACTATAGCATATAGTCTATAGGCCAAATCGGTCGAAAATTGGTGATTTGTACGAGAAAACGCGCACTATAATAAGTACAGAGTCTTTTACAGCCGGCTAACTCGACCGTAGCCTTTCTTACTGAAAGTCTGATCTTTGACTTGAATAAACCTTGTATTATTCTGTGTGCTGTTACAGGTTGACATGCCTACCATGACTCGAATGCACCGTCACTCGAGCTCCAATGCCGTGGAAGAGACGCGGGGACGGCGTCGCAACGCAAGCGGCGATGCGAACAAAGAAAATTACGGTGTGCACTTCATGAGCAGTCCCTTTGGGAACAGTAGTCTGATCGCACTTCAGGATCTGAGCAATGTGCACGGCAAGAGTCCGCAGAGGCGTAGTTTCAGCGAGGGGAGTGGTCCACGCCAGGCGACGCCACAGATGGCAGCACTGCGCTGTCTACCACGCATAGGTGGCGCCACAGGTAACATCGCTGGCGGTCTTGAGGACTCGCAATTGTCATCGTCTCGCATGGGAGACACTACATTGGATCGCATGCTAGATGCGATTATTGAATCGGCGCGAAAAGAAGTTCGCTGCAAACATCAAACGACAGCGGCGTCGACGGCGACTGCGCTGCCTGATGGAGAGTGGAGTGAGAGCAGCATTCATGAGATGGAGGTGAGAACACCGACTCACCTGAAGCGTCAACGTGTCGTGCGACGCAAGAATCAGCGGCAAGAAAAGACCGCAATTTCCACTAGAAGAGGCACAGGAATCCACAGCAGAGCAGCAACAGGAGGGATACAACAGGCGGATGAAGGAACTGAGAATGTCTTGGAGCATATACCCAGCATCAAACGTTGTCTGAGCTTCTCCAGTTCCACGTCCAGCGATTTGGAGGATGAAGATGAGCAATTTGCCAAACGTAGCTCAATCGCCTCCAGTTCCACTTCTGCCTCTGCCTCTGCTTCAGTCTCTGCCTCTGTGTCTGGCTCGAATTCCGTCTCCGTTGGTGCCTCGAACTCTGGTTCCGTTTCCGCCTCCTCTGTTAATACCACTCAAAATGGTGAATTTAGTGCCAGGGGCAGCATCGACTTGAGCATCGCATACAATGTCCAGCAACAACAGTTAAATGTACATGGTGAGTTCCAGAGTCCCGCCCCTTTGCAGCCCCCCGTACCCCTCCCCTTGACCCACCCCCTTTACCACTACCACTTTTCCACTTTTCCATCCTACACCATTTTCACCCACTCCTACAGTTTCTTCCACTGCATCCAATGTAAAACAAAGAATTTAAATTTCAATTATCTTTTAAATCCTCAAATAAACTAAAAAAATTTTCAAGAAGAGCAAAATGAAAAATATAAAAATAAAAAATATATTTTTATTCTGTTAGTTAAAGATTCCATTTTAACTTCATTAAAAATATTAAAATTAATCAAACTAAACTTTTATATTTCTTATATTTAAAAACTAATAATATAATTTAATGTATGAAAAAACATGTCTTTTTTTCCTAATTTTGGAAAAACTATCTTTTAATTTTTTTAAAATATTTTTTTATTATTTTTTTTAATTTTTATTTATTTTTCAAATGAAACTCAAATATTTTCCACTAATTTAATAATAATTTCGTAATCAATTTGCTTTTGTTTATTGCGTCTGTTTATTTTTTATGAATAATTTGATTATCGTATATATATATATATCTTTACTTTAGTTATACGCTGTCGCGATCTGCAGCGCTCTCACAGCACCGGTAGCATCAATGCCTACGTCAAAGTGGCACTGTCCACTGGAGGAACAGGAACAGGAGCAGGAGGAGAAGGAGGTGAGCAACAGAGAAGGCAAAAGCAGTTCAGCAATACCGGGAACTGTTCGGGACGCTATCAGAGAACGGCTGTCCATCGTCGCTCGAGTCGTCCGTATTTTGATGAACACTTTAGCTTCCATGTGGAGGAGAGCATGTTGCATGCCACAGCCAAACAGAGCTCGCAACTGCAGCTAGCCGTATGGCATCGGGACCGTCATTTAAAGTGAGTACGAGTAAGGTCAAGTTGTAGACGGAATGAATTTTTACGGTATTCAAGTCATTCACCCCATCAAAGTAAAGAAAAGAAAAGTCTGAGTCTGAGACTGAGACTGAGTCTAAGATTGAGTCTGAGACTGACAAAAGACTAAAGCCAAGTTAAGAGACAAAAGCGTCTTGTATTTGGATGTGGGTGTGGGTTTGAGTTTGAGTTTGGGCATCTCTCAGCTTAATTGTAACGCTTTCCTGTAGAACACTCTGGTGTCATTGTGCATTTCCTGCACATAAACAAATGCAGCTACCCTGTAAATTGGGGGCGACAGGGGGTGACTTCCACAAATCCAGAGATACATCCAGCGGCTGCGCATTGAGGTCCAAAGCACGTCTCTAGGCCAGACTCGTAGTGCTTTCCAGAAAGCAAAGCAAATAATAAAATGCCACTCTGCCTGGGCTCCAAGTGCTATACTCTTCAACAGGGTATTCCAATTGCTTGACCAGACTTGTGATGTTATTAAAATGTTTTTTTTTTCTACTTAAAGTTTTCCAAACTGTTTGTTTGTGTTGGATTGCTATACCTATATCTATACAGAATATAGTATTCTACACAGTTGTGGTCGAAATTTTGAACTTCATTTTTAGATACTCAAACTTTACTTAACTTATTTAAATGAAATCTGGTTAAGTTTTCGATGAACGCTTTAAATAGATTGATCGATTGCTAAGGTGAAAGCAAAAAAAGATTTTTCGAAATCAGTTTTCGAAATAAAAACAATTCACTAGATTTTATTTTTCTATTTCTAGATTTGATTTTAAAACAAATGAGTTTCAGGCACATACCTCTCAGTTTATTAAAGTTAATTGCTTAAGTTAGGGTATTCAAAGTGCTATCATTGTGGTCCTGGTTCGGCTTGGTTCGGGTTTGGTTTCGGCTTTGATAGTTCGGTAGAGGGTATCGTGTATTGTATTGGGTTCTCCCTCGAGTTGTGCGCTTTGCACAGAGCTCTCAGTTCGAGTGTTAAGCTCGCGCGACGCAGACGCAAAAACGGCAAAGGCTGGCAACGCTGCGGACCGCCAAGAAAATCGACGGCGTGTAAACCGAAGCTGGCCAAACAACAAATGCTAAAAAATGTGTGTGTGTGTGTTAGTTTAGTGTTTTTTTTTCTTGTGTGCTAAATAAAAGCTGTTATTTTTTCAAAATAATAGTTGATAAACACTATTTTTTTCAACTGTTTTTTCGTTTGATTAAATTTTTTTTAACAAGTGATTAGCGTGAGAGGTGTTGCACATGTAGATATATGCAAATACCCTGTGTTTATTTCATGGAAATACATGAGTTTGTTGTATGCCTGTGAGTGTGGTAGTGTGTGTGTGTGTTGGCAGTGCTGTAAACTCGCTTGAGTTTGGGAATTGTGCTGTTAGCTTAAAAGTATGCAACACAAAATTATATAACTCTTAGTGTGCTGTTGGCGTGCGAATTTCCTGCTTACGACTTTTTTCGTGGCATACTTTTGGGCATGTTGGTAAAAACAATTTGTGAGCAGCAACTGCTAGAAATTTATGACTGCGTGCTTTTATTTTAAGCGTGTGCGTGCCCAATTGTGTGTAGTGTGCTTCTGTATGTGTGTGTGTGTGTATGACAGTTTCTCAATGTGCCTGTATGTGTGTGAGAGTGTTTGAGTTGCTTTGCAGGTGCGTGTAAAGTGTAGTTTCCAACACATTTCACAAGTAGCTGAGAGTAAAATTTAATTGAAATTCAAGGACAAACCAACACTGGCAACCCGTTTAAACACCAACTCATTCATTCCGTCATTCATCTGGACATTTCGTCATTTAGTCAACGCTTATATGTCAAATCGATAAGAACACACTCCATTATGCAATGGCCACAGGTCAAAGAAAGCCAAAGCTAAAGGCATTTCCATAGAGTTTGCTATCTAATTGATATACTCAACTAGCTAAATGCACGCCAGGGAATCGCACACACGCAGACACCTCGACATACACACATATACCTACTTATTTATAGCGCATTGGTTATGCATGCATAATGAAAACATTTCGAAAATAGTTGTATTTCCAAATGCCTCGTTAAGCATTTTAAGCAAATTTACTCAACGACAGGAGCTGTGAATTATTCATTGCCTACTTTAAGGCTCACTATTTCTGGAGGCGTGTGTGTGTGTGTGTGTGTGTGTGAGCCTCGATGGGAGCTTTGGCAACAGTTTTTATTCGTTTCACTCGTTTAGCAGCAACGCAGCTTGTTACATTTTTAATGCACTGGCCCCATTTTTGAAATTTACTTAAGGTACTGTGCGGGTGTATCCAAACCAGAAAACACTGAACCGACTGTAAGCTCTATTTGCTGAACCCTTCCGCACTGCCCTCACAGCCCACGCTGCCCTCGGTGACCCTGCTGCCCCCGGTAGGTCTCTGCCGTCCCTGCCATGCCTTTAGATCACTGTCAGACAAAAACGCGATTGCAATCGCACAAGTTTGGCGCTGCAGCGACTAAAATCAATAAAACTGACCCAAATTCGCGGGTAAAACTTCACACAACTGGACAAGGGGATGACTAGAGGGAACGAGTAAGAGATAGAAAGAGGGTGAGGGGTGATAGAAGACATCAAAGTTGAGGTTTGAGCGGTCCGCAAGCAAACGAAGAAGCTTAAAACAACTTATTTATGTATTGAAACTGCCCCGTAAAGCGTCAAAAAACACTTCAAATATTAATGCAGAAACTTAAACAAACAATTAAAATAAACTACATTAAATTATTATGAAATTTGTTCTTCAAGGAAAACAGGAAAAAAGTTAGAAAAGTAGTTCAAAAAGTTTTTTTTTAACGTTTCTATTGTTTGCTTTTTAGATCGAAATTTCAATTTAATAACTATAAAATTACATTTATATTAAAAAATTAGTTTAAATTGAAAAATATAAAGTAAACAGATTAAAAAATATTTAAAAATTAAAAATAGAAAGTATACAAATAAAAAAAAATTAAAAACATTCTTACAAAGATATAAAAAACGTAAAACCTAAAAAATACCAAATTAATTTAAAGTTAAAAATTGAATTAAAAATAAAAAGTTTATTTTAGGTTAGAAAATGTTTAAATTATATAAAAACTGTTAGATAAAAATGTTTGCTATATATTTTTTTAAGCCATACAAATATTACTAAATCCAAAGTCTGAAAAGATAATTAAGTTAAAAGTCTGAGTCTAGAGTAAATAATGTTTTAATCGTTTTAAGACACTTTTAGTCCAACTCAGCAGAAATGTTGGTCTAAAAACACTAAAGCGCATTTCCGGGGGCCCGAAACATGGCTTATTGGGATCTCTTGGCCCAATTGCTGTAAGGCCCCACGTTGTTTGGCGTTTGTAGAGCTGCGTAGACCTAAACTGGATCTGTGGGAATGCCAGAGCACGACAGCTTAGACGCGCTAATTGATTTATGTCACGTACGGCAGTTTGCTGCGTGTCTAAAGCGGAAGTGAACGAGGGTTGGGGGGTGGGGGCGTGGTAGGGGTGTGTTTTAAAGGGGGAGTGTTGAAAGAAAGGTGCCGACAACGCGTGCACAGTGGTGTGTGTGTGTGTGTGTGTGTAAATGGTAAACAACATGGCAGTGCAACGTGACGCAAAAGCCTCCAAAAAAATCCATTTTATCAAACTGTCAGAAAAACGAAAGCGGAAACGGAAATGGAAAATTTAACTGAAACCAAAACTGAAAATGAAAATTTAACAGAAATTGAAACTACAAACTGATATATAAAAAAGCAGCCTTGTCAGTTCATTTAAAGTGGCCTTTAGTATAGTCGACTTGGTCAGTGAGTGGTTCACTAATTTGCTGTGGTTCCTTCCTAGCTACTCGCTTCTTAAGGTCACCGCTGATGTAATACTGAAATTGCAATCTAGATTAGAAAACTTCATTTAGATTGTCTTGGTTTTATTGCCCGAAGCTCCTTGAGTGCAGTGCATTCAGTGGAAAGGCTTAAATAAGGCTAAAGGGGTGTGGCTAACAGCTTTAGCACTCAAGAAATTTAATTTAATTTTTACTAAAGATATAAAGACATTTAGTTAGTTGTCTATAACACTTGAAAGTTTTTACTTTTGAGTTAAATTGAATTCGAATCGCTTTAAGATAGTTATTATAGATATATATATATCAATATATATAGACAGATATCAAGTGCATCAGCTCCAAAAAGACATTTATTCTTAAATTAAGACTGCTTTTTGGTCATACTTTTATTTCTTTAATTATAAACATTTTCATTATATGTACTTAAATCATATTTTGGGATTTTGTTTTGATAATGTTTGTTTTAAAATGAAATTAAATAAAGAAAATATTAGATTTGACTTTCTAATTGATCGAACTATGTTTTCTAACTTCGAGAAATTTTAAAACTTTTTTTTAAATTTTTTTTTTTTATTTTTTGGAGTTTAAAAAAAAATCCTTTCTAAATTCTGCTAAAACTTTAAATTAATTTACTACTTTATGATATCTCTCTCTCTGTTTGTGGACGTTTCTAATAATACCCTGTTTTTTCTTGCAGACGTAGCGAGTTCCTTGGTTACCTCACATTTCCACTAAGCGCTTTAGCCGAGCTAGATCCGAACTGCAGCGTAACGGGATCCTACAAGTTGCAAGCACAGGAATGCCTTCATAGCTGCCGTAGTCAGCAGCACGCACCCAGCAACAACACGCCCACAAGCCGTCCAGAGGAACGGGAAGCGAAAGTTGAGAGCCAGTTGAAAGAGCAGAAAGTGGAGCAGCACGAGCAGGAGAAAAGAGAGAAAAAGGAGAAAAGGAAGAAACAGGAGGAAAAAGAGGAGGAACAGAACGAGTTGAGCTGGAAAGAGAAGAAAAACAACAACAGCAACAACAGTAACAACCACAACCAAATGGATACGATGGCTGCAAACACACACAAGCCGAACAACACAACAATTTCCACAGCTGATGACGTCATCAGCATCAGCATAGACAGCATGACAACAGCGACAGCAGCAACAACAACGGCTGCTGTTGTAAGCAAAGATGAACCGCATCAACCGATGGTGCTAAGCAAGAAGGCACTGCATCAACGGGATGCCGATGAGAATCTTTTCTTGCGATTTTTGGAACTAGATCCGCCCGCCGATGGTAATGCGAACAATAACAGCACAACAGCCGGAACGACTGGAACAACCGCAACGACAGCAACAACCTCTTTCAGTATGGGCAACAGTACGGGCGGTATTGTGGCAGCCGTAATGGGTAGTAGTAGTGCCGCATCGAATGTGAATTGTACCAACAATGCAAATCACATGAATGGAGGCAGTTCGACGCGTCGTTGTTCAACACTGGCCGGCCGTCAGGTCACAGGACGAACACCCTTTACGATGACCAAACGACTGACACGAACCGAGGAGCGTGGCTTTGGCTTTTCGATCGTTTGGACACACCCACCGCGGGTAGAGAAGGTAGAGGCGGGTTTGTCGGCTGATCGCAGCGGCATACTGCCAGGGGATTATGTGATCTTTGTGGATAAACATAATGTGGTCACGATGCCCGAGGCTGATGTTCTGAATTTGATACGATCGCAGGGCTCGTCCTTGACGTTGGAGATATTCAGAAGGTCAGGCGCGGGTGCCAACAGCATCACAGCAGCAGCAGCAACAACAGCAACAACAGCAACAGCAGCGGCGCCGACGGCAGCAGCAGCAGCGACAGCAACAACAAATGTTACAGTGGCGGCCAACAATAGTCATGGCAGTCACATTAGTCACGGCCACAGCAGTCACAATTCGCAAGTACAGTCACAGACTCTAGCTCAAGCGCATTCCTATCAGCAACAGGAGCAGGCAACAGCAGCAACAACAACAACAACAACACTGCTGCAACGCACCAGCAGCAGCACACGTGCCCCGTTTTGTGGCAATAATCAATCACGTCCTGCCACCGCCTGCTCCGGCACAACATCCTCCATTGAGGCAGCCAAGCGGCGTTTGCACCTGCCTCAGGTTACCTTTAGCAAAGAGGTAGGCAAAGGTGTCATTGTCTGAATGCCAAGTGCCACGTGCCACATGTCACATGCTCGTGCCTCATGCCTCATGCCTCATGCCTCATGCCACTTGCAACGCTGCTCTACTTTAGCCGCCTTTTCAAACATTTTTTTTCTTCATTCTTTGTTGTCTTCGCTTTTCACTTTGTAAATATTTTTAACGCATTATTGTTAAGTTTATTTTATTTAATTTTATTTAATTTTTTTTTTTTCTATTGCTCACGTTTAAGTTTGCTACACGAGCTTATTTATGTAAACTATATATACTGTTATTATATACATTTTTTTTTTTAACCCGCTCGTCTCATTTCCCCTGCCATTGACCCTAAAAAATAAAAATATACATTTTATTATCCAACGCTTGACAATAAAATTACAATTTTTTTTTTTTTTTTTGGGGTGGGTTTTTATGTGAATTTAACTATTTTTCTTATATTTTTACTGCTTGGCTGATTTGGTTTATTTATAAGAATTTGTAAGAATAGTGCACCTTTAAGAGTATAGGGAAGGAAGTGATGGGATCGATTTCCGCATCCAGATCTTACATAGTTTAAATCACTTCCCAATTCTAATTCTTATTGTCACTTTGGCTATTTTATAGCTAAATTTAGTATTTATTTGATTACAAAAGGCAGTATATGTTTTAGTATTTCACTATGTAGAAATCGAGCTATATATAGTTTTAATGGGAGTGAAAACAGCTACGGCTGGTAAAAAACTTTTTTACTTATTACTTCATTAATCAAGTCACAGCCCAAAAGAGGTCTTAAAAATATATTCAGTTTATTTCCGAAATCATGTAATATTTTCTTATCCAAATACTTTCCCAAATAAGTTAGAAACAATTTAGTTTTTTAAAACTTGTTGACAATTGTGAATCTTATACTGATTTCGATCCAATTGGAATAAACTAGGAATTCCTAATGAGTTCTGATTAGTTTTGAATGCATAGGTTTTCTCGACAGATGCCGCAAATACCGCTAGAGGGCGCTCTTAGGTATCGCTTTAGTTAATCAATTATAATTCTCTCTCTTTCTCTCCTCATTCGCTTTCTGGGCATCACTTCACGCCGTACAGTCCATTGTGCCTATCACGGATATTCGTCGCCGTTTTTTGCTCCAACTGATCAGTCGAGAGCAGAACTTCACGGCGGCCCTACATTTTGGAGTGCAGCGTTTTGTGCAACCTTTGGTGGATCGCAAGGATCTGATATCACCGAATGATCATCGCACACTGTTTCAGAACATTGATGAGCTTCTACGCATTGCGGAGGACATTCTGGAACAATTGTGTAGCAATGAACAGGATCAAGAACCGCATATGAATTTCGCGTCCCGCGTTTATCTCTCCAAGACGACGGCGATTTGTGCCGCCTATAAGAAGTACTGTAATGGAATCAAACGAGCGGATTGTGTGTTGGTGAACAAGTCTCGACAGACTGGTTCCGAGTTCATATCGTTCATTACCGAACCAGCGGTGCCACGAAAGCGACCGGATCTCACGATGTTCATACATCGACCGTTACAACATTTCCGTGAGATCCTCAAGTTGATGCAACTTTTGGCTAGCAATTGTCACGTGGACACCGAGGAGCATAAGAATTTCAGTACTGTGATCAATGAACTGCAGGCCGCCTATCGAGAGATCACTGTAAGTAGTGGTCTTATGGAACCCCTGGGCGAGGGACGTCCTCTGTTAACGCTACAGGATCTGGAGTCTCGTATGGTGTTCACCAAGTGCAAACCCTTCACTCTGGCCGTTCAGGGCCGTCAGTGGATCTTTGGTGGTGATCTCTCACGCGTCGAGGGACGCTCGATCAAGCCCTATTGGACGCTGCTCTTCAGTGACATCATTGTGTTCGCTAAGGTCAGTCGGGATCGGGTGCTCTTCATCACCGAGGAACCGATTCCCATCGCAAATGTGGTCGACTCCTGCTTTCATATGCGCAAAAAGAGTGAGTGATCCTCTTTGTTTACCCACTCATTTCAATCTTTTAACACTTATTTTCTTATTTGCCTTGTAGCTACTGAGTTCCGTCTGACGGTGGATCCCAACGGACGTCTAGCCGAGAGTCCTACCGGCTACTGTGCTCCTGATTTGACACGCACTCCCAAACGTGGCGCCAGACGTAAGAGTCTTATCCTCCGTGCTCCTTCGCTGGAGCTTAAGGCTGTCTGGCAGAATCTCTTGCAGCGTCAAATGTAAGTCGGCGCTCAGTGTTTACCTTGGTGCCACTTTAAAGTCCTCTGTGGGGTGACTCTAAGGACACTTTTGGGATTACTTTAAGTTTACTGCTTTTGGGGTTACGTCAAGGCCCTTCTTAGGGTGAATTCATGGCCTTATTTGGGGCAATTTTAAGGCTTCTTTTGGAGTTGCTTTATGGTTACTCTCTTTGTTGAATCTTCAAGGCCCTCTTTGGAATAACCGTAAGCTTCCTGTGGGGTTATTTCAAGGGAGTTTTGGGCTTACTTTCATGCTATTTAAGGGTAACTTCTTGACCGACTTAAAACCGTTGTTTGGAGTGACTTACAGACACAATAGTGTCTATCCTATAAGATCCTACCGAACTTTAACCCTGTGCCCTGATTTTCCTGTGAATTATAGCGACCAAACTTGACAACTTTTCTTATTTCTTTTGTAGATTTCTTGTGAATGCCGCTCTAGGATCGACGCCTCTGTCCAGTCCGTTGGATTCACCGGATGTGCTGAACACGTTGGTGCCATTAAGCGATATTGGTATGACCTCCGCATCGATGGGATCGATGAAGCTGCCCTCGCTGGACAGCATTAATCTGAAGCAGCAAAAACAACAGGTGCGTCTCTTTCGCAGTAAGCGCCTGGACAGCGCCGATTCCTATGAGAATCTACAGCGTTTGGCCAGTGCGCTAGTGCCGACACCTCAAGCGGTTGGTCACGCCTCCGCTTCAGGATCTGCCTCCGTTTCCGCCTCTGTCTCGGCAGCGCCGTGCATTACGGCTAGTACACAGACCGCTCAGCACCTGTGCTCGGCATCACTGCCTTCGCGCACTACTTCGCCCGCTCGTGGTCGTGGGCGTGGTCATGCTAGCAGCTGCGGTGGCTCCATGCCGAACGGTGTGGGCGGTGGTGGAGGCGGAGGTGGAGGGGGCACTGGGCTGGCGGGTGACCATTCGCTGCGTCGCTACAACACAAACAGCTCCTGGCTGAGCAGCAGCGCCAGCTTAACCGCTCACACGCAGACACAGACCTCGGCTCAGTCGCTGCCCAGTGCGAGCAGCAAGTGCTTGACAGCCATACCGGAGGTAACCGCTGAGCCGTCTGCGTCGGCGTCGGCACAGGTGGGGCAGGTAGGGTCAATAGGGTCGTCGGTGCCAGTATCGAGTCATGCACAAAAGCTACTCGAGTTCAGTTTGAGTTCGGTGGGACGTTCGTTCATTGACGATTCGTCGCTGGTGACACAACAGGTGTCACTGACCACTCCCGAAACGCCCACGCCGAATATATCACCCAGTTCGCAGGTGTGCAACTCGGATGCCTTCTCTAATGACTTTGTGCCGCCAAAAGCGGCTAAAAATGGCCGTAACGGCAGCACTACCATACCATTAGCCGAATTCGGCGGTTCCTGGGATTTGCTCGAGCTGGATCTGCAGCTGAATGAGGTGAACTTGGATCCGTGTTATGATACGGACGTCGAGGAGTGCATCTTTCTGGGCGATGATGTGGGCGTAGGCGGGGGCGTGAACACTGGCAATCGCCAAACAATTAATGACGACGACGATGAAGACGATGATGATGATGAGGACGATGATAGTGTGGTTGTTGACGATCCTTTTGGCATGCTGCCCACCAAGCCGACGCCGCCGGATTCATTGGATCTGTGATTTGACTTTTGGCTCTTAGCTGAGACGGGAACGCAGAAACGAACACCGACACGAACGCAGACCCGAACACGTACGCAAATACGAACGCAAACGCTTAGCCAGAATTTTTGACAGCCAGAATCAGAAATAGAGCCAGAGCCACGCCCCCTTCTAGCCCGCCACTTGACTCCCATACACACAAACACACTACCACACACGAGCACAATCTTTGAGTAAATGAGCTTAGACAACGAACCCATCTGATCGATCCAAATTGACTTTACTATTAGAAAAATACAGCTCAACTTTGGTTTTCCGAAGTTTTTTATGCCCTTGCAGAGCGTCTGAGTAATCCGTTTCGGTTTCAATTTTTGAATAGTAGTATAAGAAAGTATTCTTTACATACAATTTACTGGGTTTCACAAAAAATAGGGCGATTCCTAAAACGAGCTATGATTAGTTTTCGATTAGTTTTAAACATTGTGCAACGAGTGTCTGTCCATCAACTGGTTAAAGTTTGTTTTAAACAAAATTTAGTAAAACTTAACTAAGCTTTTTTAATGTATTAGGCTTTTCTAGAATTACCTGGTCTGGAAAAGATTCTACCAGATTTGTGTTGTTTGTTATAGTTTACATATATAGTTATATAGTGAACCGATTTTAATGAAATTTGCTCAGTATTTAAAGAAGATTGTTTTTACTGCAATCTGTTGAGTTATAGTGATGCTTTAGCGACATAAACTATTATGGTTGATAAAAAAATAATTAAAAATTTATAAACAAAATATTTCTTTAGAATAAAAAAAAAAAAATAAATAAATTTGTTTAGCAAAGTAAGTAGACAGAAATCGTGGATTATAAGGCATATAACTAATCAGTTGAACTTCCGATATGGATATGGATATCGGAAAGCATATAGATCATTTTTGGGTGTAAAATAATTTCGGGTAATCTGCAAGGGTATAAACATGACAACTGCGAGCTAAACTCTTTTGCGCTCTCTCTCTCTCTCTCTCTCACTGTCTTTCTCTCTCTCTCTTCAAGAAGCTACCTCCCTCTCTCTTTCTTTTTCGCGCTCTATCTGTCTCTCTTTTGCTCTCTCGCCCTTGCACACTTTACTCGAATTGTTAAGCTTGCTTTGACTTGTGCCAAGTTCCAATAATGCTTTTGCCAAAATCCAACAAAAAAAAATTGATCAACTGATCCTACGAATATCTAGTAAGCAAAATGAGTGTGATCTATCTAACGAATGCCTTATCGGGGTAACTGTAACTCAAGACCGAACCTAGACAAATTAACAAACAAAATGAAAAACCAAAAAAATAAATAAATAATAAAAAAAAAATAATAATAAAATGACAAGAAGAAGAAAAGGAAGAAAGAGAACTTTTTGAATACGTGAATACAAGAGTTGAATTGAATTGAATCTTGTGCTGGCATTCGAACTCAAGTCTATTGTATCAAATCGAATTGTACAAATTTTTTAACAATCAAATATGAATTGAATTGAATGGTTTTTTTATATATATACATATATACTTTTTTTTTTTATATAATATATGCACATAGAGCCAATGGATTAATTAAAGTTAGTAAAAATCGCGTATTGCCCATAAATGCATTGAAAAATCGTTTTTAGCTTCCATTTACTCTGATAATTTACTCACTTGTACAAGCAAACTATCGAAAACGACATCGATATTTCGATACTGATAACAATACCGATTTCGATTAATATATAAATATATATACATATATATATTTATATTTATATCTCTTTATTAATATCTTGTACTCATTCTCGTAATCGAATAACCATATTATTCATTCATACAATTTGTTGAATAAAATGGCGATAATGAAAGAGTTGTGTACACATGTTAGTATTTGTGTAGGATTCTAGTTAATATCGTAACTAATTCTTGAATAGTTATTTATAGTTTAGTATTGATTGGTGTAGTCCAAATGTCATAGATAGTCAAATATACACAAACACACACCCACACACACACACATAACCGATAGTCGATCGATAGTTATATATATATATATTCATATAGGCTACGCCGATTTATACACTCGTATTTACATACACACAACCATACACACCCATACATTTATATCGGATAAACCTATTCGTATTAATCGTCTCTATTAATTCGATTAAATTGATTTTGCCAATACCTTTGAAAGTAATACTCAAAAAGTTATATACATACATACATACATATATACAATTGAGAAAACCCAGAAATGCTTCCATTTTGTAGCCAACAAATAAATGAAAAAAGAAAACGTTTAAGAAAAGCAATGAAAAGGAAAATATTGTTGTTATCGTTGTTGTTATATTTAATGTGCATTATATTCATTGTCTAGTCTAATCTAATCTATATACATATATCGATTAGTATGCTCCAATTCGGTCCTATTTAAACTTAAGTTTAAAAAAAAAAAATTAACGCTGCCGTTGCAAAAAAAAATATTTAAATTTGTAGGTTATACACGATTCTTTAGCGCCAATTTGCAATTGATGGATTTGGTACGGTTCTGTGTACATAATATTCCATTCCTGACATATATAGTACATAAAAACATTCATACACATTTATGTATATACATATGTAGTATATGTATATATAACTATATATGTACGTTATATAATCTATGTAACTGTAATTATAACTGTAACTGTAACTGTAATTATAACTGTAACAATCTTTGCTCAGTCTCCGGCGCCAACTCGTATATACTTTATATACATTAATACTATTTTTTTCGATCCAGTCTAACGGGCGACCCTTGAAAATGATATACATATATGTGTATATGGAGTCAAAGTCAATTATTTCCAGTTATGACATGCACTTTGTTGCCTTTTAACATAGTCGTAATACACACCCAAAATTAACACACCCACACACTTACACACACACACACACTCCTTCTAGCTGTTGAGGCTCGCACAGAGACAGTTTCTCTAGAGAAAACCGATTCCTAATGAGCATTTGCATATTGCATATGAAATAGTTTTCTACTTTGTAACTTTTATTTGCTTTTCAGCTGATTCATATCCATTAAATAGTCAAGTTCCTTATTGCAATTACTACTGTACTTTCGTTCATTTTGGCGCAGTGACTTGACTTTAATTTGCATTTTAATTACTTAATGCTACGACGAAAATATCCCTAAAAACATTTATTTAGCGTTGCCTACTTTTAGGCATTTTTAAAACAATTTTGTTAGAAATTGTTAAATAGTTAGTAAACTAAAGAACTTAATTATCAATCTTAATAAATTTAGTTTTTTTTTTTATTATGTACTTTTTTTCTTAGACTTCTTATACAATAATGCAAAAAATACATAAATTTTATTCTAATATATAAATTTTTTGTAATTTTTTTTTTTTTTTAAAAAGGAAAAAACTTTTTTTAATAATCTATATGCAAATGAAGTTAGTTTAGGTTTTCCCAATATCTCGAGACACTGTGTGACCTCAATTGCTACACCGCCCTGTTAGACTGTGTGAGAGTGCTACAAAGATTGATTTGATAAATAAATCGAAGCAACCACAAAACACTTACTCATTCACATTCATGTAGAGGTTGCTTTTGGTCCTTCCATTAAGTCAAATAAAGTATACGCCATGTGTGCGCATTGAGCAAATTTGTTTTGCCGTAGCCGTAGCTTGTAACTCCTATCCACCCCCTCTCATTAAGCTATATACCTATAATGTAATCTCATATATACATATATATAAATCTACACGCAAACATACACACATATGTACATATATTTATGTATGTGTCTTTGACGTATTGTATTGTCCATGCATTAAGAGGCAAGTGACACTCCATGTTACTCGTTACTTGTACTTAGTATGTGTATTTAGGATTGTTTATAACAAAATATTTTTCGATTTACGATTTTATTATGATTATAATTTTATTGACATTTTGCCTACTACTTATGACTAGAGAGAGAATTGAACTAGCAAAATGAAAGTTGATAATATACATTAAGTATGATATTGATGATGATGGTGATGATGATGATGATGATGAGTTTGAGAAACGATGAATAATAAAAACCAAATGATTCTTTGACTAAAAACGCTTGTGATGTTCTTTTTATTTCAATTCCAAAACCAAAAAAAAATACCAAAAAAATAATAAAACAAAAACCAAATACGATTTTCTCCAACTGATAAGAAAGAAAAAAAATACCCACCGAGCACTCACTTTGTAACACTCTGTACGTTGCCCAAAATGTTAGTTATAACCGTTCCGCATATCAAAAAAAAAAAAAAAAAAAACACAAAAGCACAACAAAAAAAAATACCGAAAAACTCTATGCCCGGTTCTGGTTTATCCTGCGTTCAAATTGGTTGACCACAAATAACAAAAGAAAAAAAAAAAAACAAAAACTAAGAAAATTGATCAAATTAAAAATTGTGATGGACTCAATTTTAGTTTTAGTTTAGTTCAATTGCAAAACTTCTTCTGTCGCTTCTTTCATTATATCCAATTCGAATTATGCTTATGTTATCGTTATCGTTATTGTTATCGTAATTTGTGTTGTTGTTTGTTTTTGTAAGCGTTATTGCTGTGTGAACCTCTTAAAGTGCAAGCGTTTTTAATCAAAGATGGCCATCAAAATCGCGAGTTTTTATTGTTTCTGTTGTTTCTCGAAAGCCAAGTCAAAAGCAAAAGCCAAGTCAAAAAAAAATAAGAGCAAACTCAATTCTTGTAAACAAGTCAAAGCTAACTCACAAGACGCATAAATTAATCGCAAAAAAAATAAGAGAAAGAGAGCAATTATTATCGAAAATTACAATCGAAAATTCACAAAATGAGCCCATCACAAATTTTAATTTGCTAGCAACGTCGGGCAGCTGCAGATTCCTCTGTGTGTGTGTGTGTGTGTGTGTGTGAGTGTGTATGATGTCTGTGTGTCTGTGTACGTGTGTCTGTGTTGTGCTGTGTCCTGGTAGTGCTGCTAATGGTGATGGTGCTGGATCTGGGTCTAGGTACGGTTTTTGGGGTTGCCAAATTCTAACCAAGCGTTCTTCCTCTTTTTCCCTCCCACGTGGGGAAATTTTGGAAAAACGCAACTCTTGCAGCAACGGAGTACAGGCCATGGCCATGCCGTGGAGCAAATCGAGCTGTTGATTGATGAGAAATGTCGCATCCTTAACAAGACGGGCACACCCAAATCGAGTGCCCTACATTTGGCCAACTGGATGAAGGGTCAATTGGACAAACAACAGCAACAGGCTCGTCTTGTGGCCATTGCTCGTTCCCAGGAGAATATCACTGCCGATGATGAACAGCTGATCTTCAATAGTGACAGCGAACAGGATGAACGTATCATTTACTGGACCCGTCAGCAGCTCGAGAAGCGTACCAAGGAGCTCAATTTGGCCAAAGAGAATGGTGGACTTTCGGCCAAGCCAAATTTTGGCGGTAAACGGTTAAGCGGTGTCGAAGAGCTCAGCATGAGTGCCGCCTCCGACATTTACTCTGAGGCCGAGGTTGAGGTCGAGGTTGTGCCAAGTCAGATCAGTCAGTCCCATAGCACTACATCGGATAGTCAGGTGAGTGATAAACATATAGCTTCATTTTCATTATGCTAGAGATGGACGTGAAAACATGATTAGTATAAACAGCATTGGAACTAGTTAAGAACTAAGAAGAGCTAGCAAATATTTTCTACAAACAATTATTTGCTGCAACTTTTGTTTGGGGCAATATTTGCTTTGACTACTAAACAGAGGTAAAGCAAATATCTGCCTAAATCTTTGAATTGAAAGCTAACAAAGCTAACAATTTCTAAAATCTATAAAGTACCATTAATATTTCCTCCAAACAAAAGGTGCAGCAAATAATTGTTTAAAGAAAATATTTTTTGGATAAAATTATTTTCAACCAATATAGAAAAGTTGTTTTAGATTGCTCTGTCCCTCGAAAGCATATGATCTTCAGCTGGTTTTTATAGAAAATAATACATCACTAGAAGCAAATATTTGCTACCTTTTTATCTTTTTGGTAGCAAATATATTCTTCGCCCTTTTTTTAATATTTACTTTCTTTTATTGTCTCCTACTTCTGTGAAATATTTGCATATAGTTTTAGGCAAATATTTTTTAGAAAATATTTATAGCAAATATTTTTTTTCGACTTTTATTCAATAATTGCTTTCTAGTCAGAAATTCTACTTTTCTCAAGCTAAAATCAGTTGAAGAAAATAAATTATTGGTAGTCTCAAACTAAATGTTTAACATTTTTATGTAGGGTATTTTGTAGCATGGGCATGCTACAGCCCATCTCTTTTGTGTGTAGTGTGTACTGCTAGAGCTTGTATTTCTTTGTTTCTTTTTTTGACGGTGCTTAGATTACAGTACGCTCGAGTCCCATTGTGCTTGACAAGCTGGCGGTGTGTCGCCATTGCCATAAGAATTGCCAGCAGAGCGCCCCAGGAAGCCGGGGATCAGCTGGTGCCGTTGGCTCTGGGGCAGGTACAGCTGGTGGTGGCGGCTCCATGTTGTGCAACTCACTGAAGGTGCAACACAGTCAATCGTCACCAAATCGCTGCTGTAAGCTTAATGGCAATGGAACTGGAACTGGAGCCGGAACTGGTACTGGTACCGGAACCGGAACTGGTACCGGAACTGGAACCAGAGCTGGAACCGGCGAAGGCAGCGTGACTAGCGTAACCAGCATGTCCAGCAGCACCATCACCGGCGAACTGTCCTCAAAGGTAGTCGCTAGCAGTAGTCGTCGCGAAACCGGCGACACCGAAAGCGATGTGGCCCAATTGATAACTGATGAATTGTCGCTATCCCAATCAGAGGCGACCGACGACAGTGTCGGCGCCATGCCCAACAGCAGCAGCAGCAGCGCCATCGCCGACGCCAAGCTACGAGTTATAGAGCAGCCACAATCACAACAACCACAGCAACAACAGCAGAAATCACAGCAGAAACCACTGGCCAACGGTCACTGCACCAGCTACATTTCAGCAACCGCCACTGCATCCGCCACCGCCACCGCATCCGCATCAGTTTCAGCCACGACAGCAGTAAATGTTTCCGCTTCCGGCTCGCCAAAGGTACAACCGCAACCGCCGCCGCGGCGCACGCGAATTGTGGCACATAGTAGCCAGGAGCCGGCAGGTGCACGTGCCAATCAACAGGTGAAAACAGTAGTCACCATCACGGAAACAGCGAGAATTATGCGTAGCAGCGATCGATCCGTGGCGGGTTCGAATCCGAGCTCTTTAACCAGCTCTCCGGCGAAATACGCCGCTTGTCATTGCCGTTGTGCACCGGAGGATTTCGCGCAGCAGCAACTGGGGCCAGACAAGATGGAGCACCAGACCTGTAAGCTGCTGGAGTCGCCCAAGCAGAAGGCCACGGCGGTACAGCGTCAGGAGGATGATCAGTTGTCCCTCATGCTTATAGGACTCGCACAATTTGCACCGACGATTAAGTTGTGCGGTGGCGTCGAGACGCGCACAAAGCTTGTGCCGAAGGAGGTGAATCCTACGATTGCCGTAGTACCGCCTACTCCGGATGCGGTGCTGACTAAGACCAGCACACATGTGTGGGACAACAGTGGTGGTACGAGTGCTACTCCCTCTGGTGGACACATCACTACAGCGACCACATCGACGACCACAGCGAAGCAGCCGAGGCAGGCAATCATTGAGAATATACCGGAGGATTCATGCGATGAATCGCCGTTGGAAGAGGAGCCACCCTACAGACCCATGAGTAATGCTCTCCGACGCTTTGGCACCATGTCCAGCCTGGAGAAACTGCCCTCAGATGAGCAAGACGATCAGGATTTGGAGGCATATGCGCAGAACGGTCTTAACGAGGCGACAGAGGCCAAAAATGATGACGATAATGATGCCGATAACGATGACGATAACGATGACGATGATGATATCGATGCGGATGACGAGGACGCCGATATCGATGGCGATGACAAGCCCTTGGCTGGCTGTTCCAGTGGTTCGCTCACCAACGGCGACGTCCTAGCCAGCGGTGCCTGGACCAATCGTGCTGGTGCCTATGTCAGCGACAAGATGTCCTTTTTCGAGGAGTCCCGGGCATTTATCGACAAGTATCTGGGCCGTTGGAATGCCAATGAACAGCAATCGGCCCTGGGGCAATCGAATCAAACGGCCTCCGAGACCGATGAACAAATGGATGAGTGCACCTCGGGTGCCACCTCCGGAGAGGAGGTCTGGGGCACGCCCACCAGCGGAGGCGATAATGATGACCTGCAATTAATTAATTCGGAAAATACACATTCGGTAAGTAAATATGAAACTTTGTATCACTAATCTAAAATCCAGAGTTTGTTTTCGATATATGATATGATAAATAGGATCCAAGAATTTTTGTTTATTGAAGACTTCTTACACATTAAGCCGAATAATAATTTATTGATTGAATATTCAAATGATTATTTTATATAGAAGTTTTCTTACTCAATAAAATGTTAAAAATAATACCAGAAAGACACAATAAAAAAATGTCTTTAAAATAACATACTATCATTATATTAAGAGAACTATTTTCATTCAGATTAATCCATCTTAATATGAACTTAATGCCAAACCCATTTGGGATTTATTATTCTATGAAACGAAGAATCTTTTAAGATTAAAGTTCAAACAACAAGATTAAGATTAGATAAGATTCGATTAAAATTCCTTAGATAAAAGTAAGTAAAGTTCTTTTACTTAGCTTTTCCAGACTTTAAAGTTTTATTAATGATTCGAATTTTTAAGATATGTATACACTCTTCACTATATGCTATGTATTAGTTTATTAATTAATTCATACTTTACTAAAACTAAATCAATTTTTTAGTTCTCGACTATATATTTCTTATCAGTTTGTTAACCGATCCTTTCGCTACTAAAATCTGTTACATTTTTTAGTCACCCACCAAGTCGAGCACCTCATTGAACGATGATGACGACACGGAACTGATGATGGATGAACTACTTATGGCACCACCTATGACGGCTAGTACCATACGAGGATTGCTGCCACGGTATGTGAATGAGTCAGGGAAGAGTTGCTACAAATAGATCCTAGCTATCCTAGTGATATTAGTTTAGAATACAATATAATTTGAAAATTAATAAGCTAAATTCAAATTAAAATCCAAATTCAAATTAAAATCGAAAATTCAAATCAAATGTAAAGCTAAAGATAGAATTTTTAAATTTTAAGTATTTAGTGATACATATATATATATGAATATTTCTTCTTCTTTTATATGTTCTTTTGGATTACTCCGTAGTTTTTACAGGTGTTTCTTTCGTTCTTTCGTAACTCTATCCACACGTAAATCCCGTCAATCATTTGAACTCAATTCGCTGTCCATTGTATCGAGACTAGTTTAGAGTAATTACTACTAATAATACTACCCAAAAATCTTATATATACCTATATATAAATATATCATCTTGGGTTAGCTTAGATCATATATAAAGATACTTGACCTATGAGACAGACTTACATACCGTCCGTACTGTTAAATTATTTGTGGTTTAATATTTTAGTCTCTAATCATCTTTGTAGAGTAATATCATAGCTTAATATAATGCCAAAAGCATAACTACATATATCTATATCTATCGTTAAAATCGTGTATAAAACATTTGCTCAAATCAAAATTTATATCATTTATGCCATCAATACAACAACAACTACAACTACTACTACAAAATCAACAACAAAAAACACAAAAAAATCAAAACAATTCGTAACATTCCATAACGTATATCGTATATCGAATATCGTATATCGTATATATCGAAACTTGTAATGCTTAGACGCCGTCTTGAGCCGCTGTTTGAGGAGGAAACTGAGAGTGATGAAGAGAAAACCCAACAGGATAGCGATGACATCAAAAAGGTGGGTCGTATTTAGAACAAGACAACTCTCAAAATACCCTACAATTCGGCCAGCACTGCACAGCACAGCACTTATTTGAACACAGCACTTTTAATGCTCTTATTACAACTACGTTCAATTTTCTGCCATCTGGTATGGCAATCCTGTCAAGTATATATTTCACACAAAAACGTTTCGGAAACGCCGAAAACAAAATACTCTCGCAGTGGCAACTCTAAACGATAAAAGTTTCTGTTCCGATAACTGTCATAACCTCAAACCGTAACCTGTCATAACCTCAAATAAAATAAAAACAATTTCCACTGCAAGAATATTGTTTTTAAAAAAGTTGCTTACAAAGTGTGCTGCATGCCTTGTTGTCAATCAATCAACCAATCAATCATTCAGTTAATCAATCAACTGAAAATTGATTTGATCGGTTTTCTGTTATCGATTTTTATTGGTTTTTCTTTGTTCTTTTTTTTTTCATATGCTACAACAACAATAAAATCAAATCAATTCAAATCGACAACAACCATAATTTTGAAAATGCGTCATCTGCTTGATCATCATCATCATCAATATCTCAATCAACATCTACATCACCATCAATCAAATCGAAACCAAAACCAAAAACAATACCAATTCAATCCCCACGAATTAATCCACACACATTTGTACTACATCAACTAACATTTTTGGTGTTAACTGTACTTACAAACTTGCTTAATTCATGTTTAAACATGTAAATTTGATTGTTATTTTGTATTATTGTTACTATATAATGTTATACCTAAAACTTGTTATATATGTGTGTGTGTGTTTGCGTTTGTGTGTGTGTGATTTATGTGTGTATTTAGAAAGTTGTAGTGAAATTAGTGAAGCTTTAGCCAAACCTGCAATACTGCGAGCTCATAAACATCACACGCCAGGACAGAGACCCACAGATCGATTGACAATGATATGAGATCAGATAACGAGTCGATAATGTTATCGTTCTTGTTATCGACAACGCTATCGCTATCGATAAACAAATTCAAGCAAAAACGTCAAACAAAACAAGTAAAATTAAAGAAATTAATCAAGCAATCAATCAATCAATCAGTCGAATCAATCACAAATCACATGAAATGCAAGCAGAAGGCTCTATCAAAACCAGAATTGATTAGTTGAATTCTATTCCAAACAATTGGTAGGGGGAAGCAACGACAAATGGCCACTACCTAAAGGATTTGGCTGGAAGTTCAAGCGACGAGGCAGCCCTGGAGAAGAGGGAACCGGAACCGGAACCGGAACCGGAACTGGAGTCGGAACTGGAACAGGAACCGGAACTGGAACCGGTGCTGAAACCGGTACGGGAACGTGTAGCGGAGCGACACTACAGCGAGGATCGCTTGGAGCTGGCTACCGGAGTGCTGGGGCCACGCCCACTGCGAAAACCTTTGACTACTACCATGCTATTGCCAACCACGGCTATCAGCTCAATGAGCCACGAACCGAATCTCAGCCAGAATGCAGTTATAGCACTACCACCACCGCCAGCGGGCTCATCCTGCGAGTATCTACTCGAACAGCGGCCATCTGTGATCACAGCCACGACAACCGCATTGAAGCCGACGCCTACAACGAACGCATCGGGAATGAAGCTGATCACGACAACAACATCGACGACGACGATGACGATGACGACGTCAATGATGATGACGACGACGACGATGACGATGACGAGGAGTACGGTGACGCCAATTACGCCGTATACGGTCAACAACCGTTCACAAGTGACGACGGCGAATCGAGTTCCCTCATCGACTACTACAACAATCAGCAGCGGGAGCGACACTACCAACAACGGCGTCAGAGTCACCGTCAAACCACCGAGATTTATACCACCACCGCCGCCACCGCGTCGATTGCTACTCACGCAGACAAATCTCAACGCTGCAGCGGACAAAGCGGTACGTCAATCAATCAATCAGTCAATCAATCAGTCATTTTGGTTTATTTTTTAGAATTATTTTTAGGACTAACTACAGATACGACTGTAAAAGACCCCGTACTCATTCTGGAGCAATCATGTACACCAATATCACATAATTAAAGTGATCAATATATACTGAGTTTATGCTTGTATTTTAGCTAAAGCTATAAAGACAAAGTTATTCGATCTTTGTTATATCTAGACGGGGTACACTAAACGGTACTTTATTCACAATTTGATTGAGATCTCTCAAGTTTTTACCGTATTAACCTTTAAAGGTATTTTACAAGGTATTTAAAGTCAAGCTAAATACATAATGTATAAGTTTGGTTAAGTTTGCTCAATAGACATTACAGTTTTCGATCCATAAAACTGATATTGACCAATTTTTCCTTTGTGTACTATAAGCATTATTTGCCAATCTGAATCAAATTTAATCACGGTATAGTTATGAGTACCATGA
The DNA here is from genome assembly GCA_018903735.1 of Drosophila cardini. NCBI lineage: Eukaryota > Metazoa > Arthropoda > Insecta > Diptera > Drosophilidae > Drosophila > Drosophila cardini. Next base: position 3,183,843 of record JAEIGM010000012.1, on the reverse strand, counting down.
CTTTATATATTCTTACCGATATTGGCCTAGATTAGACGGCTATATGTTATAGCTTCTATTGGCCAGTTCCGTCGAAAATTTTTCATTCCCAAAGAAAAATGGAGGGTTCAACTAAATTCACACATTATGTATATATCGTGGTTATATAAACCCTTCCCAAAATTTGTTCTTGATCAAACAAAGCTTTCTTTAGTGTTCGGAGTACAGGGTCTTTTACAGTTTACTCGCACGACTGTAGCTTTTCTTACATATTTCTGATAAGCCCAATATTAGTCTGTACATCATTTGAGCACAGGCTTCCAAACAAACTAATCTCGTTTTGTTCCCTGCAGCCACCTCCAAAAAGATCTGGCGCTACTGCTGACAGTGGCTCCTCGGCGGCTGTCGTCGACGCCGCCAGCGCTTCGCCCACAATCGTTACCGGGTCAAGGACAACGCCTGCGAGTACCAAAATCTCTGCACCATCAGCGGGACGGGCGGTGACGTCAGCAGACCAAAAACGCCCATCGTCAACGATAATCGAGACCTCCCTATTGGGAGCCGCAGTACCGCAGCCCGTCTCAGTCACTTCATCAGCAACAGTCTCGAGGATGGTAAAACCGAAACGAGCGAACATCCCACAGAGCAGCCAAGCTGCAGTGGCGCCAACGCCACCGCCAGTGGCACCGCCCGTCCCGCAAGCGATGGAGGCGAAGGAGACGAAGGGGAGCACAGGCGGAGGAGCTTCGGTAGTCGCTGCCCCAACGCCCCACGTTGGCTGCGGCTTAAGTCCAAGACTGGAAATGCGTTTGGCTCTCAACCACGACATTCTCGGGGACGAGGACTTGATCTGCTACGAGCCTGGTCCAGATCTAACAACTATTCTGGGGTAAGACGGGCTCATCACTTAAGCCATTTTAAAAGCAAGAGGCCTGATTCTATAAAATTTCCCACGAAAGTGTCTATAGCAAAAGCCGTTTCGCGTTTAGATACAAATCAGAAAAGAATAGTTTTTAAAACCCCTTTTTGGGATTTATCTTTGATTTTGATCTGGTCCACATCCAATATGATAGGAAGAAATCCTTTTAAATGTTCCCCCAAAACGAAACCTTTTCGATTTTTTTTTGCCCAGCACTTCTCATTCTTGAAGTACCACAATCGATAACTAATAGATTGATTTGCTTAACAACAGGCACGACCTCTCCACATTTCATCGTCTGACGGGTCGAGATTTATTGAGTCGTTCAGCCACGAACCGGGTGCAGCCAAAAGAGGCTGTCATATCGTACTCTCAACAACGCAACTCCAAGATGGACACACCGACGGTGAATCGGCGACCACCTCCCGCGGTCTCCGCAGCCTCCGGTCAATCCGGGCCGAGGAGTCGCAGCAGCAGCAGCCACGGCAGTCGAAGTCCAAGCGTCGCTGGTTCAGTTCGTGCCGTCGTCGATCGACAACGCCCGCATCCAAATCAAAATATATGGAACAGTTCTGTATCTGCGGCTCGAGTCGCCGGCGGGAGCGGAAACGTCGCCGACAACAGCATAAATTACAGCAACAACAGCGGAGGGAGCAAATTAGGAGATCTGGAAATCTTAGCGAGACGAGAGAAGATATATTGCATGTCTCAATTGAGGAGTGGTTGTCAAGTCAGGGCGATATCCGAGACAACAACGAGAATCCCAGTGACAGTATCAATAACAACAACAGCAGTAGCAACCAATACCGCCAGCACCAACACCATCACCGCAACAACAGCAACAGCAACAACAACAATGACGATGACGACAACGACGATGACAACGAGACACGATTATTCCTTGACAACGAGCCGAGCAGCAGCAGCAGTCTCTCTGACGAGGACGATGAGTACTACTTCGATGGATGCAGCGTTATCCACAGCCAGCACCACAGTAATACCAACAGCAACAGCAATAACCTCAGCTAGAGCCACAACGACTGAAGCGTGCCTCGAAACGGAGGCAGGTAAATCAAACCGTCTGTAAGTACGGCCAGTACAGTTTTCCTACTTAGAACGAAATAAATCTTTTTTTAAGATTAGAATTTCATGTTCTCAAAACAATTGTTAGCTTAGCATCGAAGCAAATTTTTGCTATAAATCATTCAAATATTTGCTACCAATCGAAGCAAATATTTGTTAATGGAAGAAAATATTTGCTTCTACATTTTTTTCTATCAAAATTTTGGCTTAAAATGATTTGCTAGATATTTACTAGTCGAAATTCAGCAAATTTTTGCTGGAAATAGAAGAAAATATTTGCTATAAATCAAATAAATTATTTGCTTCTAAAAACTTATCAAGTGCTTTGTCAAAAGAATGTATTTCCTAGCTGCTAGTGCAAAAACACATTAAATATTTGCAGCAAATAAAAGAAAATATTTAATATAAATTAAACAAAGTGATTTAAATGGAAGAAAATATTTTCAAAGCAATATGTATCCAAACAGTTTGCTAAAAATAATTTGCTGGCCTATTTACTAGTCAAAAAATACAGCAAATATTTTCAACAAATAGTAATTAATTTTTTCTAAAAAAGATAGAAAATATTTGCTTTAGCATGTTATATGAAAAATATTTGCTATAAATGAAATTGTTGCCAGTCGAAAAATGCATTTTATATTTTCAGCAAATAATTTTTGTAGAAAATATTTGCTTTAACACCAATAACTGTAGTTTAGAGCTAGTGTGATTGCATCAGTACAAGTGTATGGCCGTCGATCACTCTAAATTTACAACCGGATTTTCATGCTCATTTTTACTTCCATTTTTAGCATAAATTTTATCAAGCGCCGCAACTCTGAAATAACCGCCAGCAGCAGCAGCAGCAACAACAACATTGACAGCAGTTGCAACGAGCAGCCGCAGTTGATGTTGCAGCTAAATCCGAGCAATAGTCAGAGTGGTCAACTCCTAAGGCAGTCACCGGATGCCGCGGACATGGCTCAAATGTCACCGCGCAAGGACAATGTGAGTGCCACAAAATGGGCATAGAAATTAAACACTTTTAGCTTTAAACATTACATTTCATTATTTGGAATATTAGTATATAAGCATAAAATATTTAAAATTGTTATCAGACAATATTTATGTAGTTTGAAAATCCGTACCTGAGCCATTGATTTTATATACGGCTTAAGATTATTCGGGACTACACTACTTCTGAAATCAATTTAGAATGGTTTTAGACCAGAATCCTGGATTTTAATCACGAAACTTATTTGCTTTGCTTTGGTAAAGTACAGAGTCTTGACCAGTCTGTCAGGCTAACATCTTCTACCAGTTTTCTTAGCAAATCAACCAAAAAAAAATTTTTCAAAAATATTTCTTTTTTGATTAGTTTTGGGTTCAAAATATCGTCAATACTTAAACCGATCGAAACAAAACATTTATTTTTCACTAAATTTTCTACCATTTTCTATATTTTTCAGGACAAACCCTCGCTTAATCGCCGCCTGTGGAAGCAAATCACGAAACGAAGACGCACCAACTCCGTATCCCAGATTGTCGCTGGCTAAGGCATTATTTTACCTCGCACTCTTGCATTTGCACATGCACTCGCTCGTTCTCCTTCGCTCTTTCTGTCCGCTCATGGGATTTTAAGCTTGAGATTAGTGATGTAAAACGGTAGCCAAATATCGATGTTTTATGTGGAATATCGATAGTATCGATAAGGATATTCCGAGTTAGAAGTAATTTCGATTTTTTTGAATACATCGATAACTATTTACGTCACCAGTAGAGATACAACCGAATCTGTGTCTGTATTTACCAGTGTGATATTTGCCAGCGTAGTGCTTTCATTAAATTCTGTGTCTAGCATTTAGTTAAGTCATAGTTTTAGCTTAATACTTATCGAAATATCGAAAAATTTTGCAAAAAATCGAATACACATTTTGGTATTCAGCAAAAAGAAGAAATTTATCAAAAAAGTGTTTAAAACTAAAATTTCGAACTGTATTTTTCTGCACTACAGAAAGTTCGAATTGGAAATCTATAAAATCGAAATTATTGAAAAGCTTTTTAGTAAAAAAGTAAATTACGCTGTAATTTTAGTGGGTTATTTTTTCACTAAACTTTTATTAATACTGTATAAAGTATTGCGATCTTTGCTGTAAATACTAAGAAAACTATTTAAGTAACTTTAGTTGAGCAAAGTTGCATGAAGTTGACGAAATGAATAACTGATGAAAACTAATGAAAACTAATGAAAACTGAAAATTCAAGAGAATATTTAATATTAACGCTAAGTTTTTTGATACACGGAAAATTTGTAGCTAGTAAAATCCATAAACGAATGAAGCTAACGATGTTGCTGATGATAATAACGATAACGATAACAATGATGCTACGTCCAATTGCGTCCAAGTCCTAACGGGACTCCTGCCAATCAGCTACGGGGCTACAAAATTGCTAATTATTGTGCAATAGCCAAAAAAAAAAAAGCTAGAAACTTTATGAAAACCAAAAACAGCCAAAGGAAAATGGGACAACGAATGAGAAGAATGTTTCCAAAAACAAAAACAAAAAAATAATAAAATTACAATTCACATGAAGAAATAAAATGCACACTCACACACAGACATACACACACACAAAATCGAGCCAAAAATAGAAAGAAGAAGAAAAAGTAAAGCATATGAAATATGTTAAGACCATTTTCTTAGTGAAAACTCGAGCGAAATAAAACCGTTAACACATCGGTAGCAAGTCAAATTAGTTTAGAATTCACACGCAGGATTAGCCGGTGTAAGCGGGGCTTTTAAATTTGATTATTTCAATTTTCAATTAACAATGAAATTGCCTTACATAAACACTTTAACATTAACATAACATTAACAGTAACATTAACATAAACACTTAAGCATAAACATGAACATGAACTATTTATTGTATTTGTAGCTAAACTTTATACATTTTATGGCATTTTGCAACTGTCATTTGTCCACTAAAAATTACATATAGTATATTAATAAAAACTAAAAACTAACAAACAAAAAACAATAATTTTAATAATTCAAAAATTTGCAAAAAACGTTAAGTAAACAAGAAAGAAAAGTACAGTCGAGCACGCCCGACCGTAGAATACTCTCTGCATTTTATTCCCGATCATCTTAATAAAATCGGTATCCTAATATATCAATTGATACTTGCAACAAAACACGTTGAAACAAAAACATCTGATTGTATGTATAGTATACACACACATATACATTTGACATTATATGTATGCACGCACATATGTATGTGTGTATATGTAATACATACACAATTGGTTGGCACAGCCAGCATTCGCGGGCAGCGCTGTCGCTATAAAGCAGCGAAAATGTTCGCTCACGTGTTTGTATGTTTCTATCTCGCTTGCACACATGCATTGGCATTGCGTTCAATTATCAACTTTCTTACATGTCTAGCTCTTTTGTTTATTGTCCGATTTAGATGCAACTTTCAGGATAGTTTAATATATTTTGTCTTCAAACGAATGTGAAATAACAATACTGTACGATAAGAACATATGCCTTAAAATCGGCATTGAAGTTTGCAAATTATTTTATTTCTTGTGGGAAAAGGGGCGTGGCAGTCCAAAAATTTTTGATGACAATACAATTATGCCGTCTCTAGGAACCTGCGTACCAAAATGGGTGTTCCTAGGTGCCATAGTTACTGAGATATTCGCCTAAAACATCAATTTTTTACGAGGTGTTTTCAGTTTTTTGCACATTGTGGGCGAACGGGGCGTGGCATCGAAAAAAAAGATTCTTGTATTGACTGACTTAATATCGAGTCGATAGAGACCAAATTCAAACTTGTAGCTCTTACCATCTCTGAAATCTGTTTGTTCATACGGACAGACAGACAGACAGACAGACAGACAGACAGACAGACAGACAGACGGACAGACGGACAGACGGACATGGCTATATCGACTCGGCTTGTGATGCTGATCAAGAATATATATACTTTATGGGGTCTGCCACGCCTCCTTCTGCCTGTTACATACTTTTTTTTTTGCACAAACCCAAAATACTCTCTCTTGCAGAGAGTATAAAAACGTGTTTGTAGTTGCGGAATAAAAATCAGTATAAAAAATTAAAACAAGAATAATCAACTACAGCAAAAGAAAGTTTTAAAAATTTCAATTTTTTGTCTTTAAGTAATTTTTAAATTGATCTAAAGTTACGCAGATACAGATACAGTATCTGCTGGAATAAGATGAAAAAGATGCTGAGACTTACAGCAAATTAACGAGATGTTTATCGAGTATGTAAATGCATTTTGTAGTTTATTTCACATTGAAATTGTTGAAAGCTTAAACAAAATTATACGAAACTTATGAAAAATTAACAAGAAAAACAATGAAACGACAAAAAATGATCAAGTACATTTATCAGCTTTAATAGAAATTCTAATTAAAATTACATATGTAGTTATATAATGGACACACACACACACACACACATACACACATATACATATATAGAAAATATATATACAAGATCGAACTATTAGGCATTTATCACTTTTAATAATTAAGTAATGAACAGTTAATGCATTGTTTAATGCATTAAATTGAAAGTGTGAATGTAAATTTTAAATGTGAGAATGTGACCCATTCGTACTCTCTCCCCCCAAAACTTTCAAACAGCAGGGAGCATAACTTTTCAAAGTCACACACTAATTTTACCGTTAGTTTTCTTTTTCAATATTTCTCACATTTAAAATGGACTCGTCGCAAGTATGTATACTTGAAAAAAATATAAAATACTTTGTAAAATCAAATGAAAATGAAAAGATTTTTGAAATTGAAATATAATTAAATACTTACATCTAGGATGGAATATTTATTCACATAAACATTTTTTCATTTAGCATTTGCATTTTTTTCTAGATTTTTTTTTTAAATATAATTATTAGAACATTAGATTGTAAAATAATAAAGTTAGTAAATTGAATTGAATTTTCCTCTTGAAATTCAACACTAAATTCAATAATTTGAGTGAAAAACGAAAAACAAAAACAGTAAAACTTGAAATAAATTCAACTCAAAAATAAAAAATTTAAAACCAAGAAATTTGTGTTTTTCTTTACCACTTATGATTAGTGATTTCATCTTAAAAGTTTTTCTTCTCAAAATCAATAGTTACTGCAATACCCTATACTTGTTCTATACTATACGCTTATATAATATATTTTTCCCGATTGTTTTTAAGTACGATCGCTCATCGAAGGCAATGGGAATCAAATATTAGTGCATTCTGTAAATTCTATTGTTTCCACTGATCGAATGTTTTTTTTTGTCTTTTTTTTTATAGTTGGTAGTTAAATGCAGTAATCATCATATCCGGCTACACGGGCATTTCAATACGAAAAAATCGGAAATAGAAAACAAACGTGTAAACCGACTGTAAAGACCCTGTACTTTCTCAATGATCACAAATATCAAAACACCCTTCCATTTTAAACATAGATTTTTGATTACTGTGGTTCTTAACTTTTGGCGAAAATGAAATAAATCAAAAATAATAGGACATAGGCGGACTTTCTATTCAAATCCTATTGGGCAAAGCGGCATAGCTACCTATATCGACTCATCTGTGGATACCAAGAATATATACTTACATATACTTTCTGAGTTCGATCAAGGCACCTTTAACTTTTTACTTGCACGATTAACCTAATAGACTTCATTACTCCATTCAGGTACAGGGGCTACAAATAAACTGAGCTGAAATGCATGATTCTGATTGCACATCGCAACGCCAGCTTGAAATGGTAACAATAGCAATGGCAAACCGAAATGCACGACCGGTAGTTACTCTGTACTAATTGCATTTATTTATCATTATAAGACAACCTATAAATATTTAAGGTTAAAGGGACTATTTAAGGTTCACGTGGAATTAATACTAATGAATGAATTGTATCGTAGACTTTACAGAAACTGATTCAACCCAGTTTACACAGTTTCTTTGTTCACGAGGTATGCAAAAAATGCAAAAATGAAAAAAAGAAACAAAAACAAAACCAATTAATTGTCAAGCCCAACCTCCAGCGAGGCTTCAGCCCTGGCTACAGCCTAGACCTGCAGTCTCTGTTGCTGTCGTCGTCGTCGTCGCTGTCGGCAGTTACTGTGCCGTTTGGTGCGTGTAGAGTGAAATGCAGTTTTGAAGCGTGCCTAAGAGAAAGAGAGTGAGAGCGGGAGAGAGTGCGCTCTTTTTGGGGTGTCGTTCAGCAGCTGTATACAGTAGTTAACACTGCGTAGCGCTTTCGAGAGAGAGAGAGAGAGAGAGCAAGACCCCGTTGTCGCAGTCGCTACTGCGCTCTGTCACAATCGCAGCTGGTGCTACTGAGCTTTGGCCGGCTCAAAGCTTCGATCGCTCAGCTGTGCACGCTCAGTGTGAAAACGAGTTTCGTTGCGAACGGTCGGTTAGCGCCAGTCGATGCCGCAAGTTCGCAGTTTCGTGGCCCTAAAGAATTTCGCAGCCTCTGCGTTTATGCATGTGTAATAACTGTATGTTTATGTGAGTGTGTGTATGCGTGTGCTTATGTGTGAGTTGCGCCTGTGCATTGTTTATTTACATACATTACATGTTTTCCATTTGGCGTTTTAATTGGGCAGCAGTGAGTGCAATTGTGTGTACCGTGTGTGGGCAGCCGCTTAGTAAATATTAGTTTTCCTTATTTTCATTTTTTCTAACTTTTTTTTTGTGTGTGCTTTCCCAAAAAAAAATCAAATAAAGAGAAAGAAAATTGCACTTGTGTGTGTGTGTTTTAAGCTGCATGTGAACTAACAGGAAACAACGAGCAATTAAACAAACGACGTTGACGTCGTCGTAGTCACCGTCGCAGTCGCAGTCGCCGTCGCAGTTAGAACCATGGAGCCCAAGACTCGCTAATTGAGGTCGACGCTAGGTAAGTTGTGATCTAGCTTATTGTTGTTGTTGCTGCTTCCGTTTGCCAGCGTCAACATTGAAATTCACTTACAACACCAACAATTGAGATCGCAAAGTGCGCTTCACTTACACATGTAGATACAAAGATGCAAAGATACAAAGATACATAGTTACATAGTTACATAGATGCAAAAATGCATAGAAATATACATTGCACATATGTGTGCATGTGTGTGTGTGCCTGGCTTTCTGCACTACGTACAAACGGTAAATAATGCCGGTGCTCGCACTCGCAATCCGCCCGTAACTCTCCAAACTTAAAAAAGAAATAAAATTGCAGCACGCACAGTGGCGCAAACGCTATTTGCCAAATAATAAATGCCAATAAATGTTAAAAAAAAACAACACCTATAATAAAATAATAATTTTTTTTATCTAATCCAAATAAACTGAAGTAAAATTGACTGGTATTTTTAGTTTTATTTAAAATTATACTAAATAGTCTCAAAGATGATAGAACTTGGTAAAATAACATTAAATTTGTTTTTTGAAAATCGACAACTTTTTTCCAGTGTGAAACATTTAAAGTAAATGTTAAATTTTTAATTGAACACATTTGAAAAATGAATTGTAATTTTTGCTTTCAAAAACTGAAGCATTTATCTAACCGCTTTTTGGGGCACAGGAAATATTAATGACCATGGCCACAGTGCAGGCTGTTTTGGCACCACTGTGCGTGGCAAATGCGGCAAATCAAAATGACAGATAGATATGTAGCTGCAACTGCAGCTGTGTTTAGTATCTTATGTGGTATATAAAGATAGCTTTTGTAGCTGCCGCTGCCGCTGCTGCTGTTGCTGTTGCTGCCAGTGAAAGCAACATCAAATCTGCGTCTTCTGTAGCTGTATCTGTATCTGTATCTATATCTGTAGCTGAAGCTGTATCTGTATCTGTAAGTTTATTGTTATTGTCAAGACTGTTGCTGGGTGAGAACTTGACTGCTAGCATTCCATCAGTTCCATCATCTGTGAGCCATCAACGTTAATAATTATCTAACTATCTGGCCGCATAACAATCTATCTTTCTATCCATCTATCTATGTATCTACGTATCTGATGCCACACAAAAGCCGCAACGGAAACGCGCCACTTGCTTTAAGATCGTTTTAGTTTTTTTCTGCTTCGGTTTTTTCTTAGTCGTCTTGTATCTTTAAGTCAATCAGCTGGCTTAAGGTCAAAGCACAGCTGCTAAATGCATATAAGCACAAATCTTAAAAACTGAAACAAAAAAAAGATACACATACTTCAAGATACTTGCTACAAAGTAATTCACAACAAGTTTTAGATTGAAACAAGTGCAAAAATCTGTTGCAAAAATTTATTAACATCAAACTGGTTGGCACCCCCCACTCCCACTGGCCCACCCCCTTAAGCCCCGCTGCTTAACAGTTTATTTAATTTTGTTTCTTTTTATTTTTTTCTTGTGTGTTTCTTTTAATTGAATCTCGTAAAAAAATCAAACTCCAAACGCAATCACAATAAATGAGCAAAAATAAAAAAGCGCCGACAAATAATGATAATGACGTTGTGATCATGATTACGATGGGCCAATCTTGATTGAGGATGATCATTGGGAACTTGAAAACTTCTCACTGTAAATTCACAAATCAAATGATAAATAAAAAATGCGTTTGTTTCGGTTTTTTCTTCAAATTCTCTTCTTTTTCCGTTTTTTTTTTTTTTTGGCAATATTTTTTGAGTGTAGGACAAATCAGAGTTGAATTGATAAACTGGTTTCTTGTCAGTTTATTGAATTTTATGTTATTTTTTTCTTTCTTAAAATTGTTGTTATTTTAACGTTTGCTACTTTACCGACCGCTTCTTGCTTTTGTCAACAGTAATTTCAATAACAAAAAAAAAAAAAAAAAAATACAAGATGATTCTCGGAGCATGCTCATAAAAGCGCTCAAGGTATTTGACCCAAGACTTTAAATTGAGAACGACGCAAAAAGCTCACATTATGTTCACAAGATCGAGCAATACAAGCCCAAAGCCCAGAAGGCAACCCTAACCCTAACCCCAACCCCAACCTCAACCCTAACCCGTAACTCTAACCCCTTTGTTGTTCTGCTTCTGCTTTTTCCTCTTTACTTTTTAGCTCAGCTTATTCTGAACTAGGTGAAAAGATTATAGTAGAACGAATCGACTATAAAATACCCTGTTCTTATTTTGGATCAAGAAATTCGGGGAATTTTTATTCATTTTACAAAGAAATAGTTCTTCGATCCTAACAAAACTCGTTTCAGACATATAAAATAACACTAAATATATAATGTGTGATAAAATATATATATATATAAATATATATATAAATATATATAAATATATAATTGGTGTATTTTAAATACCAACAAAGATTTTTATACTTTAAACAGATTTATGAAGTACGTTATTACGAAGGAGTAAGAGGGCGTGGCAAAGTTACAAGCTATTAATGTCTGAAACATTAATGCACTTTCTTAACAAACTTGATGACTTTACCTCTTATAGTCTTTGAGATTCAAGCATTCAAACGGACATATCCGACTGTTAATAATGATCAAAAATATATATACAATTTTAGGGTAAGTCACGTATTCCACGGCCTGTTCGCACTTTTTTTCCAATAACACTTATAAACCCCTTTCATCTTTTTATGTACAGGGTATCAAAAGTGTCAGCAGCAGCTGTCTTGCGACTTAAGATCCGGGAATTCTTTTAATTCTCGAACTTTATGTATTTCAGAGTTTTCATTGGATGTCTTTGCCCGTGTGTGTGTGTGTGTGTGTGTGTGTGGGTCTATGTGTATTTATGTCTGTGTGTGTGTATCTTTTTATTCTTTTCGAGGTCTATAGGTACCCATTCTGATTGCCCATTCACCTGGTGCCCAATGCCGCATTTCCCATTCACATAAAACTCAGCTCAACTGATCTGAACTGAACTCAGGTTCCACGTTCACTCACTTTCATCCACATCCACATCTACATCCACATCCACATGCACATTTATGTGTACAGGTCCGTCGAAGACCTTTCTAATTTGAATGAATCGTTGTTGTTCCACTTATTATTGTTGTGATAACACTTGGCTTTTTCAACTCACTCCAATTGGCGAGCATCCGCTAATTGATTTGGATTTCCTCATAAAAAAAAATAGCTTCTCGACCCTAGGAGACCCTGTACTTAACAATTTAACAGGAAATTCAATGGAAAATAATTAAAAAGGAGTAAAAAAAAAAACATTTTGCCAGATACACACAGATTTTAAGCTCTGATTTTGCTAATTTAAGTGGGCGGAAAGGGGAGTGGCAAAACAAAATTGAGTCATCTAAGGATTTAACAAAGTTTCAAGTAAAATATGGTAGCCCTAATAGTCTTCGAAATAAAGTTATTTAAACAAACAGTAAAAATTCATACATTTTTTTTAATTTCTTGATTATTTGACCAACTTAGCAAACCCATTTAATTTTAAGTCTACAGGGTCTTGAATAAAGCATACACTCACCATACCCAGAAATACAAGCACATACACAATGCATTTGTATTAATCTCTGTGGCAATCCGCTCAATAACCATACATTCATTATAATTATCATTATCATTGTTATTACTATTTTTATTTTGATTATTACAATGATCTTTGATTAATATTGACCACAAAGTGCAAATACAATGTATGTAAACCGATATCCAGATGGTTTTACTAACATGAAAATCTTTCCAAACATTCAAATTCACGATTTGCCCAAGACCAACAGTTGTATTCATTATTTTTCTACATTTTTTTCCATAATCACATTGTTTGGATTATTGTTTTTTTTTTTTTTTTTTTTTTTGTATTATTAACTGTTGCATTCGGCATGAATACATCTTTTATCTATATAAGTATGATTAATTATTGCTTTTGTTTTTTACAACACTTTGCTATTGATCCTACAAAAAGATAGTTGGAAAATTTGTATATTGTCAATGTTTTTTTTTACAGGAAACACCCTCAATGTTTGTTGACCAACAAATGATCTTTATTGTAGTTATGATGACTGTCATTACAAATAAAAAAGTGCATTACTTAACATAAATTAATCTACATAAATTAATTAAATAAATTAAGAAATTTTTATTATTACTCTTACTCTTAATCAATTGATTATTTTGATTCATTAGAGCAAACACTCTTAATTTTCGCTACAAAATTATAATTTAGTAGATTCCACTTAATGGCATTCAAGGTACTTGAACTTCTGTCTTCAGTCTTCTGGCTTTCAACTGCCAGAAGACAATGGTGACGATAAGTTCTCGACGGGTTCCTCGTTCTTTAGTTCTTTGATTCTTTGGAGGTGCTTCTGCATTGTCTAGAAGCACACAATGCTTATATCATACCTTATACCATACATAATAATTAGAATCATGCATAGCTTAACCGCTTCTATAGATATATATGTGTCTGTGTGTGTATGTGTGTGAGTTCGCTGACTGACTGACTGACTGACTGTGACTGTAACTATAACCGTAGCTACCGGGCTGCAAAACGTGGCTTAGAGTGCTACGAACTTGCTCATAATCACAAGCCACAGTCATAGCAGAGGAATCAGCGCATACACTGAAAAAAAACGGGAAGAGAAAATTTCTAAATTAAGAAATTTTTTTAAAAGATTTAAAAATCTTAAGCCATTTTGTATGTTATGAATTAATTATGTAATCAAAAATAATCTACTCTACTTTAGCTTAAACCCCCTTACACTTTCGATACATCATTTTGTACAGTGTACTAAGCTCGGGTTTTCTGTGGGCTCATTAAACATGGCTGCGTTTGTGCCTAGCAATTACGGCAGAGACTGAAAGAATCAAAGAATTATGAGCATCTAAATTCAGACAAATACAGTGAAACCACGAAAACAAAACGAATCAAGTCAAAGTATCAAATTTGTTGTAGTTTTCTTTTAGCAAAACGATAGGAACAACAAAAAAAACAGCAACAAAAACGTTACAAAATTGATTGCCGACAAAACTGTGATTATTGCGATTACTTCGATTACTTCGATTGCTTCGATGAGCGATGTCGATTCTTCGATTTGCGAAGTCCGTTGTCCACTATCGGCTGTCCACTGTCCGTTGTCTGATGCCATTAATCACAGCTCAGCAAATTGAATTCTGTGCATGTATCGTCCAAGCAAAAGTCGACAAATTAACGTGTTTTTAATTGGCCAAACAACTGGGAGCACTAAAAGTAACAGCTAAAAGCTAAAAACGAATAACGAAGAGCTAAAAAAAAAGCCAACAGTCAACAAATGTTGAAGCATGCCACGAAGGCAACAGAGGCAACAATGGGGCAATTGTCATGTGAAGTCATTGAACTCCACACAAACTCACATACACACACACACACATACACTTGGAGCTGAATGTGGCAAGTTAATTATGATAAAACTCTAAATGGTAATGGATTTCATCTGCAATGGATCTCTCAGTGATTGGCGAGTCTTTTTTTTTTTTTTTTTTTTTGATTAAAATTGGAAGAATTCTTTAGATTGTGAAATATTCCCGTTCTCGTTTTTTTGTCATATCAGAATTGTTTTTGTAGTGTTTCCAATTGCAGCATGACCTTGACAAGGGCAAACACACACACACACACACACACACACACACATTCTCACACGCACGTACATATCTCAAACATGTTTTAGAAAACCGGTTAAAGATGAGTGTGTGAGTTTTGCTTTTTTTCCCTGCCCTTCATGTTTACCACCTTGCCATTAAAAGTGTCGCCTAAACGTTTGTTATTTTAGATGATCTGGCAACGCTTCAGAGATTTTCACATTTTGACACTGCCACTGTCGGTCCACTGGGTCATTTTCCTACCGCCTCCCACCCATCGCCCAAGTGAGCAATTTTACTACGCATCAGCTGATTGATCAGAAAAATTTCGCCCTCATCGTTTCCATTTCGTTGTTCAACTTCAATTTCAACTTCATTCAATTGCGGTGCGTAGGAAAGCGTGAAAAACGCAGTCAACCGTCAGCGAATGCTCATCAGTGATCAGTTTGATTTTTGGGTTAAATGGAATTAGAGAAGCAAAACATGGAGAACACCAAATACACTGAGAAAAAATTGGTTAGGGTTTGGAGCTTATATCAAATAGTAGCAGAATTTGATTTGGAAGTTTCTTTAAACTAGTTTGGAATTCTTGATTTAAGTAACGACTTTTAAGCAAATATATTAATTAAGGAGATAAGTATCAGGATTTCTTCCTAATTCAAATATTTAAGTTTTATTTTACCACTTAAACTTTAATTTATTTATTTAAGAAATGTTTTGCAAATATTTAAGAGTTAAAACTAAGTAAAACATTTTTACTTACATTGACAAACTTCTAGTCGAACTTTAAAGCCGATCTATTGTCATAAAACGATCTCTCTGACAATTAAAAACAATTAACGCAATTAGCATTAAATGCGGTGTTTATAGCTTCAAATATAAAAAATCTTTTGACATGAAGCATTTAGTTGAAACGATCTTAAATTGCTGATATTCCACTAATGGCAGGTGTTTTGAGCAGTAGACAAAAAAAACAGTTGAACAGTTGTCGTTAAGCAGAAATTTACACAGTTTAAAAAAAAAACTTAGTTTATAACAGATTTTTAACAAAAAGTTAGTTAAAGAAACAAAATTAATCTAACTTTTTTTAGATAAATATTTTTTTTTTTTTTTTATTCATTTGACTTGTTTGTAAAAGTGGTATAAATTTATAGTTCAAGTATATAAAATCAGCATTTGAGAATGTAACTCAAAGAGAATTTCAAGACTGAAGAGCAACCCAAATGACAGACAGATACTTAGAAAGAGATAGAGACATATAGAGAGAGAGAGATAAAGATAAACTTTATGTTCTTAGATGATTAATGAAGCAAACTCAAAGCATGTTTCTAATTGCCTAACAGTAACATAAGTATTGAATAATCGATTTCAATCAGTTCTTCTTTTCAAAGTCTCACAAAGTCTCTTCTTAATTATATGACGCACAGTGTTGAAGCACTCTCCAACACTGGCAACACTCGAAACACACGATACTCGAAACTAACATTGAGGCAACACTTGAGTGTTGTAAATGCTCATCAAATTCAATGAGTTCAAGTTAAAGACACAAAAACAACAAAAAAATCACATTCATAGGCCCATTTAAATGCAGTCAATCTGCCCTTTTTTACAGGTATTACTATATAGATTTTATGTGTATTTTTTTAACTATTTTATTTTTTTTAATTTTGTGGGTTTTTGTTTATATTTGTTTTTGTGTTTTTTATATATATATATTTTTTTTTTGGTGCTCTTCGAGCCGTGGCGATTGTTGATCGTTGATTTCTTTTGTTAGCCGCTTGCATAATTTGTGTAATTTTTCGCTCTTTTGTGTGGTTTTTAGTCTGGGGCTTTGCTGTTTTGTCAGCCATTTGATTTGTATTATTACTTAATTGCTTTGAACCTGAAAAACTGCTAAAACTCAAAAAAGAAAACCAAAACAAAAAACCAAGTAGCAAAGGTTACACCTGAGCGAGCAGACTGTATGAGACCCTGTTCTTCTTAGGAAGAAGTCAACATTTGCTCAGATATTTTGTATAAAATGGAGGTTAAGTTAAAGTTGTAATTGTTCGATTTAGACCAATTTTATTTGGCTTATGTGTAATCATTGTGTAAATTTGATTGGAATAAAGGTACATTTTTTCCAGAGACTGCTACGGCATTTTACTATTTACGAAGGCGTTAGGAAGCGTGGCTAAAATTCAAAACAATATTTTAAAGACTAACACTTAGACTCATTTTCATTCCGAATTTGGTTACTCTAGCTCTTAAAGTCTCTGAGATGCAGGGTTATAAAGACAGCAGTACCGACTTGTCGGGTATCGCTATATATTGACACCATTATCGATGCTGATCAAGAATATTTAACTTTATGGAGTCTGCCTCTAACACCAACAAACCCTTAGTATCTTTTTGAGTACAGGGTCTAAAAAGATCACATAAATAAACGAAAGACAACGACACCCATTTATTGTATCACTCTTTAGCGACTTATGGAAATTACTCAAAATATTTACATAAATTGTGTAAATTCTTGCTTTGCTTTCTCTCTCTCTCTTTCTCTCACTATTTCTCCCTCTCTCTTTCGGTGTAGAAATACGAAACACGCGCCGCGGAAAACCACAGAAAAAAAGGCAAAAAAAAAAAAAAACCAACAAAAAAAAAAACAAAAGGTGAAAAAAACAAAGTTTAAAATTTCAGTTGACTTCATTGTCATCAAAATGCTGACATTGAAAATTGGGCAGAAAGCAGCTGGAGCGAATAAAACTTGTACGAAAAAAATAAGGGGAAGAAGAGATAGAAGTAGTAAGTAAAATAGTGGAAGAAGCGGAGCAGTAAAGAAAAGAGAAGCAGAGAAGTGAGAAGTGAGAAGCGAGTAGAAAAGCATTTGTTGCTGAAATGTGAGCGGCATTCACATTGAGGCAAATGGGTCACTGCGATCAGTTTAAGTACGAATTCGAGTTCGAGATCGAGTTCGAATACGAGTACGAGTACCAGTGTGAGTACGAATACGAGTACTACGTTCATGTTGGGAAAGGGCCACTTAAGACGTGCGTGAAATACTCGACAGATGTGCCAGAAAAACAGAAAAAAAACATAAGAAAATAGGAAAAAAAAATATAAAAAAAAAAACATAAAACAATATCAAAATCAAAACATTGCGAATGTTGTTGAACATTGTATAATCCAAGAGACAACGTGACACGATTGTCAACTATCAGCCAGAAATTTCAACAACAAAGAACAACACACTCGAGTAGTGTATATATCTCTACTATATCTGACAAACATATAAAAAAATCTTGATAAAAAATCAACTTAATTCTGAGCATTATTACCCACATTTACTATATTAACCAACATTTGACAAACACTTAACCCACATTATAAAAGAGGTTAAAGAAATACTGAGTTTCTACTTCAATCTAATCTTTTATTTAGATACAAATATGATCGTTGTTAACAAGAATTTTTAATGTGACACATTTATTTTTTTCTTAAGCCATAATTTAGAAAATATATGCTTTAAAAAGCGTAAAATTATAATTTAATAAAAAAAAATATTATGTTGATTAAAAATATTTTATTAAACACAAAAATGAGTGTTAAAAATAAAAAAAAAAGTCTTTTATGTTAATATAGAAAAGAACAGACTTATTCTAATGCTACAAACAAATAATCATTTAACAGAATTTTTAAATGTTTTGTTTCGGAAATTCAAAATACTCAAAAATATAAATTGAGAAACATTTTAAAAGAAGGTTAAGTCAAAATTACATATTAATACTCTAAAATTCATATTATTATCATAAAAATTATTTTAATAAAAATTTGTGCAACTTACATATTTTACAATTTTATTGCACATTTAAAGTCTTTTGTTAAATATTGCAAAATATTTTTTTTGAATCCAATTGCAGAAAATTTTATACAAAAATTTCTATGTTTACTATTTTTGTTTTTTAGAGTTTTATTGATAAATTGTAACTTTTATTTAAAGTTTAATAATTTCCCTTTATAATTTGAGTATTTCGATATTTAAAACTAAAATTGTAAGTACGAAGTGACATATGCTCACAAAACTCTACCCACTTAAACAATCTATTGAGTTCAATGTGAGGCTGTGAAGTTGTTGGGCAAGTCCCAACTGAAGACGTGCTTAAAAAATAAATCGGTTGACGCTCCCAGACAGTACTGTATAATGTTATGTTATGTTTTATATATATATATATATATATATATATATATACTTATACGTTACTTACCGATTTTACTTAGGATACAGTGTGATATGTGTATGCGATGATTCGATACGTGACATGGCTAAGTTATGGGTTTAACTATTGCTTTATATAAGTCGAAGTTGAGCTTTTGGGAGACTTGCGAATTCCATTAGGCGAATAACTCAAACGGCACAAATCATGCGGCTTGCGTGTTGCAAGTGCTTCCTGCTTCACAGGCATGCAACACGCACTGGCCACTGCACAACGACAGAGAGAGAGCAAGAGAGAGGGAGAGTGCGAGAGAGAGAAAGAGAGGTAGATGGAGAGAGACTCGTTTGGTCACTCTTTGATACTTTGGATACACGATTTTGGGGCAGCAGAAAGTAAAACTCGCAACTTGCCATCAAACTTGTTGCCAGTGTTGCCAAATTAGCCTTTCTTCTGCTGAAACAGGCTTTCTTCAAAAGCTGCGAGAATTTTAGCTTTTTTTAAATATTACAAAAATAATAAAACTAAAAACATTTTATAGTTAATAAAATAAAAAAAACTCACTGCAAAGTTTAGCTCTTATTTTTAACTTTTTTTTGCAACATTTTAGCTTTTTTTTTTTAAATTTTCTGTTTACTAAAAAATTGCTAGTAATTACCAGAGAAATATTACTTACTGATCTAAATAAAATTTCAAAACAGCTAAAAATCTTAATTTTTTTTTTCTAACCTTTTTCTACAAAATTTTAGACTTTTTCTGATGGAATTTATTAAAAAATCTTTAAACAATTAAAAATGTTTTTTATTATTTTTTAAAACTTTTTTCTTCAATATTTTAGTTTTTTTTATTGTTTGCTGGCCGAAAGAAACAGTTTTTCTTACCCCACAAAAGTTGTCACCACTGATTGTTGCAGCTGTTTTTCTGCTTCTTTTCTTTGTGGGTTTTTGGGGAGGGAGAGGGGGGAGAAGGAGGGACAGAGAGGGATTCTTGTAAGGCAGCTGCAGGTGACATACTTTTTTTTCGGCAACATGTCCTAAAATAATTTTACTTTTTCTTTGCTTGGTTTTACTTGGCTTTTCTTGGCTTGGCAACTGGTTTTGCAATTTACCTGGCCACTTTCTCTGCCTTGGCCAAAAGTGCAACAACAGCAATAACAACAACAACTACACCATAAATTATCTTCAGGTTTTTCTAGTTAGCATTTAGCACTTTGCGAGGGTCCCATTCAAGGTCAATCAGCTGTCAGAGTCACACAACGTCAGTATCTGATCCAATTCTGATTCGTATTCTAATTCAAGCAACTGACAGTTCCCATATAAATTGCTTCAACATAAATACTTAAAGACTGAATAACAAAATTCACATATATACTTACTATATAGCAGTCAACGACTTTTAGCTTTGTTTATGTACAAAATGCATTCACCTCCAAATGGATGTCAGACTCGAACTCAAACTCAAACTCAAACTCGGACTCTTACTGAATAGTCTCAGTCCAAAGTAGACTTTATCATGATGTTTCTTCGTGCGAATCCAAATCCGAATTCAAATCTGATTCCAAGTCTTTGTAATGGGATATACAATAGTATCAGGTGTTTGTGGCAAGTTGTTGTCAACACTGCTCACAGGTAATCGATACAAGAGGGTCAACAGAGCGCGGCTCTCGATTACAATTTCTTTCTATTTGTCAACTATATGTTAAAGATATTGCTTTCCTAACTTAAGGATTCATAACCATGGATGTGTATCTTAAACTAGATCATTTCCACAAATACTTTTAAAAATTTTAAAACATTTTTAACCAATTCTGTTTAATTTCATAATACTTTTATTTCCCTTATTAAAAGTTTTCAACATTTTTTAACTAAGTTACACCACTGGAAGGAATTTACATACGTTTAAAGATTTAAGTCTGAAGGTTTTGAACGTGATAACAAAAAAAAGCAATAATTCTAAACGTTAAAAAATAATTTGTCATTCTTGAAACAGTTGAATTACTTTTTTGTTTGATTAATTAACAATACACTTGTTTGCCAAATTCTACACATAAAGTTAACCTAAAAAGTATTTTTTTTTTTTTTTTTTTTTTTTTTTTTTTAATAATTAACCTGCTGTGTATTCATTGACTAGCTCAAGGTTGATATCAAATACTTATATACTTATACGGGTATATACCAAATGCGTTCTATAAAAAGTTAACTGAGAAGTGTTCTACAAATTGCAATTATATAATTACCACCGAGGGTGGTACATTTTGCAATGCGATAACAAAGTACTTCATTAAAATTTAATAAGATTTTTATGGAAATTGATTTTGAAATTACATTTTTTATTAATTTTTTTTTTTTTTTATTTTTAAAAGTGTTTTGCAATATTGAAATTTCATATAAATAAATTAATAGTTTCCTCAAAATAAAAATTTAATAATTAAAAATTAATTATTGAATTTAAAATATATAAGTACAGAGTAAATATAAAAAAAAAATTGTTTCTTATATAAAACTATTTCTTTTTACACTTATTTTAAAACCGTCTAAATAAACTAGAAAATATGTTGGCAACACAGGGTTAAATCAGATTTTATTTGATATATAGGAGTTCCCATTCGATACAATTAACCCAAACAAAGTTTTTATCTTAGTTAAGGCAACTGATTATACAGGGTTGCATTCTTAGACGGCACTTAGGGTTGGCTACGCTGCAACAAAGTTAGGTTATGTTTGCTCCGACGGCTGCACAGTGGGTCAGGTTAATCAACTCTGGGTCACTCTGCTTGTAGCATATTAATACTAATTGATGTTTGGTATGCAATCAAGCGATTGCCACCTGGCTGCCCATTCAAATGTCCATTTTCATTGATAAAGTTGCTCTTGTGCCTCACCCACTCACACACACACACACACACACACACTGCGCTGAAAAGACAAACAATTGCAATAGAATTTCATATCTGGCTGATTGGCTTAAGCCAAGGTGAGCCACATTTGGCCGGGCCAACTGCAGGCGCACACAAAATGACCAAATTGCCAAATGAATTAGGCTGCATTTTTTTCACTAAAGTATTTGTTGTTTATTGATCAGGAAACTGGTAGGAGGGGTGCACTGCAATTGACAGCCCAACAAGCAGACAAACAGAGAGACCGAGAGACTGAGAGGCAGACAGGCAAACAAAACAAACACAATAGAAAGATACAAAATGTATCTACAACGAAACGAAACCTTAATACTCTTATATTTCAAATATATTTTCATAACAAATAATAAAACATTTTACAGGATGTAGAAAACATTAGAAAATTAAATTGTTTTTCCATATCATATAAATTTAAAATTTAAATTTAAAAAAAAAATGTATTTATAAAAAATTTACTGTTAAATATCTTTACACACTTCAGACTATAAAAATACCTTTAGTCTTAGATTGAAAATTGAAAAAGATGCAGATACAAGATACAGATACATTTTAAAAGATACGCTATGTATATTTCCAAGGCATGGACGGCAATTGTTTAGCTGGTAACCGGTTAAAAGCACTCAGTACCGCACTGAGTACTAGTGTGAGTACCCATACGAGTACTCAGACCTGTAATTGTAATTAAAAAGCGTGGCCAAGAAAAAATCCAAGCCAAGCCATTAACAAGGCAAGTCAACGCGATCTTCATCTTCTTCTCTGTGTGGGACGCACCGCACAGCAATTTGGAATTCGAATTTGCGTTCGAATTCGTATGGGATTTGAAATTGGAATTCGTATTCGTATTCGTATTCCAATTGGAATTGGTATTGGGAATTGGAATGGATTGCTTTAGGAGGGGAGCTCTAATTGGATTCGTTTTAGATGCGCCACTTGTCGGCGGATGATTTCCTGTCATTAGTTTTGCGCCATGTCAAGGTTGTTTGGCAAGCCCAGCAGCAGTTACGGCCATGAGCATCTCAAAGATACTTGTACTCGCTGTACTTGCAGTTTTGTATCTTTTCGTTTGTAGACCCTGTACGAAAAAGATACATGGGTCTTTTAGGGCTTTGCGACAAACAAAAGTGAGTCGATCTCGGACACTATAAGGCGTAGAGCCATCAAATTTGATAATGAGCTACTTTGTCCACGCAGAACTTAAACTTAAGGAACTTTTAAACTCCATAACTTTAAAATCACTGGAGCTTTACGAACCAAATACACATAATATATGTTAGGTACTACTTGGTGTATCCTGACCAAATCTAATACAAATCGTAGAAAGATATCATATAGTTTCTGTAGGTCTTTATCGGAACTTGAGATACCTGAACCAAACTTACATATTATGTATATATAGCAACATTTTATATATCCTGGTCAGATTTTCATAAATCGAATAAATATCTCATATGGTTTTTGGAAAAACATTAAAACTAAAATAAGTCAATACGAAAAATTCTTGATCTTTGCTTTAGAGCAAGTACAGGGTCTTTTACAGTTGTCTCGCTCGACTCTACCTTTCCTACTAGCTTTATATATATATATTTTTTTGGTATGTATAGCTGCGTTGGTGCTGCCCGATTTCTGGTTTTCCACACGCAATTATGGCAAAGCGCTAAACGTCTTTTCAAATGAAATGCAAGCCAGTTATTATCCAAGTAAGTGCATAAGAAAGCTCCCAAGTGGCAAGTGGTAAGTGGCAAGTGGCAGCAAAAGCAACAAGCAGAGCCACACCAACACCAACACCACCGCAGTAGCTGCAGCAGCAGCAGCAGCAGCGACAACATTTCATTTCTCTTCACTTTCTTCGCACGGCAACTTGCAACGGACAAAGTTGCAACCAGAAAGTTAATAACAAAAAAAAAAAACACACAAAGAAAAGGAAATCACAGTCGATCACACCCGACCGTTGTATACCCTGTAGCAGCGAGTGAGCGTTAGCTGACTGCTATACGCTTACTGGCTTTAGCTGACTGCTATGAATTCACTTTCACGCTTAATAAACTTTTTTGTTTCGAATCGTTTCATAGCAATTAGCTATACGACATTTGATTATTTTGAAGGGAATTCCTATAAGAATGTATGGAAATAAGTTGTTAGCGGTTTGTGGGCAAAGGGGGCGTGGTATACACTTAATGTACTTAATAAATTTAGTGTTGCTAGCTCCTACCAACTCTAAGATACTTCGGCTTTAAAAAGAATTTATAAAGCTTAAAAAAGGTTTTTACTATAGATATATAGATTCATCTAGCAAATAAGCTATGTATATAGCTGATACAAACTTTAGGAAGACTATGGAATACACGCGTCTGTAGAAGACCATACAATATCAAATATGTTCACTTTAAACAAAAAACCAAATTAGTCAAAATACTACTACTACAGCAAAGATAATACTTAGAGGTTTTAAGACTACTATACTTATAAAATTTAAACCTTTGTGTCATTATATTTATAATAACAATATTTTGCTCTACTCCAAGTTTCTTTACTCATGTAAAACAAACTTATGAGACCCTTTTGTGTTGATCAAGTACAGGGTCTAAAAAAAACCGGCACCTTAAGTGGTTTTTATTTTTTTTTTTTTTTTTTTTTTTTGTGGCACATTGCTATGTGGAAAATGTGCGCGCTCTAACAAATTTATGAGCGTCACTTGAATGTTGCAATTGCAACATCGATGGCAACAGCAACTGAATTGCAGCCACAGCAGCCGTTGGTACTGGAGAACCACCGCAATCTCCTCTAGTGGACCTGATCCCAAGCGCTATCTGGTTTTTTTTTTACTCGTTTTTTTTTTTTGGGAGGCTGTGACAGGTTGCCCCCGGTTGTCGTCGATTGGGCGACATAGCGTGTGGTGGCATGCCACATGTGGCAAACGGAATTCGAAATTCAGAATTCAGTGTTCGACACTCGCAGCTGGGCACAAAACGGACAGCGAATAAGTGAGAGTGAAGGAGAGATAGATAGAGAGAAAGAGAGAGAGAGAGAGAAGGAGTTCAAAAGAGACAACAAGAGAGCGTGAGAGCGAGTGTGTGGGTGAGGGGGGAACGAGTGTGGAAGAGAGGAAGCGCGAGAGAGGGAGAGGGGAGAGAGGGAGAGGGAGCAAACAAGTGTTGATAAACGAGAGCTTAACTTTTCCATTTTGCAATTGTTTTGATCGATCGCTTGATCACATCATGTGAATAAAAACTTTAATTGAAATGAAAATGAAAACATCGAAGAAAAAGAAGAAGAGAAGGAGGGAAAGAAATAACACAAAAAACTAAGAAAAGATGGAGGGAAATACCAAAAAGAAGATAAAGAAATAAACATTATTAACTATTATTATTACTAAATCAAATACAAATTTTAAAATTTTTTCAACTTAACAAAAAGTTTCAATTGAAAGAAAAATAAATTGTACTAGAGTTTAATTAATTTAAAATGTTGAATTTTATTGAATTTAACTAAGGTTTTCATAATATAATTAAATATTTTTCAATAAATACTATCTTATAACAAAGAGAAATCGACATTACCCGAAATAAATCAATTAAAAGAAGAAAAATAAGTTTTTATACTCTTTGCAAGAGTATACTGGGTTTGTGAAAAGTATGTAACAGGTAAAAGGAGGCGTAGCCGACCCTATAAAGTATATACATTCTTGATCAGCATTAACAGCCGAGTCGATATAGCAACGTCCGTCTGTCTGTCCGTCTGTATGAACAACAGATCTCAGAGACTATATGAGCTGGAGCCACCAAATTTGGAATTTCTTCCCACGCCTTCTACCGCCCCCTTAAATTGTAAAAAAACTATTTTCTTACCACTACAACTCGGAAACTACTAAAACTAATATGACCACAGTATTTTTATGGTACCACTACAGCTATCCTCATTAAGTTTAGTCCGAATCGGACAGCTATAGCCTATAACCCTATAACATGATAGCTATCCTCACCAACTTTGGTTCGTATCGGACAACTACATTCTATGGCTCCCATAGGACTATAGCCTTTCTTACTTATTGCCTTTACCTTTGAATACGTTAATAATCATTAATTATAAATCTATTAATTAAATTATTAGCTAAGGGAAATAATATTTAATTCAATAGTTATTTATTATACGATTAATGAAACTTTTTTTCAAATCAACCATTTTATAACCTTTACTAAAAAAAGCTAAGTCATTAGATCGCGATATATATAAATAAGTTATGTATGTATAAGTTATCCAATAAGTTCAAGTTCCATTTAAAGCCTCAGTGCAAAGTGCATTGATAGGGCTAATTAAAAACTCACATGGTTACAATAAAACGATATCTAATAAATCTAAATATTTAAACAAATACACACGCACATACACACACACACACACACACACACACACACACACACATACAGATGTGCACATACTTATGCAAAGTTGCATTTGACCGTAATTGAATCTGAAACGCTTGTAACTGTCATGTCTACACTGAGCGAAAATTCTTACAACATTCATATGCTTATGTAAAAGCTTTGTAGTAATTAATTTTTTTTTTTAAATGTAAAAAAAAATGAAATCAAAAGAAAACTTATTAACGTAATTGTTTTATAATCTTTTAAAAAAATAACAAAAAACTTTGTTTTTGTCTTGATTTTAAAAATTTTTTTAAATTTACTTAATTTTCTTCATTTAACAAAAGCTTACTTATTAATAAATATTTCCAACATAGTTAAAAAACCGCAAAAAATAAAAATCATAATAAAAAAAATTACTTACAAATTTATTTTTTAATTGAAAATGTTTTTAGCTTAGAAAAATTATTTAACAATAATAATAAAACAATAAAAAAATCTTAAATAATCGAAATTAAATGTGCACTAAAAATGTATATATTTTTTAGTTATTTTTTATACAAATAATTAAAATCTAAATACAAATAACTTAAATACGATTCCGTAAATAATTAAATTTTAATTCCCACATTTTTTCTACTTTTCAAAAATAATTCATTTTAAAATAAAAATTAAAAATATCCAACTTTTCTTTATGTTCTTATTTCCTTTGTTATTGCCTTTTGTATTTCCGAAACAATTTACGTCTTGAATGTTATTGAACCTGCGTTTTTATCAGTGTAGGGTGGGACTTAGAGGGTATGGAAGGGGGGACTCTGACTGGCACTGTGACTATGACTGGGTCTGGGCTGCAATTGACCCAATTCTCTTCAGTTCTCATTGCTGTTGTTGCTTTTTTTCTTTTGTTCTCTTATTTTTCTACGAGTTTTTTATTTTTATTTTTTTTTTTAGATTTCTTTATAAGTTTATCTTTTTTTATATTTTTTATTTTCTTTCTTTTTTTTTTTTGCTATTGTATGCAACATTGGGTGGCAAGTCATTAAGGCTGACATCGATGTGGTTGTAAGTGGCAAAATGGGAGGAGCAGGTGCATGGAGAGCGGGAGAAGAAGAGAAAGATAGTGGTGAAGGGGAGAGAAGAGAGGAGTGAGAAGGGGGCTACTAGGGCGCATATTTGCCGCTGGCTTTGATTGAAGTCTAATTAAACTAAAAGAGAGCGAGAGAGAGAGAGAGAGAGAGAACGAGAATTTAACTACTAACGGATCTGAAGCTCTGTCTTAACGCTTATGTAGAGCAGCAGCAGCAATAGAGCCGTGTTGCAAGTACACAACCAGCGCTGTGTTGCCACAATTCGAGGCGTGTCTCACAAAATATTTAAGCAAGATTTTTGCCCATTCAACGGATGCAAAAAGCAAGAAAAAAATTATAAAAAAAAAGAAAGAAAAAAAGAAAAAGTAAAACTTTTGGAGGCTGCGACTTCGACATCGACTTGAAATGTAGAAATCTTTCTTGCTTTCTTGGCTTTGTGAGTGGCAAGAACAGCAACGAGAGTAACAACAACTATTACAAGCACTACACCATGGGCAAAAAGGCCACATTTTGTGACATATAAATTGAAGTATTGAAACTGTGTACAAAGTTGGTATTACAAACCTCTGCTGAACTACAGTAGAGCTTAGAATTCACCTTTTATGAGAATACAAAAAAATAACAATTTTTGTTTTAATTTTTAAAATGATGAAAAGTATGTACTTAAAATTAAAATAAAACAAATCAATAATTTTATAAAAATCAATATTGAAATTTCTAGAATTTAAAAGCAAGAAAACAAATTTGCTGTCAAAATTGACACATTTTGCCCACAGTGCGCTGAGAGCCAATGATCATAACTATCATTACGCTGATCATATGGTTTTATTGTCGAATTTGCCGTCGTGAAACTTGTTTATGTTGTTTTTGCTGGTTCTTTTGCTGTGTTTTTTTTTTTTTTTTTTTTTTTTATTTGTTGCTTGGAATGAGTTTGTGCCACTTTTTTTTTCAAGTTGTGCATAAGATAAAAAAAAAAGAATCAAAACAACACAAATACAAATACAAAATAAACGAAAAAACACACACACACACACACAAAAAGGAAAAAAGAATTTCCGTTAACGGGGTCAGAAGCGCAAGTACAAACACTTTTGGCCAATGAATCGCGATTTTAGCCAAGTGAAATGTTGCCTCGATTTGTATTGACTCTTTGCATATTTGTAGATGAACTGTTAACAATGTAACCACACCACCCTCTTGCCCCCCTTTTAACACCAACCCCTACCCCCCTCGCCCCCCTCCAGTGTTGGTAAGTGAAGCGATTTTCAATGTTGTGTGCTAAGGTTGAGGTTATCAGTGCACGAAACGTGACAAAGTCAAGAGAATGAAAGCAAAGACAAGGACAGGTTAAATAACAAATGTAAACACAATTGATAAATAAATAAAATGTGGTTAAAAAAGGTAGGTGGGCGGGCGGAAGGGGTGGGGTATTTGGGGGGCTAGGGGAAGGACAGCCCTTGGTACTATCAACGTCAGTTCGAGTGGTTTCTGATAAGCGGAAACAGTTTAGAACTTATATACTTATATAAACGGATCTCTCTCCCTCTCTCTCTCTCTCTCTCTCTCTCTCTCTCTTTGCTAATATGTATGTGGGCCAAACAAGCGTTAAATTATTTAGATAGCGTTACCCCCAACCCCTCTCACCCCCCCCCTTCTCCACTTACACCTCAATCCCTATTCAAACGCCACACTAAAACACCCAAATTAATAGACACAAATCAATCGATTATTGTAATTTATTAATCAAACATTACCTTAAGTGTTATCTAATTAATGGACTACTAAATCGGTCTTTGGAAACCCATTATATTCTTCAAACCTCACGATACTCACCATACAATAAATTTTATGTAATGTATAGATAGTGACAAATCTTATTTTATGAAATTTGGGAAAATACTAAAAATATCTAATCGTTCTCAAATGTAAGCCCACTGGAACTGGAATGTATTCTTTTAAAATTTTAAATCGGAATTACTTAACACTTAAATAGAAAAAAATCTAAAAATATTTTATTTATGCTAAAATTTTCAAATTCGGTCTAGAAATAATAATATTTTAACCCATTTCTGTTTGTGTTTTGGATTGATTTAAGCTTAGAACCTGAATTTATGCTCTGTGTGTCTTCTTTAAGCAATCTTCAATTTACTCCTTAAGTGTAAAATTTAATTTAAGTACGAGTTTGAAAACCCAATCTCTAAAATAGAAAAATTTATTTAGAAAATCCGTACTCGATCTATAATTATTTGGGTTAACCGCACTTCTGACAGCTTTTAAGATTGATTTTGATTAGGTTTTGATCTGCATCTCTGTATCTTCTTTAAACTAAGTAAAATATTTGAATCAAGTTGAAATTTTATAACTCAATCTCAAAAATGTAACTATTTGTTAGGAAAATCCATACCTAAATCGGGTTAATTCCACTTCTGACAGCACTTTGGATTAATTTTAGCTTGAAATCCTAGATGGATTAGTGAGTAACTTCTTTAAGCCAAACTTCAGTTGAAACTTTAAGTACACTGTTCAATCTGCCCACATACAACTAAAAAAATCGTTAATGCTTTAGATAAAGTTGTAACTATTTTAAAGGCCATACTTAACCCACACAACCACTTAGAATTAGTGACGCTTTGTGTGTAGACGTAATTAAATAAATAATAAATATGTGAAATCCCAAGCCCAAATGCCTGAAGATTGACAGACGGTAAAAAAAGAAGAAGAAGAAAAAGAATACATCGATTGTCTTGTGGCGCGCCCTGTGTTAATGCCCATCTTTGGGGGCAACCAGTCGGAAATTGGTGCGTGGCAGCAATTAATAAAGATGGAAGAGGCGCAGAGATGATGTCATAAGTGTTAGTGTGTGTGCGTGTCTGTGTGAGTGGGGCTAGGCAAGGCGGCCTCCTTAGTCAATGCTAATCGATTGACTGGGCGATAAAAATGGTCACGCATGTGCCAAGACACTCCTGACTCTAACTCCCATGCAAAAGCTAACTGCTGCTGCACTAGGAGCGCACCCAGAGCCAAAGTAACCCACACCATTCCAGCCAGCAAGCAGAGAGAGAAAAGAAAAAAAAAAAAGCTGAAGGTCGCCAGCGTCACAGTCGCAGTCGCATTCAGAACGAAAAGCTTGCGCAATTTGACTGAAGCCAGCCAAAGCAGTAGCTATCGCAGTCGCAGTCGCAGTAGCTGTCGACGCAGCGCAGCGCAGCTCAGTAAACAGCGACGCTCTGCGTTGCGGCGTCACCTGTCTTATGCAACGCACAGCACTTGTATATTCTTAGTTCAGTTTGTCCAACTAACGCGACAAGTGAAGATAGCACACGGTAAATGTTAAACGTTAAACATTAAACGAACCAAGCTTTTAACAACAAAAGCACTTAAAATAACAACAACAGCTGCGCTAGCAATCAGCTATGTACAAATTTTCAATTGTTGCTTGCAATTCGTTTTGTTTTTTTTTATTTGTCTTCTTTTTCTTTTGTGGTTCATCCTTTCACCCTGCGTCGGCGTGAATTGCTCTCACTGCTGCTATTGTTTTTGTTGTTCTGCTGATAAGATAAAACCGCTGCAGTAATAGCAACAACAATATCTGTTGAGAACGTGAGAGAGAATAGCGCGAGTATGAGCGAACTTGATGAGAGCGCGCACAGCTGAGCGTAGTGAGTTTATCCTGTATTGTTGTTTTTGTAATTTGGAGCTGCTGCTGCCGTCTGGCGCTATTATTAGAGAGTTACCGTTGCTTTATTATTGCCAGCTACTATTATTGTTCGCGCGCTCGTGTGCGTGTGTGTGGTATGTGTGTGTGTGTTTGTGAGCTAATACATTAGTATTAGTGTTGTATTCGTGTTCTGTGCATATTTTGCGCGTTTTTTGTTTTCAGTTTTGTTAACGTCGTCGTTGCCGCCGCCTCGCAACGCTGCTGTCAAAGCAAAGAGCCGCAGCACAAAACAGAAGAAATCAAAAAAAAAAAACAAAGCAGCAAAAAGCCGAAAGCAAATACGCTGCTAGCCACGGTTAGTACGCTGTTCTAAGTACTTTTTCAAGTTTACTTTAATGCGGACTATATACTTATGTATGTTTGTGTGTGTGTTTATTCATGTGACAGTTTTTTTTTATCTGTCTGCATGTGTGTGCATGTTCATGTGCTTGTGTGTGTTGTGGGTGTTTATTTTTGTTAATGACAACGTGCAAATTGTTAAACAATAACTGCAGTAGCTGTGCAACAATGCATATTTACAAAAAAAAAAAACTAAAAGAAAACAAAAAACAATACAAAAAAGAAAATAAACATACTGAAAAGTGGCACGCGAAGTTCTAGCAATAAAAACAAATGCCAATAAGAAAAGTGACCCTCGTGAGGCCGTCACATATGTGCATAAGTATGCGTGCATAAGTATGTGTGTGTGTGTGTGTGTGCGTGAGAGCAGAGTGGAGAATGGAGAGTGGAGACAGCAGTGGCAGATGATTGACGGAGCGTAGAAGAGCGGGTGAAAGAGAAAGAAAGAGAGTTATTGTTCTTCTCGTTGCTTTTGTTGACATTGCGACTGGCAATTGTCATTTTGACAGCTTCTCCACAACTGTGATGAATGACTGCCAATAATAACAATAACAAATAAAGTGGAACAGATTTTGTGGCCAATCAGTGAGAGTTGAAAATTGGCAAAAATAACTATCCTCCTTCCCTTTCTCACCTCTAAGCAAACATAACTTATCAGTAGTATTTTTTATTATATTTTTTTTCATGTTTATTTTGATGAAAGTGCACTTTGGTTTCAAAATCAATCGAACTCAGGCATTTGCTGATCACCGCAAACAAATAAGAAATGAAAATCGATTGGTAATCGTTTTTGGTAAGGGCAACAAATGTATCCTCATTTCGACCGGTTTCAAATTCCGTTTCCGTTTTTAATTTGCGGAAATAATAATGCTGAACACTGCGAAATTCACCAAATTTAACTTACTTTTAAAGTTTATATCCATATCTTTTTTTAGTGCAATCAATATAAATTTCACATTAATTTTAATCACAGTCAATCAGGTTTTAATCGATATGAAATTCCTTTGAAACAAATTTTTTTATGTTTTTAAAAAGTTTTAAAATAATTTATAAAAATTATTTGAATATTTTTTAATTTTTTTTTTTCTAAAAATTCCTAATTTAATTTGTATAAAAAATCCCTTTTAGCTCAGTTAATGATTTACATATATTATATGATTAAGGCATCCGAAGAAGTATTTCCTCTTAAGCTGATTCACCAATTTCGAAAGCTTTAAAATTATATTTTATTTTATTTACACTCTGACGCTTTAAATATTACGCAACACTATTTCCACAGAAGTCAACTCATTCAATTAACTGGATACAAAGGGCCCAAAGAGTTTAGCACCTGATTGGACGCTACGTACATATATACATAGTCCCAATTCGTCGTGTGACACAATTTTTAAGCGAGTATCTCAAATTGTGATAGAAATTAAATGAGAACTAGTAGAAAAGAAGGTGGTTGAGTTTGGTGACAGTTTAAGACCCTGCATTGACGATGCAACAGTCACGTACAATTCGATATCTAAATGTTGAATATTTCAACTAAAAATTTATTTATTATTTATAGTTATTAATCCAAAGTCAGCTGTATATCTTATAGGTTTAGTTATAAAGTACTACCAATGTGTGTTTTCGTTGGTATTCTTTTTTAAAGAAAATTTAAGACAATTTTTTATTTGAGTGTAACACTATTAATTTTAAACGCTAAATCCAAACAATCATAACAAATTTCAGAAATGTATGTCTCGACTTCTTTTCAATGTCAAAGGTCTAAAAAAAACTTTTTTTTTTATAAAAAATACTGTCGCAGCTTAAATGCTATTGATATTTTGCATAAGTTATAGTATTAGTCATGGTCTGGCTGATATCTTTCTGAAGATAAAGCAAACGGTAGAAAATAAAGAAGGGCGCCCACTTATTGTGAAAACTTTTCCACAGCGATATAAGTATATGTATATATATATATATGTATATATACTAAGTATCTACTTTTCTTTGTATTTGTCTGTAGCTCATTTATCAGGCCAAGTCCCCGTTGCCACCGTTCCCTGACATGGCCCATACATGAGTGTTAGTGTTAGCCAGAATTTGCATACTAGTTGGCAACTTAACTAGTTGACTCTGAGAAGAAGACTGCACAATAATAAAGCACAATGATGAGCACCAATAAAAATTCCCGCACGTTTTGCGGTGTATCTACAGGTGTCTGTATGTGTGTGTGTGATATCATCGCTTAACTTTGGATCACAATCCTCAGTCTGGGCTTTAACCTCAAATGCAATGCCAATGCCAATGTCGCAGTCATTGCAAAATATCTAAAAACAATCAAAATACAAAAAAAAAAAAACACAAATAAAACAATTTACACACATTCATCTTAACAAAATATCAAGTGTGTGTAAACGAAAATAAAAAAATATATAAAAAATTCCCAATATAATTCCCGTATACAATTCCAAAGCTGTGATTAATCAACTGTCATCGGAGACTTTGTTTTTGGTTGCCCTGTAGACAAGCCCAAGCGGGTGTTTAGCCACAAATTAAATGCAGCAGTGTTTGCTTCAAGTGCTAGGCACTTCACAGTCGATCATCACCCTTTTTTTGGTATTACCTCATTTGTTTATTTTGCTAATTTTGTAGATTTTGTGAGTTTTTGGCCAATTGTATGCGCGCCCTATTAGTGCAAAGCGGTACTTTTGGGGCCATGTAATTGTTAAGATACATAACGGTAGAAAGTTGCCAATTTTGGTAGCTGCAAAGTTGATTAGCCGCAACGGTAATCGATTGCGTCAATAACAATTGCGCTCTTTATACTACTGAACAATACATAAACAATTATATAAGTATCTTAATCTTTATTCATAATGTGGCATATAGATACATATTTATAGAATATCCAATTGGACAGTTTTAAGTATTGCCATTACTTTCAGATTCAGATACAAATTGAAATTTAAATTCCGAAAGCTAACAATGATGATTATAATGATGATGATGATGATGATGATGATGATGATGAGCTTATAAATAGAATACCTAATGAGATACGTGACTAACAGATTAATCGAATGGCTTTGTGCATTTTTGTGGTTTTTATATATTTATGTACTAAGTATATAATATACTTATAATTTTATACGATTTCCAATTGTTATTAGTAATGCGAAATACTTAAATTACATTCCAAGAATATTTTGTTCATTTAAGACATTCCTACACTGTTCAAAAATGTGTGCTCACTTTAAGATTTTAATGGGAAAACATAGTTTTTTTGGTCTTAAAAATGAAGCACGATTTTCAAATTTAGAAATTCCAAAAGCTTTTATGTCCTTAAATCCAAAAAAAAAAAACTTAAATTAAGATTAGAATCAAAAAAGAAAGCCCAAAAAAATAATTTAAAAAATCATTTTAAAAAAAATTTTAAAAATATTTAAATTTGAAACAAAATTTATTAAAGAAACATAATTGATTTTAATGTAAATTAATTATTTATTAGAGTTTCCTGCATTAAAATCTTTACTTCAATGGCAGACAGCTAAAACCATTTGGGAATTATAATTTTACTAATGTTAAAATATTTAAACATTCAAAACTTTTAATGTAAAAACATTTGGTCTTATATTAAAGCTAATTAATTTAACAATTTGTTATAAGATTAAGAGTTTTTTAGCTTAAATTAAAGATTAACTTTAAATCAAATCGAAATTGAAAATTATTCAACTATTTTTTGTTAAATCATCGTTATCATCACGTGATTCCATATCGAATATGAGTAACTAAAACTTAGTTTGATCAATATCAGAATTGCTTTTGATTGTTCAAATGAATTGTTAGAATACAAAATACTATCTTTATATTCGGACATAATTGTTGTTAACTTTACTCTCCACTGATAAACAAAACAACATTAGTACAGATTGCAGAGGGTATTATATACTTAAGATATAGAGCAGGTGTGACATATATACATATATATACTTGTACGTGACAAGGCGAAAGATTGATATACAAACTGAGCAGAAAAATCCCCAAAATCAAATTATTTATACTAAAGATTTGTCAGCTAAAACGTGAATAATTGAATAAATTAGAATCAGTCAAAAAAAAACTTTTAAAGATGTTTTGAATGCATTATAGTAAGTAAAAACTAAATATAAAAATTATTCATATTTCCATTTAAATACTAGAAACAGAAAAATGCAATGTTTTCGATAAAAACTTGTTTTATTTGAATATTTTAATAATTAAAATTAAAAGAAATTATACTAATAACAAGTTTATTTATGATCACATTTCTTTTTATTTATACTAAAAACAAAAACAATTGATTTTAATAATATTTCACCTTGAATGGAAATTGATTATTGATTGTTGATTTAAATTTTTAAATTAGTTGAATTGTTCAAATTGTTATAAATAAATTGAGAAAGGTAGTTCAAGTAACACTTTAGTTTAAACAATTTTTTTTTCACATTTTGTTAATTGTCTCGTGATGTTTTCAGTTTTTTTTTTTTTTTTTTTTTTTTTTTGCTAGTTAGTTAGTGACTTGTTTTGTCAACAAATTGGTTTCTCCCTCTACTCCTCTCTTTCTCACATGTGATTAACTATTTAAAGCGCTTTTAATTGCGTTTTTTTTTGTTTACCCTCTTACCTTTTATGGAACGTGATGATTTGAAAAAAAAATGGGGAAAAAAAAGTTAAATAAAAATTTCTACGACGTCGTCGCATTGTCGCTTGATAGTCGAGGAATTTATACTTACTCATGTTTATTTCTAGTTTAACTAACCTGTTCACTTCCCTCTCACACATACGCAGACAGGGTCTTAATAGTGTTAGCAAACCAAAAAATACAAAAAAATAATAAATGAATGATAAGCAAAAATACAAATTACAAAAACAAAACAACAAAAAAATTAGTAATGAAATTCTTTGCAAATGTTTAAACTGGGCCCGGGTTCCATTTCTCAAGGCATTATAATAAAATATAAAAAATGGGGGGAGGGGGAGGGGGGAATAGGCAGGCAAAAAAAAAAAAAGAGTTAATGACAAAATGGCAAAACAGTGAGTAAAATTTAATTAGCCAAGCTAATAGCCAGGCTAATTAGTGTGGCAGCTCGTTAAAAAAAACCAAAGCGCCAAATCGATTTACAGACGCTTCAACTGCAAAAAGTCATAGGGGAGTGGGGCGGGGGAGGAGCTAGAGTGGTAAGTGCAACTGGGCGTGGCAACTGATGTTGCAGTCAAAGTCGGACACGTGTCTCAATTACTCTAACTATATATCTAAATAGTCGTTCTTGCTGCAATTGCGTGTAATTGGCTAGTGATGGCATTTTAGCTACTTAATAGCTGGAAAATTTAAGAAAAATAACATTTTCGTATCAAAGTAGCATATACTCTATATAAAGTTCCTGATAAACTATAGAAAAGGCCAACAATAATATTATTATTTTAATATTTGAATTTTTATTTTAATATTAAAACAAATTTGAAATCGTTAGAGAAAAAATTTATAAAAATATGTTTATCCTTTAGGCGAAATTTAAGTACAGTGTGTATAACAAATATTCTACAAAATTTCATAAAATTCAGTTTACTTTTATTCTTTAAAAAGTTAGCTATAAAAATGTAAAAAAAATTCCCAAAAATTATTTAAAGTCAGCGTTTAAGAACTTTGTTATTAACTTAAAATTATTATTAGCAGTTTAAATAATTTATTTTCAGTTTTTTTTTAGTGTTTTTGCCCTTTTTGTTTTGCCAACACTGATGAAAACACAATCAGAAAATAATTTGAACTTTGGCATTATAGAATGAATAGAGCCCTCTGAAATTACCTCCGCCCCTTGCCGCTACGCCCTCCACACTTCACCCGCATTGTTTGCAAATTAAACGCACGCGACAAAAAACGCGCCCAAAACGTACGACTGTGTCGCGCGCGTCTTATGAGGCGGTTTCTTGGCGTTACTTATCGCTAAGAGCGCTTGAACAGTAACAAAAGCCACATAATGCGATATATCCAGGTCGTTATGTATGTGGGAGTGTGTATAAGAGTGTGTGTGT
The DNA here is from genome assembly GCA_018903735.1 of Drosophila cardini. Classification (NCBI taxonomy): domain Eukaryota; kingdom Metazoa; phylum Arthropoda; class Insecta; order Diptera; family Drosophilidae; genus Drosophila; species Drosophila cardini. The sequence goes on along the minus strand of JAEIGM010000012.1, from coordinate 3,146,664 downwards.
GTGTGTGTGTGTGTGTGTGTGTGTGTGTGTATCTGTGTGAGTTCTCTGTGTTTGTTCACAGTTATTAGCGACAATTGGCGTTAAGCTTAACGCAAATAGTAACAAATTTAACGGCTTAATTATAAACAGAGACGATTGCGTGACACGACTATCGAATAAATTGTTAGTTAAAATGTGAACACGACTATCGGAATAGAGAAAAACAAGACGCTTAATCGCCAACGATAAAAAGTAAGCATTAGTAATTAAAAAAAGAGTTTAATTGTTTATAAATATATAGATAGAGATATTTAATCATGATTTAACAAATGCGTCACGATTATAATACAGCATACTATCTATACAATGAGATGTCATATTAGTCATATCTGCACAAGTAGATAGATTCTATCTTATCCATTGAAAAAGAAATTTTTAAAAGATACCGATTGAGACGTTCGCAGATAAGTTAAGAATAGAATACAATAAGGAGCGAAAATATTTAGCTAATATACATTTTTAGACAGTCAAACTAGGGTATGACGAACTTTTGTTTGCCAACTAAGAACTAAGAACTTAAAGCAAGTGAGCGTGTCAATCAGCTTTTGTCTGGGAGTGGGAAATACTGTTTTTTTTTAACAAATTTTTGCCTTATAGAGTTCAGGATAAACAAGTAAGAAAGGCTACAGTCGAGCTAGCCGACTGTAAAAGACCCCGTACTCATAGTATTTGCAATAAAACACTTTGAAACAAAACCATCAATTTGTAATAGGGATGCAAATCGCCAAGAAAATGCCGATATCGATATTAATTAAAATATCACATCAAATCAAATATCGATATTATCAACAACTGAATTTAAATACGATATATTATAGACATAATGACCAAATATCGCGTGCGATATTATATCGCAATTATAATTACTATGGTATTGAATATCGATATATGATAAATCGTATGCATACATGTGCGTGCATCGTCCGCAAGCAGTGCAGTCGCTACACAAGCAGTGCAGTCGCTACACAAGCAGCGAAAACGTTCGCTCACATGTTTATATGCTTCTGTCTCGCTTGCACACATGCATTGACGTTGCGTGCAATTGTAAACTTTGTTACGTGTCTAGCTCTTTTGTTTATTGTCCGATTTGTATGCAACTTTCAGGATAGTTTGTGATACTTTGTCTCCAAACGAATTTGAAATTACAATACCGTACGATAAGTGCAAATGCCTTAAAAATGGCATTGAAGTTTGAAAATTATTTCATTCGTGTGAGAAAACGGGGCGTGGCAGTCCAAAAATTTTAATGACAATGCATTTATGCTGTCTCTGGCAACCTACATACCAAAAATGGTATTCCTAAGTGCTATAGTTACTGAGATATTTGCTTAAAACATCAATTTTTTCCGAGGTGACCGAGGTTTTTTACAATTTGCGGGGGCGGTAAGGGGCGTGGCAAAGATTTGAAATAAACTTGATCTGCTCGCGAAGCAAACGGACTTTCATTCCAAATTTGGTGGCTCTAGCTTTTGTAGTTTAAAAGATCCAGGTGTTCATACGGACGGACGGACAGACGGACAGACGGACATTGCTATATCGTCTCGGCTGTTGATGCTGATCAAGAATATATATACTTTATGGGGTCGGCCACGCCTCCTTCTGCCTGTTACGCACATTTCGCTTCAGACAAACTTAATAGACCCCTCTACTCTTTTTTAGAGTACGGGGTCTAAAAATCGCACTTATACCAAATATATCAGCATTATTATTCTATTTACTGTTTCATTTTAAACGTTAATTTCTTCACTAAAAAAAAAAAATTTTCACAATTTTTTTTTTTTTTTTGAAATTTGTTGGGATTTTTTTTCAGTGTAAATATTGTTTTTCGACTTTTTCATTTTCTATGGGGCTGAAATCTAGAATTTTAGAGATGAATTTGAATTACTTTTATTTTGTCCAGTGTATTTCTTAACACACAGTAACATTTAAATTGCTAGCAGTAAATATTGCTTAAGGAATTTTTATTTTTATTGTTTCAGTTTATTTTAAAAAACTTATATCAAGCATTTTACAGTTTGAACAATTTGAGTTTTAGAAACAAGATTTAATGTTTATTATGAGTTTTTGTATTCAGTGAATTATATAGATTATAAATGACTTTTTAATTTTTATGTCTATAATTTATTATCTTATTAATTAAAATAAATACATGTCTAGAAAAAATTATTTTTGTTGCAAGTATTTTTTTCAGTGTAGTTAGTAAATAAAACCAGCAGTAAATATTGTTTTAGGAATTTTGTCACAAAGTCAAGCATTGTAAAGTTTATTAAAAACCAAGTTAAAATCAATAACTTCAAATCTTAAATCAGTTACGATTTTTTTTTCTCTGTGTAAAATGCAAATTGCAAGCAGTAAATAATTTATTTTTTGTTTTTGTTTAGTGTTTCTTTCTTTTTTATGGCAACAATTTGTAAGGTTTATTTGAGACCTGATCATAAATTTATGGTTTTGCTATGGTAATACATCTTTATGGGAATTTCAACTGTCTACCGATAAGAATTGTGCGCCACAAAATGTGTTGAAAAGCTGAAAAGGGTAAAAAAGAAGAAGAAGAAAACTTGAAGTTACACTTAAAACTTGATACAGGTAGTAGTTGAGTGCTTTTGTTATTATTATTTTTGTTGGATTTCTTATCAAGTGCTCGATAAGAGACCAATCATTACACAAGGAATGCGTAGAGAAGCTACCTCGGGTACAATTCTCTAGGTTCTCGCAGTTATCATCATGGATGGGAATTTTATCAGCTCATTCGCTCTCGTTCTCACTGATAAGACGAGTTGTGTGTGTGTTTGTGTATGTGTGTGTGTGTGTTTGTGTGTGTGTGTTTGTACTCAACGTATTTAGTAATCGTAATCAGCATTCGAATGCTTTTCACTTGCAGATTTCACAGCGCACAAATCGCACGCCATTTTGTAGCATGCTTCAGAAATATTACGAAACATTCTAGAGAAAGGCGTTCCATTGATCAATAACAGAAACATCAACAACAACAACAGCACAAATACGAAGACAACAACAACATAATTTGCAGGCCGAAAACTGAACGAAATCGGTAGAAAACTACGAAACGGAAACGGAAACGGAAATAGTCAAGTAAAAGAGCGAGAAGGAGAGCAAACGAGAGCGAGTCAGAGAGCAAGCGTGCCACGCCCCAAACATGAGCAGCATGAAGGGCGGCTTCTCCACACTAAATCGCTGGTTTGGCCGCAAAAAGGGTAAGTTTGTTTTCGCTTCACTTTCGTTATCGATTTAATCGAATTATCGATTAATTTATGTTTTTGACAGATAAATCAGGCGTTGGCAGCGCTGCATCGAATGGCAAACTATCGAAGTCAACAACACAACTGCATCACATGTCCACGGACACGGGCATGCATATCAATGAGGCTAGTCAGCTCGATTATAATCGTATAACGCCCCTACCCGTTGCGACCAGTAACGCCCCCTTTGAGCAGACCTTTCGCATTACCGTACTGCTGCCCAAGGATCAGCTTTATGTGGCGCGTTTGGGTGCGAGGGTGCCGCTCAGCAAGCTGTTATCCCTGGTCTGTGACAATAAGCAATTGGATGCCGATAAATACGAGTTCAGGAATCCAGGTATGTTTTTTTAATGTTACCGATAAGTGCTATCAATAAGCAGTCGTTGAAGTTTTGTAGCTAAAGTGATTCAAACCTACAGTTAAGGATTTTAGTGAAATATTTATCTAAATTTGTTATCGATTTGTGTTATCGATAAACACAAACTTTTAGTGTAGTTGGAACTAGAGTGGGAACTAAGAGCTTACTATTCCAGCTAAATCTCTATCGAATTATTTTATCGATATGTTTTATCGATAAACATAAAATGTAGTTTTGTCTGTAGGTTAAATGATCACAAGAAATAATCTCCCGCCTCCAGCTATATTTTTAATAAATATAATCGATACAATGTAATCAATATTGTTATCGATAATCACGAGCTGTAATGCAGGAATAATTTGAAGTTCTCGCCATTAAAAAATTGTATTCAACATAAATGAACAATCGATGGGTGTGTGTGTATTGCTGTGTGTATGGGTGTGTGAATGTGGTGTTTGTGTGGTGTGCGAAGCTCACTGAAAATGCTTCTATTCTAATTCAGAAGCAAGATCCGAAACAGAATCAACATTCTTCTCGGCAGCGACCTGACAACGAGCAGAAAGATCACTGTAGGGCTTCCCATTGAGCAAACAGATGAGAATTATGGTTAGATCACCCGTCAAATGTGTCACATCATCGTGGGAGAGACAATAGTTCATAAGATCATCACAAATCTCCTTGGGCTGCATGCCCTGAGCGACACGATGACGACAGAACTGGAGAACATCTGTTTCCTCCATGACACCCCAAAGTCCCTCGCAGGCCATCACAACAAATTCCCAATTCTCGGTCAGATCAAAGGTCTCCACATTGGGATAGGCAGTAAATAATTCATCCAGAGGCTTCTCGTGTGCCAATTTCAGCTCGAAATCCCCAAGGACGCGATAGAGACGCGGCTTCTCTGCCGTCGGATGATGCTCCACCGAGAGCAATTCGGCATGACCTCCAATGCTAGCGATGGCACGCGAACTTCCCACATTCGCACAGTACACTTTGTTATCCTTAAAGAGCACCATAACAGCCGTTGAGCCCACAAAGGGCTCACCGCCACCATTCTCATTGGGTAGCATCTCCGCATCAATGTCCAAAAAACTCTGTAAATTCAGTACAATTATTTCAACCACATACTATGTACGGAACTAACTATGTATAGCACATAGCTTTCATAGCACATATTGTTCACAAATTGGTAAAAAAAAAAAAAAAAAAAAAAACAAGAAAGAAAGGTTATCTTCGGCTCGCCGAAGATTAAATACCCTTGCAGTCATGCATGTTGCGTTCATTGGATTCAGTTACCAATGGTTCCTATGGATGCTGTATGATATAATAGTCCGATTTAGATGAGATTTGGTCAGCATATAGGGAATAATAGCAAAGGAGTAATGCGTGAATTTAGCTGAAATCGCTTAATAGACTTTACAAATTTTCAGACTAAGCCTTTGAACCGATTGTTCCTTTGGCAGCTATATGATATAGTGATTCGATCCGAATGAAATTTGGTCAACAGGTGGGGAATGATGGCAATTGTTTATGGCGTGAGTTTGGTTGAAATCGCTCAATCGACACTGAAAATTTTCATACTAGGCATTTTCATCATTTTCAACCGATTGTTCCTATGGCAGCTATATGATATAGTGGTCCGATTCGGATGAAATTTGGTTTGCACATGGGATTTGGTACTAAATGCATATAGGCTTAATTTGGTTGAAATAGCTCAAAAAAAATTTTTTTCCAACCGATTGTTCCTATGGGAGCTATATGATATAGTCATCCGATCCGGCCGATTTTAACAAATGATCTGCCTGCAGAGAGAATACACATCTGTACCAAGTTTCATCAAGATAGCTTTAAAACTGAGAGACTAGTTCGCATAGAAACAGACGGACAGACGGACAGACAAACGGACATGGCTATATCGACTCGCCTGTTGATGCTGATCAAGAATATATATACTTTATGTGGTCGGAGATGCCTCCTTCAATGCGTTACAAACTTCGTGACAAAATTAATATACCCTCTGCAAGGGTATAAAAAAAATGATTCCTTCAATATTTACCTGCTTTAGAGCCTTCTCAATATTGTTCTTTGTGACATATTCGGGTTGTTGGACAATGATCTCGTGCAGATGGTTAGCGGCATATTGAGCGACTGTATCGCCGCCATGCCCATCGAAAACCCCAAAATATGATGAAGTCGGATCCTCTTTGAGGGATAGCGTACATGTGTGCATATCCTGTCTTCCTGATTCCCAGCCACGAACCGAACAACTTCCCACCAAAAAGTTTTCATTCGCATCTAACGGTTCCTCCGATTCATTCAGATTCTTGGACATTGTATCAGACATCGTAATATACATACATTCGTAACTCTTAGTACTAGACTGGAATTTATATATGGATACTTATATTCTATTCTATACTTACCCGCTGAACTGACTATCTTATTATCTATGGGTATAAAAATATAAATTTTTCACAAAAGAAATTTGTAAAAATTGTTCTATTTTTTCCAATTGTTTGGCTTTACTTGATTTGAATGTGATTGAAATAAAGCTTGTTCTAAAATACAGTTCAGGTGACAAAAGCCGTTAGGCATTCTTTAATCTAAGCTTTTAAGGGTCTTGGGGTAAAATTTAGGAAAGCATGTAAAATATCGTAGCAAATATTTGCTCAAAGCTGTTGCTAGTGGGAAAAGTGCAATAAACGAAGTTAATATTCTTTTCGCTTTGAATTTACAGCAAATATTTTCTTTTGAGCAAATATTTGCTCAGATGTACGACAGCAAATAATTTTATGTCGATGAAAATATTTGCTGCCTTTACCTTTAAGCATTACCTTTAGGCATTACCTTTGAGCGAATATTTGCTGCCGTCCTTTTGAACAAATATTTGCTACCTTACCTTTTAGACAATAGTTGCTTGGAGGTACAACAGTAAATAATTTCATGGCGAAGCAAATATTTGCGCCCTACCTTCAATAAAATATTTGCTGCCGTACCTTTGTTCTAAGTTTATGTCCTCTCTAATCTCAAATTCTTATTAATTTACTTTATTTCTGATTTTTCCCGATCTTTTTCCAACTCTTCCCTCTTTTTGCAGTGGATGCTAGTCAAGTGTACAGCTGCGAATCGACCATCGGAGCTGTAGGGCTCTCGGAGATCCGTTTGTGCCACAAGTCCGAGTCCTACGACAGCTTCAACGCGGACTCAATGCTTAAGTTTCAGCGCACCGCGGCCACACGGGATTCGTTGAGTAGCAGCTCGGACTTTAGCAGCAGCCGTCACTCGCAGTCAAAGTTGACCGCTAAGACACCGAGTCCCTATAGTTCGAGTAATTCCCTCAACTCCATGGACTCGACGGGCATGAACTATACAAGGACACCGGTGGTGCCACCAAAGGTAATGGCACCACCGCCACGTAAGAAGCGTGTCGCGCCACGCCCACCCAGTCAGATAGTGATACCGGAACAATCGGTCGCTCAGTTCAGTAGCGAGCGAAGTGGGGAGCGGGGAGCAGAGCCCGCCTATGCGGTGATCGTGAAGCGTCCACAGCTCTGCATGTCCACGCCCAATTTGGCGAGTACGCCTGAGCTGGAAACCGAAACGGAGCTTGACTGCAATGGCAACAGTGCCAAGACACCCGATGCCGGACACTACGCCACACTGGAGATCAGGTCAAATGGATCACTGGAGCCTGAATTGCCAGAGCCAACGCCCCGCAAGCGTATGGTGCAGCTAAAAAAGAAGACAACGGCACCAGCACCGCCAGCAGAGATGATGTTGGATAGCATTAGTTTGGCCTCCAACACAGAGATGGCGCCGCAACCAGCGCCAAGGATAACGACACCTGCTCCCGCTCCTGCTACCACACCCATTCCCACTCCCACTCCTATGTCTACGCCCACAACTGTAACCACACCCGCTCCCACAATGGAGCAACTGCCTCCTCCATTACCCACGAGCGCCGCACCTCAGCTAATGACAGCGAATGTATCAAAGGTGCTATTGAATCGCACACCGACTCCCGAGCCGCGCTCCTTGGGCAGCGCCAATGAGGAGGACGAGGAGGAGGCAGAGGAAGAGGAGGACAACGATGCGGCCTCAAAGCAAGCGGATTCGGGCATTGGTATTGGTGAACCGGTCGCCACTCCGTTGAACTCCACATCGCCATCACCGGAACCAGAAGCGGAACTAGAAAAGGAGCGAGCATCAAAGTTGCCACAAACCGAGTCCAGTTCGGAGGATGAAGAAGCCATCAAGGTGTACAATTTCAAAACCAGCTGCGAGACATCACACCGCACCAAAGCCGAGGAGCAGCAGCCACTACCGAAGGCGACAACCCTGGCCGAGCTTACCGCTTTGACCAATGCGGACACCCAGGAGGACATCGAAGTAAACATGGAGGAACAAGCGACGCCAGGAAGTGCCAGTGAGCTGACTTCGCTTTCATCCTGGAATTATGCTGTGCCCATATCACCGCCTCCAGATTTTTCCGATGGAAACCAACGTAGCAAGGATCGCACTAAGGAGGGATCCAGTTCTCCACTCAACGAGATAGTTGACGAGCTATCCTCGATCATAGGTCAGCAGCGTCTGGACACGTTGATTCGTCAGGCGCCGGAACAGCCCCAAATTGAAGCAGCGAAACCAAATCGCTTGGCCAACTTTACCATAGCAGCCATCGGAACTGGAACTGGAAACGGAACCACTACGCGATCGGTTAGTTCCAGCAGCAGCAGCAGTACAGTAGCATCTCCGACGACCCCGACGACTCCGAGAACCGTTTTGCGAGCGGACTCCTTTCAATCATCGGATCAAACGGGATTTGTGTCCAGTCCAGGACTGCGTTTGCGCAGCTCCTCGCAGGTATCGCTGAGCAAGCTTGAGCTAGGAAATGGCAGTGGGAACGCAGCTATTGTCGGAGGTGGAAGTGGAGCTGGCATGCCGCCCAGACGCTCCTCCAGTGAGCTTAGCATTGCGGAATCGCCTTCACTGCAGAGTCTGGAGCTGATCAAGACCATTTTGAGTAACTCGCGAAAGAACAGCCTGGCAGATAGTGCGGACGGTTCACAGGTGACAGCTCCAGTGCCGCTTCAGCTCGAAGCGGCTGTGAAACCAAAGATGAGAAGTCCAACTAGCTCAAGTCCAGTGTCGCCCGTGCTCACAGTGAGCACTGCTGGATCGGCTCAAGCTTCGGTTCCTCCTCTAGCTACTGCTTCAGCCCCAGCTCCCGCTCCGTACTCCCCTCCAGCTCCTGTCACTACACCCGCTTCTTATTCCCCTCCAGCTTCAGTTACCACTCAAGTTTCGGTTCCCACTCCCGCTCCCACTTCAGTTGCCTCCACCAAAGCTGCACCACTGGAGGAACCAATGCGAGTCATCAGACCAGCTTCCTTCTTTGAGCCAGAGCCCCAAGTGCTGTCTCGTGCTGTTACACCTGCTCCAGCCATATCGCCCACTTCTTCTCCTGCTCCTTCTCCAATTCCAGTTGCTGCCGCTTCTCAGTCTCCCCCACAAGCTGTTGCCTTATCAGAAGACACTCCCTCAACGCCAGTTGCTGTTCCCTCTAACACTCCAGCTCCTGCTGTTTCTCCCACTCCAGCACCAGCTCCCATGCCCGCCGCGAAGCCACTGCCTCCGACCTATCGGTACTCTGGCCCGCCCAACATAAACTTTGCCACTTGGAGCGAACGTCCCAAATCGCAAGTGGCCATTAAAAATGAAGGAGATTACATTTTCGGTGGTGCCACAACAGCAACAGGAACAGCGACTACACCAGGCACACCACCCACACCAGCAGCGAAACCTGTGGGACCACCAACTAAGCTGACAATAGAGGTGGCCTCGCCCATTTTACGCATGGGAATTCCACGCAAGGAATACCATGTGCCCATAACGGTAAAACCATTGAGGGATTCGGTGGTGGACCTTAATGGGGAGCAGGAGCAGAAGGCGACAGAAAGGGAACCACTCAAAGAAATACCGAGGGAACCACTAAGGGAAACATTAAAGGAGCCGCTGAAAGAACCACTGAGAGAACCATTAAAGGAACCACTAAAAGAACCACTGAGGGAACCACTTAAGGAACCCCTAAGGGAACCCTTGAGGGACACCGTCAAGCCTTCGACGCTGCCACGCCCCGCGAAGAGCAACCGCTTTACTCTGCCGGCACAGATCACTATGCTGACCTCCTCCTCCAACTCCTCCTTCTCCTCAACGACGACGACAAGCACAACTGTGTCCAGCAATACATTGCCACGCCCCGTTTCTACGCTGGAAAGGAAGACAGCGTTACCAACGGAACCAGTGGCAGCGCCATTTGGACAGAATACGCTGCGACGCACGGGCTTCAAGGAGCGCATGCTGGCCAAGGAGCTGGAGGAGAAGGAGCAAGCGTTACGGGTGCGTGTCTCAGTGAATGGCATGGTTACTCCCACTCCCGCCCCTATGCCCACGCCAACAACAACAGCAGTCGCTGAAACGAAGTCAACGGTGATCAGAAGCAGCAAATTGGAACTGAAGCTGCAACAACAACCACAGCAGCCACAGCAACAACAACAACCGCAACCATCACCAGAGGTGGCAACGCCTGTGTTACAAATAAAACTGCGATCTACCAACCAGGTGGCAGCCCCATCGCCATCACCGGAAGTGGCAACACCCGTTGTGCAAGTCAAACTGCGATCTGCCAACCAGGTGGCAACGCCGTCTCCACCTCCTGCACCGCCTGCAGCGCCACCCGCCCCCATGAAAGCAAAGCCCATGCGTAATGTGGGCGTGGCAGCGCCAGATCCACGATCACAGCTGCTGGAGGCGATACGTAACTTTAAACGGGATGAGCTCAACAGAGCCTAGAACCGGAAGTGGGAGCGGAATCGGAAATGGTACCACAACCGGAAGAGGAAACGTTAACGAAATGCACAAAGCGAATGCGCAAATTTTTAAGATTTAATTTTTTTAATTATTATTATTTTTATTTTTTATTAATTTCTTCATTTCCTTTTTATAAAATTGTAAATAATTAACACGTGTTGTTGTACATGAAATATTAGTAACAATTTGCTGCTTGGCGCGTTTAAACATACATATATAAATATATATACATACAACTTTTTTTTTTAACTATTATTAATATTTTTGTTATGAACTATGTTTTTTTTTAGAATGAAAGAGGAAGAAAAAACACTTTGTTTTAGTCGTAAGGTCACAAGAACCCAAAAAAACAAGAATGAAAAATAGAAGAAAAAAGAATCAAAACAAAATAAGTGAATAATAGTCGCAAGCAAAGCGAAAAAAAATTATGAAATGAGCGAAAAAAAGCTTAAATTTCTATATTACGTCATATTTTGTATTTTTTTTTTTTTTTTTTTTTAGTGAATTATAGTAACCAATTTTCTAACCAATGGGACTGGTCTACTTAGTCGTGTCAAAACAAATAAACAAACAAACCAAGCAACAATTAACTAAATAATAGCACAAAATATGCAAAGCGATCGATTAGCGAACGAATAGCAGCGTTTTATATAAAAAACGCTCATAAATTATTATAAACACTTACAAACAGACAAACACACCCACACAAATATATATATATATAAATGTGTAGATGTATATATTAATCGCATTTTGTATCGATATATTAATAAATAATAAAATGCAATAAAAACTTACAAAATATACTGCGTTTAAAGTTTGGAAATTTAAAATGGCGCCAAAGTGACAAGTTATCGGCAAATGGCAGTTGTCGTGTGTATCGCGAGAATCGATAAAAGCAGCTGCTTATCGTACAGAACTTTGCAGCACTATAAAATACTGCCCTTGTAACACAAGTGTGCGAATGAGATAGAGTAAGCGACTGCGGGCTTATCTACACATTGCATGCACTTGCTATAGCTCGCGCTGTCCCGCTCTTATGCATGTTGCCATGTAGCCAGTTGGAATTTTTAAACACTGATAACAAATTTGGATAAACGAATTTTAAACCGTTTGTATTTTAACCAAAATAAACTCTGCTTCTTGTTGCTTGTTTTGTTTATTTCAAATCAAGATAAATGTTGAATTATATATATATATATTTTATGTGTTATACTCTATGATGAGGGTTTTTTGTGGAGCACGATATTTGGAATTACGGTTACTTGTAGCTTTAACATTTTTTATCGTACATGATGCGAAAGAAAAAGCGCCTCAAACAAAAATATATAAAGGTAAGTATTGATACTAAGTATATTACTACTGCCGTATTATACGTGTAGGTGTGTGTATGTGTATGTGGGTGTGTAGTTGTGTGCCCTAAACAATTTCATATTTGTCCACAAAGAGAATCGTTTCACTTGAATACTTGACGGAGGAATCAGTTTCCACCTGAACCACATCTAGTGCACGAATTGCCGCATACGGAGTCTTGGAAACGAACGACACTTGCAACGGGAAGAAGTCACCAGGTATGGATGCATTGCAGCTAAACTCCATCGAGCCGGATTTATTGTTGGCATCAATGATGGGAATGTGCCACTGCAGAACATGCTTCCGAGCATCATAGTTGTAGGTGCCATCGTATTCAGCCACAGAAGGTTGCACATTCAATCTGCAAATTAATTTTAACTAATCATCATACAACACAAGAGGATTAACTCGAAGTCTACTCACGGCAATGGTATGACTATGGCCACATCCTGCAGCTCCAAGTGCTGTGCCTCCAGTTCGTATTCAATGTTGACATCACAGCCACCCTCACCGTTATCCGAAGGCCAGCAGTTAACTAGAGATTAGAGGTAGAACATAAGTTTAGTCTAGTCTAGTTGTTCAATGGAGTTCAGAAAGTGGTCACTTACTGGTCAAAGGTATGGCAGATTCGTCCTGGGTAATGAAACGCCATTTGAGCACGCCCACGTCAGTGTTCAAGGGGAACGGCTTGGCCGGATTCTTGAGTCCAATCATGGCGCGTGTTTTGAACAGCTCCTTGTCCACATTGGGATGCGTTTGCATCTGTATGCCCTGCGTATCGTTATTGGCCAACTTTACCTTGATGCGTCCCAAATTCTCGTCCGTAATACGCAAGGTGAGCAAACCGGCAAGTTCAAACTGCTGGACACCACCATCGCGTCCCAGGCGTACCACCAACTTGTCCTCCATTTTGAGATGCACACTGGACAGTGGAACAGTAAAGTTACTTTTATTGTATTCTCAACCAGTTGGAGCACTTACCTTTCCGTATGTATGTCCGCCGAGATTTTGGCTTTGGCTGCTGCACTGGCGCTGGCAGCGGTACCAATGCCGCCAGCAGCAGCAGCTGGTGCCAGATTGGCAATCTTTTCTCCCTCGCTCTTCAGCTGATCCACAAAGCTGTCCACATCCTTGGACTTGCCGCCCAGCTTCAGAGCATTGCGTGAGGCGGGTTTTCTGCAAAAATACAAGGCGGGAACTCATTGATTTACTCACTCACTGGAGCAACTGGTGGATCTACTTACTGTGCCGCCTTGCTGGCCAATGGTTTATTATCCAGCTCAATAGATGCACCCATGCCGCTACCACCACCAGAGCCGGATCCGGAGCTATTGCTAATGCCACTGTTGCCAAAACTATCGGAGCTAAAGCCACCACTGCGTCCGCCCATGCTGCCTATGGAGGGCCCACCACGTTTGGTGGCCTCCATGCGTTGACGCTGCAGTTCCTTGGCCTTCTCGCGCATCTTTTGCCGTGCCTCACGCTCCTGTGTCTGACGCACCGCCTGATAGACCTTCTCCTCGTGCGAGTCCATCTCCACGAAGGTCTTGATTTGGGCCAAATTAACGCTTTCCCTATAGCCCAGGGCGACAATCTCATCAAAGGCGAATATCAGATTAAAGGCATTCTCTACAATCTCCTTCTCGTCCAGCGAGTGACTGTACTCGGGTATCTGCCCAACAATAATATAATTAGAATAAATATATAAATGAAATAGAATAAAACTTACAACTTTGGAGAAGAGACGAAGTGTTTCCAAATCCTCCAGTATGTTGCTGGCCTTTGTCGTTATCAGCAGCATGTAGAGCTTTTCCATTGGCTGATAAACGTAGCGCACCGAATCCGTTTCCACATACGTATGCTGCTTTCCGGCTGTCATCAGTTTGGGGAAAGCTGCCAGGAGACCCTCGATTCGTGCCTTCGTCATCTCAACAAACTGACGTGACAATATAACTGCATATGTGTGTGTGTGCGTTTGTGTTTGTATTTGTGTTTTTATGTTTGTGAGTTATTTTATTATTATTTGCTTACAAAACTCTATTATAATCATTTGCTTACCTTTGCCATTCTTTGTGCAGACTGCCGCAGCAATGAGTACCTAAAATTAATTAATTTAAACCAAATTTTAACCAAAATCGCCGACGTGTGCGTGCATGTCTCCATATCTCTATGCGTGTGTGTGAGCGCTTACCATTTTAATGCAGCGGTTTTTTAAGGCAGCCAATCAATTATTTCAAATTTGCCCGTTCTAATGTCTAAACCAAGAACAATTAATCAGCTAATTTGGTATGATCAAAACAAATTGTTTTTGTATCAAAACCGTCTCTGCGTAGCTGACGTGTTCGGTTCTGTAGCTAAATAATGTTTACGAATGCCTGCGTGTGTGTGAGTGTGCCAGTGCGTGTAAGTGATGACAGCGCAGCGCGCACTGTCAGGCACTAGTGATGTCACAATTGCTCGTTTTGGCTTTATGTGAAATGGTTCAATATTCACTTAAATCGACATTTGTAACACGCTTAAAACTACTGTACATATTAAGCATACAATGTTAATTGTTATTATTGTCTTTTAATTCAAAAAAATGTACAGACATTAGCGGCAAAACCACTTGTGATGTCACTGTTGACCGCTTGCATAACATCGATAACAATACTATCGTGTTGGCTGCAGCCAGCAATAAATTTCCCAACACTGCGACAGCCAAACTAACAAAATAATAATCGATTTATAGTTGTGTTTTATAGAACAAAGAAACGCTTTCGCGTTTTAAAATAAAATTCAAATCGTATCAAATTGTCTTTAAACTTATTTAATATAGCATATGCAGCTAAACATCAAAAATATAAATATTTAAGTAAACAAATTGTACATTTTCAGCTGGTTTGTTCAGTCAAGTCAATCGATAACTAAAGTCTCCACTCGATTGGCGATCATATGTTGTGGATCAGCTGTTTCAACATCCTTTGAGCCGAGTTTGTTCTTTTCCTTGGCATACTCGGCGCTCAGGATGCGCATCACCTGGGCGGCTGTTAAATTATCTTGTTTATGCTTCTTAAAGTTATCCTTAACATATTTGGCGAATCCGGTCGCCTGGCGAACAGGTGCCGCCACAATATTGCCGTCCTTATCCTTCTTATTAAGCTGGACTACAATGGGACCTCGGCACATGCGACAACGCAAATCCTCAACTTTTCGAGATTTGCTGTGGGTATGTGAACTGGGGGCAGAAATCATTATAACTAATGTATAAAATTGGTTATATGTAAAAAAAAATTACCTTATGTTGCATGTATTACATCTGTAGGTGTATTTGAATTCAATGGCATAATTGTGGCACACTTGGATCGGCGGCAGATCGGGTAAAGCAGTCATCGCCCGCTTGGCCCACATCTTCCAGGTGCGTCCGTGTCCACCCTCGCCGTCAAATATCCAGGCAGCCGCATGGCACAGTTCATGGATGAGCGTGCAACGCAGACGGTCCGCGCTGGTCAACACTTTCACACTCAGCTCCACAACACTGCTCCGCTCGTTGAGTCTACAATGATATAAAGACAGTATTTATCACCTGATACACTACATATTGTCTGTAGTCCCTAACCTTCGCTTGTTCTTGCACCTGCCCGCTGTGTTGCGTAGCAACTTGGACCAGGTAATGGGCACATCCAGTTTGTTATCAAAGATCTTTTCATTAAAGATGCCGTACAATCGCTTCGCCAAATCCTCTCGATTTCGGCTGAAGTTCTCCCTGAAGAAGTACGCTTCATTGTCACAATATTCACGACTTATTTGACTTTCCAGTGACTTGATAAAACTGTATTTCCCTTTGGCATTGATCTTCGGAGCGGGCAGTTTCTTTGGTCGCTCCACAGATCTGGGAACTGGTGTTGTCTGCAGCGTGGGCAGCTTGAAGATCGGTTTGCCTTTTGGCATTGGTATGCCCAGTTTCCTTTTTGCCTCCAGCAGACGCCTGTGTACATTGGTGCCCGGAAGATAGACAAGCTCCAGTGTATCAAGACTATCCATATCGATCGCTTGATCCACAATCTTTTTGGCCTCCTCATCATCCTCGTAACCCGTGTTGGGTGTAAAAAGCTGACGTCGCGTCGTTGTCGGTTGTGTTGGTGTACTTACTGCATCTGTGGGAGTGGCGCACATTTTGGGCTTCACTGTAGCGCGACAAGTGCGCAGAATGTCGTCGAGTTTCTTGGGAAATCCGGGAGCTACAAGAATTTGAACGGTTAAATCAAATAAAATTAAACTTATCATAACTATCAGAATAGTTATTAGACCCCGTAATCGAAGAGAGTAGAGCCCCTAAAAATGTGCGTAACAGGTAGAAGTAGACGTGGAAGACCCCACAAAGTATATATATTCTTGATCAACATCAACAACAGACTTGATATAGCGATGTCAATCGGTCTGTCTACATGAACACGTACATCTTAGACTATAAGCGGTAGAGTCACCAAATTTGTGAGCAAAGTCCGTCTATGCGTAACGCAGATCAAGTATATTTCAAATTTCTGCTACCGCCCCCGTAAATTGGGTTTAACCATTCTCGTAACGCTATTGTTTGGAAACAACTATAGATATTTTGATCAAATTTGGACATTTTATGTACAATACCAGTAGGTAAACTATAATATATAGCTCCTATTGGACAAATCGCTGGAAAACAGAAATTTATATGAAAAATGTTGTTTTTAGTGAGGTGTCTCAAGCCTGGCCAAAATTGATTCAAATTGGACAAATATATCATATAGTTCCAAGAGGCCAAAAAAGTTAGGTTAGAAATATATTTCTATATCCCACTTCTTACAACTAAAGGATCGCCGGAAAACCTCTATCAAGTAGTTAGCAATACTATATGGAATAGTTTTGAAGCATCTTTTTTATACAACATCTAAAGATTTGGCGTAGAATAAAAGCTTCAAGGATTTCTAATAGTTTGGATTCCTTCGAATCAATGTTACCTACATTTCTGTTCTTGATCACTATCTGGGTTGCTGACCACCTCCACCTCTGCCTTGGTAAGATCCAAATAAGTAACATGATCATCATTGACATCACTGTCGTTGTCACTGGAGTTGGTGGCATCCGCATCATCATCATCGGAGGCATCGGTGCCACTGTCCGAGTCGACAAGAGCACGCCAACGATCCTCGTGGACATGATTGGTGCGGACACGTTGTTTGTTCGCTACCCGCTCGGTTCTTGAAGCCACTGGCTTCTGTGTCGAGTTGAGATTCGTGGAATGCAGAGCACGTTTAACTGGAGGTAAAGGAGGACACTCGTAAGATGGACACTACTTTCACTGTGATCTTTACTTACAAATACTAAAGTCGCCTAAGGCGCTGTCATTCCCTTTGGCAGCGGGAATCCTTTTCTTCGCCGTCGTCGCTGCCACTGGACGAGCTCTGGGCTGTCGCCGGAGTGTCGTCAGAGGCGTACGCTCTACACTTGGAGTTGCAACTTTTTTACCTCCACTACCACTGGAACGTTTGAGCGTACGTATGACGTCTGGAGTTTGCCAGGATTTGCCATAGAGTTGATTCAACAGCTTTTCAGCATTGGTCAGAAATTGTTCATCCTCGGAGGCATCATCACACAGGATGGAGCGCTCCTTCTGCGAACGCTGCTGCTCCTCATGTGCACTCTCACGAGATGGAGATGATTCCTCTTCATTCTCTTTGTTGTCTGGATCATCTCTGTCCACATCTGGATCATCGGATTCAGCGGAGCTCGAGTACATGGTGGGTATGTGTATCTTGATGTTAATCTTGGCCGAAATATTTATGCTGCTCACTTGAATGGCAGCTGGATGATCCACCTCTGTCTCACCGGACTCGGACGTAGCCTGTGTGGATGTTGCTGATATTGGTCTGACCGGCGATTGCTCCGCTTCGCTGCAGGTTTCCGGTATGGTTATGGATTCATTTGCATCCACATCATTTAGCGTGGAGTGAT
Organism: Drosophila cardini; assembly: GCA_018903735.1. Classification (NCBI taxonomy): domain Eukaryota; kingdom Metazoa; phylum Arthropoda; class Insecta; order Diptera; family Drosophilidae; genus Drosophila; species Drosophila cardini. The sequence goes on along the minus strand of JAEIGM010000012.1, from coordinate 3,128,817 downwards.
GGGCAGATAGCTCCTGCGGAGGCTCCTCTAAGTCTGGTGTATTTACCTCAGTGTCATCGTGCGCCAAGCGTTTGCTGCTTTCCTGCTCCAGTTGATCCTCGGTGCACATAGTGTTCACTTCGGTATCATTGCAAGCCAAGCGTTTGGAGCTCTCCTCCTGATCCATATCCTGTTGCTCCTCGGAGCACATGGTGTTCACTTCGGTATCATTGTCCGCCAAGCGTTTGGAGCTCTCCTTCTCCTGCTCCTCGGAGCACATTGTGTTCACTTCGGTATCATTATCAGCCAAACGTTTGCTGCTTTTTTCCTGCTCCAGCTCCAGCTGCTCCTCGGAGCACATAGTGTTCACCTCAGTGTCATTGTCCGCCAACAGTTTGCTGCTATCAAGCGGCCTCCTGGGCGAGTTGACGGGCGATGGCAGCTGTGTAACATCCACTTCCTGGCTCATGGACTCCGTGTCAGCGCTAGCAAGACGCGACTTCGCTCGCTGGCTATCGTTTAAAGAGTGAACAGCGCCACGACGCCGCTCAAAGGACACGTCCCGTAGAAAGGCCTGAATGCGCTCCACCTTGTCAATGGTCAAGTGATCCAAACGTATTTGCTGCTCACTTACAGCCATGCTCTCCTCCACTGTGACTTCCGTCGGCTCCTGCGCAGGATCACACACACTGCCAGTTGTATCCGATATGGTAATACAGGAATCCTCCTCATCCTCCTCCGTTGTGGATGATATGCAGATGGACACCTCCACCGGCGTCGGCTTCGGCTCCATGGTCATATTGGTCACTTGAGTGGACAAACGTTCCACATCCTGGTCAATTGCCGTTTGCTGGGTGCAGCCATCGCCGCTTAGTTGTAGCACTTCCATATAATCCGATACATCCAATGGAGAGTCCTTCGCTGTCCCCTCATCCAATCCCATGGTTAACGACGAAGATGAATCGCTGCGCAGCAATGGATGCTCAGTCGTCTTAACTTTATTTTGTTCACCCAAATCTTTTAGCAATTGGCGACTAACATTGCTACCTGAGTTTCTAACTGTTTTCGTTTTTCCTTCACTTTCCAATTGTTTTTTCTTATTCGAGGATAGCGTCAGTTTGGCAAATTTCTCTTTTATTGGCACATTCACTGTGTCCGGATCGACGGCTCGAAACAGTTTAAATACACTTGGGTCCGCCATTTTGTAGACGTCGTTGGAGCTAACTGTAAATGCTCAATGCCAGATAAACAGTAAGAAAATGCATGCCATAAACAAAATCAAAAACACAACCAAATGCAAACCAAATTTAACGCGGGTGACTTTCAATTCGATTGTTGTTTTTTTATGTTGTTGATTTAAACAAATAGCGTCATTTCTTTATACCAATTTGAAATATATAATATTCCATTCATGTACTTGATAAATATTTCAAATAAAATCGCCAAACAAATTAAATAAAAAACGAACGTTTTGTCGGCTTGTTTATTAGAGGTGGAACTTTATGGTTGCGGCGATGTTTTGTCACGATCGCGATTCACCGATCGAAATATTGGGAATCGATTTAAATCGAAGTTCATTAGAGGTTATAGTTTACTAAACCTGTTAATGGAAACTACAATTTGAATTTATCAGTTAATAAAACACGCAATGAGAAAACAAATACAACGAACAACTCTAGAACAATTTAATTATTTTATTTGCTGCGATAGTTTCGAAAAACGCAAATATTAATAAATCATATTTAATTTGTTATTTTTTTCGATGTGATCGTAAACAAGATTGCTTACCAACAAAAATAAATGCACCTGCGATATATGTTTTTTAATCGAACCTGTTTGATCATGCTTAGCGCATTTACCAACACTAATTTCAAATTTAAATACCTATCGATATGCGGCAAGTGTAAGCGATAAATCAGCGCTGCGACAACTCTATTGACAATAACAACAAAGGCAGTTTGCAATTTTGATTGCTTTGTTTTGACCACCTGTGTGTCTTAATGGCTTTTAATGCCGGCGATAATATGTCATCGAAATTATCAATGGGCCTGCTCAACTTTATACTGGCCGTAAGCTCCGGCTGGGCACTCAAACACTATAGCATCGACCGACATGGCCTTGCCGGCTATGGTCTACTTTTTGCCCACAGTGTGTCCAGCATTCTACGTTACACGCATCCCAATCCCGGCCAGATGCAGCGTCGTTTCTGCGAGCACTCACTACGCTATTCACCAGCCTTATTCGTAACACTTATCATTGCCCAAATGCAGAGTATTGTGGGTGAGATAAAACTATTGAACGACGACATCAAATGGATTCACATTATCCTGGCTTTATATGGAGCACTTCTAGTGCTGGCCATCATCCGAGAGTGCTGCAGTGATAAATCAATGGTGGGACAAGTGCTGAACAAACTGGTGCGCCTATGTCACAAGCTTTGCGTGCTGTGGAACTGCTATGGCCTGTGGCGTGTTGCAATGGTCGATGAATACTGGTGGTCACTGGGATTGGGAATTCTCTTGCTGCTAAATCACTTTGTGCTCTGGCGTCTAACGCTGCGTTTCAATATCACAGCACTCGAGGTAGACACGGTGGGCATGTGCTTCTCCCTTATCTTTGCCATCAATGCGAGTGAAGAATTGTTGGAATACAACAGATGATGAAGATCAGATGAGGATGAGGATCGGGCGGATAAGCGCACATGGAGAAACAAACACACACATATAAACTATATATATTTATAAACCCTAATTAAGCAGTTGAATCTTCGTAATTTGTACTCTTCCCTTGAGATTTGTTGTTTTTTTATACATAAAATAAAACTGTTTTTGTTTTTTAATATTCAGTGTCATAATTTTATTTTAGTGCACAAGTTACAATACAGAACAGGTAAAAAAAAAAGAGAACAGAAAAGTGCAATCCAATTAAAACTAATCATAGAGAAATGCCAGAAGTGGAGGGAAGCAGAAGGAGGGAGACAGGTGGAGGAAGGGGGAGACAGAACGAGGAGGGAAGCAGGTGGAGTAGGAGGGAGGGAGATGGACGAGAAGGGGGAAAGGAGGAGCACGAAGGATGGAGTCTACAGGAGAAGCACAAAGGAAGGGTAAGGAAAGGGAACATTAAGATATACTGTAATCTAAGCGTGTGTATTATCATCTTCCACAAAGTCCTTGGCCTGCTCCCGCGTAACGCAATCAATGTGACTGACCTTGTTCCTGAAGCGCACACCATAGAACTTGTGTGCATTCTCGAGCAGCTCTGGCCTGAACGTGGTCGTTATGAACTGTGCGGTGTCACTTAGCTCGTGTATCATGTCCGCCACCGCCTTGCGATGCATCGCATCCAGTGCCTGTGGAGGGAATAAAAACGTCAGTACATGAAATCTTTGGAAACAATTTAGTTACTCACCTGATCGATCTCATCGAAAAGATAGAACGGCGCTGGATCGCATTTCTGTATGGAAAAGATTAGGGCCAAAGCCACTAGAGACTTTTGTCCACCGGATAATTGATTCATTTCACGCATTTCCGCATCGATGCCCGTGAAGGAGACACGTATGCCAATGCCCGTAAAGGCATCCGAATTGGCCACCTCCTTTTCCATCTCCTCGCCTTCATTATCCTTTGTCTTGAGTATTAAATAGCCAGCTCCCTGTGGCACCAGTTTCTTAAAGACCTTCGTAAAGTTTTGAGCCACCTGTTTAAACGTAAACTGTATGGCTTCGACTTTCTGCATTTCCAGGGAATGGATGAGCACATGAATCTTCTGATTGCCCACATCGAGCTCCTCTTTGCGCCGGTACAACTTCTCCTTCTGCTCCGAGAAGCTTAAGAACTGATCCAACGCCTTTTTGTTCACATGATTGTATTTCTTGAGATGCTGATTCGCTTTCTCCAGCTCCTTGAAGATATTCTTGAGCGAGATGCGACTATAGGCGGCATCCACTTGAGGCAGTGCACCCAAACTGGCTATCTTTTCGGTACACTCATCGATTTTCTGATTCAACATATTCTCTTTGGTCGTCCATTTCTCCAATTGTTTGCTATCCTTGTTGATGTTCTCCTCCGCCTCCTTCTCCTTGCGCACATGTGTCTCCAGCTCCAGTTGGAGTTCCTTCTGCAGCTGCACTGCCTCATTGACACGCTTCTCGATCTCCTCGAGATCAGCATTGACCTTCTTGATCCGCTTCTCCGTAGACACCAGCTCCGTTTTACAGTTGTTCAGCTTACGCTTGCGATCCTCCACGGAGATCTCTTGGAGCGCCTGGATGAGCTCATCACGTCGTCGGAATAAATTGTTTATTAATAAATTATCCAATTTATTTTTGCGTACTTCCAGCTGCATACGCTGGGTGAAGGCTTCCTTGTTCTCCTGGTTAAGGCGACGTATGTCATCATTGAGTTGATCAATTTCACGCTGATCCTGCACAGACAATGTCGACATAAGCTCCTGTTTCAGTTCCGCCTCCAAGCTGGATTTGGTGCTAGTCATGGCCTCCAACGAAGCCTTGCACTGGGCCAACGAGCGCTCCTTGGGCGCCCGGTACTTCTCGATGCGCACCAGTTCCTCCTTCATCAGCCGGATTTCCCCTTGGACTTTCTCAAAGACATCCTTGGATTTACCCTGTTTCGTTTCGGTCTTTTGCATCTCCGACACAATGGAATTAATGTTATTCTCTGTGGATTTGAGTTCATTTCTTAACTTGCTCAGCTTCTTCTCGAACTCAGTGATCTGCTGCGTGTATTCAGTACGTTTCTTTTGCATCTCCAGGCGGGAACGGGACGTATTGAAGTATCCGCCGGTGAGTGAACCCTTCGACGACACCTGATCTCCATCGAGGGTGACACAATCCAGGCCTGTGCTCTTGGCCAGCTCCGTGGCACGCTCCAGATTACGACAGATCAATGTCTTGCCAAAGATATAGCGCAACGCTTTATCGTGCTGCTCATCGTACTTAAGCTTAGATATCATGGGTATGGAATCGGGATCATCGGGATAATCATGTATCTTAACCTGTAGACGATTGAGGGGCATAAATGTCACCTCTCCTGGTAGCTTCAGTTTGTTCATCTCCTTGAGGATCTGTGTGCCCTCATACTCCGACTCCACAATGTGATGGAACAGACGATTCGCTGCGGTTACCTCCACGGCCGTATAAATGGTCTTGTCACAGCTAAAGTTCTCTATTACGGGACCATAGTAGGCTCTGGCTATGGCCGCCGATTGTCCACCACGTTCCACAAAACTATCGAGGACTTTTCGCACCGAATCGCAGCCATTTAGAATGGGTTTGCCGGCCATACTGCGCAGCGCTTGATCCGCACGGGATAGCTCCTCCTTTTGGGTCTGAAGCTGTTGGGTCATTTGGGTCTCCTTGCGCCACAGTTCGTTGCGCATGGACTGATGATGATCCTTGGTCTTCTTGAGTTCATAGTACTTCTTGTTGTGCTCATCGATTTGTAGACGCAATTGCTCCAGCTCCGAGGAATGCTCCTCGATCTTGGTGCCCAGATCCTTCTCGGAGGTGGCATCCTTTTTGAGATCCTCGACCAGTTTGGCGTGATGATTGATCTTATCCTTTGTCTGTTTACTTATCGACTTGAGCTCATTGTGTATCCACTTGTCGCGATCCTCGCGGGATGAGAACTGTGAGCCACGCCCCTGTTTGGCATAGAGCTCCTTGCGTTTCTGTTCCTTCAACTGCAGCTCACGGGAGCAATCCTCCTCCTTGCGTTTCATTGACTCATATTTGGGTTTCACATCATCCAATTCATTCTCACGCTCCGCAATGGTCACCTTGAGATTCTTAAGCTCCTGATCCGCGCGCTCCTTAGACTTGTTATCGCCCTGGACCTCATCGTTCAGATCGACAATGGTAAGATCTAGTTTGGTCTTTTCACGAAGCAATTGCTGCTGTTCGGTCATTAGAACCGATCGTTCCTCCTTTGTGCTCTGAACCTTTTTCTTGGCCTCCTTTAGATTCTTTTGCACCTCCTTGATCTTCTCCTGCGCCTTCTGGATCTCAATGTTGTAGTTCTTCTTTTTATCTGAGGATGATTTGCGCTGCAATAGCAATTCCTCTAGTGCACGTCGTGTATCTTTAAGCTCCGTCTCGTAGCGTATGTACTCCAGTGTTCTCCGTGTCTTGTCCCATTTCTGATACTCCTTTAGTTCCTCCTTCTCCTCCTCGAGCGTCTGCAGTCTGTCCTCAATGGTTTTGAGATACTCACTGATCTTCTCCACCTTGCCATCCGTCTCGCGCAGCAAATTCAATGATTCCTCCTTGCGTTCATCGTAGACACGCGTTCCAGCCACCTCACGCAGCAGTTTCAGGCGATACGAATCAGCTGCGGTGGCCATTTGATTGATTTTACCCTGTTTGACAATATAGTAGGGATTAGAGCTGGAGAAACCAGCTGATTCCAATAGATTGACCACCTCATTGCGGGGCACAACCTTTTTGTTTAAAAAATACTGATCCTTCTTGGCTCCAATGACGCGTCTCAAGTAAATCTCCTCCTTGTCGATCTGAGGAACATTAAGAGGTAACCAATTAGTATGTTGAACTATATTCAAATGGCATTAGCTGACTTACTGGCACACGATTATCGGAGTTATCGAAGATTATCTCGACATAGGCGGATATAACTCGGGCTCCTGTGCCCTCATGCAGCAGTGCCTGTCGCTGCTCGGGACGCAAATGCGTAAACTCATCGCTTAGCACAAATTGTATAGCTGTCGAGTTAACATTTCAATAAACAACACTTTAGGTATATTTAGAAGTACGTACCATAGAAGAAATTACTTTTGCCAGATCCATTGCGACCAACAACAACGTTGTGACGCTTATCGAATGGCTCCACCACCGTCTGGTCCTTGTAACTTTTGAAGCCTTGTATTATAATCTAAAATTGATCAATTAGCATCTTTGGATTGCTATGCTTGCTAAGCCATTGTTAACATACCTGCTTAATGTGCATTTTATTTTAACATAAACACACAAAAAGAAAATAAACAGATATGCCACAATATTTTTATTTGCGCCAGCACAGGGTTGCCAGCAATTTATTTTTGTTTGTTTTCTGCGGCTGCGAAGGCGATAACCCTCGGAGGCAGGCTTGCGTTAGCGGCCAACTTCATGGCGCTCCAAACTGCGCAATGTTAAGTAACATTTAAGCCATTTAATATTCGTAGAAAGTTTTTCTGATGGCAAACCGTAAAAAGCAAATAAATGTGAAAAATTGCTTTTTTACAACAAATGCTTAGCGTTAAATATTTAAGAAGCAATTACAGTTATGTTAACTTCTGTTAAGTACATTTTTCGGAGTTAATGTTATTTAACAGGTCTGTTTCTTCTGTTATAAGCAGCAACACTGTTCCCAGTTTAACCCCTAACAGCATTTAATAAACTTTTTTTTTAAGTTTAATAAATACGCATATTTTTGAAAGCTACAGAAATAACCAAAACATATATATTTGTATTTTTGATAGTTGAATACATAAGTTGACTACTGCATACCCTATTAAAGTGATATTATTTCTTTTAATTTTTATTGTACTTTTGCTTGTGCAGCCCTGAGGCAAGTGGCGCCACTACTTGAACTACTACTTATATATAACTAAGCGTGCGCAAAGCGACCACAGCAGCCATGTAGTACGTTATGACCAACATTGTGCCAAAGGCCAGAAGCCTCGAAGGTTGTGGCACTGGATAAAACGCATAGACGAGTGTGTGCACAATGCGAGCGACGGCGGCGACGCGGAACAAATTGCAGGCGATCGAAGGATTTGGATTTGTGCACACATAAATCAGGGCCATGATGAAGTAAGGCAAAATATTCTCCATGTCATTGCGATGCGCTCTAAACAAGAAAGTGAACAAAACGAGTGTGGTGAATAGAGAGAGAGAAAAAAAGAGTACGTTAAATTATTCGTTCTTATTAATCTGTGGACTCTGTACCTGCGCACGCGTTCCACATGTGGATCATCGAATTGCACTTCAAGGTTCTTGAAAAACAAATCTTCTTGGTTGGGAAATACCTGCAAAACCGATTAAAAACAATTAGTGATTCTAATTAGAAAATTCAAAGCAATTATAATTAATTCCGGGAACTCCAGATACCTTGCGCCGCAAACCCAATGGAATGAGACCCAGCAGCTGTGAAATGTGTGGAATGTGGATTCTGAGCAAATGCTAAATGATTTTTGTTTCACATTTTTTTGATTTTTTTTTAAACTCACCTTATAACGGAAACGCTGCAATGCCGTTAGCAGTGACATGAGAAGCATTTTAACCACCAATACCGTGGCCCAAAATAGATAACAGCAAAATACAGGATTATCCAATGTGAGCAGATCCTTGGATGGCATCATGGTGTTATTACTCGACATTTCAGAGAGCGTTAGAAAGAGCGAGAACGCGTGTGTTCGGTACAAAGTTTGGCAAGTGATTGTCGAATACAATACAATACACAACTAAAGTTAGTAGCAAACAACAAATAAAAACACACACAAAAAACAACATCCACAACGACCGGCCAAACAGGTTCCAAAAATGGCAATGCCATTGGTGCTAGGAGACTAGGTAACTGGGCGAGCATAAAGCAAAGCACATAAAACGACTCATTAAATCTTCTCCAACTTCCCCCTGCTCCTACCACAAACCATCTCAAGCTTAAATGTACTTTATAACGCAAATGATGACATAAACAGCCTCAAAGCACACAATGCCAAAGGTTATAAAGAAGCTGAGCATTCTCGCCGGTTGCGGTAGTGGCACACAGGCATAGACAATGGTGTGGAGCAGACGGGAACTAGCTCCGATTCGTATGAGCAGCTTTGCAGTGAGCGGGTGGGGGCCAGTGGCCACATATGCCAGCGACATCCACAGGAATGGCAGCACGTTCTCCAGATCATTGCGATGCGCCCTGCAAGCACATAAGAGTAAGCGAGATGGATTGATTAAAAGTTGCAGAACAGAGTAAAACTCGCTCTCTCTCTCTCTCTCTCTGCCTTCTCTGTGCAGCTGTAACGAGTTTGTTTTGCATACTCGTAAGTGTGCAAGCGAGAGAGAGAGTGAGATGGCGAGATGGAATGAGATTGTGCACGCACAACTGGAAGTGCAGGTGTGTGACGTCACAAACCACATTTTGTACTGCAATTTGCTGTGTTTGATGACAATTTGACAATGGCTTTAAAGTAACGAATTGAATAAGCTCGCAAGCATTATACCCTGTGTCGTTTGCTTAACTTAAGGCAAAGTATTAATGCAAATATTGTAGGGTTAATTGCCATTAGACTACAGCCTCGACAGAGGGCTTCAGAGGGTTATAAATCCAAAATCCTGCTCAGCCTACTTCTCTACACACACTTGCACAAAGCTATAGTACCCACTTAATGCTGGGTAAAGAATCAAAATGGGTTTCAACGAAGCTACTCCAAATGGAATCCACTTACCGACGCATACGTTCCACATTGGCATCATTAAAACGCACGTCCGCCGTACGTCCCATGCGTAAATCCTCCGGATTGGCAAACGTTTTAGTCTTCATCCTCTGGCGAGCGGTCAACAAGGCCATGCACAACATCTTTAGGATTAGGACACTGCTCCAGAAGAGATAGCAGCAGAATACCGAGTTCGATTTGCTCAACAATGGCTCCGTTGCAGGCACAGACATGTTCATTGTCACGTTTCTCGTTACTTACTATGAGTAAGTCGATTTCTGGCCACATCACCACACACAGCAGCAGCTGCGTCTATTCCCAGTGGTTTCCTCTGACCAATCACTCAGTCCTGACCTGCTTTAATGTCTCTTAACCGTTAGTCCAATACATTATTTAAAACTTCCCATCGATAAGTTGGTCTAAATTAATAATGGGAAATTGCAAATTTTAATGTCTGATATGTTAATACGTAGAATTAACCATAGAACGGGTTAAGGGTCTTGAAAAATATAAACATTTTCCAGAAAAATTGAATTTTTTCACTTTTTTTACTTATTGCGTCTTTACCTTCTTTTGAAATATAGTATATTTTTTAATCGCCTTAATTAAGCTTTCAGTAGTTTCTTTTCCTTATATATTTTATCCTATACAGTTACGGTCACCCTAAAATAAATGTGCTTGAAATTTGATCGTAAAAATCAATTTTTTCATTCGTTTGCGCAGTTGAATTCATTTGTCTATTATTTTAATGCACTGGCATAGAATACAGACGTTCAGATTTTTTTCTATGTATATAGCTTTGCTAGAAATCGCATAATTAGGCAGATCCAAAAATAAAAAAGATCAAGGTTGAGATTTTTAGCAAAACAACAAAAGGCAAAAACAAAATAAACAACAACAAAAAATTGCTATCATTAGCAAGGCAAATATTTAATACATTTTCAGATCCCATTGAGTACTACGATTTTTACTAAATTTATTCAGAATTTAGTTTTTAAGTTGATTTTCTGCATGGTGTTTCCACTAGGTTTCCTCTAGGTACACTTACTTTTGTACCCTTTGGTACATTTGTACTAAAATGGGTACATTTGTACTAAGATGTGCATATTTATACCAAACTGGTAGAACTGCTGGTACTTTTATTTTTTTCGGTACATGGGATCATTTCTCTTCATATTGATACTTCTTCTCTGGTCATAAAAAAGTATATCAACAAGAAATGGCAATATATCAAATAATGCAATTACTTTTAATTGTTTTTCGATTAAATTATGTTATGCTCTAATATAATAAACTTATAAAAATTCACTTAATTGTGGTACCTTTTTTTTAAACAGGTACATTTTTTAGCAACATGAAATAATTGTCACAAACTGCCAGACAAATTTATAATACGATTTACAAGGAACGTTAAAAAAAATAATATTTGCGTGCATATTTCGCTTGTATAAGAACTAATATATTGTTATAATAGACAAAATCAAATTAAAAATTCCAAAGCCAGCGGAAGCACTTTACACACATACACACACATGCGCATACATTGGTGCCACTGAGAATAAGCAAGAGAGAGGAAGAGAGAGAGGAAGACAACAGGCTGAGAACTCAAAGTTCAATCTTGTCGGCAAAAAATTCCCAGCGCTTCTTAACATGCATGTGTGTGAGTATGTGCACGTCTGCATGCCTCTCTCTCTCTCTCTGTTTTTGTGGGTGCGTGTGTGTCTGTAGTTTGATAACTATCAGCGCAAACTTTCAACGCCAGCTTAGTTTACAGCTCGTCAAAAAAAGCTCGCTCCAGACAACAATGAAATGGCAAAACAAGCAGCAAATTGCCGCCATCTGCTTTAGCTCTCTGTGCTTTTGTATATGTGTGAACGCATGTGTGCGTGTGTGTGAGTACATTTGCACTCATGTTGATCTGCTGTTGACTGGGCGAGATTTAGAGGAATCAGCTGCAGTTGCTGCTTACGCGTGTGGCATAATCAAACTGTACCCCCATGTACATACATACATGCACATAAATATGTACGTATGTATGTATTTGCGTACGTACGTTTGCTATGACGTATGCCAAGAGTTGGTCTTTGGTCGCCTTTTAAACAACTTGTCTAAATTTAGTCAAAACATAAAAGAGTTTTAATCATTTTTTTTCTTAAATTTTATTTTTGTCTACTTTTTTTTTGCTGCCCAACCAAAATGGAACTTGCGCTCCTCGCTCATCGAATTATTTTAACGCTTCGCAGCAACAAAAACAATATCTGACGCTGACGTCGCGGTCGCAGTTGCGTCGTCGTCATTAGCCACGCAGACGTCGGCGACGCCGGCGGCGACACGTAGAGCGTTCAAAGTCCAAGTGTCTGGCTTTTTTTTTCCTTTTTGTTTTTGTTTGCTTTCGTTGTTGTTGTTGCTGCCTGTTTCTCTTGTGGTCTGCTTTATGACGAATTCCGTTTAACTTTTGAACAAGTCGCATAACAGAGAATAAATAACAGAGAGAGAGAGAGAGAGAGTGAAAAAAAATAGAGTGAAGGACCGGGAAGAGCATCATGTCAAATAAAAAATGTTGTAAAGCGATTAAGGATCCAGTTTCAACCAGTATTGCCGTTTTAGCTTTTTTTCGTCAGATCTAACTTTTACTTGAGAAGTTTATTTAAATATACATATGTATGTAATTTAAATAAGAACTAAAGTACAAGGTCATTATTGTTATTATTTATTTTGTAATCTACCCAAACCAATACGAAATTAAAAGTTTCTACTAATGCTACCAACACCGGTGAAATTATATTTGTGGATTTTTTTGTTTTTTTTTTTTTTGGAAATAAAAAATTTTTTTATTTTAATGGACATTTTCTAGAACATTCGTGGAAAAGTCAACTGATATCACAATTTTTTAAATTAAAATTATAATTTTCTAATAGTTTTAAAGTTTCTTTCTACGCACCCATTAGAATTCCCAAATGGTTCTTTATTAAATTTTATGAATAAAATATGTAATCTTACTGCCTATATTATTGTTATGCTATTATTTAGGGCGTTACAAATATAATATGTTTTATGTTTTTTTTTTATTAATTGTATTTTTTTCTTTGAGCTTGAAATCTTCATTTGTGTTTTTTTCTTTCTTTTTTTTTAATATTTTCAGACATTTTTGATCAGTGTATAATCAAAATTTATGTACATATTTTCACAGACTTTGTTTAATATAGCTGGAATAGACTGATTCTGAAAATTTATATCCATACCAGACTCAAGTGCGCGTCAGGCGATTTCCATAAAGATGTAGATTCTAGATTCTAGAATTTGCATGCAAATGTCCGATAAGAATTGTGATTAACCAACGGTTTTAATCCACATTAATGGGTCTGGATCTGGATCTGTACCTGGGTCTAAAAGAAAGCATTTTAGCACAACAAGTGATTGCATATTTAACTCACTTATCATGAACAACAATTGGAAATCGACAGAACTATGGACTGAATACAGTATACTATAGTAAAATGTACCGATAGCGTTGGCACAAAAAAAAAAAAAAGAAAAACAATAAAAACCAAAAAGTAATGACGATTCATCAAAATTACGCATAAAATTCCATTGCGTATTTTCCTGTGTACAAAGTTCAGATATATATCATCTTTTCAATAATAGATTTAGTTGATTTGATGAATTCTTTAAACTTGATGATACTAAACTTCAGAATCTGAACTTTACACTTGTATATATATACATAGTATATAGATTGTAGTATAATATAGACACACGATAAGCACGATGCGTGTCAATAACCGACAAGACGGTGCTTATTTCCAGCATATTGGGATATACATACATATATGGCGGGGACTTTCAGAGATAATATTACTAGAGTTTCTTTGAACGGAACTAAGGATAAGAAACTAATATAGAAAATGTATTTTCTGTTCGTTTATTGGAGGTGTTCGAAAAAATAAACAGATTTCCAAATACTTTCCGACTCAAATCGGTAAAATAAAGGATAATTTTATTTAAAAATTACTTATTTACCAACACCACTATCAAAAATAAGCTGAGCAGTGCTACAAAATACGAAAAAAAAAATACGACACAATATCAGATTTCTTTGGTTTTAAATAACAGTTAATACTATTTGAGTTATATTCATATACATTTGCGCTTCTTAAGAAATAAACAGCAAAATTTTGCTGTTTAAATTTAAAACAAGACACATGTGTCTACGTTTTTTTGTAATCAGTGGGATTTGTGTTGATTTACAATTCGTTTATGCAATTAAAGCAATTTTCTAAACAGTTAGACTTGAGGCTTTATTGTTTATTTGATCAGTTTATGATATTTATAGCATTATTAAACACTCTGATTACATTTGAAACGTAGTTTGTAACTGAGATTACACAGTCTCAAAGTCGACAACGGAAAAAAAGGTGTGATAAAATGACAAATTGCCTTGTGTTTTTTATACCCTGTAGCACTTTTAATAATTGTGATAAGGGTTAAATGGTTATTTTGAACAAATTTGGTCACAAAAAGGAAATTTAAACAAATATCTTGATTTTTCACTACATTTCAAGCATCATTAGCTCAGAAACTATAACGACTAGCATCAATAAATTTGGCTAATGCGCTAAAGTGGCCCTTTGATAAATAATGGTCATCATATCTACAACATCAATAATATATAATACAATGAAACCTCTTATAACAGACGTGCAGACTTATAAAAATTATAATTCTTATTCATTATATTAAACTGTTACTTTGTACAGGGCATTAAATAGTCGCTTATGCTCAACTGCAGCATTTTGCACTTGGTTTTTATGATGCCCCGATCAACGATAAGGGTTACAACATAGATGTTGTAGTATTTTAGTAGTACTCACACTCGTACTCTTACCTGGTATGACTAGTTTTGAACTTTGAATTAATCTTAAATGTTTTTGGATGACTCGAAATACTAGAAGTGGGCCACGTATTAGACGGGTGATTGTTGGGTAGTGTCTGGAATATGGACTTATCGACAGGGCCCAGACGGGCCTCGAAAAGTCAGTCGGCAGGTGAAATACCAAAAACAAAACAAAATACCGATTGAGTACACAAATTAAGTACATACTTAATCATTATGGCGTCTAGTGCTTCTTCTTCTTCCCCTTCTTCTCAACCCGTTTAATGATCAGTGTTGTGAAGCCGTGGATGAACTTTGGAATTGTGCTAACATTCATTACAACAATCTGAGGAAAAATTACGTAGTGTGTGTATTTAGCATGTTGGAGCAATTGTGGGCATGGCGCCATCGTGAACTGAGAATTGTGATGACATGATACTCAACGAAAATTGTATGTCTTATCGTTTAGAGCTGAACATGTTCGGGCGGGTCAAAGGTTTCACACGCACACAAACAAAACAATTGATAATAAGTTCCATTCGAAACAAAGTTCTATAGCAAAGAGAGGAAGAGAGCGAGAGAGAGTGCGAGCGAGTGGGGCAGGGGGACTGTGAGTTAATCTAGTTGTCAAGCATGGCTCGCGTCTCTCTTTCTCTCTGTATTGCTCTCTCCCTTTCTCTTCATTCTGTCGCTCTTTGATCCGCCGACTGCCTGTGACTGGTTGAAATTCGTTCATTCCTGTTTCCAGTGATTCCAATTATGCTAATGCCAATTTGAAAATTGCATGCTGCAGGCTTCAGACAACGCCCACTATTTGCCGCGCCCCCTACCCAACCAGCCCCCCACTCCACCCCATTTGAGTGGTGCTCATTGAGTATGCAAATAAACACTTAATTTGATTACACCAATTTCAAAACGTCATATTCACACATGTTGAAATTCAATTCCAAGTCCAAAGTAACAATGCGACACTTACCAACACCGATTGCATGAGACTCAATCACACTGACCACGAGCAGTTTGTGACTCAGAGTAAGGTAAATTTCGCTTTATTTCCGTTGCATTACAGCAGAAGATTATTTATGCAAATATTATTTATAAGTGTAAGTAAACGATAGATTAAGCAACTAACTTAATTTGTTGGTAATTAAGCATCGATTTGTCGCCATTGGGTTAAAAATTTGCCTGCCTAGCAACAAAAGCATACTTCTGCCGCGCACTGTCGATCAAGTGCAGCGTACTGCAGCTGAGCAGCAGAGCAGCGTCTGTGCGCCGCTAGCAAAGTCCAAAACTCAAAGAGAGCGTCGTTGATGGCAAACACATGCATACGTAGTACGTACATGTGTGTATGATTCTCTCTCTCATACATGGAATCTCTCATATTTTCGCTCGCTTTTAGTTTTTGTTTCTGTGTTCACTTCGTGCTTGCGCCTTCGCCGCTTCTACCGACGACAACTTCTGGAGGAGAGGCCCTTATAATAAACCAGCCGCGCAGCTTGCAAATCAGTCAGAAACGCGTTGAGTGCGACAGCGAGCAGACGTACACACAGTGTCCAAAGAGAGATTGTATACTCATTTTTCAATTCCCACACGGAGAGCTCACTTTGAAAGTTCTTTTAGCTCGTGGTAGCCAAAACGCACAGAAATACACTCATAATACACATATATTTTTCTTTGGTGCCTGAAAAAAATTAAAGTGCCGTGCAAAGCATAAAATAAAAAGTGAAAACTAAGCAAAAAGCAAAAGAAACAGAAAGAAAGAAAAATAAAAAGACAGAAAAACATGGCAAGTGCAGAGCAAAAAAACGCAACAGCCAACGGCAACGCAAAGCACAATAACAGTGCGTTAACAGAATCGACTGAGCCACCAAAGGATGCGAAGGATCTGTTGCCACATCTGGAATCACTGGAAAGAATCATTAAATTGCCCGTTGTAAATGCCGCATGGGATAAATCACAAGATGTCTACGGCAAAGTAAAAGGTAAGAGGAAAAAGAAAAAAAAAATTTTTTTTTCTTGAAGTGTGCCATTACTAGAGGTTATATTTTGAGTGCAATGAACTTTCGAGCTGCTTGCCGCCGGTTCATCTAACGGCAAGACAACTGCAGTCTCTCTGAAATTGAACACCGAGAAACTTGATAAAACGTAACAGAAACTATAAACCAAAAGCAAAATGAAAATGGAAAAAAAATTAACCGTTGCTTAGCACACGCTGTCTCGTTGAGACGACGTCGGCGGCGGCGTGACGTCTCAGCCTGCGCTGCGGCTTTTGGTAGAGTTAGTGCTGTTTAAATGTAAAGTTCGCCATTTTGAGTGCAAATTACGTTTGACGAATTCGCCGCAAACAACAAAAAAAAAACTCAATTTAAACTCAAAACTTTAATTGACTGACGGTAAGATCGACCGATCGACCGACCGGCAATTGCAATTGTCTGTCCATTGCCAAATTGATGTCAATTAAACTCAATTGACGCAACAATCAATAAAAATGAAAGAAAACGAATTAAGACAATATCAACAACAATAGCAAAAAGAACAAGAATAACAACAACAACCATGACCTGCACGTTAAGTTAAAACAACAGAAATTCTTAAACCCCCTCGCAGCACCCTCGTGACGTTTTGCCGCACATACAAAGTGCAAAAATTTCAAAATTTACATAACTTTAAATACACACGTAGAGTGAACATTTCTTCTCATCGAACATACATATGAATAATGCTCAATCTACGCATACAGGTTAAAAGCTGTGTATATTTGTGTGTGTGTGTGTGTGTTTTTTTTTTTTTCGCTATGAATAACTCAACAAAAGTGCAGTCAGTGGCGTGACCAACAGGGGGCGCCAGCAAAGTTGTTGCTACAACTGTCACTGTGTGCGTGTATACGAGTAAATGTGAATCAACATGCGGTATTTGTCTATATTTGCGTGTGTGTGTCTAATTGGACTTTCGACTTGTTTGTGTGCTGTGTTGTTGTTGTTTATTGTTGCTGCTGTGCTACCTTAAATGTTAATAAGATGATGATATGTATTTCTTGATGACTAAAATGAACTATCAAAGTCTACAAACTAAATAAATAGAAACAATAACAACAAGTCGTTGAATCGCTGACTGCGCAGTCAACGCCTGAAATGAGGCCCACTGAACTGCGCAATTGCCTTATCAATCAACTGATAACAATAAGTTTCACTGCGGCGAGCAAATGGGTGGGGGTAGTGCTCGTCTCCACTTTGCAAAAGAAAGATAGATTTTTTTGATAATTTAAAAAAATTTAATAACTAAAAAGTAATTTTAAATTAATTTGATTTTTATTATTATTTTTTAAGAAATAAAATTTGAGTTTAACTTTTTGTTAACAAAACTCGTTTTCCTTTACTTTCTATCGATACAGGTAAAAATCGTGTCTTTAATTGGGCTCTTAATGCCGCCGAGGATTGTGTGGCACGTGCCGTGACAACAGCAGCTCCGATCGTTAATCGCTTGGATCGTCCTATTGCCTATGTGGATCAGACGATTGTCAAGGGCATCGAACAGCTGGAGGTGAAGGCACCGATCATTAAGGACACGCCCCAGGAGATATACACACAGGCCAAGAACAAGGTGATCGATGTCGTACAGCCCCATTTGGAGCGTGTGGTTAAATTCAAGGCGGCGGGACAACAGAAGGCTGCATCCCTCAAGGATCTGGCCTGGCAGAAGGCCAACGAGGTTTTGGCCACACAGTACGGCAGTTTGGCTGTGAATGGTGTTGATACCACAACCGCTTTGGCCGAGCGACTGCTTGAATACTATTTCCCCAAATGCGATTCCGATGTGGAGGAGGATAATGGTAAGTTTTCGAAAATTACTATCCAAAAATTTCTATTGGATTTCCCCTCTGATTTCCCAACAATTTATTTTTTTTTAATTAAATTTTTTGGGTTTGTCACTTTTGATTCGCTGAATCTGAATATTCTTCTACATTCCATTCTAATTCTCAGATCAGAAACAAAATGCTGTCGTGCGAAATGGCAAAAGTGCTGAAAGTGACAGTAAGTTTTGTTCTTCCTCTTTGTGCTCTCATTCGCACTCTCTTTGTTTGCGTGCGTGTTCTAACCCCCAAAAAGCATGTGTTTTTTTCAAACTAATTCAAAACTAACCTCAAAAGAAAAAAAAAAACAAAATTTTAAAGAATAAAAAAAGTTTAGAGCGGGTTTATTTAATTTTTTTTATTTTCTTACGTTGTTTTTGAAGTCGGTGCTTTCTACCTTCCTCCCCCTCTAACGTCTCGTCTCTTTGTCTTGACTCTAACTCTCTTCTCTAACTCTCTCTCTCTTTCTTTTGCCATTCTCTCTCTCTGTCTCTTGTAGTTGTTGTTATTGGGGAGCCCGACTATGATCATGAGATTGACACTAGATTCTTAGTAGCCGCATCTACTGTATTTCTATCCATGTCCCTGAAAATCATAACTGAAATTGTTGAATACGTTAAAAGAAATCCGGAAATTGTAGGCATTATCGATAGGGAAATCAACAGATTGATGGTAAGATCATCAAGAAAATACTAAAAAAAAAAAAAAAAAAGTACTCAAAGTATACTAAAAAATACTAAAAAAGAAGTGATTAATAATTAAATCATACTAACTTATATTAATTGTTATCATTAATTGTTTATAGTGCCAGTTTCCGCCAGCGAGGACCCAGTACTACACACAGTCCAGACAGTCGGACGTCTATCGAATAAGATCTCGCGTCGCGTCTATCGAAATGTCTCCCGACAGATCAAGCAGGTCCAACAAGGCAATATCAACGATTATCTGAGCTCATTGATTGCTGCATTGAAATTGCATCAATATATCAATTTCATCAATTCATCGATGGGCACTAATGTTGAGCAGTCAACGTCGTCGTCATCGTCCACGTTAGGCAATGACAACTGTACACCGTATGGCAACAACAGTAGTAACTCGAACAATGCAACAACAACAACTCGGACCAAAAGCAAACCAGCAACAACAACAACAGGAGCTGCCTCTGCCTCTGCTGCGCCGCCGACAGCGGCAGCGACTGCACAGTAAATTTGCTGTTGTTTTTTTTTGCACTTTTTTTTTCCAATCAAAAATTATTTAAGTAAAAACTAAATTTTTTTTCTTTGGCGTTAAAAAATTAACGTTAAGAGAATTGGCAGTTCCCCCCAACACCACCACCACCACCACCACCACGCCCACCACCAACCAAACTCACACCCTCCCTTTGCCCCCCTCCCACTCCCTGCTTTGTAAATATTTATTTGAAGTAATCCACACACACACACACTTACCCACCCACGCATACACATACATACACACATATATATATTTCTGAGATATAAGTTGTAGTTTGTAGTTTGTGCCTTCAATTTTTGAAAGGTTTATATATTTTTTTTTTTTAAACATTTTTCGTATAAAAAGTTTTTTTTCTTTTAGTTTGTTTTTTTAGCTGTGCTAAAAATGACTAATAGAGCGCCATCTGGTGGCCATGCTAAACATTAAAGTAAAGTAAAGTAGACGGCGAAATAAGCGCCATCTGGCGGCCATGCAGAAATATGAATGGAAGAAAATACATATAAATATGTAGAATGATAGAAAGTAGAAAGAGCGAAAGAGAAAGAAAGCGAGTAAGCGAAAGGAAAAGAAGGAGCGAGAGAGAGAGAGAGAGAGAGAGAGAGAGCGATCAATGTTTCAAGCATGGCTGATCCTCATTAATGTTAAATGATTATTAATATGATAATAATGCTGATGTTTTACTTATGTTTAATTATACATTAATGCTAATGATAATGATGATGATGAATTATGCTTTATATGAAAAATATATCTACTTTATATATACACATATATATATATATATATATATATATATATATATATATATATAAATATTAATTATAAAATAAACATACACACACACACGCATACACACAACTAAACAAAATGGAAAATGATAATAAATAACTTGAAAAAAAAAACAATAAAAATAAAAAATAAATAAACTAAAAAATCTGAAATGAAATAATTTATCAGTTTATAATTATTGTCATAAGATAAGGTTGTCGTGTCAGGGCTTATAATATCATCAGACAAAAGGCGTTTTATGGCACTTTTTGATAGAAGCCACTCCAGAGTTGCCCGACCTCCCCCCCCAGACCCTCCAAACACCCTACACTACCCCTTTCCAAACATATATATACCCTATATAATATAACACTGTGTTCCACTTTATACGATGAGTCGACTTTTTGCTCCGTTTCCTATTCCAAAGTTCCAAAGGCGATAAGACAAGGGCTTTCAGAAATTACTGGTATATATACTTTATTATTCAGATGCATACATATATATTCCTTTGGTATGCAGTTGAAAGTTATCTGAACGAGTTATCTTAGTTGTTTAGATCCGGCCAACTTTGATACACGTAATACCCATTGAGTTTTGTGAAAATAGCACTTTGTACGATCGCTTTATCGCCAAGAACTTTTGAAAAATTTGATAATTGGATGAGACTAAGCGAAATATGGTTTGTCTGGACTACTGGAGACTTCTAGAGATATACTTTTTACCTCTTTAAAATGATTTTATTGGAAGTCTTAGGGTGTACCTAGAAATCTGATTTATAGTAACATCAATAGTATATAGACAAAAGTGTCTCTGATTTGTAGGATTATTTATTTTATGCTTATTTTAGGTTTTTTTTTTTTACCGACTTTCCTATGCTATTCTTAAGGCAAACTTAATTTTCTATAGCTATAGTACTAAGTGCATGTTTAAAGCACTTTCGTCACTAGCGTAAGCACTTAACAAATGAATCATGTTTTCAAAGTGACTTTTATCACTAGGTTAATTAAGTACCTCATCACTTTCGTTACTAGCGTGTGCATGAATCAATATCAATTTGTACTCTAGACACTTATAATACCCCGATATGTACTTTGTATACTATATCCAAGTTTTTCTATATATGACGCGCAAAAAAGTACTTTCTATACCCTGTGTGAGGGTATGCTGGGATTGTTAAGTGTATGTAACGGTTTGAAAGAGGTACCTACGACTCCATAAAGCACTCATATTCTTGATCTATATCAATAGTGAAATCGGTATAGCCATTTAAACGATGGTAATGATGGTAAAAAAAAAATAAGAGCAAGACATGTGTCCAGAAAAAGGCTAAATTTGCAACACTACTAATTTTTTTTACAACGAGTTCAAAACCAGACCGACTTTTAAATTAAAGCAATTATATACGGTTATTATACAACTTCCGGAATAATATATATTCAAATAATGTCCAAGGTTTAATTCGGTATTCGGTAGTTAAAGTCAAATTTATGTATCTTTTGCAGGGTACAATACAGTCGGGTCAGCTCGACTGTACTTAACCTTCTTGTTTGTGTTTTCTGTTGTTGTTCACGCTCTCGTGATTAAATTGTTGAGTGACAATAGCCCAAGATATGGTCTAGAATGGTAGGTAGAGTTTGGTATGGAATAGTTTCGTTTTTTTCTTATCGTGGCACTCACCTGGTTGGTGTTACCTGGTACCTGGAGTGCCAATTTATTTGAAGTTCTGGATTTTTGTATTTTGTTGTTTTTTTTTTTTTGCAGTTTACGTCCTATTTTTAGAGCGGGGCCTTAGATAAGGGGGCCCAAAACATAAAACCGAACGAAATCTAAGGAATTCGTTGCAATGTTTTCGCTTTTTTCAGTTTTTTTAGCTTTCTCGTTCTCTTTTTTTTGTTGTCTCTCTTTTTTTTTCTAAAGGTATTCGATGTCTGATGCTGACGTCGCTCGATCATGATGATCGATAATGATGAGGCGTTAATGACAGTAACAAAAAAAAAATGGAAGAAAAAACGAGTTAAAAAAGCCAATTAAAGTTTCTTTTTAGTCGTTTTGGTTGCTTTTGCCTGTTGATTCCTCGATCTCTTGATTCCTTTGCATTCCGTCATCGTGTCCCTCATTTCGTATGCTTCACTGTGTCTTTTCGATATTGTCCTGAAAAAGACTTCATTCGCATAGTTGAGTTACATTTTTGGGTTCCACGCTTAAATAACTTTCGGTAGTTAAATATTTATATATGAGCGGACCCCAAAACACTTCAGATTCCGATATATATATACTAGCTATATATACTTATTTGATACATTCGTATATGTTTAACAAACTTTTTCTGCATTCTTTAAGCTTTAATTTACTCTGCTATTACCCTGTAAACTGTGCCAGAAATGGGGTATGATTGAATGACTAGACATAAGTTAATTTAGTAAATTTTTTTCAAAAATCGGATAGAACATGTTCAAGACCTCAAAATCGGACTAAAAATATGAACATTTAAATGTTAAAGTTTTGCTTCGATTTTTTTAAAATTGTTTAAACTTTTGTAAAGTGAAGTTTTAGAAAAGTAACTCTAATTCTTTAATTTTTCAAATAAAGTTGTTGATTTTTTTTAGTCATTTTTGCCACTAGCGTATTTCCTATCAGAGCTTTACTCAATTTCAAGCCTCATATTTTTTTTGCTATTTTTTTTATCCTATTTTTAGTGATAAAAATGTTTGTTTTACTTTGTTTTTCCGTAAATTCCCTTGAATTTTTAAATTGCTCTTTAGAGTGTGTTATCATCAAGAATTATACTTGATTTTTTACATGCATGTGGAAAAATAATAATATTTGCAATTCTTCAAATTTCAGCATAATCGCTCTAGAAATACGCCAGTTATAGTCGTGTAAACTCTGTCGTTTACAGGGTATTATCTGCAGTGGATTTTTGATGAATTCGTTTGTTAAATATTTTAGTGCGAGACGCATGTCTTGACTACTGTACAGTGTACACGTACAGCGGGTTTCCGAAGCGCAGTCTGCAGTCTACAGTCTTCTGTCTACAATCTTCTGTCTACAGTCCACTCTCTGGTGTCTGCTGTCTGCTGTCTTCAGTCCACTGTCTACTGTCTGCTGTGGGACGTTAATTTCATTAATGATCGTAATGATGTGAAGATGATGAGCTTAAAAATTGTGTTGTTTGCACAGACCACAAAAGATACGACAGAATTAACATATTGTGGAAGGGGGGATGGGGAGGTGAAGGGGTAAATTGGACTTTGATCTCCGTTTTATGCCTTTACCCACACTCCAATAAAATTCGCTCCGATTTGGCGACGTCAGCGCCTTTCAAGACGCTCTACTGTTGGCAACGGGCAGAATTCTTATCACAAATCATAATAATAATAATAATAATAAAAAAGGCCTCATGAAAAAAATTACAGCTACAAATGCCTCGAATATAGATTAATATAGAGAGCGGGAGCAACAGTGAGAGCGGGTGTGCGTGTTTGTGTGTGTGTGAAAGAGGAGAGAGAAAGAGGAGAGAGTGAATGCATGCAAAAGCGATAAGAAAACTGGGGATGAGGCTTAAAGAGCAAGCGAGAGGTTGAGAGTGTAGGTCGCTTAGGTTGCAGCAGGAGGTGGGGTAGAATGGGAAGAAGAATATAAAGAAGAAGAAGAACGTGCGCGCGTTCTTCAAATGTAGGCGTTTAAGCGCAACGGAAGGAGGCGTGGCATGGCATGGCTGGGCAATCAACGACAATTCTCTCGACAAGTATCAAAGTACAGAAAGTGGCGTGATTATTATTCTTCTCTTTATTATTATTATGTTTGCACACAAACACACATACACACACACACATCTCTGACTTTGTCTTGCTCTCCCTCCCTCTCTCTCACTCTGGTGATCTGGGTTTTTTTTTGGTTTTGTAAT
Source organism: Drosophila cardini (assembly GCA_018903735.1). Taxonomy (NCBI): domain Eukaryota; kingdom Metazoa; phylum Arthropoda; class Insecta; order Diptera; family Drosophilidae; genus Drosophila; species Drosophila cardini. The sequence goes on along the minus strand of JAEIGM010000012.1, from coordinate 3,104,763 downwards.
TGTTGCACTCGGCAGCTGCGTCAAACGTTTTAATTGCGATAAGAAAGCGATTGAAGCACGCAACGCAGTTTAGCAGAGACAACAACCCGCTTGCGTTGCTTGGGTTCTTGTGCAAGCTAAGCACGAAGTCTTATCAGTAAATTGTTGTCTTGCGAATGCTGCTCGACTGCTGGTAGCCCAGCATTGGTTATGTATGCAACTTTGTGTGCATTCATTAAGAAAAGCTTTAATCGTAAAATATGTATGTTGTCTTAAAAAAAAATAGAAAATTTACCGTTGACACTCAAAGTATTTAATGACCTTTGCAGAGCCATATAGACAACTTTTGGCCGATTGTTTCTATATTAGCTATCATTAAGAAGAGAGATCAAGAACACATATACATTATAACGTTGCAAACTATACGACAAACTTGTAACACCTTTCTGAGGGGCACAAATATTCAAATTTATTTCAAAAATTTTACTGTGTTGCCATTTTGACCACCTGCTACAGAAAATGGCTGAAACCTGTTAAGTTCTAGCCAAACATTTGATTGTACTAACTGAATTGTCTACCAACTTAATCCATTTAACTCATGAACACTTGCCTATCAGTCATAGCTGAAAGCTTTTGTCTGCCAAGGAATACAAATGTCTGCTGTGACGTCATTAAAACTTAATGTTTACAAAGACTTTTAGTGAAATGAGTGCATTAAATGAATTAAAAATGAAATGAATTCGTTATAAATTAATCACACTTTAATCCAAGTGCTTTATTATTAATCCATTTATAAATAAATGGACAGGCTTAAAAATCGGCTGATTACACATATGTACATATATAATTCTATGTTCTATTATTAAAAACAATTAATAGTAACTAAGTTTTCAAACCAAAGAAGAAAGGCTACAGTCGAGCGAGTCGGCTGTAAAAGACCCCGTACTCATTCTTGTGCGCGTTTTTCCATACAAATCACCATTTTTCGACCGATTTGTCCTATTGGAGCTATAGGCTACAGTTGTCCGATCCGGACAAAACTTGATTAGGATAGTTATAATGGTACCATACACATAATGTGTAAATTTGGTCTCTCTAGCTCCAGTCGTTTTCAAGTTATGGTACTGTGAAAACGGTTTTTCACAATTTGCGGGGGCGATAAGGGGCGTGGCAAAAATTTGAAATAAACTTGGTCTGCCTGACCTATAGACGCACTTCATTCCAAATTTGGTAGCTCTAGCTCTTGTAGTTTAGAGGATCCAGGTGTTCATCCGACGGACAGACAGACAAACGGATATCGCTAAATCGACTCCGCTGTTGATGCTGATCAAGAATATATATACTTTATGGGGTCGGCGAAGACTTCTTCTGCCTGTTACTCATATTTCGCTTCAGACAAACTTAATAGACCCCTCTACTCTTCTTTAGAGAACGGGGTCTAAAAAAAATAAAAACTTTTAAACATTTTTGTGATTAAAATTTATTGAAAGCGTCTTTAAAAACCGAACGCAATTTGTATAATAAAATTTAATTGATCTATATTTTTTTTTTTATATATAATAGCATCCGTGTCTTAGCACTTTAGTTGTGGATATTTCATATACATATATAACTATATAAGCTACAGGATATTACAGGGTATACACGAGTAAACATATGTATCGTGTTGTTCTTAAAGTTAATGTTAATACAGTTGGTTTAAATGTTTTAAATTATATATTAAGTATAGTATTTATTGTAAGTTGAGTTGAAATCAAACAATGCAGCTGCCAGTGGTTTGTGGGCGTGGCCTGGCCATGGGCGTGCTCATGGTTCCCATAGATATATATGTATGTATTAGAATTTGTTTATTTGTTGGTTTGTTTGTTGTTTATCACAGAGGCCACGCCACATAGCTCCACAATCGGATTTTGCAGGATCAGGAAATTATCACTTGGTGTTTATTGTTTTCAGTTGTTTTCGATTTTTGTTTTCTTGTGTTTTTTTCTTTTCTTGTTTTTCTTTGTTGTTTGTGGATATTTATTGGAAATCCTCCAGAGCAAACAAAGAAAATAACGAAGTTAGCTCCAGAATTTCTGGTCGGGATTCGCTCCAATCGCTTTGCAATCAAAAATGTTTGTTGGCCTTTTTGCGCTTCCAACGCATCCATCCAAAACGACAGATATACACATATCTATATCTATATCCATCTATATATGTATATATATTCGTATCATTTCTCTATATATTTTCTGGTTGTTTTGTTGTTGTTTTTTTTTATTTGGGTTGGTTTGCTTTCATCTAAGGTTTGGCCGTCTGTGCCAATCCCGAGGACAATCCTCCACTGCTTTCAGCTGCATCGCTCACAGTTTCCACACTCGGATGCTGTTTTTCCAGCAACTGGGCAAAGTATTCCCCAAAGACGGCATGATTGTAGGATACAAGTCGGCGGAACGAGGCTATAAATGCCACTAACTCCTCCTCGAAGTCAGCAAACCCAGATGGCGGTGGTGGGATGTTTCCATTGGAGCGCAACGCAACGCGCACAAAGCCATGAAACCGATTGGCTGTAAGAGATGCATAGAAATTTGATTAAAAGTTGTTTCTTTGCTTTAGGCACTAGCTGTTTTTGTCGCTTTAGTCACTAGTGTTTCGAAGAGCTGCTAAACCGTCGAAAGCTTTTTGTCTAATTTTCTTTATATTGGAAAAAATTAAAACGTCAATGGTTTTCCCCGCTCTACACTAAACCAGATTTTTAGACGATCGTTCACATAAGAGTTATATTATATAGCCACCTATATTATAGCTGTTCGATTCTAATCAGTTTTTGAAAAAAGTTCACCAAACACACGATTATCTTGAATTTCTAGGCTAATGTAGTTTTAAAAGCTATAAAAACTAGATCTCTTGTGTAGTAAGTGATCTTACTGCTTGCAGATCACGTTTAAAAATTTATAACACTTAAAAGATCTCGAATCGATTAATATGAAACTTTAAAGTCTAATAGATTATGTACAATTATGTACAGGGAAACCTCTGTTAATGGACACCACTCGAAAGCGGACATATTTTCTCTGATCTTGATGAGACGTCAGAGCAATTTGTCTCTTTCATAGGCGCACATCCGTTTTAACCAATCAAAATAGGATCGATGGTAGTTGTGCGCTTATGGGAGTTTTTACTGTATTTAGCTGCTATACGAATGATAAAGATTCCTGATCTTTCTTTAAATTTAAACTGCCTTTACCCAAATTATTGAATTTATTTTTGGGCTTTTTTTTGGGTTACTTACTCATTAGGGCGCGCACCGGCGACGTCTTGTTGTTCAACTGTTGGATCTGGTTCTTGAGCTGCGTCTGCTGTGTCTCGCTCAATGGAGGCGCCTGCTCCTTGTCCAGAGATTCATTAATAAATGCACGTATTTGCTCATCACAGCTATCAATAGCAGCACCAATTTGACTACAACGTGAGAGACAAAGAGGGAAAGCATCATAGATTAGAAAGAGATGGAGGAGAAGAAGAAGAAGGAAGAGAGCTACTTACTCCTGTTGCTTCACATGCTGGACGAGTATATTCAGTTGTTGGGCGAGTTTAACGCGATTCTCGCGACGTTGCGAGATGACGGGAACACCCTGTGCTATGGAAATAAGCGAAGCACATAGAATCAAACGATGACCACGCCAACTCAGACCCTCAAAACGTTCCTTATCAATTCGCAGCAATTCAGGGAATTCCTTATCAGTCGGATAATCCAAGAATTGCATGTAGGCCTTGTATATGACGTCCTCGCTGGAAGTGCAACCAGCAACGCGATGGCGTTGCAGCCAATCCTCAGTGGCAGGAAAACCAGCTGAAAAGTAGTTAAAAGCGTTTTAGTTACCATTGCACGACTAACACATACCCTAACTACGAAGTGGCAATAAGATATAGCTAGTGGCTGATGAGATAAATCCAAATGGAATACAATGAAACCTCTCTTAACGGTCAACTCTAATAAGCGGATGATCCTCTTACGCGGACAACTTTTCTCAGATTTTTAGAACACCCCTTAACGGACAGCTCTTTTAACTGGGCCAAATTTGCCAGACGGTTAGGTGTCCGTTTATGAGAGTTCTCAGTGCGATACTGACTCTAAAATTCTAAAAAAAAAAACACTGGCTAAAACCTATAAGAAAAACCGCTAAATTAAAAGAAATTTGGTTCAATTACAGCTAGTTTTTAAGGCTACAGTCGAGTCAGAAAAACTTAAATAGACCCCGTTCTCGTGTCGGATTAAATTTTAAACAATTTTAGACCAATTGGGTTTATGGAAGCTGTATGACATAGTTGACATAACGTACCATTGCCATGGAATTCCTTGAGATAAGTGCTGAATTTTTGCTTTTCATATTCAACGGAATTGGCAGCGATATCGCTGCGGGCGACAGAAAGCATAAAATTGGCCATGTCCAGTTTCATGAGTGACATCATCTCGAGAATGCCACGGAAGGTGTCGACAATATCATCGATTTCCCGCAATTTGGCAACAGTTTCATCTCTTGCCGGTGAACACATGTTGGCCAACAGATTGATTATAAAATTGGCATAAGCACGAAAATCGAGTACACCCCGTTCCGCCTGCTGTCCAATGAGTGTCTCATCTAAGGCCGCATTGATGCGTCCCAATAAACTTGCATTCTTTGCCGACAGCAATTGTGGAAAATCCTCCTTAATCTCGCCCAGCAATCTGAATGCCTGGTCATACGATGGTGGATCACGTTCCAGTTGCTGGCGCAACAAATCCCAAAAAGCTTTGTGCACCATCGTTTTAATGCGACCTTCCAGGCTACGCGAGAGACATAGGGGGAAGAAAGAGAGAGAGAAAAAGTATGTCAGCCATTTTGGTATTTAGTTTATCATGGTCTCTAATTTTACATCACCTTGAGCAAGCAGAAGCTTACATACAGTGTTGCCATTTCAGCTTACTTATAGCTAAATTTTGTAAATTTCGTAATTGGTAAAATGTGTCTACTTTTAGCTATGTATATATCTAATAAAATTTTTATGTTGCCACAATTATATTTCAAAACGCTTTTCAAATCAGAAAAGCTCAATAACATTTCTTGTTTTATCTAATTTTTTTAAAATATATACATATATTATTTTATTTTCCTGAATTTTTATTTTGTTTAGCTAAGTTTTAATTTACATAAATATAACAAACTCAAACACATTTTCTATCTAAACGGATCAAAATAAAAAATATTTAAATTTATTCCCAATTTTTTCATTTTTTTAAAGCTATTTTTAGCTGTTTAACTATGAAAGCCCTTCAAGTACTGGCAACACTGTTCAAGTACTCTGCATTGCAAATGCAGAAGTGAAATAGAAATATATTTGTTTCTTTGTTGTGCACTCACCTATCCATTGGTGGCTCATAGGGCTGCAGCTTGAACTCCGGATTGATGGCAATTTCATGTGCCAACTCCATATTTTTAAGATTCTTGAACATACTTGACACATCATCCATGGTGATCACCTTGGGTGGACTGCCATCCAAGCTGGGCAGCAGAAAACGTGTCATGCTGTCCGTGGAGCTTTCGCTATCCGTGCGCAGAGAACCTTCTTGTTTCTTTTCCTGTTGCTCCTCATTGTTCTGCTTGGCGTCCATTTTTAGTTTTTTTTTTTCTCTTTCTCTTTTGATTTTGGATCTTCACTGGAAATTTGCCTTGATTTGCGCTATTCCAATTGGAAACAAATCTGAATTATTCCTTGGTTTTGTTTATGGTTTGTTTTTTTTTTTGTTGTCTTTTACGTGCAACTGGTTTTCTGCAAGTATAAAATTAAAACATGTTTTTCCTTATTAGTAACAATTGCGTCGCATTTCCGCCTGCACAAGGAAATTGCAGCAGTTGGCTTGTTTAATGAGCGGGAGAAGCGAAAGAGGAGACAAAGCTTTTTAAAGCTTGACTCAACTTCAGGGTCAGCTTTGTCTAAGGCCAATGAAATGCGTCGTTAAATGCAAGCAAACAACCGTTAAGTGAATGTTTGTAGATGTGTGTGTGTGTGTTTTGTGAAACAAAGAAAACGGCATGGGGTGGGGAGGCTGAGCAAAAAATAATTTTTAAAAAGTGTAGGCAAATTCTAAGTGTTGCAATTTGAATCTGTGGCGTTGACACAGTTTCCAAAATTAAATCGGAATAGCAGAGCCAGATTGCACAATGAGCAGGTTGCCCCGTTCAAAGAATGGCGACATAAACAAAGAAGCGATAATAAAGCAGCCTATGAAAACAGAAACGATGAAAATTTTGTATATTGCGCAGCAGCGCAGCTCTGCATGCTGTGCAAGTTTGTGTCTGTGCGTGTGTTTGTGTTTTGTGAAATGAACACAAGGACGGAACGATTGGGTGGTTGGAGATGCCTCAATAATTACAAAAAAAAAAATTGAAATAGTACACATATTGGATTACATTTCAATATTTCCCACTGACTTTTACTTACCACCTTTAGGAACTTATTTGACAAAATTGTTTGGTTGATTTTGCGTTTTATTTATTATTATTTTTTTTTTTGAATTGTCGAAAAGCACTTGCACGTTAAATTTATTTGTAGTAAAATACGTTTCTGCAATTTGTAAGCATTATTTCAGCCTGAAAGCTTCTCGCGCTAACAACGTCCAAATTGTGTTGTGAGTAATAATGTAATGAATGTACAAATTCAATTTCAAACGCAGGCCACCTTTGTTTATTGTGTTGCTTTTGTGTTGTTGTTCGCTTTCGTTCCACAACATTCGAGAATAAGACGGGTACGCAGCTCTGTTTGCATCAGCTGCTTGCATAGATTGGTCAAAGCAAAATAAAATCTTTTGAAAATCAAACAAATATATATTAACGTAATAATTGTTATTTGCAATTTACACCCAGCTTAAGTAAGAATATATATTTTTTTATTATCAATTCTTTGGCTTATAATTGACGTAAGTTAAAACAACTTGACCTGCTTTGTGCAGCATATCAAGCTTATTACACAAGAGTTGCCAGATCGTTAATAACAGAAACAGCTGCTTGACAAGCTAAAAAAACTGGAAATGTTTACTGCACAAAATAGGTATAAGCTACGCCTTTACAATTTATACGCACTTAATAAAAGTACTATTTTGTAACATCTTTATGCAAAATATAGATTATGTAAGTTGCAGCAATTTACTTTTCACAGTACAGCATACCAAGCTTACTACATTGGCGCTGCCAGATAATTTTAAACTGTTTAAAGTCTGGCTAAAGTGAAATGCACTCGTTAGTGATGTGGCAACGCTGTCAACTAAACATCAGACACCCAGACAGACAAAATAGTATAGAAGAATTTTTTAGTTATTTTTCGGGCTTATGTTAATTTCGTACAAAACAAAAACAACAGCTGTGGGAAATAAACGAATACAACAGCAAGCAAAGACACGCGAAGTGATTAAAGTGTGATCAAATCCCCCGTTGTTAATGCCAACCGATGTTTTAGTCCTCGTTTACTGAGTGTGTGTGCAACACCCAATCCCCCTCCCACCAACCCCTCACACTGCTTGCGAACAGCAGATTGACGACTGCAGCAAAATGGAAAGTGAAAAGATACTGATGGCAGCCGGTGTAACTGTGGCTGCTGTCGTCGGTGCATTTGTCTTCTGGGGTCCATCAGGTAAGGGATCAAACCAAATGTGTCTTAAACAGAAAACTTATGTCATACATTTGCTTTCAGGTTCCCGTTTACGTCAGCGTCGCGGACAAATCGCAGGGCTGCATAATTTTGGACGCACATGCTTTCTTAACACATTGCTCCAAGCGCTGGCCGCCTGTCCACAGTTTATAGCCTGGCTGCAGCTGTATAACGGCGCGTCGCCAGATCGTAAGAGCCTAATTAGCTCCATGCTCAGCACTTTGGAGGTGGTCAATGGCACGCATGCCACATTGCGCGGTGATCCACATTCTCCAGGTGCCGTGCTGCGTGCTCTGAACACGCTGGGCTGGGTAATACCACAGGAGGAGCACGATGCCCACGAATTGTTTCATGTTTTGCTCTCGTCGCTTGAGGAGGAAGCCACACGGCCACACCAAATGGGCTGTCTCTCGGATGCCCTGCTGCCTCGCGGCAATGGTCATGAATTGGACGTTGATAATGAGAACGGTGATGGCTATAGGTCATTCAATCCAGGTGGCATTAATCAACGGATTGGCGATCAACCAAATCGTCCATCAAGTGCCATGCTCACGGATTTCCTCAATATGGAATACGATGAATCCACTAGCTTGCAGCGTCTGGTGCGCTCCGAGGCTCATACGCCGGACTCTCCGGCCTCGGTGTGTGAACGCGAAACGGCGGATGTTTTGACGCCAGGTGTTGCCTCCAATTCGTTTTTGGCCAACTCACCGTTTGGCTATCAATCTGCCTTGGATTTTATTGATCCACAACCAGGCAATGCATCGCCCATACTTGGAGCTGAACGCTTGTCACGTCCGCGACAGCAACAATCACAGCAGCAGCAACAACAACAGCAGCATTATCCCAACGAGGGCTTGAACCGACGCGTGTCCAGTTCTTGCCGTTCCCTGGAGCGTCTTAATCGCGGTCCTGGACGCGTCTCCATCTGGTCGAGCATGATGCCCAGCCAGGTGGCGCATCCTTTTCAAGGTGCCATGGGTGCCCAAATCGTTTGCAACGGCTGCGGCTCCAAATCAGCCGTACGTTATGATAAATTCGATAGCATCACATTAAATTTACCAGCTCAACGTCGCTCGGGTCTCAGTTTGGGTCATTTGTTGAGTGAATATATAACATCGGAGGATCTAAGCGATGTTAAATGTGATTCCTGCAATGAGACCACCATGCATACCAAATCGGTTACATTCGCCAAACTCCCCGCATGTCTCTGCATCCATGTGGCACGCACCGTTTGGTTGCCCACGGGGCAGGTGTGCAAGCGGCAGGACTACGTGCACTTCCCTGAGAGCTTGTCGATGGCACCTTACAGCTTTGTCCAGCCGCATCTTAACAGTCAGGTGAGTAGAGTTCCAGTTGCTGTGCCCACCACGGCAGCTGGGCGTCGCGGCCTCTATTATCCTTGAATAAATGTCTGTATTAAGGTCCAAAAACAAGAGCTGTGGCACTATAAGAGTCGTTCAGGATTCTTTAAAGCATCTATATTCTTGATGAGCATCCATAACATATTTTATGGAACCTTGTCCATCCCCTAAAAGCTTTATCTCGGACACGATAAGAGCTAAAACACTTATATCCAAAGCGCATCAATGGAACAGTTAGACGATACAGGTTTTTTAAAAGCATATACATTCATGATCAGTATCAACAATATATTCGATAGTACCAACTTGACTGTTAAAACTTATTTAAAGCCAAAACGTAGAAACTAAAAGAGTTAAATCTTATATACAATGTAGGCTTTTCTAGATTTTCAGGCTTAAGAGCCCTATAAAGCATATATATTCATGAACAGAATGCACAACATATATTCTTTTTTCTATTTAAGTCCCTTACTACGATACTCTAGGAGCTAAAACATATGTTTTAAATAGATTTTTGCATATTTACAGTATAGAAGTGCAGGCCCTTTAGCTTTATTTTTTCCAACCCCTTCCAAGCATATATTATATTCATGATAAGTATGTAATAAAGCTTCGATATAGAATTTTCATCTTTTTGAGCAGCTCAGTCTCCTTTGTCCTTTATCCCAATCAGATCAGATCAAGGCATACACGGTCGTTTCAGATCACTTTAATTTTTAAAAATGTTTCTACTTTTTTCTTTTGTTGTTTACAGGCGGGCACACCCTGGGGCTCCACCATGTCGCTGTACTCCTCCAGCCTTCCCATGAATGGAGGCGGCGCTGGTGGTGAGGGATTTGGCGCAATGTTTCCCAAGAATCTATATCGCCTGCTGGCGGTTGTGGTGCACTCCGGTGAGGCAAATAGTGGACACTTTGTGACCTATCGTCGTGGATCGCTCAGGAATGCGCACCGGTGAGTTTTGAGGACTATTTGAAAGGATTAAAAGGATTTAATGGTTTTATTACTTCACAGCTGGTTCTACACTTCGGATACGATTGTGCGAGAGGTGAGCATCGATGAGGTGCTCAGTGTTCCAGCGTATCTGCTATTCTATGATCGTGGACAGCAGCGACAGTTCCAAATGCGCTGAGGGGCAGTGGATGTGGATGAGGAGTAGTGGTAAAAACGAGTGTGGAACGTTCGGCCTAGTCATCATTTGTTTTGTTTAATCATTGATTGATCAAATTCAAGCCATAAATATGCAACAAAATATTACCCAATTTTGTCCATACCCAACAAAAAACAAAGAAAAACTTAAAAAAAAAAAAAAAATTGTATGGATCTCAAAGCAAGCACCAAAAACAAAAGAGAGAGAAGAAATGCGAGGAAAATCATTTTGGGGAAAAAAATGAAAAACACCAACGTTATATATGCCCAACAGAGAAAAAACCTAATCTAATATATTTAAACTACGAGTACATTAATTAACTATACACAATAATTTTGTTACATCAATGCATTTAAAAATTTTAAAATTGAATTTAAAATTCGTCATGTGCTTTTAGACATCTGTATTAAGCAATATAGATTCCATATTCTACGAGCAACAAATTGATAATAAGATATACTATACATATATATATATATATGTGTATATATACATATTATATTGTTTATTATTATTTTTTTTGTTTGGCGTTTGTTCAAATATTGTTTTTATATACTAGTTACTCTAGCTGTAAGAAGTTTTCGAACTATGTTGAAATGCGCGCGTATCGATCAATTGTCAGTTTGTGGTTGAGTTTACCGATGTGCGATAGGACCCGTAAGATGGCAAAATATATATATTCCCGATGTGTAAAACCCAGTCGACTAGTTGACATAGTGGTCAGACAAATTGGACAAACATTTATTAAGCTATATTAAACATGATTAATAAAGTTTAACTAGATATTTAGAAAAGCTGTGTGTTTTTTAGCATTAAAACAAATTCTATTAAAATATTCCAGCTTTTCCTTGTATTTACGCGCCTCTACTGTAAAGACGGCTTAAATTTAACAGCGCTCGTTAAGCTTTACATTAGATGACAATGGTAACAACAGAGACAATAAGCAGTGTTCCACCGTGGTACATGTTGCATATAAAATGTTAAACGGAACCATTGATAACATCATTTAGAATGTAGGCTTTTTATACTCTCTGCAAGAGAGAGTATATTGGGTTTGTGAAAAGTATGTAACAGGCAGAAGGAGGTGTGGCAGACCCCATAAAGTATATATATTCTTGATCAGCATCACAAGCCTAGTCGATATAGCCATGTCCGTCTGTCTGTCTGTCCGTATGAACAACAAACAGATTTCGGAGATGGTAAGAGCTACAAGTTTGAATTTAGTCAGTATCGACTCGATATTCAGTCAGTCAATACAAGAATTTTTTTTCCGATGCCACGCCCCGTTCGCCCACAATGAGCAAAAAACTAGACACACCTCGTAAAAATTGATGTTTTAGGCAAATATCTCAGTGACTATGGCACTTAGGAACACCAATTTAGGTATGCAGGTTCCTTGAGACGGCATAAATACATTGTCTGCCATGCCCCCTTTTCCCACAAGAAATAAAATAATTTTCCAACTTCAATGCCGATTTTAAGGCATACGTTCTTATCGTACAGTATAGCAATTTCAAATTCGTTTGAAGACAAAATATATCAAAATACCTTGATATATCAAAGTACCTGCAAGTACTAAAATGATCGGGAATAAAATGCAGAGAGTATTCTACGGTAAGGCGTGCTCGACTGTACTTTTCTTTCTTGTTGTTCACAAGCACTGAAATTCCGAGAAGAACAGAAAATGGGAAACATCAAACGGAATATAAATGTTCAAACTGAGCGCCAAACAGGGTCAAACGTAAGCATAACATTTGTGATATCGATATGTTATCGGTGGTTTATTTGGTGTGTACACACTGGCTTATGCTGCTGTTAAGCATTGCCTGCTCACTCGCACCCGCACTCGCTGCTACGAATGTAATTTGAAATTCAAAAACAACCACAAAAAAAACGAAAAGTGAACAACAAGCAATGCACGAACTATGTCAAACATAAATAATATTGCGCATAAAAAGCATAGTTATGAACGAAAAACAACATCACGTGTAACGCCAAAAATACGTGAATATCTTGCAGAGATAGCAAATGAACGTGAAGTGGATTTGGAGCGTTTCATGATCTTATCATCATCGTCGCCAGCAAGCAGCAGCGTCAGCGTCGGCGCGCACAGTTTTCAGAACGAGGCGGCAGCGCCAACAACAACAACAACGAATACAATGCGCAGCTGCCGTAGCAATAGCAGCAGCCGCTGTCGCAGTCGGAGTCGCGCTACAACAAAAACAACGGGAGTAGCAGCTGCAGCAGCGACATCTGCAGAGAAGTTGGAGGAGGCGAAAATAACAAACATTCCGATTGTTTTGGTGCCAGGCAAAGGCAGTGCCAAGGATGTGCAGCTGCCGCAGAGGAGCAACTCTGTGGAGGATTTGCGCACGCCCACGAAATGCACGCAAACGGAGACACCACAAATGCAAACACGCAAGACGCAAACACCGGAATCGGCATTGAAATCGCATAAACGCTTGGAATGGGATCCGGCTGCCGATGTGGGGTACCGCTGTGAACGCGCCGTGTCCACCAGCAACATCAGCACACTGGAACGCTCTGTGCTGGAGGAGGCGATCACATTGCAACGCAGCGATGGACGCTCCAATCAATCGGAAACAGATTTGAATCGCTTGAAGAACACAACAGGCACTGGCAACACAGCGCCACCGTTGGCCTCCAGCACTTTTGTGAATCGCAGTGTGGGCAGTCAGGCGCAGGTTCAGGCTCAAGTGACACCGGTACCTAGATCCACACCAGTGGCCAGTACCAACGCCAGTTCACGAAGGGAATCATGTATGACATCTGCCGCCAGCAGTTTTGATTATCAGCATCATAGCAGATCCTGCTCCTCCACCGCGAGCAGTCGCCATACATTGAGCGCCGACGAACTGCTGCGTCACATGGAGCAGCAGCGTCAGGAGCGGGAGTATAAGGTACAGTTGGAGCAGGTTTTAAGCCGGCGACGGCAGATGGCCAACAAAGAGAATCAGGAGCCAAGTAAGCAAAATGCTTCCTCTGTCTCCTCCAACGCCTCCTCCATCGGCGCTGCTGGTGTCACTCCCACCTCCTCCTCGCTGGGGTGTAAAAATGATTTAGATCTGGGCATTGATCTGCTCTGTTCGCTGGTGAACAAGCGCAGTCTTAGCAGCAGTCAAAAGAAGCGTCTGGCCAAGGATATAATCAAGCGTCTGGTTGGCTACGAAATGGTCTCCAGTCGAAGCAGCAGCTCTAGCACCAGGCACAACAAGGAGCAGGCACAGCAGACGGAGCAAATCCCTGGGCAGGGTAAAAGTACAGTAAACACTCCTTAGTCGATTATTTTAATTTTATTTTATTGCAGTTAAAGACAATGCCACCAATACCAGTCGTAGGTCTAGTGTCATCCTGTCCAAAACTTCATCGCCGGCGCAGGTACACTTGACTGTACCCGTGCCCGCACCACGTACTCGTCGTGCCACGCCCACCGAATCACCAGCGCCCATCAGCTGCAGTTACTCATCGACCACCAGTGGTGCCTCAAATGAGCTGGTTACTCAAAAAACCAATCTTCAAGCTGCCAAACCAAGTGAAGCCGCTGCCGAGCAGGCTATAATGCAGGATTGGCTCAATCCCATGACCCAAAGCGAGATTGAGTATGAGCAGAAGCAGCAAAGACAACATCAGCAACAACTGCACAATCTGTCACTGGAACGGCGCACACAAATTGATTGGATTGATGCAGAGATTCGACGTTTGTCCGCATTGCAAAATCTACTACGTTGCCATGCACGCGGAGATTGCGCCTCGGATGAGACATTAAGTCAATGGCAGAACGGGAAGCAGCCAGCGGAGCAGCAAAAAAGCGAGGGAAAAGCGGCAGCTCTAAAGGATCGGGCAACGAGTACCGGACTTACTGCACCACCAGCGCCGCCAGTGACGCCGGTGTGTATGGCTGCAGTCGCTGGAGGGCCAGAGGAAGCAGCAGCTAGAACGGAAGCACCAGAAGCAGCATCGGGAGCATCTTCAATAGTTTCTTCCGATGCCAGAGCCGGAACAGGAGCATCATCATCGGCGGTATCTTCGGAAGGAGCAGCAGTGGGATTAGCTGTGGTTGTGGAAGTGGCTGCGGAAAGACCCACTGAATGTGTGGCACCAAAGCCACCTCCATTGCCACCAGCTGTGGCGGTCAGACAACCTGTGCAGCAACGCAGCAAAATGGCAACTCCAATGCTGAGTCACTCGGGCAGCAGCGAGAGTGTCTGCTCCTTTGTCCAGCATCGGCAGCGACAGTTCCTTGCCCATTATCAGAACCAGCAGCAGCAGCGACTCGAGCAACAGCAGCAACTGGTTATGTTGCAGCAGCAGCAGCAACGACAGCAGAGGCAACAACACGCGGCATGCCACATGGTTAGTTCCTAAAGAAAGAAGACAACTTTCTACCCAAATACTATATAGTCAAATCTATCTGGTAATTTATCTAAGATCCCAAAGATAGTTTTTAGCTTAGAATACTACCCATACCTGTTTGCAGTGTCAGCATACCCTGTACTAATCACTCTCTCCCTTTTCATCAGAAGTATTGTCACCACCGCGATCAACAATCACAACAACAGCAACAACACTACGTACAAATGCAGTACTCACAGGCTGTGGGTAATGGATACAGCTGCATCGAGGATGGAGCCGTTTACTATCAAGTGTTGAACTCTCAACGTGGCACAGCTGCAACAGCAGCAGTTGCCACTGCTTCACGAGTGGCTGCAACAACCACAGCAGTGGCAACAACAACAGTTGCTGGCGTCACGAGCAACAGTTGCACGGGCAGCAACACAAGCTCATCGCTTTTGTGCCTAAGCTCGGAGATGTCCATACCAATGGGTGGAAGTGGCAGTGGCATCTTAAACGCTTGTGAGGCAACGACAACAACAACGGCGACAACAACAACACATCAGTACGACGATGTTGCATGCCAGCAACTGCAGTTTCAGCTGCAACTACGACAACGCCAGCGACGACAGCAACCGATGCAGTTGCAGCAACAAATGTTGCAAGTACGACCACGTGGCATTGCCTACTTACTGCAATTCACCCACGACGACGATGTGGGTCAAGTGTTGCACGAATCCCTCACCGTACAGGATTACCTGCAACGCGCACGTCCCCAGTTCTGTGCGCAGTCAAAGCAGCGAAAAGCCATATTGAATCAGATGCAACTGCTACGTAATGCCCGACGTCGGGAATTGGATGAGCTGATCGAGGGGAACAGTCTCGAAACGATCGACAGGCGACTGCAACAGCTGCCACCACCTGTTACCTGTAAGTAGCTTCATTTTAATACTAAGTACAGTACATCCTAGATATAACGAACTGCTTTGTTAGTTAATTAACTTTGTGAAAAAGTTACTCGAGTTCGTTATGGCGAGGCTGTGCTGTATAACAGCGAACATATTTTATAAATCCTTTATATCTATTCGATTAAATAGCAATTATAGCGAATTGCAGGTATTTCTGAATAAGGACATGTTAATTATATAGAGATATGTTCTAAAAAAGCTTAGAATTACTAGAAAGATTACTAAATTTGATCTGAATTGTATATTAGTTATTAAAAAACATCTCTTAAAACGAGAATATCAGTTATTAGGAGCATATTTAAAAAGCCGTATAAGTTTATAGGTAAATATATATAAAAGGAGCATTTCCGTCTGTAGGAGAATATTAGGAATTGATAGGATCATCTTCGAAAATCGGAACATTTTGGTCAATAGTACTCTTAAGGAACACTTTCACTTGATAATTTTACTTCCAAAACTAAAGAACATATTATCCATGTTTCTTTCTAGCTAAAGTGCGCATCTTCTCGACGAGGGAAATGAAAGCGTTGACCAACAAACGTTGCGAGAACTTGCCCGAGGTCCTTGCTGCACAGAATCGTCAAAAGGAGGAGCGACGTCGTCGCAGTAATCGCATAATGCGCGATGTCTTTAATCGGGTATTTTACATGACTTTTCCCAATTTAAATATATATATATATAAATATATGTTTTCTTTTACAGCGTTTGCAGCGCCGCGTTCGGAGTGGAAAATTGTCGTTGAATCATAGTCGTACCGTCATCTAAAACTTACAACCTTCTATACATCTAGCTATACGCTATTGTAGGCTGAATTTTTACAATAGTTTAATTTCAATACGTTGACTATATAAATATATATGTATACAAATGTGTATACTATATTTATATAAAAATATATATTTTTTAAATCTTTTTTTTTTCAGACACTTTTAGGCATAAGATTTTTAAGTTTGTATCGAATCAATAAAATATGTTAATGTCAAGAAGTGTTGGTGTTTGAGATCGGGTTTTCTTTATTTAATTTAATAACATTGGCGATTAACAATATTGCGTAATATTTATTTATATATAATTCGATTTAAACTTTGGTTTTATTTAATTAGTTTTCTTTTGCAAGCTAAATAACGTTCTCTTTTTAAGAATTTTAGAAGAACGTCTTCTAAAATTTGGTGTTCTATTCTGAGGGAAAATGCTTAAGATTAACAAGAAAGAAAATTAATTTTATATTATTAACAAGAAGACGACGACGACAAGAAAAACAAGATTGTATTGCTTTTGAAAATTAACAATTACAATGCAGCTACAAATGCATATTATTTATAGGTGTTATCGTTATCGATATCACTAATCGTATGCGATTAGTATTTGCACAATTTATATATACGAGTTATTTGTTTAATTTTCTTTGATTTTTTTTTTTGTACTAAACAGGAATGTTCGGAAATTAATTATCTGAACAATCCTGCTTTATGCTATATATAATTTATTTGTTTATATTAGTATTATACCAGCCGCAATACCAAATCAGGTCACAAGGTCTCACATTTCTGTCGATTTTTGAGATCGCACGTGCTCTAGCCTCGAAGCACCGGGAACAATACGGAAATTGGATCTGTCGGAACTTGTGTATATTTGTGTGTATATGTTTAAGGTTAGGAACGTAGTGGAAGCGGACCAATCACAAAATAATGCCAAGCAATTAATCGCGTCTATTATATCGTTTATGCGGGATTATTTGTTAATATAACTCGGAATATATATGTGTATATATATATAAAGTGTATACAGTATAGTATATGATAACATTTCTCGGACTCTTCACTTAGAAGCTAATAATTGAGATTGCATACAATTTGCTCTATTTATGAAATTACGGAATACGCTTCATTCTAGCGCGCTACCATATCCAGTCCACCCTCCTCCTCCATTCTGGTGAGGAACTTGATGGCACGTTGCGATGGTTCCGTCTGTCTTGCCATATCGATAAGATCCAGCATTTTCTTGATGCCAATGAAGACCCTGTAAAGTGAGGTCAATTCATTAGTTTATTGGTTACTCCCATTGGGTTCATCATATAAAAGCACTCACCGTTTGCCCGCCATTTTCTTTCCAATCGCTTGAATTTCACCCTTGCTAAAGATATCGGATTGTTCAAGTACGGCGACAATATGCTCAGGACTAGAGAGATTTGGAACATGTAGAACCGAGGTGAAGGCCGACAACATTTCCATTTCCTCCAATACTTCCCTGTAGCGAGAAAGAGAGAAAGAATACCGGGACGAACATGAATTAAAAAGAGCAAGACAATTTCATCCCCTTTAGACTTGACTTTAAAGTACTTTTGAAGGAACAATCAAGTTTCTAAGAATAAATCTAAATTTTGAATGGAGTTAAAAATATTATCAAAAGTCTTTAGACATTTATATTCATAAAGCTTCATGTCTGCTGTTTTATAAAACTAGATTTAGCTATATTATAGTAGAAAAGTTAGCTATAAAACAGACACCACTTTACTGTTATAAAATTAGCTGTTTTTACTGTTTTTTTGCCAAGTTACATTTCAGCATATGAAAGTCTGGCAACCCTAATGCTGACTATTGCAATGGGACGTAACTGTACAAAGTTTCTTTATAATCGTAAACTGTACCCAGTTTATTGTAAAAGTCATCTACTCACCGTCTGCTCGAGGTGCAGAGTATAAGAAGTTTGCGTCCCTTGGGAGGCTGTTTCTTGAGCAGCACGAGCAAAGCCTGCAGCGTGAGATTGGAGTAACGTGGTCCAATGGGACCGTAGTCCAATAGACGTTCCACATTGTCCACCACAATGCAGCTGAGTGTGGAGCGATAGGCATCATCGAAGATCTTGCGAATATGCAGACACTTGGCAGACTCAGTGTATCCGACCATATCCTCCGGTGAGCACACCTTTACAAATGGAAAGTCCGACATTTTGGCCAATTTGGCGGCCAATGCTGTTTTGCCCGAATTGGGAGCGCCGGCAATCAATAAGGAGACTAGACCACTGGATTCGGCGGCCTTGGCCTGTTGCACGTAGAGCATACCATCCTCGAGGATGTTGCTCACCGGTAATCCCCAATTGATGACACCGCGAGCCAACATATTGTCGAGTATTTCTTGGGCCGTACCAAATGCTGGTTTGATGTCATTCTCCAGGGAATGTAGGAAGTCATCGCGATTTACCTTGAGCTTCTCCATGGCCTCCGGATCAACGGTGACCTTGGCATCGGCCTTGATCAGTCGATTCATGGCACTCGATTGGGCGGCACGTACCAGACCCTCAAGCTCTGCACCGCTAAAGTTCTTGGTTAGCGCTGCGATCTCCTTGCAGTCGACATCGTCGTTCATCTTATTGAAATCCCTCATGCGTTTTGTATGAATATTTAGGATCTGAACACGGCCCTGTTCATTGGGCAAACTGATTTCCATTTGGACTTCTAGACGACCTGGACGAAGCAATGCATCATCAATCATATCCCGTCGATTGGTCATGCCAATCACAAGGATATTGTTCAACTGATCCACACCATCGATTTTGGTTAGCAATTGATTAACCACCGTGTCGTGGACACCACTGTTGCCCGCAACGGAGCCACGCTGCTTGCAAATGGCATCGATTTCATCGAAGATTATGATATGAAGTCCACTGTTTGGACCCAGACGCTTCTCCTCTTCCTCAGCATCGGCAAAGAGACGACGCACATTCGCTTCCGATTCACCCACATATTTGTCCAGAATCTGCGGACCATTGACAATCTTCGGCTCACGGGCATTTAACATAGTGCCAATCTGTCGGGCCATTAGTGTCTTTCCTGTTCCGGGTGGTCCATACAGCAATATACCCTTGACGTGCTTGCAACCCAGTTGCTCAACGAGCTCGGGAGGAAAGACACGCGATGCGAAGGCTCGTCGAAAGATCGCATTGAACTCATTGTCCAGGCCACCGATTCCCATTTTGCCAAAGTCCCAATCCGGATTAATGATCGACTGACGGACCACTTTGCCCTTTGATTTGCCCTGTAGATTCAATGAACTGTTCTCGGCCTTCTCGAACTGCACCATCGTGTTGCCCAGAATACGACCGAAGCGGACATTCTTCATCGATGGTTCCTTGCCCTCACCGAGTGTTCTTGGATCGATGGCTTCCAGCGACTTGACTGCCAATCCCAGCAGCTTCTTGTCCTTGAAATTGAAGACCAGCGATTGGCCTACGGTTAGGGCCATGCCAGCGAATTGCATTATGAACTCTTTGGCCATCTGATCCGAATCGTAAGGCTCCTGCGATACCCTGTAATTGTATTTAAAAAGTGGTCGAGTCTTAATAAAGTTTGCTTGCAGATATTGTCTTTAAAAGCTTAAAGTTTGGAGAGCTGAGAGCTGAATCTAAAAAATATGTATATTTCACCTGGAATATCTAAAAATTGGTATAGGTATAGGGTCAAAAGGGTCGTGGTAAATATTTTGACGTTATTAAAACTAAAACTGTAGTCTGCTTATGTTTGGAAGTACTCCAAATACCTTTATGTGTATATGTATGCTTAGCTACTAAATCCGTGTAATATCTAGTCTAGAACGGTACAAATCTAGTTTAAAACCAATCTTACTCGTTATTAGAAGGTTTGTAAACCAAGCTTAATAATATTTACAAGTTGCTCATATCAATATTTAAATTATTAAGATCTAAATCAGAAACCTTACTAGAAATCAATTTATAAAATGAATTGAACTTAAGCCATTAATTTTATAAATTTAATAAATCATTTCTACACTATGTTAATTTGCAATCGGCTAGATATTAGTTCCCCAAACTAATATAAACTTAGCTTAAACTGGTAATTCAGGATTGGTTCAACTTTACCAACTTTAAAACTATTATTGTCTTACGTAATCGACCTGAAAACAATTTTGATCTTTCAGTTGCTGAATCCTTTGCAAACAAATGCGCAGAATGAAAAAACCTTTGTAAGAGTTCCTACATGATCCTACTGAATGCATTTTACATGAATTTAAAGATTAATCCAACCTAACCTTACTTAAAGCTTATCTAACCTTACTTTTTACACACTAATAAAAAGGCTTATTCTCTCGCACACACATAAACAAACAAAGCAACAACAAAAGCAAAGTCTTACGTCTTCTTTTGCAAAAAGTCTGTCTCAAAGGAGACAGATGTTATGACATCGGAGTTGGCATCAAATCGATAAGGTCGCACCTCAAGGTCCTGGTTAATTGAGAGCATTGCCCATTTGCGTTGGACCAGCGAAAACCCAACATAACCGCTTGGCACCTCAACGGTTTTCTCCAGAGCGAAGATAAAATGCTGACCAGCAGCAGGCGAAATGTCTGCATACCTAGATTAATAGTAAAACATTATGTAGAAAATATGTAAATTATACAATTAAGGAAAGTATTTGAAAAACTAACTTGACATCTTCGGGAAAATCATTGACATTGACAATGGCGCGATTCGTGAGCGATAATTCGTCCGTCGGACATTTCGTGGCCTTCAAGCGCTGCAATAACGGCACATATACACATAAAAATAACCGTTAGTTCTCTATCTCTTTATTTAAATATGCATAACTCACATAAGACATGATTACTGCTTCTTCTTTGAGTTGACTGCGACGTGTCGGAATGTCCTAGTGCAGGAATGGGTGGGTGGGGGTAGCTTGTGTTTACAGCCTCCACGGATTATCGATTGCAAGTGTTATAATTCTTTTTCAAATAACTTATGATTGTTGTTGCGTGTCTTTTTGTGTTTCTCAGTTTTTTTTATATTATTGTGTTCGGTGCACTTATGTCAATACCTATTGTAATTGACTTTTGATTATGCTGCATTTCAATTGGAACGTTTGCTAAGCTCTATGAAATTTCGCGAGTGAATAAAACTTCCATTGATTTCTTTGCTGCGCAGACCAAGGAAATATGCGCGCGCAAGAGCTGCCAACTTGCGCAAAACAGTTGTTCAACTGTTCACCAGTTCGACTGCTTGCCGCAGTAGCTCACCAAATTTGTTCAATTGAACTTGAGCAGCGCCAAAGCAACTCTGAATAAGACCATCACACTATTATTTTTCCCACTATTATTTTTCTTCGGGATCACCGGTATATAGGGGGAAAAGGAACAAAAAACCGACAATATACAAATTCCTGGGGACATTATTATGCTCATTGGTGGATTAAACGACCACAAATACGAAGCGCAGCGAGGAGCAAGAGAGTCGTTCGTTGTGGTGGGTTGCGGTTCGTGAGTGTTATTTATTCACGAATTGAGATTGTACTCACGGTCGCCAGAAGTGGTATGTACCTCGACCGCTGCGGACGTATGCGCGCATCGAGTTTTATTTGTTGTTGCGAGCGAACGAATCGAATAAAACGACCGGGTGAATTTTTTGTTGTTGACCGTAAAGAGAAAATAACACGAGCGAATTTTGCTCTTGTCTTCTATAACGTTATTTTTTTTTGTTGTTGTCAAGTGATAAGCGTGATAATGTTGTTATCAATGTGACTTAGTGTTATGCAAAATAAAAAGAAAATAAAAATTTTATAATAAAATAATAAAAAATATTGCGTAATTTTTGTTTGCGCGGCACTAGTTGATATATTTGTTATTTCGAATAAAAGTTTAGCGCGCTTTTTTGCAATCTCGCCGGTGAAAAGGTCAAGTGAAATAGCAGAAGTAATTAACACAAAAATAGAAGAAAAAGAGAAAAAAACAACAAGTGCAACAACTAGACCAACAGCAACACCAAATCGTACTTGGAAAGCAGCCAAAACGTACCTGAAGAACACATCGACTACCTGTTGATCGTAGCGCCGCTGTCGCTGTCGCTGCCGCGATCGCAGTCGCTGACACTGACGCAGCCGCTAATCCCCTACTGCGACGCTACGCGACGCGACGCATTGGTGAAGGTTAAGCGACTTTGCAACCTGCAGTGATTGGAATTGTTGCACCGTTGCAAAGTATTGCCGCTGTTGTTGTTGTTACCGTTGTTGTTGTTGTCATTTGTGCCGGTTGCACGTGTAAAAGGAAAAGCAAAAGAAAATCGACGAATAGAAAAATAGAAATAACAGTTAAACAAAATGAAGCGTGCAACAAAAAATAAGATGTTGCAGTTAAATAGCAAAACATCAAACACAAATTCAGCCATAGACAGTGGACTGCTACTATGCTGTGATCGAACACCGCGAGTGCCTTTCCCGCCATCCACAAGCCGGCCCCAAATACCCTGCAGTTTAAGCAGAGAACGGCAGTGCTCGACGTTACTGACGACAGCTCTTCTGATCTTTGGGATTATTGTCTCCTCAGTCGGCTTCAACCTGGAACATCGACAACCTCTCATCAAGTACGGACATGAAAATTCATATTTTGGCTACTCATTGGCACCGCACACCATCGGCGAACACAATTGGGCCAATAACACAAAATGGTAAGAGAACATGCTTCACACAAGACGATCAGTTTATTTGTTTCCAAACCGGTTAGGCCAAATACCCTGTAATTAAGACAGCCCATAAAGGTCGGACAGTCGTACGAATTACACTAATTGTTTTAAGCAATTATACGGATTTAACTAGTGTTGGTGGTATACTTTTGAATCAAATTCAAATAGTTTTTGAAATTATAACACCAGTCATACCATAAGTTCATCAAATATAGGGTATTTGTTAGCAAAGTACTTAAATCTTTAAGTATTGAAGGTTGTTTCATATAGTTGAGAATTGAAAATAAAGTTAACTTTAAAACCCAATTATGAAGTAAAAATTCAATTTACCAATTTTGGCATATCTCCAAAAAGTGTTTAAAGTTGAGTTTGAACCCAAGAAATAACTTAATTTTAATCCTGGATATTAACTATTTGAGGAAATATTCCTTAAAGTGCTTAAGGGGTTTCGTGACTTCGGAAATTGGCTAAAGATTTTAACTTGATTCTATAAAGTATCACAAGCTCTGTTAAGCTTCGAATATCTACAAATACCTTTTTAATCCAAACATGATCTATAAATCTAAGCCTCATCTTATAATCTCGTGAATTTGGTAAAAACTTTAGCTAGTTGTGCAAAGTATTGCCCAAAAGTAAGACCTTATTCCAACTCTTGGCTTAAAATCTTATTCTATATTAAAAATTATAATTTATAGTTGATTTAATGGGAAAAACTTTTTGTAAAATTTAAGAAGAAAGTGTTGAAGAAAGCAGTTTATTTTTGCTTAAAACTGAAGCTTTATGTTGTATCTTTTATCCTTTCTATCTTTAATTCTGCTGATTTTCGTTTTAATTCGATTTCCCCAAAAAGGGGTATTCACAAGTCCATAAATAATAACGTAGTTATCTTAATTGACTGACATTGATTATTATTAATACAACTTTTCTTGTTGTTGCAAAATACAACAAATTCGTTTTGTTGCCAAAGACAACAACAACGGCCAACACTACTACAAAACAACAACAATAACAAAGAAATCTTAACGTTTTTTATTTATTTTTTTATTTTTGTTGCAATTGTTGTTATTGTTAATGTGCGAAACTTGTTTGAAATTTAGTTGCTGTCATTTTTGTTGTTGTTGCTAGACACTTCGATTACCATATAATAAAATTGAATATTGATTATTTATAAAGATGATGTTATAAACAAACAGTAGACAGAGAGAGGTAGATGAAGAAAGAAAGGGAGAGAGAGAGAGGGAGGTAGATAGTTGCTTTTGATCTAGTAGCATGTGGATTCCATTAGCGTTTTAT
This sequence comes from Drosophila cardini, assembly GCA_018903735.1. NCBI lineage: Eukaryota > Metazoa > Arthropoda > Insecta > Diptera > Drosophilidae > Drosophila > Drosophila cardini. The sequence goes on along the minus strand of JAEIGM010000012.1, from coordinate 3,080,530 downwards.
GAACAACTTGAAAGATTTATCTCCAGCTGTATTCAATTCAATTAGTTATGCGATCTTAACTAAATATTACTTTAGCTTATACTTAAGATCATTTAGTAATTTGTCAACAAATTTGCCAACTCAAATGGAAAAAAGATGATCTAATCTTAGATAAGTTGAGTAGGAGATGATCAGACAAATTCTGAAAACAATTTTAAAACTGAAAAGATTTTAAGATCTGAAGAATTGAAATTGAAACAAAATACAAGAAAAAATAAATGATATTTTATACAAAAAATTTAGCTTAACTTTTTAATATTATCATTCTAGTCTGTTAAAAACAGATATTGTATTATTAAATATTTAAACAACTCATTTCTTTGAACAGCAAATTTGCCAGAAGTAATAATTTAATCATGAAATTGATAAATGGAAAATCATATATCTTTAATCTGGCCATAAAAACTCGCTAAAAACGATTTCTTACCAACAGAACATAGAAGAATCATCATTTATTTAATTAGCATGACGTTTCCAGCGAACTGTTTATCATATGAATAGTTTTGGCACTCACTGTATATACTTTTGTGTGTCATAAGCATGTGCACTGAGAGAAAAAGGCGAGCTAAATGCTTGATTCTTCAAATTCGTACTTTATTTAAGCACGAAAAATTAGCTAAAAAAATTTTACGATAATTAAATTAAAACAAATACTTATATTAAAATTTAATGAAAACAAATTAATATAATAATTCGAAAATAAGTTCTTTTTTTACTTTATTTGTGCACAAAATAAATATTAATATAATAGTTTTTTTGTCTTAAATTAAGTTAAATCTTAAAAATTGCGACTCTTTTGAAGTACTTGACATTTTTTTTCTGTGTACGTGTATCACGAATTTCACTGGAAATTTGAAAAACATATCGCAAATATTATTTGGCTAACATCGAACCCTTCAGTTATAATCTGCATGTGTGTGTCTATCTCTCTCTCTCTCTCTCGTTCAGTGTGTATTTGTATCTTTGTGTGTGTACTTTGTGGCTCAGTTTGACGATAAGACCCAGATTTTTTATATTTTTTTATTTATATTTACACATTCCGATATCCCAACAATATATTCCCTTGTGTAGCGCTGATTTTCCATATTTATTTATTTTCTTTCGTTTTTTTTTTTTGCAGTTTCAAATATTTATTTTTATTTTAAAACTTATCTTGTCTCCCGCTCTCTTTTCCTCTCTCTCTTTCTGTGTTTTTCGCGAGTTGAAATTTTTTTAATGGGCTAAAGATAATGCCTCATTTGTCGAGGGCCACAGGAAGGAAAGACCCAACAAGGAACAAGCTCATGCTAAACAAATAAATAAATATATATGTATATATAAACTGTATTTGGTTTCAAGAACTCCATATCTATATATATGTATGTCGTGCTATCTATATAAAGTTTGGACAACTGACTAATCAATTACTCATTTGGATTTGCATTTGCATTTGCATTTGTAGTCGTCCCAATCCCCATTCGATTAGTTCACTAATAATGATTATGATTATGTTAATGATCTTCGTGTAGACAAGAAAGGAGAGGAGAGTGGAGAGTGTAGGGAAGAGAAGAGAAGAGAGGAGTAGAGAAGTATACACTGTCTTGGAGGCTAGTTTAACAATTTGCAGACGTCTGCACTAAAAATGGTTACGACAACAATAATACAGCTATAATACTATCGCCAACTTACCAACTAACTGTGACAGCAGTCTACAAATTTATCTTCCCTCTCATTCTCTCTCCTGCACCACCTCTATCTCCTGCTCTGTCTCTGTCTAGCCTTCTCTATCTTGCTCCTATAGCTGGCAGACAAGTTGGTGCCAAGCGCAATGCCAATAAAATGACAAACTTGAATAAATCAATTACATTTGACGAATCTTAAATACACTTACCATAAAAATGTTTTAAAATTAAACCGGAGTATAAGTTTTTGTTTAAATATACATACATTAATAAATTTATTTGAATTTTTATCTGATTTTGTTTTCATTTAATTTTTTACCATAAAAAACTTTTAGTTTTTCATTAAAAATTTAAATTAATTTTTTTTTTGAAAATTTTCCAATCTTTTTTAACTATTTTGTTGTTAATTTAAAAAAGTAATAAAATTTTGAATATACAAACAATTTTAAAAGCTCAGAATTAAATAAATTTCCTTAAGATACTTTTTGATTTCTTGACCATTTGATTAAAGAAACGTTAAATTGTATACTAAAATTATATTGTATATTTAGTTTTAGTTTTTTTTAATAATATTTTTTTTTATATTAATAATTTACTAAAGGTTTTTTAAAACTTAGATATTATGTAAAGAATAACTCTCTTAAGAACTTTATTAAATTTACTTACCTTTAAAAATCCCACACTTTTATCAAAAGTGACTCAGTTGAAGCAATATACCCGATATTCCCATGTTTACAGCGTAACAAAATAGAAAATCAATGCAATAGTATGGGTAAATTTAGGGCGGTGGGGTGTGGTGTGGTGTGGTCTATGGCATGCCGGGAGGATGAGGAGGAGGTGGGTGCTACCAGTAAAGAAAACCAACTCGAGTTAAGACAAGTCAAGTCAAGTCAAGCCAATCCATTGCAAAGCTGGCCAAGACATCTTATGTCTTATATCTTATGGCTTATGGAGCCATAAAAAAAATGTATTACAAGAGCAATGTGTCCACGTATTTCTCCATTTTCTTCTTCTTCCCTGTTGTTGTTGTTGTTGTTGTTGTTGTTGTAATAGTTGTAGTTGTGGTCGCCGTTTAGTCTGAGTGTGTGTGGAAGTTTGTTTCTTTGGAAGCGACTTGTCCACTTTTGGAAGGCAGTGGGTCAAAACAATTAGGTTGATTCTGCATTTTCTTCTTCTTCTTCTACTTGCCACCTAAACATAACTTTTTGGACTCGTTACAGAAGAAAGAATTCCTGGAATGTTTTCTTAAATAATTTTAAAAATTTAATTAAAGGACTTGAATCCATATTTTAAAAGTTCATATATTTAGAAAAATTATGTCTAAATTTGAGTTTTCTAGTCTATGGATTAACCTGATTATAACATCATTTGGATGAATTAAAGAATAAGGAAATCCCTTATTTTCCTTAATAAATTGTAAAGCTGCTTCAAAAGCTTTTTATATTAGTAAACTTTGTGGAAAGCTGAGCTTTAAAAAAAATTGTAAAGGTAATCAGTTCTTAGTTGATCAATGTTAATCTTAAAGCTTTTTTGTAAACTTTATTTGGCTAATCAAAGTTTTATAATTACAATACAATTTTTAATCATTTTCTAATCAAAGTTCATTGAAAGCTCTTGGTATTTATGTACTTTAAAAAATCCTGCAAGATTTCTCATGGCACACTTTTAATGGGGCTTACTGTAGTTGGAAATCTAGTGACCAATTTACTTATATATATGTGTGTTTATGTATGTGTCCTTCTCGCGGTGGTTCGACATGTGTTTCCACTGGCTGCTGGTCGTGCATTACTGATTAGCCTCTGTCTCTGTCTCTGTCTTTCTCTCTCTGCTCTCTGCTCTCTGTCACTGTCTCTGAATCTCAGTTTGAGATTGCATTTGTCATGCAGCGCACACAGCAGCAACATACAACAACAACGACAACAACAGCAACAACAGCAACAATAACTGAAGCTTAACAGTCATAAAGCCGCATTGTGACAGCTTTTGGCCATGATCAAGGCTAAGCTCGTGAAAAAATAAATAAACAGAACCCAAAACAACAAAATAATAAGAAATCTAAGTTAACGTTTTCAAGTCGAATATTTTATACACTTACTGGGAATTATATAAATGAAAAATTAGCAAGATTTAATTTGTCTTTATAAATTTAAGTGAAATGTCTTAAAAGATACAATAAGTTTTTCATTGAAAACATTGTTTGGTATTTGTGCATACACCTCCATTTGTGGACTTAAAATATTGTCCACTATAACACTTTTATTTGACATAGATAATTATCTCAGAAAAATAGCAAAAAACCAGTTAAAAACTCATTTTCTGCTAGAACTCACTCAAAATGTTATTGTTAACATTACTATTAAAGTTTACTCATAGTAATCCCAATTTATATATATTACTCATGTTTAATAACAAAAGTGTAGTACTCTGAGAAAGTGTATTAAAATGAGAGTCACAAATTGGTGGCGGCTTTTAAGCGACCGCCGGCAATCAAAAAGCCATTCACACGTTCAGCTCACAAAAGTTCCGGCGAATCGCAAGTACCGGTCCCGTTCTCGGTGGAGCTCGGTTACGGTGTCGGTGTCGGTGTCGGTTCCGATGCCGGTCCCATTCAAGTACCAAAAGAAGTTCCATTTTCAGTTCCAATTTCAATTCGAGTTTCACAGTTTTATAGTTCCATTTCCATTTCCATTTCCATTTTCCAGTTTACTTTTGATTTGGCTGACAAACGGATGTCATGTCCGTCATGTTTTGTCAGTCTATCCATCAGTGTGTCCATCTATCCATCCATCTGTTCATTCGTCAAACCGTCAGTTTATCAGTCAGTGAGTTGTTCACTTGAACGTGCGTTTAACGCGTTCCGTTCGATCAAAAGCCGCCGATATTTCGTGTCACGCGTGATAATTTTTGTCACACTTTGATTTTTATGAGTATATGGTATTCATGGCCTGTTATACCCTGTACAAAGAGCACATTAAGTTTGTTGGTAAGCAGAAAATTAAGCTATTTAGTAACAGTCTTCATTTAAGACCAACGTTTTTGATATTTGCTTGGATTTTCTACGAATTAAGAATACAGGAACACGGATTCTTAAGCTACTAATAAAATTGCTTAAGATTTTTTGCTGTGCCGACAGACTTATATTCCAGATCAGCATTAACAGCCGTATTAAAATAATCATTCATTCCCATTATCAAACTTATTTTTGGAAATTTCGCCCGCAGCTCCATTTAAAAACGTTAAAAAAAAAATTTAAGAAATTCTTGAGAAGCGATTTATATATTAATGTAATCTTTTCAATTTCCTGCCCTACATTTTTATAAAAACAATTCTTAAAAACTTTCAATGCATAACTGATTGCTTTAGACTAAGTACAGCGCCTTTTACAGGGTCGACTTTTCCAGTGTTCCTGTGTCTAGTATATATTTTTTCATAGACATTTTTGCATTATAATAGGTTTGTAGTATAGCTTAGTCTACAATTGTTGATAAGTCACAATCTAATACGAAAATGGGGACCTTCAGAGTTTATAGCTATTTTTCCTGCATTTTATACGTTTCTATTTTGCTATATGTTGATTTTTAATTATATTTTTTTATTGTTATTATTATTTACTTGGTGAAATGTAAATCGCATTGCAAATAAACAAATGCAAATTGCATTCAGGTGTGAGCGTCATACGAATAACTCCCTGTACAGTGGCTCCAAAAAGGGTTGCTCGACATACGTCATATAAATTATTTAACTGCTGATTACAATCATTACAAACCTTAAATATTTCACATAACTCTGTTTAAATAATTAGTTTAATTTATTGCAAAATATATAAACAAATTTGTAACTAACACAAACAAATTGTAATTTTTATATTTTAGATTAGAATCTTTACCCTTTCGAAGGTTAGCAAACTAGGGTATCTTTTAGTTCATACATTAAACATTGAGTTGAACGTTTGTTGTTTGTTCTCAATTATTCAATATTGTTGGATAACAACGGATTCCACGTGCAGTTGTTAACGCTCCATATGAATTCATATGAACCATAAGTTTTAATTATTTTTAGATGCTCCATTGATTATTATGAGGGTTCACTGTAAACAAATACACAATACACAATCCACAATCCACAATACAAATCAAGGTGAATATGCTAAAAATGCATGACTCATCATATTACAAACTTTTTTTTTACTAACAATCAACTATAATGCTGTACTTAAGGGGATATATTCGATATATATTAGATAAACTGTACGATATTTGTTTAAAGTAAGTGCAGAGTTTCATCAAATATAGCCAGTATAGCATAAAGTAAGTGCAGCAGTTAAATGCAGAGTTATAACGGTGTGAGCTTTGTGAGTTGAGGTAGAAAATAATTTGTGAAATTTGTGTTTAAATCGAACTTAGCCGTTCTCAGAGGAAGAGTACAGTTGTGTGCTATTAAAACAGCTATAGAAATCTTGATTTAAGAAGGGACTTTACTAAATAATTTTTACTTGAAATAACATAATATAATAAATATTTCTGCTCTAAAATTTTACATTTGATTTGATTTTTAATTTTCAAAATATAGAACAACTTAATGTCTAGAATCATTTAAAATTTTGCATTTTTCCTTCTCAATATTTTGGTGCTAAATCCTTTTATAAAAGAAACTTGTCAATATTTAACATTGTAAAAGTTTTTCCCGCTAGGCTTTATAATTAGCATAAGTACTGCTGTTTTCCTGGCCATCTTCCGATGTGATATGATATGATATAGGGGCTAGGGGCAGTTTTTAAATGACTTTTTGCTTCGCATTTCAAACTTATCTATTTGCGTGTCTTGCGTGTTGTTGCTCTCCCGATGTTGTTGTTTCTTGTTGTGTGTGTGTGTGTGTGTGTAGCTCTTTTTTTCCTGCCTGGCTGACACATGTTCTTTTGGGTTATATACGATAGTTCTTAAGTTCTTTGGCTGTACGCTCGAAAAGTGCGCCAAAAAAAATGTTTCGTTGAAATGAGGTCAACAGACGCCAAAGAGTCGGGAGACCGGAGAGGAAGGGGACCTCTGCTCTATGGATATATGGTGGAAGGGTGGGAAGGGGTTTGAGGGGGAGGGGCCGGTTGGGGCTAGGCCGTCCGTTAATGGTTATTATTGTTGTTGTATTCAACTGGGGCGAGCGTACATGGATGATGGAGCATGTACTCGTATTTTCATATTCGTACTCGTATTCGTATTCGTTTATTCCTATTCACTTTGGTATTTTGTATTCGCTTTCGTATTCGTATGTATTCACATATTTTACTCGTACCACATGCGAAATACTTTTATTTTTTTTTTTATTTCTATTTGCTTGTTTTTTGTTTTTTGGCGGGACCCAAAAGACATAAACAAATGAAGGCAGCGTTCATTCGGAATAGAGAGATATATGAGACACAAATGTTGGGAAGAAAAACTAGAGGGAAATTAACAACGATGGGCCAGAAACAAGGAAATGCCCAGACAGACACTTGGCAGATAGTACGCACTGTAGAAGTACAGTGAGTGCTGCCTAAATGTATCAGGCTATTTAGAGTTGGGTATGATCCTTAATGGATAGCTACGAAATTGGGGTCTAAAGTAGCATTAAGTGTTACGTTCGAGATCTTAGGTAGTGTCTAAGATAGAGCTTTGTACAAGGCCAAATGAGAGCACTCAAGTTAGAGTTTAAGGTAGAATTCACAATAGAGTCGAAGACAGCACCTTAAGTAGAGTCTATTGACTATGTCTAAGAGTAAAGTCCTATGTAGGGTCAAAAAGGAGGTAGAGGTGTAATGTAGAAGGCCATCGAGAAACATTCAGGGTGAAGCTTATGGGTCAACAAGAGTGCCTATGGCAGGTCCTTTGATAGAGTCTAGTGACTAGTTTCTCGAGTAGATACATAAGTATGGTCTATAAAGGAGACCTTCAACTGGGGTAGAATCTTAAGTAACATAAGACTAAAGTCCTCTGACAAAACCGTAGTGTAAAGTTAAGAATATTTGGGTTCGTTAAAGCTCTTCAACGTTCTTCATAGCCATGTTCTACTGTGGCAATAGCCGCCACATAAACATGCGTGAAAATTCAATTGATTTTCGGAGCATGAGAAGCACAGGGCTGGGTAAGAATGGGAATGGGAGGGAAGGAGGCGTGGCGGCGGCAACTGGAAAAAAGGCGTGCGTATTTATAGCGCTAGGAAAATTGCCCATCTTTTCCTAGTTTTTTTTTTTTTTTTGTCTTAACTTGGCCCGAGCAAAGTCAAGTCGAGTTGAGTTGGTCTGCACTATGAACTGGTGTGTGTGTGTGAGTGAGTGTGTGTGGTGCTAGGTGTGGGAAAACGTTTTGTGGATTCAGCTAGAACAACAACAACAACAACAATTGCAGAGTGTGCAAAGCGATTACAAACTTGCCAGCAGCTGTCGAGTGTTGAATGTATCTGAAAGATACATAAAGAAAACTTGAACAAAATAAAAAAGTGCAACGTGCAACATAACTTTTGTGCAGCAGAGGAGTGAGTTAGTGGTAATGGCAAGGGGAACAGTGGAGGGGATTCTAGGGGGCGGAGGGGCGTTAGGCGTGAGGGGGCAGGTCACTTGTGTGCACTAATGAGACTGCGGCCTGAAGTACGAAAAACGCAAATGCAATCATCGCCCAGCGCCAAAGCAGAGAAAGGGAGAGATAGACAGAGAGTGAGAGAGAGAGCGATAGAGAGGACGATAGAGAAAGAGGGTGATCCACACACGCAAAACGTCACTAGGCATGTGGCATGTGGCAAGCGAGGGCAAGCGACACACAGTGTGGGTGTTATGATTTATTGCCAATTGCAAGGCCCAACTTGAGTCGCAGTAACAGTCACAGTCGGAATCGGAGTTGGAGTCGAGTTTTGTGTTGAAGTTGCAAGCCGAGCTTGAAGCTTGAAGTTGAATGCTAAAGTTGCAGATGCCACAACTCGATGCCACACATATACAAAAATGATCATTCATCAGCGTTTTGTTGCACGCGCGTGTGGGCAATGCCACAACCAAAAGTCAAGACTCGAACCGAGAGTCGCGATACGAGATATGAGACTCAAGATTCCATTTTCCATTTTCAATTTTCCCCTTCCCAGTTGCCAGTTCCCAGCGTACTCCCAAATCAACGACCGTTATAACCCACGCAATCAATGCAGAAATCAAAAAAAAAAAAAAAAAAAAAAAAAAAAAATTGAAAATTAAAGTAAACTATATCTCATTTGAAAAAATTGCAAAATTGTCGTCGATTGTTGAGCTCTTTTTTTTTTTTTAGCTTTCTATCAATAAATCAATAAGCAAAAATGTAACCGATGCTGCTGTTTTCTTCAATCTGGAGCCTGACAAATTGCCTTGAGGGCTTGGCCAAAATAAAGGCCAACAAAATGACTAACAACCAATTTAACTTTAGCTTAAACTTTAACTTATGCGAATTAGGAATACACTTTAAAGCAAACTATCAGCTGAAGTATTGGAATTTTGTAGTTCCACTCCCAAAATTAGATGCAAAAAAAAAAGGGAATATTCCCATTAATATACCCCAAAATTTCTTAAGTATCTCTACACTTTTTTTTGCGATTACTTTATTGACAGCTTTATGATAATTGCATTTGAGTGATAAGAAAACTTGAACAAACTTTAAGGTAGAAAAAAGAGAGTAAAAATATAGAATAGATATGACTATCTTATGGTAACAAAAAGGTTTCTCTTTTTAACCTTGATAGTTGCTAAGACAACTCTATGATGTAGTGTTATGATTTAGATTTAATTTGCCCAATCTGCTCAGCAGAGATAACACCACAGAACATGACTTTCAATTAGTTTCCTAAAAACAAGAAGAAAATGTTAGTTGTACTATATAAAACTTGTTCTTAAACAGTTTTGTTTACTTTTGGAATGATGAAAAAGCTGTGGAAAACTGAGTTCACATAGTTGTAGCTACCTGTAGTTAGGGTATAGGGTGTGCATGGCTGGGACACACCCAATGTGAGCCACAGGAAGACGGTTGCAACCACAAGGTCTATATAATCTGAAGGAGTCTCATCTCACACGCAGATAGATATTGCGGCTTTTTGCATTGGGCATTAACCGGCTTTAGTCTTCCAACACTATTCTCCCCCTCTCCCTTCTCTGCACTTCTCATTCTTCACTCCACACTCATTCTTCAGATTTATGGAGCAAAATCTTTCATTCTCAACTCGAAGTTTGCAGTTTCTCTCGCCCTGAGGCGTAAGAATTGTGCGAATGAAACTAGTTACCCAAAAAAATCAAAAAAATATAAAAAAAACTCTAAAAAAAACACTAAAAAACAACACTAAAAATACGTTGGCAATCCACGACAGTTGTTTTTGTTGTTGCTGTTGTTGTAGTTACTGCCACAGATCGAAGCATTTGCCAATAATCCAGCATCTGCTTTGAAACCGCCATTCTCAGTTCCTTAATTCTCAGCAGTGTTGCCGAATTGCTATAGCCTAAAAAAGTCAGATTTATAACAAAAATATAAATTCTACAAAATAGCTAAAATATTTTAATATTTTAAAGTTTTAAGCTATTTTTTAATAAAAGTAAAATTCAAATTTTCATTTATAGATTTTTTTAATTTCAAATTTGTTGATTCAAGCCAAATAATTTTTGTTCAGATTTATAAATTTATTAAAGTGCTATTATAATTATAGATATATGGCAATAATGGTCTATATTTTCTTTATAAATTAATGAAATATAATTCTTGATATACAATAAATAAAATAAATGAAGTCTCATTAAAAAATATGCATTTTAAAATCGATTTTTTTATTTTAGTGTTAAATTAAATAGTGTAAGTTATTATTAAATTGTTATGAATTTTTTTAAACCACTTTTAAATTGTTATATTTTATGGATAAATGTATTTGTTTTGCTACAAAACTTGTTAGTTGAGCAAGCACAAAATTTGGCTGTAAAGTAGCTAAACGGGCGTCACTGGTTCTCAGTTTGTCTCTTCAGCAGTCGTAAGCTGAAACTTTGAATTTGTTGCTGTTGTTGCTGCTGTTGTTGTTGGTGTCGGTGTTGCTGTGGTTGTCTCCAGCCTCCAGTTACCATCTTACCAACTTTCAGCTTTCGGCTTTCAGCTTCAACTTCAACCAAGGCCTTAGTTTCAGCCTCTGTCTGTCTGTCTGTCCATTTTGTTGTCTTTCTGTCTTCTTGAATCCGGTCGAATCGCTTCTTTGAATCGTGTTGTTGTCGTTGTTGTTGTTGCTTGTTTTCTAATGAAAATTGACGCCGTGTTGGTAATTTAAGTTGTTTTCGGTTTTCGGGTTTGACTTTTTCTGCTATTTCTCCTTGTTTATTGCAGACTCAATCGAACTATTTTGCGTGAGATCGTTTGGATATCACTTGGAATCTTAGCTATTCCCATTCCCATTCCCGATCCCATTCCTATTCCCATTCCCATTCCAATTTCTATTGCTATTGCTCTTCCTCTTGTGGTTGGTGTTGCTCTTGTTGTTGTTGTTGTTGTTGTTGTTGTTGTATTGACAATGTTTCTAATTTCTTTAGCTATTTGATTGCATGTAAAGAAACAAGAAATAGTTCCTGCTTGAAGCGAGCACAGAATCATGTCTCATTTGTTAGGCAAAGTATCTCAAAGATACAAAGATACATTTTGTAGGTGTTAAAAATAAAGTTGATCTCGCTCTGTTTCACCTAATACTTCTTCCAAATATACCACTTCTTTACAAAATTTGAGTGTTACTTAAATTTATTGACAGTTCTTTGAAATTTCCTGTGTATTAAAAGTTTTTTTGTTTTTTTTCGGGAATTTTTTGAAAACTTTTTAATTTAAACCGGAAAGCCTAAACTTAATAAGTCTTCATAATTATTATCTACCATATATATAATTAAAGGGCTTTGATTTTTATTATTTATTTGCTAGATTTAACAATGATTGCTTTGAGATGAGTGGGGAGTATTTCTTATAATTATAATCATTGTTATAAGATCATTGTCTCTCTTTTACACGAAGTTTACTTTAAGTTTAGTCTACAAAATTGATAATTGTTAGTATCACATTAAACTAATAAAACCTTTTATTAAAAGAATTTAATTAACTTTATTCTCTTGCTCAAATATTGATTTTATATTTTTAATTTTTATTTAATTTTAAACTTTTGCGTTGAAGTTTTTAAATTCGTTTTTAAAATGTACTTTATTTATATTTTTTTATAATAGATCTAACTTAAACTGTCAATTTTTTAAATATCTCTTCAAATTAATATATCTTTTTCTATAAAAACATTTTTTTTTTTTTATTAATTTTTGTCAAGTAGAATTTAAAGTTTTTATTTGCGAGTTTGACTCTCATCTTTTTGCTTGTATTGATAATGAATTTTCCGGATTTTTTTTTTATGAAAAACTTGATGAGTTTTCCTGTTTGTGGCCTTTTGGCAATGTGGCAACTGCAATGATTAGTTTTTCCAACAGTTTTTTTTTGGTTCTAAGCTCTGTTATCCGTTGTTTAGGCCATCAATTTGGCCAGTTTCACAAAAGACCAGTGAGTGCAAGGCAAAAGAATTGAGTGAGAAGGGGCGATAGAGTGAGAGAGACAGAGGGAGAGAGAAGGAAGATTTTTGTATCCGTTGGCGCTTCTCAAGGTGTTTTCATGTTTTAAATTGCTTAGCAATTTTCTTCTATTTTCTTACTAGCTGATTTTCCTGTTGGATTTTAGTATAGTTTTTTTTTTGTTTTCCGTTTTGCTTATTTTTTGTTTTGGGCCTTTCGTGCGGCGGAAAAATGATGTTGCAACAACAACAACAACAATTCCAACAACAACAACAACAACAACAACAACGACAGCAACAACAACAAGGGAAACTTCACATGCAACTGCGAGATTTTTCGTGGCTCGTTTATTTATTATGATTATTTATTTTGTTTTACTTGAGTTGGCTGCTTACTTGCCACAGATGTTGTTGCAACATGCAACAGAGCCAGCTGTGGCCATAAGATCTCTGCATAGCCATGTGTATGTGTGCTTGTATGTGTGTGTGTGTGTGTTCACATGGCGGCTTCGTTCTGTGTGTTTCTGCCACAGATTGATTAGTTTCGTTCCAAGTTTTATTTTCCTCTGTTGCTGTTGTTGTTACTTCGACACTTTTGTTCTGCTTCTTCTTCTTCTTTTTGGCTTTTTATTTTTGAAAAAAAAATGAATTTTTTTTTTTGTTTGCCAGCAAAGTTGAAGAAACCCTGCTCGTCGTTTGCTGCCTCTGCTGCAGCTGTGCCACGCCTGCCGCCCACTTTTGGGACCATTTGCTTAGCGCATTTTGTTTGCATTTGTTAGCGAGTACTTTGGGAAAGGGCTGCAGACAAAAGAATGCCGACGCAAATAGACCCTGTACTTGGGCAGGCATCTCTTTAATAATCTTTTGCTTTTAAAAAGTATTAATGTTAAAAAAATAATGGAATATTTTAGTATTGAATATATTTGTAAAACCTTCGTTATTTAATTAATAAAAGTTTGATAATATTTTTTTTTATTTGAAGTCAGATGACTTGCCATAAGCGTACTCCCTTTGTGTTTTTGAAGTACAGGGTCTAAAAATTGAAAATTTTGGTTTTTCCACATTGTCAATAAGTTTTGACGGCGTCTTCCTGCCGCTGCCGCTGCCCCTAGCTCCCACTCTGCCTTTCTCTCTCCCACTGTCTCTTTATCTTTTCATCCCTCTCTTCCTCTCCCTCTAGCTCTATCTTATGCCCCATGTGTGGCACAGTTTGTTGTTTTTTTGTTGTTGTTAATTTTTTGGTTTGTAATGCAAAAATCCTGTCGGAAATTTGCTGCCACACCTACCACGCCCAGGCAAGGCGATTGCTTGCCACTTGCAAGTTGCAAGTGGGAGTTGCATGAGCCCCTTCCCTCCACCCTTTACTGCCTATCCCCATACTACAGACTCTTTTTTGTTGTCGCACTGCTGGCTTGCAACATGTTGCATACACATATGACGAATTTTGAGTGCAATGTGGCTGCGAACGGCTGCGTGTGGGCGCCACAAATCGAAACTGCAGGCAACGCTGCAACGCTTGAAACGCTTGCAACACGGCTAAAGGCGATGGGCGATTGGCGATGGCGATGGCGACACGACTCTTGATAAGAATTGAGTTCCACACACACACCACGTAACACACACACACACAACACACGCACACACTTACACTCTTTTGAGAGGGGCGACATTGATGTTGACAAACTTGTGGCGTGCTCTGGCTGCAGTGTTGTCACCTTAGCTTTTTTTCCGCCAGTTTAAAATTTCAAATTAAATTTAAGAACAAGTTTTAAAACCAAATCCAAATATTTGATATGCCGTACTTAAAATAAGTTTTTAAAATTAGTAGGTTTATAAATTAAATTGAAATAATTACTTCTGAAATTGCTTTTTCATAGCTACATAAGTATGTAGCGCTGAAGAGTTTCTTGAGCTATTAGTTAAATTTTATGATTAAATTCCATTAAATTAGATAAATTTAACTATAATCAATAGTTTCAAATTGCTTTGGAATTGCATATTTCTGAAACTTTTTGAACCTTTTCTTTTGAAAAATGTTTATATAGCTTTTTTGGGCCCTGAGGAGGTGGCAACACTGGTGGCGTGGCCTGGCGCTTTTACCAAACGATAACAACAACTACTACAACAAGCGAAACGAGTTGTTGTTGTAGTAGTAGTAGTGGTAGTTGTTGTTGTTGTTGCTGTTGTTATTGCTGTCGCGTTGTTTTATGTACTTGAGCTCCAGTTTATGACTTGTATTAGTCGCAGAGACCTGCAGCACTTTGTACACTATCTATTTTATATTTTGTTGTTGTTGTTGTGTATACCCTGTACAAAAACAAAGAGAGTAGTTTCTATTTGGGGAGCTAAAATGTTACAAGATCTATGTGATATACTTTTGAATGTTTAAAATGTTTAAGGACTACTCTAAATTAGATCGATTTTTAGCCCATTTCGCAAAGCAAACTTAGAGCTTATTGTTTTATGCTTTATTTTGCACTAAATAACGGTGTGAGCTTTGGCAGCTCAATTTACAGCTACAGCTCAAAATTAAACCACTCGAATTACTTGCTAGGGTATTTTATAGCTCATTGAACCCTTGTTAATTGCTCTATCTTGTTTAAAGATTGAGGGAGTGTGAAAGGGAGTTGAATAGAATGAGAGAGAGAGAGAGAGAGAGAGAGAGAGAGAGAGTGAGAGAGAAATACAAAGAAAGGGAGAGGGTGTTTGGGAAGAGGGACAGAGGTGCCAGCTATTTGGTTCACTCCACATTTTATTTACCTTTGTTCTTGTTCTTGTTCTTATTGTTGTTGCCCCTTTTTTTTCCAGGTAAGCCAATGCAACTGAACGACAACCGATGGCAACAGAGTTTATCTGGCAACAACCAAGTGTTTGTCATTGTTGTTGTTGTTGTTGTCGTTGTCGTTGTTCATTGTTTGCCTAGCCCCATGGGCCCTGTTTATCAGTCGACATTTTTTGTAGGGCGTTGTAAGCCTTAATTTGGGGGCGTCGGCAATTTGGGGGCGTTCAACCAAAGTTATATTTTAAGTTCATGTATTTTCTTGTAGTGAACTGGTTTGTTTTAAAAATGAACTAGCTCAAAAATAATGGGAACTAGTTCATTTGACTTAGACAAAGAAAAACAATAAAGAAAAGTTCAATTTTCTTTTTATGTTAATTCTACTAGTTCCTTAGTGGAATAAATAAAGTAATATTTGCAGCTCAGGTTTTTTTTTCGTTGTGAACTAGTTCATTTTAAAATAAAATTTTTATTTGTAGTGCGATCACGTTAGAGCCTTAAGACCAAATTTAATGCACTTCTTTATATCTAGTTCTTTAGAACTAGTTCTTTAGCTTACTTTCAGTGTATATAGCATAGTTACTAAGTTATTAAAAAATACATTGGAAATAGTTAGCTTTATTACGTTTACTACTACAATGCCTTAATTAAAATGCAACTGGTTACAGTTGAACTAGTTCACATCATCTTCTCTCTCACTTTCGCTTTTCCATCGCTTTTCTCCCTGTGGTGAAAATGTAATTTAGTTGTTTCCTCATTGCATGGCATTTGTAAACGTTTTTGTTTTTCCTCTTTGGCCGGCAAATAAACCAACAAACTTATTCTAAAAGTGTGCCAAATGAACCATTATGAACCAGTTGAGAAGCTAAGAGTTAACATAATAACGGTTATTAATATTCGGCTCGCTCTTTAAGTGAATATCTAACCATACGACTATGACTATTCAATTAGCATAATTGCAAAGAGCTCAGCCTATGTCTCTAGTATGTCCATATCTTAGACCCCAAAGACCCAAAATACTCAAGACCCAAGACCCGAAGCTGTTACGGCTACTGTGCCCACTTCTCTGTTTTTTTTCTTCTTGTATTTTTCGTGTCTTTCTTACGAGTGGGTGTCAAGACGAGTTTCGTGCGAGTGACGCCTGCTTTGAAATTTATGAACCAGTGAAAATGTTAGTTGACGATTTGATTTTTTTTTTTCGTTTATCATTAATGCTGGAAAAGTATTTTCATTTCGCTTTTTGTACAGTTTTTCTCTCTCATTATTTCTAAACAATTTTGAATTTTTTACCTCGTACGCCAAAAGAGTACGGGGGTCAGCAGGGTTCTTTAGAAATTAAATGGGCACAACTGGCTAAAGTAGGCGTGGTCGACTTTATGTGGTATATAAATTCTTGATCAGCATACAAGCCATAGAGGTAGTACGCTTAATCTTATAGACTAAAATTTTGTTTTTAAATTTTGCGTCATTTTCAAAACCCCATAACTTGAAAACTACTGAAGCCATACTAACAAAACTCTCTCAGGCTATAAACGGTACTGTTGGGTGTATCTTCAACAGATTTGGTACAGAACGAGCAGCTATATCATATAGATACTGTAGGTTTATTTAATTGAAATGAGTGATTTTCATATAGAAACATCTCAAATATGGTATGATGGTTTACTATTGATCATAGAGAGTTACTGATATTTGTGGATATAATTGCACTCCAGCAAGTACGGGGTCTTTTGCAGTCGCCTCACGCGAATGCAGCTTTTCCTACTAGTTTATCTTTTTTTGGGTGTAATTAAAAAGCAAATCACGTTTCTTTTTATGATTTTTTTTTTATTTTAATTTTTTTTTTTGGATTTTTCTTTTGCGTAGGCAGCGCTGCTTTCGTTTCATTTCGTTTCGGTTCGTTTCATTTCATTTCAGCTTTGATTTCGGGTTTTTTTCTGGGACTTGGATTGGTAGTGAAAGTACGTTGCTTTGGTGTAGGGTGAGACGGGTTTGAGGGTTTCTTTTTTGTTTTTTTTTTTGTTTTTTTTTTTTCAATTCAAACAATTTTCAACATTGTTCACACATTTTTCATTTCTATTTCCGCTTGGAGTGGATAAATCACAGTTAATTAATTCATAGGCAAACGCATGCATTCAGTCATGTCCATCAAATCGAATCGAATTATGTCACATGTGAGCTTAAGTATTCGATAAACAGCAGACGATAGACGGTAGCGGGTACTCGATACACACGCCCCCCATAAAGCCGCATTTTCTTTCTCTTTTTTTTTTTTTAGACACACATTTCTCAGTTTTGTTGTGCTCAATTAATTGGCAACGCTTCGTTGAGTCTCCAGTGGGCACTAAAGTGACACTAAATGGCAGTGATACCCTGTAAAAACTTTGATTTAAATTTGTTTTCTTAACACAATTGAAATTTCACATATTTTAGTCTCCTTCTTTGAGTCTAGTCGACCCCATTTGGTGAAATATTTCGCACAGGGTATAACGAGTTGGGAAAACATAATGTTGTTTGCTTGTGAAAATAGTTTTCAGCGAGCAAATTTATAATTGTCCATCGAAATGGTAAAAAGCTATAAAAAATTAAATACATCAACAATTTGCTAGACTTATTTTTGGCTTGCACATAAAAATGTCAAAATGTTAACCAGAAAATTGGGTTGGTCGAGTAAATTGCGAACACTTTTTAATGACTTCCGAACCGGGAATATGGCATGCGATGAAATGGAGGGCGTTCCAATTTTCAGATGCCCCAAAACGATTGTCAATATGAAATTTGAGTGAACTGGTTTCTGGCCGCTATTTTCTGGAAATTGTACAGAGATTCCTTCGTTTTCCTCCTGGGCAATTTGCTGTCTTGAGTTACGACTTTTAACAGTTCAAACAAGAAATAACAAAAAAATTGATACATAAATCTTTGTGGTACATTAATTTATTAAAAATTTATTTTCTAGCGGTTTCTTTGAACTGAAAACAAGAAGGAAAAAATGAAAAACTAGTTCTGAAAATGCAAATTGTGCTAAAGCTGTCAAAGTTTCAAGTGATACGAACGGAAAATGACACTTGAATTATGCCTACATGTGTTAAATTTGAGTTTTGTACATTTTGTATTTTGGCGCCCAACGTGGGCAACTAATTTCTGCAGGATAAACTAAGTCCTTGGATTCGAGGCACTAATTTATCCCTGTGTTCGTGCCATTGATTGCTTACAACAATTAGTGCAATTGGTTGACTAACAGCAGGAGGCGTTTGCCATGCCCCTTTTGGCCACCACTTACTCAGGCACGACCCAATTTTGTAGAAACGGTTGGCTGACTGCACCCACATATCATCATACCCATTGGCCAGCAATTAATAAGCCGACAGTTCAAATGCATTTGCAATCTAAATAAAAATTACGCAAACGACTCATATGAGTATTTATAGGTGTGTGTGTGTGTGTGTGTGTTTTATTTTCACATACTTATACCCTAAGTAAAATGTGTTAAAAGGGTATGACCTCAGCTGTACATAGGGGACATAAAAGACCCCGTTCTCATTCGAGGGCGCATTTTACCATACAAATTAGTAATTTTTGACCGATTTGCCCTAGGGAAGCTATTGGTTATTGTTGCCCGATCAGGATCAAACTTGGTGAGGATAGTTATAGTGGCACCATACACATAATGCGTATATTTGGGCCGGATAGCTGTGATAATTTCCAAGTTATGGAGATGTGCAATTTGCGTGGGGCGATAGGGGCGTGGCAACGATTGGAATAAACTTGATATGGTAAATTTGGTGGCTCTAAATCATAAAGTCATTGGGACGGACAGACAGGTATTGCTACATCGTACTGGCTGTTGATGCTGATCAAGAATATATATACTTCATGGGGTCGGCCACGCCTTCTATTGTATTGTTTCTTAATTTTTTTGGTGAGTGTATTCAAAAAAAATGTAATTTGCCAAATGTTGTAATGGCAAATGGATTAAGCGAATATTTTGCGCGTTTGCATTCTTGAGAACTTGTTTGTGGTTTGACCACGGAACCAAAAGGTGTTCTCTATGAGATGGAGAACCCGAAACCACTGTGGAGATCTCGATCTCGATTAAGATCGGGCTTGACCAAACCGAAACCGAAACTGAGGTGGACAGTCAAGTTTTTCTCGTGCTGCCCACGCGATTTGGCTTAGAGGTAATATTAACAGGCAGCTGTTGTATTTAGTGCAACCAGGGCTGCAACGCTATACGAGCTGTGTGCGCTGCAGCCCTGGTTATATGATGGCTAATTGCAGAGCTTCCGTTTCATTGACATTTTCAACGCTTCGTTCGCTTGACGTTGATTGCAAGCCCCGGAGGCCATATTTGATCCTCAAGCGATCCGAACCGATCCCATCCAATCCGATTCATTTCGATCCCATGGTATACTCTATGAAGCTGGAAACTCTCATCATTTGCATGCGTCCAGCTCATTGAATGTCAGCAATGAGTGCAATTTGTTGTTGTTGTCGTTGCCGTTGTTGTTGTTGTTTCTCAATTGCCACAAATTGCTGCGGCTCGCTCTTTTGTTGCCAACTTGCAACAGAGACGGCTGCTGTTCACAATAAATTCCAATCAAATTGCTGCTGCCCTGAGACGGAAAATGAGTTGCACAGACCCAACTCCACAGCTCCTCTGTAGGGATGGATGAAAAGAAAATATTCATCGATATTGAAATGAAAGAGCCTTTTTGCTAGTGATGACAAAATGTTCAGATGTATCTTTAGATTTTTGCGGTAACTAAAGTTAAAGTTAAAGATATTTATATTTACAAATATTTTATTTTTATTGTACAAATGAAATCTTGAATATAATATTGATCAACTTTCATTTCTTCATCTTCGACATTGTTTTGCGATACTATCGTCGATTAATATGCATCAAATTTAAAGTTATTATTACCGATTTATTCTTTCGTAAAATTATTTAATTCGTATACTTCTGGTAAACTATTGCTTAAATTTTCAAAACAAATTACATTTCTAAATGCAAATTTTCAAAAAATAGTTGAAAGTTTTTTTTTTAATCTCCATTTACAAAATGAATTATTTTACAAATTTGTACTACTTTCGTTTTTTTTTCGAATTTCGATAGTAAAATACCTAATATCATTGTCTTGAAGAACGATTTTCATCACTAGCAGAACGTCAGGTCCTAAAGGTGCACCTGTTGCAGCATTGATTGAAAACTTGTTGCAGCCACATCAGCAGCAGCATCAGAGACAGAGGCAGCAGCAACATAGGCGCGGCCCATCAGCTGTCAGCAATTTGTTGTGATCAATTTATTAAAAAGAACGCAAAAGCAATGCATCAACTTCAGTTGCAGCTTGCAGCTTCTTAGCAGCAGCAGCAGCAGCAGCAGCAGCAACAGCAGCAACAGCGCAAAGTTGAAGGACGCATCTTGCCGTTGGGGGTCAGGGCTGTGGCAAAGCGGCAGCATGTGGCAGCATCGTGTGGCAGCATAGCACAGCCAAGCTAAGAGCTGAGCAGGCCAGAACAGCTCAGCCTCCAGTAGGTGCAGCAGTCGAGAGACACGATAATCACAGTCATCAGTTGGACCGTCTCATCTGCATAAATGCAAGCAACTCTGCAATCTGCAACCGGCTTTTACTGTCATTCCTTCCCTTCCCATCCTTTCAATCCCTGCGTCGCATCAGCTCCACACCCCTCCTCGACCCGCCACCCCCCTTCCTACTGGAAGCAGCTAGCCACCCAGCAAGTTCATGGAATTCGCAGCTATTGTAGCACCTTAACTTGGAATTTGTCATTGTTGTTGTTGTTTTTGTGTGAAAATTTGCAGTTTTCCAATTTTGTTTTCCTTTTTTCACAGTCATCGAATGATAATTTACCTAAATGATTCAGCGTTTTTTTGTCTATGTGAAATATTCGATCTTTCGACAGAAGCTGTGGCTTTTCTTAACTTAAATATCTGAAATTCTTGGAGAATTAAAGACAATATTAGTCTTATAAATTACTTAGTTTTCCCAGTAAGATCAAGCATTAGTTTATAGTTAAAATACCGCATATAGACTAATATCAATAGTTTTCAATGCCTATAACTGAATTTCTACCGAATGTTCATATGGCAGCTATATGATATAGCCATTCGATGCTTACTTTATATGAAGAGGGTATACCAAATACTATCGAGTAGCGAATACGTTAATTTTTTTAAGATATCTCAAATTTTGTATAGTAATCACTGATTTTCGACCGATGAATCCTATGTAAGTTATATAGTATAACTTTCATATGTTTGTGATTTGATTTTATTTGTTACTTAACGACTTTAAACTTTTAAAAGTCGGGTTAAAGAGCATAAACTGTGATTGATCACTATTTAAATGTTATTCAATTAAGGTTTAGATGTGACTGATAAATCTGTGAATTAAACATTCCTTAGCGAATTCCAAGAAATCAAAAAACTCATTCTTCTAATTGTTGTTGGTTAAGCAAATCTATCTATATACAATTTTTCTTAGATTGTTTTATTTTTTGCAACGTGTTCATAATTGAGACTGAAAATTAGCGCAGCTAAAGAATTTGGTGAAACTGAGACTATTTTCTTAGAGACAGACAAAAAACAATGCGGATGTTGTAGCCATGAATAGATGCATTCATATTTGCACCACAACAAGCGACTTGCCACTTGCCACTTGCCGCATGCAACTTGTAATGAAGGG
Source organism: Drosophila cardini (assembly GCA_018903735.1). Taxonomy (NCBI): domain Eukaryota; kingdom Metazoa; phylum Arthropoda; class Insecta; order Diptera; family Drosophilidae; genus Drosophila; species Drosophila cardini. The sequence continues at coordinate 3,058,808 of JAEIGM010000012.1, read as the reverse complement.
CAAACGCAACAGAGGCAATTGATGCCACAGCTGGCAAGATCAGAGAAGATCTCAGATCACAGATCACAGATCGCGGATCGCAGATCACGATGTGGTTCGCTCACGCTAATGAACACTGATGATGATGGAGCATCGAGCATCGAGCATGGAGTACAGAGTGCAGAGAGTACTGTGTATGGAGTATGGACAAGTCTCTGACTCAACTCAATGCTGGACTAAAGTGGACCGCACTGGACACACAGAGAGTGTATGTGTGTGTGTGTGTGCTTGAGTGAGTGTAGAGTGTATGGGTTGATGTTTTTGCGTGCCGCAATTTCAATTTGTTTGGCACTTGACTTGGCAGCCGCAATTCATGTCTTTCACTTTGTGGTGCGACTTGCGCAAACATTTTACTTATGGAATAAATGGAAAGATGGAAGTTGGAAGATGGAAGATGTCAGTTGGCAGATGGACGGTACAAGATCAAGCTGAAGATGGAGATGAATGGTTTTGTGGATGCTACCGAGTAGAGCATGCCACTTGATTGTCGCCTTCGTCTTGGCCTCTGTCTCAGTCTCCATCTCCATCTCCATCTCAGTCTCCATCTCCATTTCCATCTCCTTCTCCGTCTCGGCAAATCTGCAGCTGCACTTGAACTGAAATGCGTCAACAAAATGGGAAAGTACAAATAGAAACTGGGCACCGCTCATTCGTTCATTGTATTTAGTAGTAGCATCAGCATTCGCACCATACAGCTCACTAACGGTCCACCAAATGCTCAAGTCATTCAGTGAACAACGATGAGATACTCATTACTCAATCTCCGAGTACAAGAGCATTTGTTTGCATTGGTTTCTAAAGTGACTGAGAAAATAAGCTATAGGAAATATCAGTTTTGACAAATTGGTTATATTTCTATTTATTACTTATTATTACCACTCGTGAATAACACATTTCAATTGGGTACAAGCTTTTCTTAAAAAACAAGACTATTTTCATTTAAAAATTGAATATTTTTTATATACGCCAGGAATTAAAAAGTTACAGCATGCTTTTGGGCGCATTACCAGCTTTAAGCAGTCACAAATAGCGTTTTATGTGTTCGATCTGGAAAAGATTCGGTGCATAAGTTTTTACCATAGATAAACATGTAATATTAAAATTATGGGGAGTACAAATTTTGACTTTTTTAAGATTAGTAAAGTATTAGATGTATTAGGTGTGCCAGTAATTTGAGTCTTTTTTCATAAAACAAACTTAAAGATGCTTTAAAAACAATCTTGATCTGCGTGGAATACCGAGTTGTCTGCCCACAAAATCAAACAACACAGTTACATAGCTTGTATGCAGGCAATATACCCTGTCTACTTTACGGAGTATCGAATATTTATAAAAAAAAAACTCAACTGGTGACTGCTGTTTGTTGCTTTGCTTGGATGCGTTCGTTTTAGCCTTGAAAGCAACTTGGCTTAAACAGCAAAATGCGGCCAAATGACGTTGACAGTAAGTGAGGAGGAGAAGGGGGCAAAAAGAGGAGCTTAAAGAGAAGGAGGAGCAGCAGATTGAGGAGAAGATGGAAGAGGAGGTGGCAGCATGTTCCGGTTACAAAATGAGCAGCTTGCGTTAAGCACGAACTTTTAGTTCTCACCTCGCAGAGTCATTGTCGTGGCACATTATTATTATCTTGGCCATGTTTAAACGCGTGTTTATCTGCGTTTGCTTTGTCAACTCTCATAACCGATATAGGCCTATCCCCCAGTCTATTCTCCTACCTCTCCTTCCCTTCTTCTCTGTTTTCTTCTTGTGCCTCTTTTCTCTATTGTGTCGTCGGTTTTTTATTTTGTTTTGTTTTTTTTTTTTTTGGCTCGCCCTTTTCCGTTCTTGTTGCTTTCCTTTATGGCCAATGCCTTCGTCACATCTCTCAGCTCCTTGTTTGTTTCCCACCTTTTGCTTATCGCACACACACGCACACACACACATTCATACACACACGAACACCTAGAGATGCAAAGATTCAGATACAGATACATTCAGTTTTTTAATGCCAACTTCATAAATTCAAACACTTTGCCTTGTCTTTTCCTTTTCCCCTCTATCCAAAAAACCTATTCCTACTCTGTCCCTACACGATCATTGTCCTAATCCAAATTCCCACTACGTTTGTCTGTCTTCAAACCTCCACATACACTTCTTTGAATACCCTTTTTGTAGCCGAAATTTTTAATTTATATTTAAGAAGTTTATCTTTGTTTTAATTGTAGGTTTTTAAACTATACAATTAACATTCTTGATTCTTGTTAAAAAGAATCCAAATTTAGTATGATATCGATTTTTAAAATATTTCTAAAGAGAACCGATTTTAAATTATCATAAGTTCTATTGTTAATTAACCGTTATTACCCTACCTACTTATTTTACGAATTCGTCCCTAATTTCTTTCTGTGTAAAAAGTGCATATTTGATAAATATTTAAGATTAAGATTAAATTTCTTATATGACAGATTGTATATAAGCTAAGTGATTGATATATTGCCCAAACTTGGTACACCTCTTATATGACTAACAATGCACAAGATGAGTGATGTATATTTGAGTTATCTTTAGCAAACTTTTAACTTTATGTGCGTTTTAACACATCTTATCGGGATGATATAATGACATTAAGTTTAGATCTATAACTTTATAGTTTTCTTACGATTAGAATTTAAGCAAATTTCCTTATAAAGCTTTCTGAATCATAAGATTCCTCTTGGGATCTTTTTAAGGGTATTCAAATTTCGTTGTGACTAAAGTAGTTTCCAACTCCCTTCCTCCGCCCCCCCCCACCCTCTTTTCTGTCTCTCTTTCTCTTCTCATCTTATTTTGTATGCCATCTCTTTAAGTTGTTTTGGAGCATCATCGAGTGATGTGTTCTTGGTGTTGGTGTTCTCTGTTTGGTTGTTGTTGTTGTTGCTGCGACAACTATTTGGGCGTTGCACCTTCATCTCCTTCCACTCGTTTCATCTTCTTTTCTGTCTTCTTTGTCATCGGAATCAGCTCATATACATTTTATAAAATCTTTTTCTCCATTTCCATATCAATATTTATTCAACAAGAACAAGAAGAAGAACAAGAAGAAGATAAAGCTGAAATGTAGGATATATGTGTGTGTGTGTGTGTTAAGGGGAAGGGGGTTTAAGTGTGTTAAATCCATTCGAGGGTGCAGGATCGCATTCCACTTTATTATTCCGATTATGTTTATAATTTGCCTGGAGACGATCCGAAAAATTGATGAGTTATGCGTGCGTTGTGAATGTTTCTCCCTTTTTTCCATCACAAATATTTTGTAGGCGTGTTCAAGGTCGCAACAAGCGTTGCCAGATGGTTCGCAGATGCCTTTCAGAGGGCATCGAAAGTCACTGAAAATGTCACTGAGTTAATTGTGCAGCTGCTGTGACGCGCAAATTTAGCTACTCAAACGATTTTCCTCACTTCTCTCTTCACAGTCTTCTACCCCACACTCCTGACCCCTCACACTACCTAGTTAATCAATCAAGTGTGCAAAAATTGATCAACTGACCAAAAATCTGTTGAGACTACCGCACATTGTTCAATAGTTGTCGGGTCTCAAACGGCTGGGAAAAATACCCAGTAGTTTTTAGGGTGGCAAGGAGGCGTTCGGGGCTGTAGTGGGCGGAGGAAGGAGGAGTGAACGTTGACGGAAGCAGTCAATGAACGGCGTCAAAATCCATTAAGCATAGACCAATTGCCAATTAGGCAGCCAAAGTATTAAGTTACACAAGTTAACGCTACTCCTTACCCCGTACCCCTTAACCCACCCTGCCTCTTTCTCTAGTAGTCCCCCTCTCCACCCTCACCATGCGAACGACATCCAACTTGAGCTTAATCATCCAACTCCCAAAACGCCATCGACGTCGTCACTTTCGCTACTGTGCAAATCTGTCCAATTATTGTGTGCGTTCAGAGAAGGTGGTTGTTACAGGCACATGGGCGGAGGGAAATAACAGGGGGTGGTGGGGGCATAATACCATAGATGGTCAATTTTAATTAGCAGCAGCCGTCATCATCATCGACGTTGTTGTCGTCGTCGTCGACGTCGTTGTGGTCGTCGCCAGTTCGCGCAGTTATTTCATCAATGACATTTAAAGCTTCATTAAAAGTCCTGCCAAACGGGGCAATGGAGCCATATTTGGAGGGCGCAGGGCTCCCGAGATGTCACTTGGCCCAGGGATGCCATCTCTAAGGCCGATCGCATAAATTTCATACATTTGACGATGTGCGCTAACGAGCCTAGAGATGGAATAGTAAGCGATAATTTAAAAAAAATTAAGAAAATCGTAAAATCGTAAATTAATCTGTAAAGTTATCGATTTATTTACTTGATCGCTTAGTTATTCAGACAGTATTTTTTTTTTAATTTTAAAATTTTAAAATTAATAGTTAAATAAAAAATAACTCTAAATACTCAATATATTTTCCGTTTGTCGATTAAATTCGATATCTCTCAATTAATCTGTTTTGATCAAACCTTTTATCCTTTAAATATATTTTTTAAAATATTGATTTTTTCGTTAACTGGAAGACAATATTGACCGAAATCTGTACTGATTTGCTCTGTGATTCAGAAGACTTACACCAGATGATAATATTAAATGGAATGTTTGCTAAAAGTATCTACAAGTTAAGACCAAAGATAATATTTTATATGTATGATTCAGTGGTTATCTCTGAACAATAAAGCTTCATAGTCTCATTCCACTCTGGATGAATCTGAACATTATAATAATAACGAAATTGCACATTTATAAAATTCTTGTGGAAATATTTGCTTAAATGTGTCAAAACAATTTTTGTTGTTAAAAAACATGAATAAGCGTCTTTGTTTGATTAATATATATAATTTTACTCAGTTTTCTTCTAAAAATAATATTAGATTAAGCTGAAAACAAATATTAAATGAATAAAACGGATTGTTGAGTCTTATAAAGTACTTAGTACAAAGCATTCAATTCTTAACTTATTTTAAGGGATTCGTAATAATCTTTTTACATTTATTGCTTTGTTGTTTATTTGATAATGAAATGAATCGTTCTGATATATGCATATCGTCACTAGCGTGAACTACCGTCAGAGTTAAATATATATAAACAAAATTTATTTGATTTCATGTAGGTTTACTTGTAGAGATATAGAGTTATTTATTTTATATTTTAGTTAAATCAGTAATATATAGTTTTAATGTTCTGTATATATTTGTGTGGTAACTACTGTACAGTTTATCGATTTCTTAACATTTTAACCTTTAGGAATGATGAATTTTTAATTTTTTGGGTAAAATTATTATTTACTAACCACGAAAAACTTATTCAACTTTTTTTATGACTGTTGAATAAAGTAACTAACGGAATGCCCTTAATGAATTGTAATCGATACATTCTAAACCTTAAAGTGCGTGACACGTTGCCATCACTAGACCAGAAAGATGCTGTCTGCCCACAATTTGTTGGCCACTATGACAAATTCAAGCAAAACCTCCACTCAGCCAACTACCCGCCCACCCTACGTCCCTCCGCCGCAACGCCCCCCTGGTACCCCCACCCCGACCTCTTGAAACTTCTGCGATCGCTGCTCGGAGTTTGTCTTCGTCCATTTGTGGTGCCATTAAAAATGCAAGTTGCCTGGCCAGTTATCCAGTTCTCCAGTTGGTAGTTGGCTTGTTGTGGTTACCAATGTTAGCTGCTGTTGTTGTTGTTGTTGTTGTTGTTGGGCTTTGTTTTGTTTGTGGTTGGGTCTGTGCTCCTTCGTTACGTTTTGCTCGCCTGTTTCGCTTTTACTTAACATTTTTAGCCTTTGTGCCGCTAATTGGCAGAAAATACCAAAAATGGCAATGCATGACGACGACAATGATCATTATGATGTTTGACGATGATCATGATGATCATGTTTGTGCATGCTCATGATGTTTGTTGGGCGATGTCTAATGAGCAATGCGGCATTACTGTTTGTCCAGCACTGACAGCGCCCCAAAAGGGTTATCGATAACCATTGACCGATTATCGATTGACAGTTGCCAAAATTCTATATGCTAATCGAAAATAACTTTCAAAGGTTGTGAACTATGGCTCACAGCTAGAAAAGTATTAAAACTATCGCATCTTATTGTTTACTTGATAGAAAATGTATCGGATATATTAAGCAGTAATCGGTAGTATTACTAGTAATCGGCAGTAATTTGTATCAATTCGACAGCGTCCTCAGTAGTTATCGATGTCCGATAAATACGTTTGAACCTAATTGACAGCTCAGATCAAGGGTCATGCCTAAATCTATAAATGGCTTCACCCAAACTGTCGATCGATAAACGATTATTAAGGCTCTTCCCCCTAATTGACAGCTCAGGCCAATGGGGCCAAACGTGGAGGCGTCTACAAACCCATAAAAACAATAACCTAAAATATACATAAATAATATTTATTTGCTTTTATCGGCAAAAATAAAATATAGAAGCGTGGGCAGTGAACCAAAGAAGCGGCGTTTGCCTTTGCGTGGGTGCGACTGCAGCCTTCCTGCTGTATTAGACGGAACGGCCTGAGATTTGCTTTGGTTTGGGCTCTATACCCTTGCAGAGGGTGGTACGGCTTCGTCACGAAATTGGTGGAAAAAGGGTCTTAGATTTTAGGCACGTATAGTGCAGGCTGCGCGATGATTAGTACGTCAGTTGGTGACTGTATTACGCATTAAGGAAGAAGGGATTTTGTTAAAGTGTTTATAAATGTTGCCCTTTACCTATTTTCACTTAGGCTGCACGATGATCAGTAAATGGTTTTCAAAAATGTGTACAATTATAGTTTATGGTCGTATCTCCTGCAGTTTAGCTTGTACGATGATCAGTAACTCAGTTAGTGACGGCATTTCTTACAGTAATTACCTTAACCTCTTAAACCTTTACCTCTTAACGTTTAAGCTGTTTGATGATCAGCTAGTACGCATTAAGGAATAAGCCTTACAAAATATGCTTACATCAAAACTTAAGGATCGTACCCCTTTTCAATTTAGCCTGCACGAGGATCAGTATGCACCTAAGAGAGAGCAAATTTATAAAGTTATATAGTCAGTTCTATTAGACCAGCACTTTCTCCGCTTGGGCTGAACGATGATCAATGCCATTTTGATTGAATCACTATGTCACTGAGCTATCAAAGGAGTGGATATATGTATTCAGGTAAAATGTATCACTTAAACCTAAATAGGGTATAAAATCTTCGGCGTGCCAAAAGAAATCTTATTTTCCTGTTGCATTGGTATTTGGAATCGAAGGAGAGCCTCCTTTTTCGTATGGTGGCAATCGCACAGCGTGCATCTGAGATCAGAGCCGACGTGTTGCCATAATGCGCCAGCGACATGCAACCGCCAACATGCAACATGCAGCATGTGGCATGCAACAAGCGATTTGCAACATTAATCAGTGCTGCCAACTCGTTTGTCTAACCGCTAAAAAGAACCATTTGAACGAGCGATAGAAAGAGCCAGAGTGATCAATAGAGTTGAGAGTTCTAGCGACCCTATATCAGTTAGTAACCTGAAACTAGTTGCGAACCATTTTATCTTATCTTGAACTTGAACTAACCTTATTTGCTAACTAAAATTAACCAAATGCCTAAAAATATGGCGAAAGAACTCACATTCCATTCGTTATTACGATAAATATAACTAAAAGAGAAAAAAATTCGATTATTTACTGTCAACCGCTGAGATAATGACATTGATTGTTTTCAGAGGTGGGCAACGATATTCCGGAAGCATTTTCTATTTGGCTTATTTAAGAGTTTCGATTCCATATGTTTATAGCGTTATTTTTTTGAAAAAAAAAAAAACTTGATTTTCCACGATTGTTTCTTATAAATTTATCGGACTTTGACGAATTCTGGTGGGTTTGAACCATGATAAATGTAAAATCTCTTAAAAACATAAAAATGTCTTTTAAATCCCTATCCCTAATTCTCTTTTTTGCCGATTGTTTCTTTTGGATTTGTCGGATTTTGACCAGTTTCGGTTAGAAAATTGATGATACCAACTATTTTCCAGTAAATTTCCTACTTTTTCTTAATATGCAAAGGATAACTGCTTTGATTAGAGTTTAGTCCCGCAAACCGCTAAAAAAGGCTAGAATCAAGCTAAGAGTAAACTACTCGATCTGCAAATATTTTTAAGTAAACCAATTGCACAAGTTCTTAAATTCTTAACAAATATTCTTAGCTTGTTTGATTTACCACTTTTGAACTAAAATTTGGCTCTAAGCAAGCTAACAAACTTTTGCAGCCAACTGCACAGCAATTACAAGTGTTGTCAAACAATTTAAATTTGAATTTAAATTAGCTGCTTTTGGCGGCTGCCACATCTGCAATATGTCCGCTCCCCGTCCCCTCCCCGCCCCCTCCCCTATCCTCCCCTTCCTGTCCATCTCCCCCTTTTACACTACCGCCCACTTCCCTCTCGCCCCCTGCTGAAAACCACTTCCATGGATACCCTCGATTTGTGCAGCTTGAATCCGTTGTCGATGCCCTCGAATGATATCGAAGGTCCAATCACGAGATTCAACGCTGGCTGCTGCTGCTCCTGCTGCCTCAGCCTCTGTTGCTGCCTCAGTCGCTGCCTCTGCGGTGGCAGCTTCTCATTTCCTTGCCACGTCGTTGAATGGTTTCCAATTGTTTTTGTTCTTAGGCTTTTTGTTTGTTGAATGAAACTTCTTTGTTTTTCAGACCCGGTACCCAAAACTGTATGGGGGTGTATAGGTTTTGTCAAAAGACAACTATGCACCTTACTGGCAGATAGAGGCTTGGTCAAATCTATGTATATAGTTTGTCCGTCCGTGTGCATAAAACACAAGTTTTGACCAGAATCAGTTAACAGTACCATAAAATTCCCTTTGGAACATCAAGTCGAAAGTCAGTATTGATATGAATAACCCATATCTCCAAAGTTCTTATATTATCCGATATAAGTGAACATGATCTAAAAGAAACACTGTCCTTTTTCGGCTCCTTTGGTATTCAATCCATTGACTTGATAATGTAATCTTCAATGTGGATATCTCTATAAGTTTTAAGAGAGTAGATAATTTTTTTCATGTTTGACTACTTGATGATTTACAGTTGTGTTTGCTTACTGAAGTTTATTTTGAAATTAGTTCGAAATCTTATTTTATAAAGAGTCGAATTTTTACTTATTCTTCGCTTCTTCTTTGTCAAACACGTGCAGGGTGATTAAAAGTTAGGTTCTCCTCACTGCAGTCCTTTCTTGAACTAGTTATTAATTACATTTTGTTTGTTCATTTACTAAAGTTTTCTCTCTTTCTTTCTCTCTTTGCAGGTATTTAGAAACGATCAGTGATTAACCCATTATATGCTGTTGTTGCAGTTGCACTTGGAGCAGCTGTGTGTGATTTGAAGATCTTTTGATTAATTAACAACAGCAACAACAACAAGAGGAACAATTGATATGTATAAAGCATTGTTGTTGCTGCTCACCAACAATAAGCACACGCTTGTGGCACGGACACGGGGCAGTAATAGCAACAACAACAACAACTACAACAACATTGACAGTTCCATTTAAATGTCAATCAGCGACACTTTGACATGGACATGAACGTGGACGTGAACGTGAACGAAAACCGTTTGTGATGCTTTTGTGAGGTGTGTGGGATTCAGCGTGGGTGAGCAGGGGCAGAAGTAGGGGAGCGGGGAGTAGGAAGGGGGTGTGCCACGGGTCAGGGGTTAACACAGCCAACAATTAATGAAAGTTAAACTGCGTAGGAGTAATGTGTGAATGAGCTGATCTGAGAGTTGCCTATGATTATAAATTCTTTGGCTCTTTGTATGACCATAATTAATCGATAAGCCATAAAGTTATCGATGTTGGTCGGATAAGATGAAAGTTTTTGAAAAAGCCATTAACTATCGATAGTAAAACAAGTATTACTATCGATTTTTAAAAAGACTAATCAAGAGTTAAAATAGAAATCCATCAATTAAGAAGCATTTAAATGTTGATTAATTAAGAAATATGGTATAAATAAATATGCTAAAAACAACAACAACAATCGTAAATCAAAGAAAATGATTAATTTATTTAAAATTTAGACATTACCGTGGGAACTAAATAACTAAATTTAGCTAAAACTAATTTTCTGTCGATTAAATGTAGTAACTTCATGAGTAGTAAAGGTCTGTAGTAAGGTAAGAGAAAAGTTATATTATATATAGCTTTTATATCTTACTAAGCTATTATTTTAATTGGACCAATTCATCTTTTAAATATATTATTTTCTAGTTAGAACTTTTACCTCAGAGATAAAAGATATATATTTTAATAAATATATAAGATAAGTTAATAGTTTAAAGACTTGAGGTTTAGTTTGAAAGTTTTTTAAGTTCCTATTAAAATAAAGTAAATTCATTAATAAGAAACGAAACGTTTGCATTTAGAAAAGAAGAAGTCTATCATAGAAATTTATGCAACTACATAAACCATACGACATGTTGTTGTGTCCTGTTGTGCAGTGTAGTGTAGTGTTGTTCATGGCGAATTCATTTAAATAAAGTCAACTTCATAAAACAATTTTGACAAATAAATTCATCAACACTTCCGTTGACAAGAGCCAAAAGCAGAATCCGAAACTGCAGTTGGAAGTTAATGTTGTCTCAAGAGAAGTGTAGAGAAGAGGAGAGAGAAGTGAAGAGAGAAGAGAAGAGCAAAGAGATGCAGTTGCTGTTGAGCTTGCTTTGTTGCCATGTTGCACAGTTGCAAATGTCGACACAAAAGTTTTACAACGGCAGCAACAACTGCAACGCATTTGAATTTCAAATTTATTTTATTTAGTCTTTTATATATATGTATATATACGATATATATACATATACTATATGTATGTGCACTTAACGAGCTTTTGCTGAACAGGACTTGTGAGTAAAGTGTTGAGTGAAGTTGTCGTTGTCGTTGTTGGAGTAAAGTTGCAGTTGCAGTTGCAGTTGCAACTTAAAGTGGACAGCAGCAGCAGCAGCACCATTGTTTGTGACTGCTGTGGCAACAATGGAGCTGCAACTGGCGACTTGTTTGCCTGCCATGTAGACGCTCATCTGGCTGACAGCTTTAGCAAGGCGATACATTCTCAATGCACCCACCAAACACCAGCAACAACCAACAACAACCGACAACTAACGATAACAGCAGCAACAACAACAACATGCGCTAAACGGCTGCAGTTTCGCATGAATTTTGTGGTCGCATTTTGCGGTCATGTGTCGAGTCGCAGTCCAAAGTTAATTGAGCATGCAAAAAGATCAGATTCCATTTACCCGTTGTCCGTGGACTGTTAATGTTGCTGCTGTGACTGCAACAGCAACAGCAACAGTTGTTGTTCTTGTTCCCTTCTGCGCCCATCAGCTCTAAATTTGCCAAATCAACAACAAAAACACCAATAAAAAAATACATCAATCAAAAATGTTCGATTCATAGATATCCCTTGAAATTTATTAAGACAATATAGAATATTTTGGAAAGCTAAAAGTATGTGATATATAATCACATGTGAAAAATTCAAAGGATTCAATTGAAAACAGAAATGGAAAAAAATATATATTAATCATTAAAGAAAGAGTATTTAATAGGAACTTTCAAACATAATATTGATATGTGAGCTGCAATATTCCTGCATATACCCAAAAGAACCTTACGTCTACAGGGTATAACCAGAGCAAATTTGGCGTAGCTGCCAACACGTGACAGACAAACAGCTAATTCGACAGAGTCCCCATGGAAAAAATGGGAATTGGAAGACTGACAGAGACTGACAAAAATAACTGCAAAAGGAATGTACAATAAATAAATATAAAAAGCAAAAATTACGAAGAGAATTGAAGAAGCAAATGTAAGGGATGACAGAAAGAGAAAGAGCATGATAAAGAGACAGAGAGAAGGTCAGAAAACGCATTCGCAAAAATTTAAAGAACTTCATTTAAGACTCAGTTAAAGACCAGAATTAGCAATAAATTGCATACAAATATTCTCAAAAAACGCAATAAAAAAAATCACTTTTTTCCAGTGTAAAATTTTGTTTATAAATAAGTTTCAACTTAAAAATAAATACATGTTTTTATGCTCTTCCTTCTGCAATATTTTAACATTTGTTCTCCTGCTCCAACTTTTTCGCTCAGTGTATGCCAGAACCTCATGAGTTCTGTCGAAACATGTAATAATATGAGCAGTATTAAGTTACCAATAAAAATTTTGACTTTTTTTTAGCTTTCATAATCAATTTATGTATATATTTTAAAACCCAGTCTTTGCATAACGTTGAAAAATATCAACAAAACGTTTATTTTATGTAATTTCTTGTTAATTTTCAATTTGTTTTCGATAAAAATCAAAATTTGGAAAACGATCAAAAAACTTGCTTTGTGTAAAACGAGTCAAATTCACTGGGAAATTTAAATTTTACGCTGTTTTTACAGCGCTTGCAACATGACTCCAACATACTTTAAGCTCAACAAATAGCGTACGAGTTTTTGACTAGCAGTTACCCTGTAAAAGTCTTAAAAAACTTATTTCATTAACTGTTAGAACACATTCATAAAATTGGTTGGAAATTTCAATGATTTTAATTTCAAAAATTTGTAGTGTATATGCAGTTGATGATACCCCAAAACATGTTTTGCTAGGGTAAAAGAAGACAAGCCGCCGCCTTGGCGCGGTCAAAGGGTTAATTTAAACGCTTCAGCTTAGGCATATGTACTTAATATGGGGAAATAAGTACACTCGAACTTATATATACATATGTACACTGGAAAAAAAATATTATGTTCTATAAAAAATATAAATCAAAATTTGTGGTTTTTGCCTTTTGAACAAGTTGCTTAAATTTTGTAAAGTTTTCCAAAAAATCTAAAGTTCCTAAAGGAAAATTATTTAATTTTCCAAATTTAAATTTTTTAATAAATTACTTTAATTTAACTTATATTTATTTTGGTCTAGAAACGAAGGGTATATAAACTATGTATACAGTTTTGTCTTTTAAATATAGAAAATATTAATTTCTTTTTATGGGCTTAAAGTCTTAAAAACTTTTAAAGAGTTTTATTTAATAAGCTTAAAAAAATTTTTAGTATTTTTTTTCGACAAAAATTGAAGAAAACCTTTTTTTTTTTCCAGTGATCTAACTGTAAGTGGAAACTATATATGTGTAGACTTTTATGGCATCTGTTCTGAGCATACTGTGAGCTTGAGGGCCATTTCAATGAAATGCTGCGATATGGATTAGGGTTCAATAGCAATAATCAATAGTAATAATTATCGTTTGACTAAATTTGGGCCACAGCACACACATGTATATAAAGGAGTGTATGTGTGGTTCGATGGTTTGATGGTGCGGTGGCTCGATGGTGCGGTGGTACTGTTCTGTCATGCTGATAGCAGCTATCTCACTGAGTGCGCTCCAAATAGTTGCCCCAAATTTGGTTTCAATTCAGTTGCAACGTCAGCGGCAACTTCCGCAAAATGCCACACGGCGTAGGGAGCGGGGTATCTATAAGTCTGGCAGATGTTCACAAATCTATTTTCGATGCAGCTGTTGCTCCCTCACAATGACATCACATTCAAATCCACAACGAATCAAAATTGGAAATCTAAAGATATAAAAAAGTGCAGCTGAAAAATTGGCAATTCTTAAGCATTTTATCGTTATCGATAACATAAACTTATAACATAACGTAAGCTTACCAATTTTACTAGGTATGTGTTGTACTTTAAACATAACATAACAAATAGAATCAAAAAACCCAAATCAAAATTCGTAGCTAAAAGTTTGAACTTAACTCAAACTTCAAAACTTTGTTTCCTATCCAAGGGTGTCAATAATGGTAAAAGTGATGTAGCCACCCAATAAAATAAAGAAGACATTTCAGAATTCAACAAGTTGAAAATAATATTTATTCTAGCTGTTCTAGCTCTTCAATTAAAAGTCATTAACATAATGGGTTTTAAAACCCCACAAAAAGAGGCCTTCACTATATGGGTGCTGGTGGTGTGCGTGAGTGTTTGTGTGTGTGTGCTGTAATTTATGCAAATTTTATGCGCACACAACAGAAACAGAAATAAAGCGAGTGAAACAAGAGACGACAACAGAAAACAATACGTAAAATGCAAACACAGGCTAAAAATGTTGCCTAGAACCACTCGAAAAGAACTTCCATAGAGCCGTGGCGGTAGGGCATGAAGGGTGTCCAAAGAGCAAGACAGAGATAGAGAGAGTGAAAGAGAGAGAGATTACTCTATTCAGCAGCTCAGCTTATTCTGATGACAACAGCGTTTGGCATTCGCCGTTTCGACTTTCATTTAGTTTATGGTGACATAATTAAAATTTATATGACAATGTCTCGATCGCTTTACAGCATTGTGGCAATGTGGCAATGTGGCAATTATTAATCGTAGTACTGTATGCCACAAGCAGACACCCGCATCCGTCTATATATCCAAGCAGACCCAATAGACCAAACGACCCAGCATAAGATAGCGAAAATAAATTATTTACAGGGAATCGCAATATTTTGTACAGAGTTTTCAATCGCTTTGGGTAGATCTGAGTTTAAAACTCCCTCTTTCTCTCTCTCTCTCTCTCTCTCTCTCTTTCTCTCACTCTTTTCTACCAATTTCTCGCTCTTTATTGGACTCCTGCTTTTCTAGGCTTGAAGTCAGATTTTTCCCTTAAGCGCCAATAAATGTTACCAATTTTATCTACGATTTTCCAAAAATTTTCATTAATAAATATGTGAATTTGTAAAGTTTACTATTGTTTACTAGATAGAATGGGAAATGGAATGGGTTGAACTGCTCCGAAAGTTATTAACTTTCAGTTAGGAAACACAACTTGAAAGCTTTAAAAAGTGAGTTGCATTTATTTTGGTATTTTAGTTCTTGAATTGAACACTCTCTTCCTCTTTATATCTCTATCATACTCTTCTCCTTTTCTATATATGTTAATTGGACATACTAATAACTAGATCTATTTGAACTTCCACCAAAAGCAAGCTTAGTCCATAAAAAAAGCCAGAAATTGTCTTTTTCAACCACAAAATTCTTTAAATTTTTCTAACAAAGTCAAATAAAAACTTGAAATCACATCCAAACAATGGCATTTCCGTGGTTACAAACAGTATTCCTCACTCTCTTTTTCTCTCTCTCTCTCTCTCTCTCTTTCCCTCTCTCCCTCGCTCTCCCTGTTCCACTTGCACTCTGTCCAGCCAATTATAGACCTAATTACAACGATTACGCTTGGAATCAATCGATCATGCTTATGATTGCGCTTCTGTACAACATTTAGTCGGACCATTTGGATTCCAAACTATACTCGTATGTGTCCAACATAAAGTTCTACTCAATTCGTTTGGCTTATCACTAAAAAAAAGCATTGAAAGTGAGACATTTATTATCTTATCAACTATTAAGTAATATAAAGTTTTATATACAACATAGAAAATACGCACACATTGTCAATACCTTATGTACGGGTGCAGAGTTTTCGACCAGTGTAATGTGTGTTAAAAACATGTACAGTTTTATAAACTCCCAAAAAAAACTGTAAGATATAGTACCATTTAAGCCAAACTCCATAAAAGTTTATTACACTTTTTAGCAGGTGGCAACCCTGTCAGTTATTTGAGTAACGTTCCACACAGTGTTAACAATGCCGTCTGCTAACCACACTAACACTCCATTTTTTATAAGCTGTTTTGACGGTTTTATCAACCTTCCACAGTCATGGCAACCCTAGAACAGGTTCCTAAGGTTGTTGCATCCACTCAACTTTTAACACCCATGAGCAACTGTGGCAACTGAAGAGGCTGTGAAGGTATTTTCAGTCTCTAGACAAACAGGCGTTCGTTGGACGCCTATCAATTTCTAAGGGAATCACGCCCCCGCTATAGTTGACGTTTGAAGCCAGGGGCGTAGGCCGAGGGGACTGAGCTGTACCAAGATCCCCCTCTAACATGCTAAATTGTATCAAGTTGGAAAAGAAAAGGTTGCGATGCTGAAATTAGCTAAATGTTAATTTTTTACTTTTTTGAATACGTGAAATCTTAATAAATTCTGGATTTTTGATCAATTTTTTAACTTAACTATATGGAACATTGAATTTCTTATATAATATAAACTTGGAAAATAAAATTATTATTCCCAAATTGTGTACAGATATCAAGTGTTTCATACTCAGATGAATATTGCTTTTGATTTTGGCTCCAAATTTGGATTGATTGATTTCTTTAATGATTTTGATAAGATCGCAGTTGTCAAATTCAAAGAAATTTTATAAAGTTTACACAGTTTAGCTTGAGAACGAAAAGTGTTCTAGCTTTACATTCATAAATACTTTAGATCCCCCGGCGCACAAAGTTAAACACGCCCATGCGGCATGCCCCAGTCGTGAGGCAAAGCCCGCACAGTTGCTACAGACGCTTGATGCACGTTACCTGCAGCGTGTAGCGTTCAACTTGTGTGGCATTGTCCGTGGCATGGTCATCATCATGTCATGCCATCGGCTTTCCTCCTGTCATCTCTGCTCGCTTTCCTCTCCCCTTCTCCATATCACTCTCCTCAGCTCACCTCTTCTCAATGCCAATTCCTTTCAAATTCATAAAAATCCAAAACCTTTACCCAAACCCGAAAACCAAACAAAAGCCGCACATCGTTCTTCTTCTTCTTCTTCCACTTATTTCCCCAATTCTTCCTCTACCCTCTCCCCCCTGCCACCTCTTTTACTACTCTACTCTTTGGTTTTTGTGATTCTCTTCTCTTTAGTTTCGTTCTGTTTATTTATGCGCACGTTTTCAGTTCTTCCAATATCCTTTTGACGCTGCTTTTATAATTTACCTGCACAGTGTTTTTGTTTACCTTTACACACACACACACACACACACACACACACACACACACACACACACACATGTACATATAGTAAATATATGTTGGTTCGTAATATCGGCATTCCTTGAGTTCGGGCGCCCACTTAGCATCGGCTATTAACCGTTGTCATTGTCTCCAAGTCGGCTTGTTCTTGGCATAAAAGGATAATAAAAATTCCAAATTATGTTTAAATATGCCAATGAGTATCGCGCTCTTTACAATCTTTCCATCTTTCCATCTCCAAAAAGTTCTCTACTTTGTATACCCTGTGTCAAGGGTACACTATGTTTGTTAGAAGTGTGTAACAGGAGGAAGAATGCTGTTTCAGTACCTAATATATAGGCTTTATGTGAAAATTGTTATAGTTATATGTAGTATATGATACACTGATGAAAAATCGTTCAAATTTAGGATATGGATTTTTAAATTCTGAATTTAATACTAAAATAATTGTTATTGAGCAGTAAATTGATTAAATTAAACTAAAAAATTTGATTTAAGTATAAACTTATTTCTTTGAATAAAAGCATACACATGTCTTAAGAAAATGTCTACTAAAATTGAAGTTTTCTGAAACAATGGATTGATTTTAGACATGAATTTCGATCAATATTTCGTAGATATTTTTGGTATTAAAATCTAATTTTGTTTTAAATTATAGCTAACCAATGAGTTATCATAAATATCTATCTGTAAACCAAAAAAAGGTTTTTTTATCGTGACATATCGAGAGCAGGACTTCACAGGGTATACGATTGTCGGGTTAACTTGCCAGTGTTTATCTATTTTATTTTCTCGCCGTTCGGCAATAAAACAAATACTGACGTTACCTAGGCGTGTTTTTACGAATTATATTATCATTCGTGCCATTGTCATACATGTGCTATATGACAAAGACAATAACAACAGCAAGAGGAAGAGAAAAAGGTAGAGAAGATAGAACAAGAAGAAGAAGACGAAGGAAAACACCAAAAGACTCCGCCCTGTTTACTGTCATTGGAGAGACACAGTCCGTCAAACGGTTTAATGCCATCATTAAAGTCTGCCAGCAATAATTTGGACAAACACTTCATTTTGACCAAACATAACCGTCCTCAATTGTCTCCCTGTGCATTAACCGGTCTGCAACCCTCTTTTCTTTGTACTGCTGTGGTCACTCAACATTGACCACTGACCTAGCCCACCTTCAGCGTGGGCCCTACCCCTAGGGTAAACAATAAACTAACCAAAGGTATTCCCCTGCAAGTTGCGCCAAGTTTGTGACCTTGCCTTCAAAAATTACTACACTGAGAAAAAAAACTACGCTGCTCCGGAATAAAATCAATCCTTTCAGATGAAAGAAGTAGTGTAATTCAGTATATTCGTAAAAAAAATTTTATTTTTTTTAATTTAAGAACTTTATTTAAAAAATGTTAAGTACGTTTTTCCCAGTGTGTTAGAAATCGCTGGAGTCACCTAAGATTAATCAACACTGTCTGCTAACCGATCCTAAACTGTAGAAAAAAGTAGTAAATTGGAAAATTTTGACAACAGAAGTAAACTTTTGCCAATTTCGCAGTCAATTGCAAGCAGCACTACAACCACTGTTTAGTGTTGTAAAACGTTCCACGAAATGTATTGAATTTAAGATTTATGAACGGCTGTCAATAGTTTTTATTATTTGCTATGAACTTGTTGAACCAAAGCAGCCCACACTCTCACTTGCTTGCATAACACATTCAGCTCCCCCTTTGCCCCGCCTCTGACTACCAACACTCCCTTCCCATCACCGAACCCTCTACTTGGTTGTGTAGTCGGTTCGCTCCACTTGTTTAAGCGACCGCAAGGGTTCAAACGCAGATGATGATCCACGACCATCGATCTTTGAGGCATCGTTGGCGGCAAATAACATAAATAGCATGCGAGAGTAGTCGACTAGCAAATACCCTGTGGCAAATACTATATATGTGATGATTGAGTTTAAGTAAATAGTAAACCTTTTAGGTCTGACATACCCTCTTGCTTAAGTTAGCTTGTTACTAGGGTATGGGAGACAACGACACAAAAATTTAGTTGCTTGAAGAATTTATGAGCGAAAAGCACAAAGAAACAAGCAAACTAACAACAACTTTAACAACATTAACAAAAGAAATGACAACAACAACAATAACAGCAACGACAATACGAACGTGAAGTTGGCTGCGCATGCGCTATAACAAATTTCGAATTTTGAACTAAGCGCTTGACCTTGCCATCAATTTTCGTAACAGAAATGGAAATGGAAATTGTAAATGAAAATGGAAAACGATGAAATTTGTAAGCCATGAATTGTTATTGTTGTTATTACTGTTGTTGTTGTTGTTGTTATTGTTGTTGTTGAAAACTGCGCGATAAGCTGAAAGCCCACAAAATAAAATGAGAGAAAAATGAAATTTGTTGTGCTACTTTGTTACGTGTGCCAGTTGTTTGGGGGCAGGGGCGTGGCAGAGGCTGCTTAGGGAAACAAGCGGAGACAACAGCAGCAGCTGACAACAATTTGACGCTCGGCTGCATTAACATGACGACTACACTGAGCAAAAGAGTCTAGTAATTTTGTCTACAATTGCAAATTTCATTTCTAACTAAATTAAAAGAGTTTTATTTAGTTACTATATAATTCATTATAAAGCGAAAAAGTCTAGAAATTCTGTTAGTTAAACTTTTTGTAATTAGAAAATTTAAAGATTTTTTTTTGTAATTAATAAACCTAAATAAATTTTACATTTTATTTGTAACTATATATTCTTAAGTAAAAGAAGTAATTTTGTAAATGTGATTTATTAATTAAACTGCAATTGGCTTAATTAAAGAATCATTGATATTTATTTAGTTATTAGTATATCACTATGTTATTTTTTAAAAATATTTTTAAAAATTTTAACTAGAAACTCTTTTATTTTAAATATTTTTTTAAGTTTCCAACAGTTTTTTTTTAACTGTATTTAAGGAACGAAATATATGACCTTTTTGAATCCACAATTAATCAAAGACTGACTATGATCATCGGTCTTCTTCTTTCTAATAGTTGTTGTTGTTGTTGTATTTGTTGTAATCTTATCAGCTGCTAAGCTGACCTAGCTTCCAATTTGGAGCGAGGCTTAAATACTGCCACGTGGGCTGTGACTAAAGCGGCTTAAAAGCTCTCAGCTAAGTTTGACCAGCTGCCAGTTTTTCTGCCTCTTCCCCCTGCCACTCTCCTACTTCCCATGCACCACACCCTCACCCGCTCCCTGAACTTTCCCTTTCGCTTTTTGAGAGCATTTCCTGCCTGCACCGCCCAGCCCCTCCCCGCCCCGCGAATGCATCAACGCATCAATTTCTCATTTCGTTGACCACATTAATGAGCCATAAGTTATGACCCAAAACTTGGTTAACTGGAGCGAGGCCAGAGCTACCGTTAAGCCCATACGTAAATACGTATCTGAAAAAAATTCATTTCGATTCTCGAGTTCAACGACAGTCAGTCAGGCAACTGGGAAGAGGGTCAACTTTTGCCGTTTTTCCTAAATTTTCCCAAAAAAAAAAAAAAATGATAATTTCCATGACTTTTTCGCTGGCAATTTCCACACTTCTTGACGGCGCCATTAATATATTCATGCAGACCGACAAAAATACATATAGGCATAAGTTGCTGACGTCGTTGTCTTGTCTTCATTTCGCATACCCTGTAAGCATAGCTATGACAATGCAAGGTATGCTCAGCTTAGACAAGTGAGACAACAGAACTGCAGGAACTGAAATTGTACTGAAATAGAGGTTTTAAAATTTTGATTTCAGCTTGAATTTTTTATTTACGAGTTTTTCAATAATTAACTTAAGTTAAGAAAAAAGCATTTACTCTGGCCTTAAAAAATAAAAATTATTTTAAATTTTTTTGATTATTATTTTTTTGTTTTATTTTATTATTAAGTAGTATCTTTTAGTCTAATCCTACTTGTGCTCAACATACTTATTTGATTTTTCCGCTGCCGCTTTTGGGCCAAGTTAATGGACACATTATGTGTCTGCTGTAATTGTTGTTGCTGTTATTGTTGTTGTTGTTGTTGTTGTTGGTTTCTTTATCCAATTTAGCCGGAAACGCGTGCTGGACGCGCATTTCAGCAGAGCCAAAATGGAAACCTACCCCACCCCCGCCCCCCTCTGAAGAATTTAATGGTGGAAAATTTGTGAAAAATGCGTCAAATGTGCATGGAAAACTCGAGCTCTTGAGATAGCTGGCAAAAAAAATCCCTTTTTGAGGTCATAACTATGATATCATTTTCGGTGTTGGGTGTGGGCCAATTCTTATTATAGCCATGATGCGTTAACACCTTGGCAGATACCCCTTACTCCCTACCCCCTACCCCCTGCCACCAAGAAAAAAGTCAGCCTACACCCCCACCACACCCCCCATCCAAAAAAAGCCGACGATGTCATCCACTTGAATGACTTAACCAAAAATCCCATCAAATTATGCGCATTCGTTTGCTGCCTGTCTTGAATTTTAACTTGTACCCAAAACAAAAAAAAGACAACAACAACAGCAACTACAACTACTACTACAACAACAACAACAAGACTGAATTTATTGAATTACTGTAGGAGACAAATTTTTTGACAAATCTCTTTGGATTTAATGTCAACATTGTCGATTTCATTGTCTTTTGAGTTCGGTCTTTCTCAATATCGTATACTTTGTGATCTTGAGAAATTCTTCAGTTCACTCGACTTGGCTTTGAAAATTTTCAAATTTGAAATTGTTATGCAAGTTTTTATTGTGTTGATACCCTGTATTTCTTTTCGAAGAGACCTTGTAACATGCTACTCATTTCTTATTGTTTAAGTTGTTTCAATTTTGTACTATATATTTTAGTTTTATTTTATTTATATCTGATTTACATTTAGTTGAAAACATTGTTGGCGTATTTGAAATTCTGTTTCAACATTTGTTGCTATCAAGTTGATTTAAAATTTTCTATTTATTAGATTTTTTTAAGATTTTATTTGGGTTGCTTTAATTTGTTAATCTATTTACTAAATTTTATTTTATTTTTTTTTTTTTTTTAAATAAAAAGACTTCTAATTAATTTAATTAAACAAGAATTTTCTTTTACAATATTTTATTAAAAATTTTATTAATTTTGTATGTTTTTTAAGCAAGAAAATTACTTTTGAAGCTACCGATAGCTGAAAATTGTAGCGTATTTTAAAATTGAAAATTCATTAAGTTAAATGATCAGTGGAAGACTCCGATCGAACACTTCGACTGTCAATTGTTGCTCACATTTAAATGTTTATTCAAATCCTCACACCGAATGTATTCAGATTTCAATTTGTTGCCATCGTATATTGTGTATATATGTTTACATATAGATATACTATAGGTATATGCTTTTTTGAGTATGAGGAATCCGTTCTAATGCGCAAATTGAATTAGCCACATGGAATGTTGTTTACAGTCTTTTGTCGTAATTTGATTTTGGTCACTTTGTCGCTTAAGAATTTCAATAGTGAGTGCCAGAACGAGTGGGTATGAGTGAGAGAGAGAGATAGAGAGAGGGACAGCTAGAGAGAAAGAGAGCGAGAGAGCTGGTGAGCTAGAGAGAGGAAACAGGACTCCTACATAGGGTTTTGTGGCAGCTGCAGGTAAACGACACCGCATTTTTCCTATCGACGCGTTCAATCTGACAGGTAACAAGCCGCTCTACGCAAACTGCTCTCCGCTCTTTACTCTCCCTCCTACTCTCATCACTCTTCTCTCTCCACACACTTCAATCGCCAGGTAAACAAGCGAGATAACTTCATTCTCCTCAAGTTGCCGGCTGCAAAACAGTGCTGGCAGGCGTATCCTGTCAGCAGGAAGCATTTCCCTACTCCCCTTCCCTATGACAACCCTCCCCCGCTTCCCGCTTCCCGCTGCCCGTATACCCTCTCTCCTGTTTCTACTAGTGCTTGAAAAATATTCAACAAAAATCACGTGAAACTCAGCGCAATTCAATGGAAATGAGAAAATTGCCTGCTGTTTATGATGCAAAAAGAAAAAGAAGAAGCAAAAAATGAAAAATCAAAGAAAATTTATCTCGAGACGAGAACAATCGGTAATTACGAACGTGACTAATTCCAATTGGCCCGTGGCCACAATACGAGTACTACCTTTAGTTCTAGCCAATGATTAGAAGCCGGCATACAGTGCAGCCCATAAGTATGCACACACACTGACTAATATATCATATACTGTTGAATCGTTTGAGTCAAGTGGATTTCTCTACTCAAAACTTTTTTATTTATTGACTAATAATTTCCAAGAAAATATTTTGGATTTTTGGTAAATAATTTAAAAATCTGTAAAATGAATCTACACTTAATAATTTTAGTCAAAGTTTTGAGATAAAAGAAAGTTAATAAACAGTTTCAATAGTTTGTTTTTAAACATAATTTTGTTATTATTCAGTTAAGTTTAGTCATAGAATGTATTCTTCAAGTTGAATCATTAACCACATAACGCACTGTATTCTAAAGTTAGCGGTTAAATGCAGTAAATTTGAGAAATTTCAACATAGAAAATTACCGATTTTTTAAAATTATTATTTTTATAGATTTTAATTGATTAATAATCCTTCGAATCAAAATTTTATTAGGTATTTAACCATAAAAAAGATAGAAAAAAATCACAATTACCCAGACTATTTATATATACATGGGGCTAGGGATATCTTTTTGAAACTATACCAAACCTCAAGTGATATCTTTAAACTTTTGTAGGCCTTATTTGACTTATGTTCTTGAATAACTTCCAATTGTAATGAAAATTGTACCGCTTTTTTTTTAACTTATCTTTTAAGATTGTACTTTTGTTGAGTGCGTCATAAATTTTACCTTACGTCGAATTACGTAGAGTTTGCCCATAATTGCGTGATTTCATTTGTTTGGAGAGCGCAGTAGATGGCGCCACCTGAGTCAACTTTAGTGCGCTATCTTTGAAATTGTAATTGTTGAAAATAAATATTTTAACTCATTTGCCAAGTATTTCCGATATTTGTTAAGTATTTCAATGGGAAGTGCCAAAGCAAATGGACCAAATAACCAGACGAAGACAAAGAGCCCTATGTATGGCACATGGCACATGGGACATGGGGCATGTGGCATGAGGAAATGGAAATGGAGGAATGAGGCAATATTGTCAGCGTTCTTGTTGTCTCCAATCCAAGCATAAATATTTATAATCCCGACCAAAAAAAAAGGGGCAGACAAAACTGTCGCAAACAAAGAAACCGAAAGACATGAAAATTAAATGAAATTCTTGTGGTCTGTTGAGGGAGGTAGTACCACAAATGCAGCGGTTTGGGGGCGGGGCTGAGAGACTTGCAGACAAATGATAATAAATATTATGAAGAAGACTGTTTTTTTTGGGTGGTGGGGGTGGGGGAAATGTCAGGGGGTCATGCTGCATCACTTAGCGCAATTCATTCTCGTGTCTGAAGCGCGACGAGAGAGGGTGTTGTTCTGGTCCAGGGGGGGAACTGAGGGGTAGAGTGTATTGGATATTTGGTGATGGGTGCTGGGATGCAAACACTTGAAAACACTTGTGATAATGATGACTAATAAGGCATACAAATAAAAACCGAGTAACGACTCCAAAAAGAACCCAAAATATCAATATGAATTACTATGAAGACTCTGAGATAGAGGAAGCACAAAATAAACACAGCTGGAACCAGGGTTGCTTTACTACAGTGGTGCGGTAGGGTAGGGTAGGGTAGGGTAGGGCAGGGGAAAGGAGCTCTCTCAAAAGACAACAAACTTCTTATGGCAACAAAATAAATGCTTCCTGTCGATATAACATAACATTTGTCCGAGAACTGCTTAAAGCACATTCAAGATGCGAGATTCTATATCAATTGAGAAACTCGTTTCGAATTCACACTTTTTTTCCCACTTATTTTTTTTTTTTTTTTTTTTTGTAATCAGTCAATTTTGTTGGTCAAGCAGGCTGAGCTGGTCAGATAAGAAAGACTTGACAGTTTCTCACTAACTGAAATCACGTATCTAACATCTTTTGTGGCCTGAGCTGATAAATCATCAAGTCTCTTTCATAAACTGGTTAGTTCTGGAACTCTTAAGTAACTGGATTACTTTTTGCATATTTTAGCGGAGTTTACAAACTTTTACACTCTGAAACGCGAACTAAAAAACTAAATTTTAGTAGTTTTTCACAAAAGTCAGAAATGTGGACTATTTTTGAAAAGATTTCAGTTTGGCTCAGTTTGAAAATGAAGACAACTTTAAGTTCAATATTTTCTTAAAGATATTTTCTTTTTGAAATATTTTTTGAATGCATCTTTCTAGAACTCATGCTAAACGTTCCGGTTTTTATAGCAATTCTTTGTTTTTTTTCAATAAGTTCTCTGATTGAATTTCATTCCTGATTATATTGGTACGAATATTTTGTCTTATGTTGAATATATTTCCAGAATATATGGTTATAATAACCAAAATCTATATAAAGGAACTACTTTTTAGAATATTTGGAACTAATTTGTCTTGATGAACTTTTTTCATTACCTTTTTTGGAGCATGGGAAATGTGTGCTACTCAAAAAGTTCTCAAAAAACATATAATTAAAGTCAGTTTGTCATGCATAAATTCAATTCAGACAATTATGAACTAGTTCCGAGTTCGAATTGAATTTACCCCTTTTTTTTATTTTTGCATTCTATTCAATATTTGATTACGAATATAATTCAAGAGCCAAAGCACTTTGGGACGCATGTCAAGCAATCAAATTTCTATGCGATCCACAAACTGCGGGCGACCCGCTGAGTGCCACAGCATTGGGACGATGAAACGATGAAAACAGGCGAGACGGTGGTACATTGGTACAGTGGGACGATATTGAACAGTGAACAGTGGGATGATGAGTGGGATGCGATGCTTTTACTTGATTACCCTAACCGAAAGCCACTTGAAAGGGTTCCCATTTTGGGGGGTTATTTTTCATCCAATGTTTTGGATCGAATTCTGGAACGGTTTTGAATTCGGATTGTGGTTATGGTTCCCGGTCCGTCTGTGGCAATTGAAATGACACGCGCGGCACGTTTATGTGGCAATTAATGCTTAAATTGAATTAAAGAGTGCATTATAAGTCGAGCATTGTGAGTGCTTTTGTGAGTGTTTGTGAGTACTTGTGAGTGCATTCATTTGACAGCATTTGAAATGCTTAGTTCCATAAGCATTTAATTGCATATTTTATACCAAACCGAAAAGAAAACGGAAACGAAAACGATAATTGATTTTTACCAAAGCACTCGATATCGGCCGATTATATAGATGCAAGTATTCCCACAAAAGCTATGCGCTAATTGATAAACTAAGTGGCAAGTGCCAAGTGGCAAGTGGCAAGTGGCATAAAATCAACTTCAGTCATTTTCAATCCATCCAAACATGACTCCAGAATTCGGTGTATTTCAAATTCCGATGCGCTCTGAAATCATTAAAATCATTTTTATGGACTTCTTCCATTCAGCCTCTGTTGGCTCTAGTCGTTGGGCCCGTTGCAGCGCCAATGGCCAATGTCTAAAGATTTATGGCCCAGCGGCGCTCTATGACCAGATTTATGTCCGACAAGCTATGCGACGAGTTGGAGATTTCTCCTCAGCTTCTCTTTAGAGTCTCCCCTCCACGATTTATATATCCTTCCCTAGTGGAGTAGTGTTAAATTTGTCATGTCGTTTGTACAAACACCTCATTCAAAGGTTTTTTTTTTTTTTTGGGTAAAAAGAGTCTTCACACTTTATAGGAAATCCTTTCTGGTAGTTAACTCACTATACTTACTTGATAGCAAAGGACTAAAACTAAAAAGTAGGTAAACTTCTTTTTAAAAGCTATAGTTTTTTAGTCTATGAATTCTTTTAGAAATTCAAATAGCAATTATTTTTAAAGAGTTGTTTTAAAACAGGAATTTTATCTTTACACCAAAAGAAAAGTGTTCCTCAACTAATTTAAGAATAACTCTTCGAAAACTTGAAATCCTTAACTATTAAATTTTTTAATTTTATAACTAAATTTTTAGTTAAAAAACTATAAACTAAAATATTTGAAAACATTTTTTTAAGGAAACTGTTTTTAAAATATTATTATTTGTTTCTTTTGTAAAATTTTCATAAAAAGTAAAGTTTATTTTAAAAAAGACATATTAAAAGCTGGCGTTCCATATAGCTTCAATCATTTTTTAAGACTAATGGTATTTTAAACTATGTTTAAAGTTTTATGGTATTATAAAAATTTTTCAGATCTTTTTCCAGATTTTTAAGACTGTAAATCTTAAGTTGGAAAACAAATTTCAGTAGGAAAACAATTTTTTTTTTTCTAGCAACATAGGATTTTTTTTTTTAATCTACTTTTTTATGTTAATATACGAATTTAGTTATGCATTTTATAATTTATTTAAAACAAAAAAATTAACTATAAATAAAGAAAGTGCATTCAATCGTTGGCTAGCTCAAAAAGTGTAGATTTTTATGTTGTTCAGTTAAAGTTTTTTTATGTTCTCGTTTTCTGTGTTCTTTATTTCATTACCAAATCTCGCAAGTTGACAAGAAACTAAACATGCTAAATGAGCAACCAACTGCGACCCAAAAGAGCCAATGAACTGGCCAATAACGAGGTTTAGGCCAGGCCAACGCAACAGGGCAGTGAACAGCTTAAGAAGAATCTGAGGCAACTCTAAAGGAACGTGACACGAGGGGGCAATAAAAGCGACTGGAAGTCAGTTTTGGGGAAATGCCAAATGGAAAATTGAAAATGGAAAAGCAGACGAAGAAACGAAGTGTGGACTGTGGACGATGGACGGTGGACTGTGGACAGAGTGTCAACAATAAGTGGCAACATGCATGTGGATTGTGGAACTTAATCGGTGGAAGGGAAGTGGGAAAGTTGAGCTAATCGAAGGAGGTTGGAATCAGGTCTAGCCTGTTGGTTAAGTGAACCAGTTCGCTGGATTTTTTATTGCTGGTTCAGTGGGTGTGCATTGAGATATTCAAAAGTTATTAAAATCAAAATGATCACTCCATAAAATTCCAGATCTTAAATGCATTAAGAACAAGTTTTCAAATTACTTACAGACACAATTCGAACGATTTGAAACACGGCTACAAATTGAGTTATTTCAAAAGCTTTTCAATCATATATGATTAGAATAAAATCGATGAAAATATTCGATAAATGAAACTAGCTTTAACATACTATTAGGATATTAAGTATATAATTTCCATAACTTTAACTGAACAACACAGAGTAAAGGGGTACATACGTCTTTTTAGAAAAGTTTTTTAGAATTACTCAAACTAGTTTGCAAACTGAACAAAGCACAAATTGAATACTGCTTTTGGGTGAAAACATTATATAGGCAACACTTAAAGTTGGCTCATAAAAAGAAAAGTTAAGAAAATGCCAGTGTTGGGTAATGTGCGGGCAAGTGTCAATTGAGAGGCGACAACAGCAAATGACTTTGAAACTGCTCTCAACTTTTGACTTGTCGTTATTGTTGTTGTTGTTGTTTTTCGTGTTGTTTGTGGCACTAAAAGATGCAATGTGGCAACGTGTATGTGCCACACACTTAATGGTGGCCATAAACTTACAACTTACAACTTTAAAACGGTTGCTGCTGCCGGTGCTGGTGCTGTTGGTGGTGCTCGTACTGCTGCTGCTTGAGGATAATGAAGTTGCATGTTAACACTGTGCAACGTGGGTGAAGCCTTTGCATTAACAACATCTTAACGTGTTGACGTGCCCAGTTGCAAGTTGCAAGTTGCCAGTTCCCAGTTCCCTGTAGCACATCGCAAGTCACAAGCTCCAAGTTTCCCCAAGTCGTACCCCAAAATCAGCTGTCGTGCTTCCTAAGTAATTACATTTTGGCAAGCCCAAAAAACAAAAGCAGCGCACTTAAGTACCCGACTGCTAAACACCCTGTAAAGTCAGGCATCACTAAAACTTACAATACACTGCATGAATAAAAATGCTGTACGACTTAATATACCCTTTGCAAGTATATGACAGTACAGGGTTCAAACCAGCTGTGGTGCATTGAACTGTCTGCCTACGCCACCTACAGAAATCTCCACTTGATTGCCAGGCATACCTAATCGAATCGAATCGAATCGAATGGAATCAAATGGAATGGAATAATCCCCTCCGTAATCCCCTGCAGGCCATCAAAATCAACACTCCCAGACTCGAAATGCCCTGTGGCAAATTGCAATTCCTAATTAGCTTTTCATGCCACACAATTTGCCAGTCTCATGACTTTTGTCCATTAACCACTGCAAATTTGTGCAACATTTGGTTTATTAGTAGCTAAATAACAGCTTTAATAAAGCTATATTTTACAAAAGACTCTAAAATAAAGCGGGTTTTGTGTGAATTTCTAAATTAACTTGTTTTTACCTAGTAAACTGTTGTAAACAGATAATTAGACCCCGTACTCTAAAAAAGAGTAGAGGGGTCTATTAAGTTTGTCTGAAGCGAAATGTGCGTAACAGGCAGAAGGAGGCGTGGCCGACCCCATAAAGTATATATATTCTTGATCAGCATCAACAGCCGAGACGATATAGCAATGTCCGTCTGTCCGTCTGTCCGTCCGTCCGTATGAACACCTGGATCTTTTAAACTACAAAAGCTAGAGCCACCAAATTTGGAATGAAAGTCCGTTTGCTTCGCGAGCAGATCAAGTTTATTTCAAATCTTTGCCACGCCCCTTACCGCCCCCGCAAATTGTAAAAAACTATGGTCACCTCGGAAAAAATTGATGTTTTAAGCAAATATCTCAGTAACTATAGCACTTAGGAATACCATTTTTGGTATGTAAGTTGCTAGAGACAGCATAAATGCATTGTCATTAAAATTTTTGGACTGCCACGCCCCGTTTTCCCACAAGAATGAAATAATTTTCAAACTTCAATGCCATTTTTAAGGCATTTGCACTTATCGTACGGTATTGTAATTTGAAATTTGTTTGGAGAAAGAGTATAACAAACTATCCTGAAAGTTGCATACAAATCGGACAATAAACAAAAGAGCTAGACACGTAACAAAGTTTACAATTGCACGCAACGTCAATGCATGTGTGCAAGCGAGACAGAAGCATATAAACATGTGAGCGAACGTTTTCGCTGCTTGTGTAGCGACTGCACTGCTTGTGTAGCGACTGCACTGCTTGCGGACGATGCACGCACATCTATGCATACGATACGAATTATCATATATCGATATTCAATACCATAGTAATTATAATTGCGATATAATACCGCATGCGATATTTGGTCATTATGTCTATATCTATAGCGATATATCGTATTTAAATTCAGTTGTTGATAATATCGATATTTGATTTGATGTGATATTTTAATTAATATCGATATCGGCATTTTCTTGGCGATTTGCATCCCTATTACAAATTGATGGTTTTGTTTCAAAGTGTTTTATTGCAAATACTATGAGTACGGGGTCTTTTACAGTCGGCTAGCTCGACTGTAGCCTTTCTTACTTGTTCTATCTAGATAAATTAGGACAATAGCTGGGTACACTGAGAGAAATTTTTCGGGTATTTCTCTAAGAAAGTTAAATTGAAAAATATTTTTAAAAAAAGACTTTAAACTACTTTAGGCTTACATTTAACATAAACAATAGTTTCTTAATGGATTTCTCTAATTTTTTCCATACTTTAAATTCTTTTCTTTCAGTATACTGATAGGCGCTCCGTTGGATCGAAATAAACAGCCAAATACAAACGAATCGGGAGCTTTATACAGATGTCCGATATCTACAGAATTTGACGATTGTGAACAGGTCATAACTGATGGACGTCGATGTAAGTACACTGAAAAAAATCACAAACGAAAAGATGATTGAGATAAGAAAAGAAAAGAGAAAATAGAAAATTGAAAATAGATTTTAAGAAACTAGCACTACGTATATAATTAAAGACTATTCGTCTAATTAATTTAATTGTTATTATTTAATTTAGTTAATTTAATGCTGCCAAGTTTTATTTGTGCTTAACTAAAGTTCTTAAAAACAGAAACGAAGAGAAAATAAAACATAAATATTATTTATATAACTTAGTTAATAAACAAATAACACAACAAGGTGAAAGTAATTTATTTTTATTTTTTATACGTTAAAGAAAATTTAAAAAAAAAAAGTGAAAACTTTAAATTTAAGTAAGCTTATTATGTGACTAACTTAACAATTGGCTAAGATCGTTGATAATATCAGACTGTAGGATTAAAATTTCCAAAATACTAGTTAATTACTTAATAATTAATTAATTAATTTATTTTTTATTTTAGTTTTCGATTGTACATAAACAATTGCTGTATAAAGAGAACTGTGACTAAAAATTCTTTAACACTTTATATGTGTTTTTTTTATTAAATATTCCATATTTTTAAAATAGTTTATCGAATACATTTCAATACATATTTTAATTGTATAGAACTATTGAACTATTGAACTATTGATTTAGTGATTTGATTTAAACACAAATATTTATTTACCGATTTTAATTTTTTTTGTCTTCTTTTTTCTTTATTTTTGCTTTGGTTCTCTTCTTTATGTCAATCCTACCCCTCCACCCCCAAACCCTCCAAAATATATATGTATTTACATATTTTATATTTATATATATATTTGGTGCGCATATGGAAAACTCATTTATCTTCCCAACCAAAATTATTGACCAACAATTTTCGACATATTTTTATCAAAAAAAAAAAAAAAAAAAAAAAAAAACAAACTAAAAAATCAAAAACGAATTTATCATTTAGCATCTGGCGGAGCTTATGAACCTAGTAAGTGGTATGGGTGCTTTATTTGTTGTTGTTTTTCTTTTGCCTAATACACAATTTTTGAGCATTTCATTTAATTTGATTGTTAATAAACAAAAAAAAAAAAAAACACAAATTTAAACAAAATTTTTATAAACGTTTATTATAATTTGCATTTGCGCTTTAATAACTCACTGTTAATTTAATCACTGAAATGCAACACATTCGATTATATGTTATCGATAAGATCTAACCGCTGTCAACGATAACTTTGAATGATATTTACCTTGCTAATCTCTAATCTTGCTAATCTAAACAACACATGGCTCAATTTGTACATAATTAAACAATAGATGTTATCGATAAATGGCAATCACAGCTCTATATGCATACCATATACAATTTTTATGTAACAAAATGTACAGTTACGCACGCCTGGCTCTTGATCGCCATTTTGTTATCGAAATGCATGCATGCGCTTAACTTAAAATACAGCACTTCCATATGTACATAAAAACTGACTTTAAGCTTTAATTTTAAATATTTATTTATTCACATTTATACATATATTTATTTATTTATTATAGTTGTATTATATTGTATCTTTAAAACGTATCTTAACTAATCAAATGTTATTTTTTTTGTACTTACCTTAAACATTTAAGTTGACACACTTTGTAATTAACTAGATCATTGTCTATATCATCGCTGGGCTTTCATAGCGATCTGGTTTTAAGTAAAGGTTAAGAGCCTCTCTGGAATTTCTAAGTTCCATTGCTATTTGGCTTTAGGGTTAGCTTCGTCTTTGTCTTAGCTCTTTTTTTTGTTAATAACTTGTTTGCCATTGACCTGCTCAAAACTAAATATGTAACTGACATTTTATTGCGAATAGCTTTAACAGCATTTTGTGGCGAGACTTTTACCGAGGCGCGGCCAACTTAACTAGTCTTTCAGTGCAGCTAACTTAATAGCCTTCATAGCTGAAACCCCAATCTTTTTATTTTCATTACTTCAGTTCTATATGTATATAGATTTATATGTTCAATATTTAAATCACATAAAAGCTGATTTAATAGTCATTTCACTGGAATGTACAAATGCCTTTCATTCAACGATATGGCCCTATAAAAAAAGCTAAGAGAAATATCTTTAATTGTAGTAGCCGACTATAAAAGACCCCTTACTTACTCTGCAGCACTAAATCAATAGAGGGCTTATTAGATATTTCAATAACTAAACTGTTTCCAAACTTAAATTTGATTTGTTGTCAACTCTTTTGAGGACAGGTTTATTATAACAACAAAAACTAATGACAGGGTATACTAGAAGTCAACACAAACATAACGTCTGTTTCATTTTGTCATACCCTCTGTACTTTTTTTAAGTACTGGGTCTAAATTCACCAAAATTTTACCAGTTTTCCTATGGGTATATCAAAATTAACACACAATTTCAGCTGATAAAGCTTTGCTTACAGTTAGCAGAGTTGCCACCCCATTGCAATTAAAGCAAATATGTTCTTATAATTTAAATTTGCGAATTCAATTTTGGAATCATATTCAAAACGGTCTCTCTAAGCACAAAAACGAGCACATCAAATTGTTAGTTAAAGCAAGTTATTATAATTAGATTAGTATGCATTAATGTTCTTGTTGTTGTTGTTGTAGGAGACTTGACGACTTTATTTCCTCGCTCTACTCCACTTAATTAGCTAAACAACTTTTATGATTGTTTTTTTTTTTTTGTTTATTCTCAGTCAGTTGGGCATTTCCTCTGTCTCATCTGAAATTGACTTTTGTTTAAATGGAATTGACACCTGCGTCAGCATCTCAGTCTACGCTGGCGCTGAAGCAGACGTCGATGTCGATGTCGACGCTGACTGCACTTGCGCCTGCGCATCTAACTTTTTTTTGTTGGTAGAAGGGGAATTCTTGTTCATTTGGCGACTCATTTAACATTAATTATAGTATTGCTCATAGCAGTTGCTGCCTGTCGAGTTGAGAATTTGCTTGCAGCAACAGCAACAGCAGCAGCAACAACAGCTGTGAATTGCTTTGCTGTGGCGGCACCCCTTCTTGCCACAGGCAGTGCCACGCCCCACCGCACTGCTTTATGGGCTGTTCGCATTCCAAAACAGCCACGTTCTCGTTCTACCCTGTAATTCTTAGGCAATGGGGTATATTGATGTATAAATAATATTTCTTTACCTTGTGAATTAAATTAATTAAATTTTTTAAATCTTAATTCCTTAAACTTTGTTATCACCTTAGCTTTTGGACTAAAGGGTATTTAATAGTCTTTTATTTTTTTTTCTTGATCTGCGATTTGTGTTGTTGTTAGTAATGTTTTTGCCGCTGCTGTTATTTCTGGCCTCTGCTATTGGTAACGCGACAATCAGAGCGTGTTGCTGCCACACAGAAACGCTGCCGCTGCCGCTGCCTCTGCTGCTGACTTTGCCTCTGCCGCTGCCTCTGCTGTCACTGAGAACGTGACAAATTTCACAAAATGCACAACAAACACAAGCACAAACAACAAGAACAACAACTGTGACAAAGCTTAAAAATAAACTGCTGCAAAATATCGCAGCAAATTTGTGTGGCATGAAGAAATTCTTGAGAAGACTGCGTGTCGTCTCAAATTGTTGTGGGACATTCCCCAGCGCCTATTGCTTTCGCCACACCCCCGAGCGCCCCTGTTTGTTCCTCTCCACACGTTCAATGTCAAAAATGCGACGCAAAGTGCAAAGTTCATTGGGCCTGGGACAACAAGCGCAAACATTGTCACAGTCACACACACGCACAAGCAAAGACATACAGTGACACACACACACACATGTAAAGACATTGCTTGGCAATTGCAGCTGCGCTGTGCGCACATGAAAAACGCGTGGGCCGCAGGCGCGCATTTTCTTTCCAGCTGCGCGACTTTCACTTTGCGCGTTTTAAAACGCGTCGAAGCGATTACCAGAACCAGCCCACGCCCCCTTTAAAAATCGAGGAAGATGAAATAAAAGAGGCTGTGCGACAATCATAAATGATAAACAAAAAAAAAACTCACCTCTCACTCAACTGCAATCAGCTTTGTTCTCCCTTTCTGCCCCTCTCTTACACACTCTTTCTATCTCTGTCTCTTGTTTTGTCTGTTTCTTTATGCGCTGCGGGCACACTGCAATAAACATTTATCATATTTCAACACTTTGATGCTTTAAAATGCATTTTAAATCAATTTCGTTACGTTTCACACATGCGCACACACATGAACACACAGACTCTCACTCTCTTGCTCTCCCGCTCTTTTATAAAGCCGCCTAAACAGGCGCAAGCAACAACAACTCGACAGCTTAAATGCAAGCAGAGACGCTGACGCTGACGCCGCTTTTGCTGCCGCTGCTGAGTATGCATTCTATCCAATGCTGACAGCGCTTTCCATTTTTTGATGCCGCCTCGTTGCATGCAAATTACTTGCAACGAGTTTGCGCAAATTTGTGGCAAATATTGAGAGACAGATTCAGTGCAAATTTTAGTAAATTAATTGATTTATTTAACTAAACCAACTCGTGTAAAATTTCTAATTTGGTGCGCTCCCTGTGGCAAAGCTAAGCATATCGCGTTGCCAACTACTTAAAAATAGAAGTGTTAGTAGTTAGACTAAACAACCCTAACCAAAAAAATGTTGTTTTAAAAGCATGCATAATACTGACAAATTTTTGTTGAACACAAATATGTATATCAATTTGATCACGTGGTATCTTTAAGTCAGTCATATGGCATGCATAGGCTTAATACCTTTTCTTCATGCTTCGTTTAATTGAACATTTTTCATTTCACTTGTTGCTTTTGCTTTTAACTGTTTCTCCTTTTCCTGTTCGCGTTGTTGTTGTTGCTGTTGTTGTTCTTCTTGTTCCTTTCCTTATGCTGTACATGTGTGTGGGGCAGCAACTACATATATAAGTAGATCATCAGACTCTTTTCCCCCCCACAGGAGAAATTACCCCAAATTCGGTTTTCTTAGTACTTCAGTTTCACATGTGGGATATACCCTATATCCGTCTGATGAAGTTAGATGGCATATATGACTATCTTAAAGATTTTTGGATTGAGATTTACGCATGTTTGTTGAAATTTGTAATTCCTTTTCGCTGCTTACAAAAGTTATGTTATGTTAGTTAACAGCTGTTAGAAATTCAACATTTGCTTCTTCTTTTTGCGCTGCTCACTGTAAATACCGTAGTTTTGTGAGTTTTAGGATTTGAAAATTGTTGTTATTGAAAATTAATTAATTGTACATAAATTTGATATAATAATAAAAATACGTTTTATTGCATTTTATCACAGTTGTTGTTATTGATGTTGTTTTTGATGTTGTGGATGTTGTAACTGATGCGACACACACACCTGCACATACACACACACAAACACACATTTATATATAAACTTTGGTCACACTTTTTTACTAACATGCAAATTCCAATCGACTTTTTCTTTCGCCTGGCGCCATCTACAGCCTACGATGTAGATGAACTAATACCGCCATCTAGCGATGAGATCAAGGAAGGACAATGGATGGGCGTTACGGTGCGTTCCCAAGGCTTGGGAGGCAAGGTAAGTAAAATACACCAATCAATTGATTAATCGATATAGTAATCGATATTTTCATCGCTTTTTTTACAGGTGCTCGTCTGTGCACATCGATATGTGACAATTGTAAGAGAGAATCGGTATGGACAAGGTCTATGCTATGTGCTGACCAACGATCTGCAGTTCGATGAGGTCTACGAACCCTGCAAAGGACGCTCTGTACAAAGGTACGTACCGGAAGTACAGTGAATCAGTAATTAAAATGGCATGGAAAAAGTTTAGGAAGCTTTTATTCTGGTAGAAATATAAGAAAATATATTTTTTTCAAAACTATCGCAAATTTAAAAAAGTTTCAATACCAATTACGCTATCTCAAAACCAAAGACTCGATTTAAGCTCCAAAACATGGGGGATTTACCTAACATTGCTTTGATTTACGTATATACGATATCGATTGTGCACCGATACATCGATTTTTTACCGATAAAAAATATAATAGTTTTCCTTGCTATATTTCACTTGTCGAAATATTTTTAAAATCCAATTCGTTATGGATTTTCCTGCTTAGAATCTTTTAAATATTTTATAGAAACTTCAAAAATTACTAATCACGATTTGCGTGACTTTTTTCTTAAATCTCATGAAGTCGATTTTCGAGTAAAATTAATAAATCGATGCGTTTTCTTAGCACTATATGAAATCAAAATGATTTTATTGATTTATGTAACGATCGAGTATTTAAATTTATGACGTACTTACTTAAAGGAGCGAGGAAAAGAGAAAGCAGATAGGAGAAAGAGGAATGGGAAAGGGAAACGAGAAAGGAAAAAATGTCGTGAATGAATCAATTAGAAACGCTAAATCAGATTTGATTCATAGCCTAGTGGAGTAGAGAGGGAAAATAAGGAACAGGAAACTGAAAAAGTGTCAAGGTAAAGTATTTCAAAATTGGGAAGAAAGCAAATGAAATGATAAAAGGGGAGAAAAGTTGTAACTCAGCGCGTGTCTAGGTTCAGTTTAAGCCAATTAGCATGCAGCATGTGTGTCATGTCAAGGGGTGTGGGTTATGAAAGGGATCGGGGGAGATGGAAGGTCAGCAAGGAAAAACTAGAAAGTGGTCATATGGTCAGGTGTGACAGCGATGACGTCGTCGTTGCAGGAACTCATGTCATAAAGGCGAAATTGTAATTTATTTAAATGTCAGAAATTGAAGGGCAAAAGGAGAAGGGGTGCTGGAGGTAGGGTTACAGGGCGACCGCAGGGTTGCACCGCACCCAAAAGTCCAACCGAAAACAAAGAGCGACATGTAGATGACTTCATATTTAGAACGGGAGCGAGGTATGAGGAGTGGGGAATAACGGTGACAGGGACACGGACACGGACATGCAATTTTTCATTGCGCTGGCATCGCGTGTGTTTGCACGCCATTTGCAGCACCCGTTTCCTTTCCCGTCCCATTTCAGCACGTTACTAACCTACACGGAAAAATTATATGAGATTTCGGGCTAAAATTAATATTCAACCATTTTAAAATTGAGGTTATGTCCGATTTTCTCAAGCATAGATTGGATTATGAATTTTCTCAAGAAATATTTTAAAACTTGGAATAGAAATACACAATTTTTACTGAATTTAAATATTTAAGCGTTTTTTAAAATTAAGTGTTGAGTAACTGTCAAATCGTGAAACTTAAAAATTATTTCAAGCTAACATCAGAAATTTTCAGCTGTTTTTAGCTCAATTTTCCTCAGTGTATTTGACCCTGAACTCATTTTTGCTTTACAGACAACACGAGGATTACGGATTCTGTCAGGTGGGCACCTCGGGTGCCCTCTTGGATGACAACACCATGGTCCTCGGGACTCCAGGACCCTTCACCTGGCGTGGAGCCATCTTTGTTACGGAAATTGGTGGCGAGTACTTGGAGCGTGATAAGAACATGTACTACAGTGATCACTCAGATGCTAGTTCACCCGTTGACAAGTACAGTTATTTGGGCATGGCTGTGACCGGAGGTCGTTACTTTGGTGAGCGAATGTCATATGCGGCAGGTGCACCACGATCCAAGGGCCATGGTCAGGTTGTAATCTTTGACAAAGCCAACACAAGTCCCATTCCCGTGCGCATGATCATCGATGGTGAACAGTTTGCCTCGAGTTTTGGCTACGAGTTGACCACGGCGGACATCAATGGAGACCAGAAACCTGATCTTATATGCGCCGCTCCATTTTACTTTACCAAAACGGAGGGTGGAGCTGTCTATGTGTACCAGAACGACAAGGACATGTTGCCCAAGAAGTACACGTTGAAATTGACGGGAGCTCTGGAGAGTCGCTTCGGCTTGGCCCTGGCCAACATCGGGGATTTGAATAAGGACACCTGTGAGGATGTGGCCATTGGAGCACCCTACGAGGGCGATGGCGTCGTCTATATCTACTTAGGCTCCAAAAACGGTCTGAACGAGAAACCCTCGCAGCGCATTCAGGCCTCGGAGCTGGGAAGGAGTTTGCCACAGCCCATACGAAACTTTGGCATATCGATAGCGGGCAATACGGATTTGGATGGCAACTCGTACGTGGACATGGTGGTAGGAGCACCGCCAGCTGCTGTGGTACTTCTTGCCCGTCCCATTATCAATATTCAGACCTCCTATCGCAGCAGTGAGATGCGAAATATTGATCCAAATCGAGCTGGTTGTCCCATGGATGTTTCCACAAATCTGACCTGTTTCACCTTCGAGGCCTGTTGCAGCATTGATCCCCACGAGCAGCTGAGCAGAGTGCTCAATCTGCAGTACACCGTGGAGGCGGAGACCTTTGAGCATCTCAAGAAATTCTCGCGAGTTTTCTTTGATCGTGAAAACAAACGGAGTAATGTCATCAGTCGTCAGGTGACAGTTCGTACCGACGGAGGAATCGAGTGTCAAACGGTCACCGGTTATATCAAGGCCAACACGAGGGACATCCAGACACCCATACGCTTCAGACTCGACTATAAACTGGAGGAACCACCTCTGGCGAAGTCACCGCTCACACGACTCAATCCAATTTTGGATCAGACCCAGGCCTACATTGAGTTCGAGGGCACGTTCCAGAAGGATTGCGGCGACGATGATCTCTGCGAGAGCGATTTGCGGTTGCACGCGGAACCGAACCTTCAACCAGAGGGTAAGTAGTTCCCAGCAGTATTTTTTCGGAACTTGTTCTTTCACTGACACTACTTTAGTTCAATTTAAATTGATTTATATATAATATTATGTTATGGAACTAGTTCATGACCTTTTTACTCCCTTTTGAGACTTTTAAAGCTAGTTCTCTTATCTGCTCATTTATGAACTTTTGGAACTAGTTCTATTCATAGAATGTATCCTTTTTAACGTTTGGATCCAGTTCTTTTGAATTATTTATCTGCTCATTTTTGAACTTTTGGAACTAGTTTTATTCATAGAATGCAACCTTTTTAACGTTTGGAACCAGTTCTTTTGAATTATTTACAAAGTTCTCCTTTTCAACTCTTGGAACAAGTTTTAATTTGCTAATTCTCCTGCTCCCTTTACAGCTGGCAAATACGCTCTGATTCTGGGCAACAAAATGGAACTAGAAGTTACCGTGAACGTGAGCAATTTGGCGGACTCGGCATACGAAGCACAATTGTTCATAGTTCATCAGAAGAGTGTGTCCTACATAGCGACCAAGAAACCGGTAAGTACAAATGGAACTAGTACCAAGTTCATTCCTTATAGTTCTTTGAATTTCTCTTTAGACAAATGCAACTTGCAACAGCGTGAACACGACACTTGTGGCATGCAGCCTGGGCAATCCGATGCTGCGTGGCACAACCACATCGGTGACCATAAGATTCGATCCGAATAGTTTGGAACCAGAGGAGACTCAAATGATGTTCCACATCTTTGCGAACACCACGTCCAAGCTGGTGGGTCAGTACCCACCAGAACGGAATCTCAGCCTCAAAGTGGTGCGCAGAGCCGAGATGACACTACGCGGTTGGGTTAATCCCGAGCAGAGTTTCTACAGTGGTGCATCAAAGCTGCTGGACTCACCCATGGAACTGGAACATGTGGGTTCACCGCTGGTGCACACCTATTCCATCTTCAACGAGGGACCCTCCTCGGCACCCAAGGTACTGCTGGACATTTATCTGCCCCTGATGCTAGAGAGCGGACACGGCTTGGAACTGGACACTGGAGCCAAGGATCAGTACCTACAGTATCTGGAAGATAAACCGATTATTGAGACGGGACAGGGTGAATGCAGTGTGGCTCCCGAGTATGTCAATCCCCTTAAGCTCACGTCGAGAACATCTTCGGCAGCAGCCGGTCTGCGTAGTGCTGCCTATTTGAATGCACCCGCTTCGATGATGAAATGGCCCCCACATCTGAACAATCCGCATCAACAACAACTGAACAAATCCCAAAACTGGAGTCAACAGAAATCCAAACAGGAATACGAGACCCATGTGAACCGCCTGCGTCGCAATACCTTGGAGCGAATTGTTCGTCCGGAACGCTTCATGATCGGACACGAGTCCAGTGCCAAGGGCAAGAAGCAACAAGTTGTCGAACTCAATTGCGACAAATTGACCGCTCACTGTATCAAAATTCAGTGTGAATTTTATGCGATGCCCGCCAAAACTGAAGCCCAAGTAATCCTCAAGGTGCGTCTCTGGAACTCTACTCTCGTCTCGAACTATCCACGTGTCGATCTCGTTCGCATCATGTCCACAGCTCACGTCAAGATTCCTGCCGACTTCGGGGTCGAGCAAATGGAGAACAACGACAAGATTTTGGTAAGTTTTATCCTTTATCCGATATTTGGGTTTTTTAGACCCCGCACTTAAAACAGTACTGCTGACCCCATAAAGTATATATATATTCTTGATCATCATCAAGAGACTAGTGGATATAGCGATGGTTTTTTTTTTGTCTGTCCGTATGAGCACCTGGAACTATGAGACCATAAGAGCTAGAGCCTTCTAATTTGGAATTGAATAGTGGATAGTGTGCGCAGATCAAATTTTTATACGTCACCTTTGGTTCAGATCGGACAACTGTATCCCATCGCTCCCATTGGCCAAATCGGTTGAAAATGGACAAAATGTATAAAAATAAGTAGTGCTAATTGAGCAATCTCAACCAAACTCGCTCCATATGGGTATAATATGAATATAACTATCCTCTTCAAGTTTGATCCAGATCGGACTACTATATGCTATAACTCCCATAGGCCAAATCGGTCGAAAATTGCTAAACTACATGAAAACATGGGGTATTTATTGAGTGATTTTAACCGAACTCACACATAATGTGCATATAATGAATACAACTATACTTACCAAATTTGATCCAGATCAAACAACTATATGGTATAGCTCCCATAGGCCAAATCGGTCTAAAATTGCTTATTTGTATGAATAAAATATTGTTTAAGACGCATACAGGGTCCATTACAGTCTTTGTTACTAGCTAAGACACAAACTGAATAAATTATTCATTGAACTCTTCGCTTTCTGTTAATACAGGTGGAAACACGCGCATATCCAGAGCTCTTGGATCAGCAAAGAGAGTCGTATACCCCAATGTGGGTGTTCGTGGTAGCAGTGCTGGGAGGTCTGATTCTATTGGCACTCTTCACGTACGGAATGTGGAAGTGCGGATTCTTCAAGCGGAAGCGACCGACAGATCCCACGCTCAGTGGTAATCTGGAGAAGATGAACGAGGAGAAACCCTTTTTGGCGGCTAAGAGTAGTCATAATGTTTTCTAACAAGAGGGTACCGTCGGCTGGGATCTGGTGCGACGCATTGCACCCGCAAGGAGGCGCAACAGACTCAGACAGCTGCTGATCCACCAGCAACACCAACAGCATCAGCGACAACAACAACAACAACATGGCTGTAATTGTTGGCAACACCATCGAAACAAAAGGAATAATAATAATGATCATGATCATGATGATGAATATGATAATGAGAATGATTTTGATGTGCGTTCATTGACTCCACCACCGCCGCCACTGAGTGTGATCAATTGGGGCAACGATGGTTACTATGAGGCAAGTGCCGCCTGGTGGGGACACATGTGAAAGCGCCCCCTATCGGTGGAAAGCAGCTAAATCGGTGGAAAACAGCTAAATCCATGGGCAGCTGTAACCTAAATAAAGCTAAAACTGGAGCAGATGCAGATTCTGGTTGTGGGACCTTCAATGTGCCATTATGTGTTTTATTTTTATTTTTTTTTTTTTTTTTACTATTATAAGACCTACAATGTACTACGTAGTTTAACGGTAAACTTGTTTATCCAACACTACTTCCATCTAACCAATCACAATTGCGATCAACTCTAACCTTAAAGCTAAAATGGGGGACAATTTCTCATGTAATCAGTCCAAAACAGTGCGATATAACTAAATGAAGCACACCAAGCCACTTAATTAGCGTACCCACGTATTTTCCAACACTCTTTTTTAATG
The DNA here is from genome assembly GCA_018903735.1 of Drosophila cardini. Lineage (NCBI taxonomy): Eukaryota > Metazoa > Arthropoda > Insecta > Diptera > Drosophilidae > Drosophila > Drosophila cardini. Next base: position 3,015,991 of record JAEIGM010000012.1, on the reverse strand, counting down.
CAAACCTTTTTCAACTTATTTTGAAAACCAAAAAACAAAAATAATAAAAATTCAGCTTGTAAATATAAAGAAATATTAAATTTAAGATTTTTAGTAGTTTGCTTAAAACTTTTCACTTGGACACTGCATGTTTTCCAACACTGAAACAAGAGCGCGTTGTTATTTATGCAAGAAAACAGATTAAAAAAAAACAATTTAAGTTTAATATTAAGGTGTGAGAGTGTATTTTTTTTTTTATCAGATCAATAATGATTCCGAATTATTTAATATGTAAAATTATTAATTATGATTGTAATTAAAATTATAAATTAATTAATGTTAATTAACTAAGCCTATCGCCTCGAAGCCCATAAAAAAAAAGTTCACTGCCAAAAACCAAATTTACAGAAATTTCTCGAAAATATTTGAATAGAGATTTCCAATTTGGTTTATTTTTTTTTTTTTTGTTTTCAAAAACTAAAAAATTTGAACGAAAAGTATTAACACGTCTAATTAACTTAGCTACAACTTACCACTAAAGTTATCCACTGGATACGCTAATTTTGTACTTCTCTTGAATTGTTTAAATTTTAGTGCAATGCTTCGATTTTAATTAAATTTTTTTGAATATTCGTAAATTTAAACTTAATATAAATTTAAGCTTAACAAAAAAAATATATAAATATATTTAGAAATTTAGTGAAAATGTGTCTTTAAGTTTCAAGCTATATCGTAATACATGATAATACCTATTTTGTAAGCCATTTTGTCGTCTATCACAAGTCCTATATATATATATATTTAAATATATGTATTTTTTGCTGTATATAATATTAGTTTGGTTCTAAGCGAATCAATCTATAATCACAAGTTGTAAATAGCTTTCATATTTTGAATAATTGTATTTCCCGTTCCATTAAAATACATTAGGTTTTTATTCATAAATTGTTGCGTTTTTATTTTATTGGTGGGAATTTAAAGATTAGTACAGTGTGCACTCTCATAAGTGAACAACTACCGTCTGGTTTCTTGAGAAAGTCAAATTGTTCTGATGCATGATCAAAATCAGTGAAAACACGTCCTTGTAAAAGAGGCGTTCGCTAACAGAGGTTTCACTGTACTGTCGCTAATATTGTTTTCATCAAGAATAAATCGAGTCCTTTTAAATTGGATCTCATCCAAGTTGCAAATCGTCTTTTAAAGACTTTGTGTGGTATTTTCTTTGACATGATCAGCCAAAATATCCCCATATCTTGGGTATTTTCGAAGATATTGTAATGGCTTTCGAGCCTTAGTTATTGTTGTGTGTGATGATCACTTATCTATGCCAACCCTTAAATAGATAAAAAGCAAATTAAGTGTTGAATTCGGATAATCCCTTTATTCTAATTCTAGCTTATATTTGAGAGCAATAATTTTAGCTATTTTTAGACCCCGTACTCTAAAAAATAGTATAGGGGTCTATTAAGTTTGTCTGAAGCGAAATGTGCGTAACAGGCAGAAGGAGCCTATTCCGACCCCATAAAGTATATATATTCTTGATCAGCATCAACAGCCGAGACGATATAGCAATGTCCGTCTGTCCGTCTGTCCGTCTGTCTGTCTGTCCGTCTGTCCGTCTGTCCGTCCGTCTGTATGATCACCTAGATCTTTTAAACTACAAGAGCTAGAGCCGCCAAATTTGGAATGAAAGTCCGTCTGCTTCGCGAGCAGATCAAGTTTATTTCAAATCTTTGCCACGCCCCTTACCGCCCCCGCAAATTGTAAAAAACTATTTTCACATCACCATAACTTGAAAACGACTAGAGCTAGGGAGACCAAATTCACATATTATGTGTATGGTACCATTATAACTATCCTTACCAAGTTTGATTCAGATCGGACAACTATAGCCAATAGCTCCCATAGGACAAATCGGCCGAAAATTCGTGATTTGTATGGAGGCATGAAGTTTTAGTAGAGCGACTGTAACCAAACTAACACATTATGTATATGGTACCATTATAACTATCCTCACCAAGTTTGGTCCGGATCGGACAACTATAGCCTATAGCTCCCATAGGACAAATCGGTCGAAAATGGGTGATTTGTATGGAGACATGAAGTTTTAGTTGAGCGATTGCAACCAAACTAACACATTATGTGTATGGTACCATTATAACTATCCTCACCAAGTTTGGTCCGGATCGGACAACTATAGCCTATAGCTCCCATAGGACAAATCATTCGAAAACTACTTATTTGTATGGTAAAACGCGCACTAGAATGAGTACGGGGTCTTTTACAGTCGGCTCGCTGGACTGTAGCCTTTCTTACTTGTTTTTAAAAACTTTTGTGTTCTTTTCGAAACTAATTTAAGGCAAAATTTTGCAAACAAACTCAATTCTGAGAATTCAAAAAACCCGTAATGATTAAAATTTCCCCTTATTTAATAAAATTTCATCATATTGTAGCTAACTCATTGTGGCGCCATCTCTGGGCAGCTGCTGCAACCATAATTTGCAAGTGTCTGCTGCAAAGTATGCTTTAAAATGAAGCACGGCCCAGCCTGAAAGTATGCAACACACCGAATACTCTTAAGCCCTACTGCACCAAAAATCAATTAATTTACTCGTTTAATTTTTGTAACGTTTTGTGTATTTTTATTGCTAATCAACTTAAAATTCGGCATAAACTAAACTGTTTCTTCGCATAATTATTGTAGTATTGGTAAATTAACTATATAAAAATACGCACACATTATAAATTAATGTTTAATGGAAGCATATAACTGTTTGTTTCGTTTTTTTTTTTTGTTTGTTTTTTTGTTTTTCATCATCAACATTCAACAAAATTCATATAGTTTACAGTTAAAATGTATATTTCACTCGCATACGAATTTTGCAGTTACATATTGTCTTTTGTTGTTGTTGTATTTTGTACATAGCATTTTTATATATTTATATATAGTATAAAGTATAGCATAATTTTATATATATATATTTAAAAATATATATAAATATGCATGTTGTGTGATATAAGTAAATAAAATAAGAGAAAATATATAAGAAAACTGGCATTAGAGACGAGGGAAAAAACTTGCTTTGCTGTTGCTCCATCGATTCGATAAGTTATCGATAAAGCTTTAAGGGAAGACGTCAGTTCAATTTTTGGCGCGCATTTCAAATTTCAAATTTCGTATTCGTTTTTTTTTTTTTTTTTTGTTTTTTGTTTTTGTTGTACAAAATAAAAAATATAAAGAATGGAAGAACCAAAGAAACTCGGCTTACAATTTAAATAGATAATAAAAATAAAATATACAATAAACAATAAACAATGTAAATTGTATTGTTTCATAATGTCTGCATTAAATTAGAATTTAAACGTAACCTTTCATTTTAAATACATACCAAAAAAAAAAAAAATAATTTAAATATAAAAATATAATAATATAATGCAAATAATATAATATAATATAATGTAATAATAAATAATAAATATGCCGCTTGCACTTTTTTTTTGTTTCGTTTTTCTTATGTTTTTTCTCCTGATTTTTTTTTTTTGTGATTTTTCATTTTTCAACTTTTGTTTTCGGTATTAAAAATTATTATTTAAGGCACTTTGAGAATTTGATTTACACCCATTTTCTTCTTGACATTAATTGTTTAATACAAATACAAAAAAAAAAAAAAAAAATAATAAATAGAAAATTTAAATATTTGATTTAGTTAATTGTTGTTGTTGTAGTTGCTTTACGTTGTTTATATAAATTAATTGAACAGTTTCATAAGTTGTTTCTACACATATATAAATGGATATAGAAATAGATCGGTTTATTATATACTAAGTAGTAGTTGTATAAATTTATATACATATATGTATGTATTTGTGTGTGTGTGTGTGTGTGTGTGTGTGTGTATAACTAATGTTTAAAGGCAACTCGTAAAAAATGTTTACAAAAAGAATAATAATTTAATTAACAATTAATTCATTCATTAATTAATTTGCTTTAAGTTTGCGCGTTTCTTCTCATTCTTTCTCTTTCTCTAACTCTTTCTCTTTCTGTTTATCTTTATCTTCATCCTTCACTTCTCATGCATTTTCGCAAACAATAAAAACTGAATGCTTAATAATAGTATTTAACACTGTACTCAGTTTTGCCTTTCTTTGTGCTTCTTGTTTTTACAGTTGAGCTAAATACAAAAGTAGAGAAATCGATTGTTATCGATTTTGCTATCGATATACAGACAATATATATATATATATAAATAGTTTAAATTATAAATTTAACTCTGCACCCAGAAGAAAAGAATTGTTGGCAATTAAAAAAAAAAATAAATTACAAAAAAAATAATAATATAATTAACAAAAAAAAATTATCATTATGCGTTATTCGTTATCAAGATACATAAATGTTTATGTATATATGTATATATATATATAAAATTATCAATGGTCAAAAAATGTAGTGTGTGTATGTGTGTGTGTGTCTGTGTGTGTGTATGAGTGTGTTTCATAAATTATTAACAGTAAATTTGTTGTTGTATGAAATAATAAATTATGTTTGTTTTGTTTTGTTTTTTTTTTTTTGTTATCGATAAAAATTAAGTTGAGCAAATGTAAAATAGAAAAATTAAATGAAATTTCAAAAAAAAAAAAAAAATTGGGGAATTAAAAATTGTAATTACATTAATCAACTTTCAGAGGTATATCATAAACTTGTCGCTATCGTTATGGTTATCGTTATCGATAAACGCATCTATCTTCCTTACTTCTTCTTCTTGTCTATATATATATATATATTTATTTACACAAAATGTATAATTTGTTGTTATTGCATAAAATTTAGTAATAAATTAAAAAAAAGTTTACTTTTCTTTGCTTGTGTCTGTGTGTGTGTGTGCGTGTGTGTGAAATGTTATTGTTATCGTTTTGGAAGACGCGCGATTAATTTTAGTTTAAGCGCTGACTTTAACTTAATACCTACTAAACTAATCATTTGTTTCTGTCTTTTATATAAATTTAAATATATAGTTTTTTAAACAAAAGTGACAAAGTGCATCTAGGAAGTGGAGGGGAGGGGAGGGGAGAATGTCATATCGATAAACAATCGATAAATGCAAATTGCGTAAAAATCATATGTGTTAATTGAGCAAAGTCCAGTTGATTTTATACACACACATGTATATAAATTGTGTATATCGATAAGTGTCTATCGATATACATGGGCGCAAAAGATTGAGCAAACTTTTGAGGGATATATATATTTATACTTGAGTGGTCAGCGATAGCGAAATAAATAGTAAAAAAATATTTTTTATCGATATACGTACATATACGTATATCGATTGCGGTTATCGATTAACAGTTAATGTCACATTTATGCACTTTGTGGCTTGCCAAAAGATCTTTAAGCTTAACGAGCAGTGTGAGATAGTAAAGATTGATTGATTGAATGCATGATTGATTGTTGATTGATTGAAATGGGAAAGTAGTCAAGTGGGAGGGGAAGAAAGTTGTGGAAAATTAAATTGAGATTTAGTCAAACTAAACAATTGACTGATTGAATGAAACTCTTCAAATGTTGAGATTTGATTGATTGATTGATTGATTGGGGGTGTGTGTCTGTGTGTGTGTGTGGGTGAAGGGGATGAATGAGGATAGGAGAGAATGGGGTAAATGCTGCCTCTCTAAAGCCCCAAATTGGAGTGTTGCTGATACATTTCCACAGCAGAACTCAAACGATTGAAGACTGGCAATCGAGGTGCCTCCTCGTGTTGCTGCTGCTGCTGCTGTTGCTGGTGATGTTGTTGTTGTTGCTGCTGCTGCTGCTGGAGGTTGTTCAGATGTTGCTGATGTTGCAAATGATGTTGTTGCATTGGTGTGCTCATGCTCTTCTGCAGCAATTGCTTCAACTTCAAACGATTGCTGCTGTCGTACTGTGTTGCTACTCCTGCTGCTGTTGTTGTTGGTGGCGGTGTGTGTACCGGCGATATGGGCGCATTTGGACTATCTGGGGGTGTGGCTGGTGTTAAGCCACAAGCCGATGACGTAGACGATGCCGACGATGAGCAATTGCCAAGATTATTGTTGGCATTGTTGTTGCTGTTGTTGTTGTTGCTGCTGCTGCTGCTGCTGCCATTGCTGCTGTTGCTGTTGGGAATATTTAAAAATGCAGTTGCATCGTGAAATGGAAAATTCGTCAGCGAATTTGTAGGAGATAGAGAGAGAGAACCAGTGGGGGATTCCCGATCCGATCCTGTGCTCATGCTCAATGGGGGACTCAACGGTAAAAAGTATTGACTAATGTTGCTGTTGTTCCCATTGTTGTTGCCGTTGTTGTTGTTATTGTTATTGTTGCTGCTGTTTAGCTGCGTTGGCTTCTGGAATGTCTTTCCCTGTGCTGCCTGTTGCTGCTGCTGCTGCTGCTGCTGTTGTTGTTGTTGTTGTTGTTGCTGCTGTGCACGCGCCTCGTCCGCATTGTGCACAAAGTGACAACGTGGCCCATAGGGACAGAAGCCAACACTGTGAAAAGTGCGACAATATTCGGTCTTATATTTGGGATGACGCTGCAAATTGCGCAATTCGTGATATCCGTGTGCGAATTGACACTTTTCACCGTATTTACACTCGCCGGCCTCCTCGTAGGGACGACAGAGCTCCGTCTTGTAGCTGTTGTGAAAGAGATAACGGTAAATTAAGTATTAGAGATGTGTTTTTAAACTTAACACTAGTGATGTGTAAAATAACATCGAATTATCGATAAAAAAAATGTTTACTATTTTTCCCCAACATATCGAATGTTTGAAAAATCTGTAATTATGACTATTTCTAAGCACAAAATATGTTTTTAAATAGTCTGTCAAATATATCGGTTAAAGAATCTTGTAAACTAATATCAGTTCAACACCTTTTACCGCCAGTTCTAGAGTTATTTCAGTTAACAATTATGAAATAGCGCCAGAGTTGAATAATTATTTCATTAAAAGCTAAACTTGGCTTTAACTTTCAAATGATATGCACAATAAAAAAATAAATTTCTGTGAAAATACTATTTAAAACGTTAAAGTTTTTTTATATTTATCAAAAGTCAGTTAAATTTAGTTATTTTTCTCCTTCTTGTTTAGTTTTAAATTTCTACCTCCAAGCTAAAAAACACTTTTGACAACGCTGCTGGGTGGATATTCTATGTTGCTGCAACATGTTGTCAATGGATTGAAACATGTTGCGCAACATGAACAAGCTAAATGTTGCCAAAGTGTTGCAAAGCAATGACATTTAATGTTAAACTAATTAAAAACAATTTTTTCTATATTTACTTAAAATTTTATAAATTTCTAACAATAACTTAGTACAAAAATTACTGCAATGACGAGATTTAATTTATGTTCTCATGTTCTTTATACTTTAAATACAGCTTGTGTCGCCAACCGAAGATTTTGCAACACTAAAACCCTGGTGTGAGCAACATTAGTATTGCGAAATCATGGCCTCTAGCTGCATTTATCTACACATGTTGCTAACATTGGATAATAGCTTTTTTAATTGTAGCTAGAAATACCTATGAAATATAAAAGAATTTGCTGAATAATAAAGCTAAAAATTATTATTTTTGTAGCAAATTACGTTTTTAATGTATTCAGAAGTTTAGTTTGATTAATCTAAGGGATTTTTTTTTTATTAAATATGCTCTTAAAGCTTTTCAACATATTCATTCTGTTTGGCTAGAACAGTGTTTTGAACGGGTTTTGAGTCAGGGTTTAAAAAAGCTACAGAAGCTAGCACACTTTCCAAATATTTAGATAAAATGCACTTAAATTTATTCAGCTATTTTAAAAAAGCTGACTCGACAACACTGATATACTCGCTTTTTTATTCTGCTACAATGTAATAGGACTCTTGCTCTCTCTGTCAAGCTCTATTCAGAGCTTTTACTCACCGCGACGTGTTCATTGGCTGCTGTGGGGGCAGCGGCTCCGACTGTGTGCGCTCCAGCTTGCGATGCAGATTCATGCTATTCAGATCCTCAATGATTGTAACAAGAGAGGCATTTGGAGCCTGTTGTTGTTGTTGTTGCTGCTGTTGTTGATTCAATTGATTCACCTGACGCTGGGTTGGCTGTGATATTGTGCGTGTGAGTGCACCATGCAAACGATGATGATGTTGTTGTTGCAATAACTGTTGATGATCCTTGTCACTATGCAGTTGTTGTTGTTGCTCCATATTGGCATCGATCAGGATGTGATCCGTTTGCTGCTGCTGCTGTAGATCACTGACAACCTGCAATAAGCCAAGCAAAATAAAGCAAACAATTAAAATCAAGTCCGAGAGCTTTTTTTGGCACACACAAACTCTTCTCTCCCTTTCTTTCATTATATGCACAACACCCGCAGCTGCTTCATCTCATTCCCTCTCTCTCACACAAGCGCTCTTACAAGCGCAAATGGCAAAGAAGGCACAAGCAAAAAAAAAATGCGCTCAAATGGTCACCACACACACACACACACACACCGACTTACACAGTCACAAGCTCACTAGACTACATAATACTTTTACTTTTAACTTGACCTATAAGCAAACAGTGTAAAAAGAGTAAAGAGCAAAAGCAAAAGGCGCTTCAGTTGTTTCTTGTCTAGCCAACGTCAACGCCGACGTCGTTGTCGCTGTCGACGCTGACAGCGCAGTCATCAGATATTAATGCTGGTCCGTCATTCAGCTGTAATGTTAATGAAATGATTTTGCAAAAATAAACGACTACAAAAATAAAGACAAAAAATCCAAATGTTATTTTTATATAAATGTAATTTTCCAGCCATTAACCAATACAACAACAACAGCAACAATAATAACAATAACAAACGTTAACAACACGCACACGGACATGGACAAAGGCGACAGCGCAGCCGCAGTCGACTGCAAAAGCTTCATCCAACACAGCTGCTAAATCTCCGGCATGTCCCCCACTCTTTCCATCCCACCCCTTTTACTCCTTTCATCCCTCGCCATCTCGCTTGCACCTCTTTGACACAGCCCACTCGAAATCGACTTTGCGTGTGTCGTCATCAGTTTCGGTTTTTGTTTTATTGTTGTTGTTTATTTTCGTGCGATGCTGTAACACGTTATGCAACCAGCGAAGCAACAAGCGCACGCAAGAAAGAGAGCGGCGAAAAGAGAGAGGGGAAGAGTGCACTAAAGATGGAGGCAGAGGAATGAGCGTATGGCTAAACTAACAGCACCAACAACAGCAATTACATATGTATAGAGCTCAAGTTCAAGCCAACAACAATGGCAAACAACCGAAAAAGCAAATGGAACAAGCCGTCGAAGTAGAGACTGCGACAGAGACGCAGCAGAGACGCGGACACAGACGCAAACAGAGACGCAGTTGAGCTCAAGTCGCCGTCGCGGCCAAAAACCAAACTTTATTTTTGGGCTCCCAAAAAAGCAACAACATGAGCAGCAGCCAAAAACAAAACTGGTTGGTTAACACGCACACACACACAGGGAAATACACCATTACACATACAGACACATGTTTGTACATACACTTAGAGCGCCACAAAAAAAAAACAAAGAGCACTGCTTGGCGAGAGAGCAAAAACAGACGCGTGCGCGGCCGGTGGACTTGCTTCTTGGCGTTGCCAGACTGTCGACGATTTTAACTAGCAAATTTTTATTTCTTTTGAACTTTTTAGAAATTACTAGAGCTGATTCATTTGAAAAGCAACTTTATCTAGATTCTAGTAATTTCACTTCACTTATCGTTTCATTTCATTATTATTATTATCATGATTCACTAATATATAACAAGCATTAACAAAAGGAGCTTCTGAGTGCTATACACCTTATTTTTTTTCTTATCACTAGTGCTGTTATAACGGTAAGTCTTCTATCTTCCGTTCCCTGGATTCTTATTCAAAATGTTTACTACTAAAATTTTATACTATTATTTTGTATTTGCTTCTCACTTGTTGCCGATTTAAACTCAACTCAGCTGTTAATGTCAACGGGTTGGCAACGCTGGCAACGGCACACAGTCTGCGCAACAAGTTAGCAAACTTTTACGACTGTTATGACCAACTTTGCGCTTACGGCATCGTCGCTGGCTGCTTAAGCTTCGCTTGCATAAAGTACCACACACACACACAAACAAGCTGGCAATCATCAAGACGGGGAGGGAGGGGAGACAACGCTTAAACGTGTTCAAAAACAACTTCAAGTTGGCTTTGCCTGTGTATGTGTGTATACTCCTGTTTATCTTGTCTTTACACACATACACACAGACATATAGTCACAAACACAAGACATGTACCCAGTGCCCAATTCGGCATAGCAGACACGCTACCTGGAACTGGCTGCCCATAAGACGGTGGAATGGGCATTTGGGACTCCACTCAAGTCGCGCGTATAAAGAAAACAGACAAAATAGATCAGAGCGCCGGCAGCGACGCTAGCAGAGTTGTTTGTGCTTTTGCTTTTTGCGCTATACGTGTATGTCTGTATGAGTATATGTGAGAGAGTTGAGTAAAGTCAAATCGCGTGTGTATGTGTATGTGTATGGGGGCAAGTTTTGTCTAGTTACGTATGTGTGTTGTGAGTGTCTCGCTCTCTACATCTTTCATCTAGGTGAGAATTTCCCTTTCATTTGAAAATGAAAATACGTTTACTTTTCTTTGCAGTGTTCTTTCTTGTCTATCTCGAAGGCTTTTTGCGAGCGCTTTAGCTTCCTCTTTCACTTGTACTTCTACAGCTCTTTCTATGGAATTGTGCTAGTAATAAAAAAAAACATTTTCTTTTCTTGTTTTGTTTATTGCGCTACTTATGTTGTTTTTGTTCTTGCTGTTGTTGTTGTTGTTTCTGTGCTTTGAGCTTTTATTGGCACAAAGACCTTGCCTTGATTCTTGTTCAATTTTGTTGCTGTTGTTGTTGCAAATGCGTTTAGCTTTTGTTTTTGTATTGTTTTGAGCGGAGCTTAAGTTCCGGTTGGATTTTTTGGCAATTGACATTTCATTAATTCCAAGCATTGGTTCCACATACAATACACACATTTGTGGATTACATTATGTATGTAAATATAATTTGGTGGCTGTTAGGTAAGATTTTTTGTTGTTATTGTTGTTGTAGTTATTGCTGATGCTGTTGTTGTTGTTTTTGGTTGTTTGTCTTGGCTGCTGCCTTTGGCTGTCTCGTAAACACGTTCGTACACACACACACACATACAGGCAGGCAGCAAGGTGTGTCTGTATGCGTGTGTGTGTGTGTGTGTGATGCTGAAGACTGACTAACTGGTTTATAAAGCCAATAACAAAAACAACGACGACGCAATATCCATAACCTCGATGAGCTAACACTAATACAGGCACAGGCACACACACACATACACTCACAGCGAGGGAGCGATCGAAAGAGACAGCGCGAGGTACAAAGTCGCGCTCTTTATTCTGCTCACAGATCACACAGCTTTTGTCCACAAGCCGTGCTGTAGGGGGCGGAAGAGGTAACTATATATAAACACAGACACACACACACACGCACGCAACTTATATGCGAATTGAAAATGAATACATAGTTAATATAGGTGTTATTTATAATGCTAAGGTAAAGTCAACCTGCTCGGGCAGGTAACAAAAAGGTTGGTAGGGGGGAATTGCCGCTTTATATACACATCTACATTGGAAGGGGGAATAACATTAGCAATTAGTTACGACTACATCCATACGAATTTACATACTACTATACAAACTGGAAGTTTGCTATGGAAATAACTAAAATCACAACTCATACACTGAAAGAACGAACAATTAATAAATTATTAATAAAAATTAAATAGTAAAAAGTTAACTAATCGATATACTGTCGAGTACTTCGATAAGTTTGAATAATCTATTACAAACACACACTCACGCACACATTTTGTTACAAAATGCACTCGAAAGCACAGTGTATCTCCAGATAAGAGAGTTAAGAAGAGAGAGTCTCCACAATTGCAGCAACAATAACAAAAATCTCCTTGCATTACAACAGTGACAACAACAACAACAAGAACAGTAAATTTACTCACTCCACAACCACTCACTCGCTTCCCCTCCCTTTCAGTAAACTCCATTTCTACAATCCTTCTCTCCACCATCTTCTCCTTCTCCTTTATTGTCCGCTCACGTTCTACACGTCGATCGTTTTAATTGTCGCAAGGCAAATTTGACTTGGTAATTAACACATGGGGCGCCCAGTCAGACGACTACAACAAGAACAACAACAACAATAATAATAACAATAAAGACGACGACACAAGCAACAGCAGCTTTTCATCGTTTACATGTTTATTCTATCCCCTTATTTTCTTCCCCTCACTCACTACACAACATCTCAACTGCCCTGTAGGAGAAATCGGGCGAATTATTTGCATTCTTAGCCACAGCAAATTCACTAGTATTTCATGGTTGTTTTTGCTACAGGGAATTTCCAGTTGGAATTCTTTATACAATTCGATATACAATTATACAATAAATATCCGCTTTATTTATTATTTCATTATTTGCATTATACTTTCAATAATTTTTCTTTTAACAGAAACATATTATAACAAAAAATATATTTTATTATGTTTAAAAAAATGTAAAAAAAAAAAAAAATATGTTGCGTTAGTGCAAATCATATTTTCTACAGGGACATTTGTTCTATATTCTTCCCCTCACCCAATATACTTCACAACTGGTCAGCAATGGTTAGAAAATGAGGAATAAAACGGAATTGCAGTGGAGTGGAGTTCGCAAGGGGTATAAGGGAGGAAGAGAAGGTGCTGGAAGTGATGTGGAAGGGCAATAACAAACGACGAACGTTTCTCAATCGATCAACAGCCGAGTGCTGAGTCCCAATCGCATGTTGTTGTTGGTTTCTAATTCGTGTCCCCATCCACCGTCATCCAGTTGGCGTGTAATCAATGCACTCACTGACGAACACACAGACAGACAAATACAAATTGCACTTTGAAATAAATAAAACTCAACTCAAACTGATAAAGCAAACAATGCGATATGACGCGTTTAATGCCCGTCTATGCGCGTGTGTGTGTTTGCATCTCACTATCTGTGTGAGTGTGCTTGTATTGGTGCAGTAGAACAGGATAGGCAAAGGGTAAAGTGTATATATGTATGTATGTGTTGCGTTATATATAAGAAAGCAAATTGCAAAAAAAAAAAAAGTAAGAGCTTTTATTCGGCTAACTGTAAGCATTGTAATTGTATTATATTGTATTGTGTATCGTAAGCTTTCGCAATATGTTCACTCAATGACGTCTCCAACTTGAGTTTCGACAGTGAAACACAACAACAACAATGTCAAATGAAAAACCCAAGCAAAAAATAAGAAGAAGAAAGACGAAAAAACCAGCTAAGCAGCAATAACAATAAAAACAACAATAGCAATTGCCACGTTATAATTTACATAATATGTTGCCAAAGGCTTGAAACGCAACGCTAGTAACAACCAAAAAAAAGGTAGTAAATGGCTAAGAGGAAGGGCACAAAGGGGCAGGGACGAGAGAGGGGAGTTAGGGCGCAAGCGACCAACTTGGCCCAACCATCCATCCATCCATCGATTGAGGTCTAGGTCGGATTTAAGCATTTCACATTTTCGTGTCGTTTTCATTGTTCGACCGTTGTTAATATCTGGTAAGCGCACACACACATATATACACTCATACTTACAGCGACAGACAAACACGTGGAAGCAAGAGAGAGCGAGCATGCGAGTGATCCAAGCTTTGCGCATGCGCAAGCGAGACACAAAATGTTAAGCAATGAAACGAAGACGCGTCGACGCATGCGTCGCTGCTGCTGTTGTTGGCTTCGCGGCGTGCCAGTTTCGTTTCATTGCCAATCGTTAACGTCGACGTTGACGGCGACGTCGTTGCGACGCTGGCTTGGCTTCCTCTTTCGCAGCCGTTGGCCGAACCGGCTTCAAAGCAAACACACACACGCACACACATACACAATCCACAATACATAATAATAACACAACACACATAATAAAATACAATAAAAGAAAACTTCACAAACATTAAGCTCAACAACAACGACTTGGCCTTGCTAAATTCGGAGCACAGCAATCATTAAAAACAAAAAAAAAACTAAAAAAAAAACAGAAAAAAACAAACACAGACGGAGAAGAAAAAGCAACAACAAGCAAATCCGCCACACAAAGTCGAAGGGTTTCCATATAATAAATTAAATATTATTTGTTTTTTTGTTTTCGATTTTTGATTTTTGTAGCTTTTGCTGCTTGGAAGCTTATTCCTCTTCTTAGCTTCGTCTCTTTGTCGCTGCGCTGTCGCAATGCACAGGGCGCACTGTTGTTGTTGCTGCTGCTGCGTTTGCGTAGTTTTCGCATTTTGCCATTTTGGATTTGCCTCCACACGCACACACACTTACATGCATACACTCACGGACAGCCAAAAGTGTTGCAATTGTTTCGCTTAAGTAAAGCAGGCAATTAAATAGTCTGCGCTCTCTCGCTCTCTCTCTCTCTTTTCATGTTTGGGGCGCTCTCATTGTAACTCTTACTCTTACATTCATACAAATAAAGAAATGTTATGCAATCGATTGCAGTTTCCGAGTTGAAATTAAAGTTGTAATCGAAATTGCAAGTTGCGTATGTGAATGAGCGAAAAGAAAAGGAACTAACAAAACAAAAAACAGAAAAAAGGGCACGAAAAATGGGGGCAAATTATAATGGGAAGAGCTTGCGTGCGTATAAGTGAATACACACATACATATGTACATACATATAAACGTTTATGTTTGTATTAGTAAGTTTAGTTTGAATGTATGTACATTTGTATGTACATACATATGTATGGTAAAATGTCAACTTCGTTAACATATTAAAATGCGTATGTGTGTGTGTATTGTATTTATGCATGTGGTTCAGTTGCATTCAAAATGGGATGCAAATTTTTGACGTTTCATCTTGAATAGAAAAAAGCGATCTTCGTTATGCAGAAGTACGGTGAACATTCGCTAATAGAAACACACATAACAACAACACATGCAGTAAATTCAAATTGTTGATTTAATTAAAAGTGTTGACATCTAACTATTTTATGACTAAAATTGGCATACATTTTAATATAGACTTTAATTTTGTCTCAACTCGTTTTACTTTTACTTTTGTTTTTTTTTTTTTTTTTTTCGCATTTCGATCTTATTTTAGTTACTCTTTACAAGTGATTATGTTAAATTTTTATCAATAAAGAGATTTAATAAACAACTCTGATTGCTGTCTCTGTCTGTCTCTTTTCTTTTCATCTCTTTAATCGCTTTAATGATTTAGTTGGAAACATTCTGTCTCTGCGTGAAAGCTCCCGCTCTTTTTATCTTTTATCTCACACACACGCACACACACTGTACAAAGCTCTGATCTACATTTGCATGTGCATGTGTTTTCTCATCTGTGTCAGATTTTGCATATTTATCGAATGCAAACTACAATCGATAAACCATTTATGCTGTGCTTGTTGACAGCCAATACTATCAATAGGCCCCCTGCTCCAACCCAACCCCCTCTTTAACGATGCTGTTGTTGTTGCTGTTGGACGTTGGCTTGGCTATCAGTGCTCTGTCGGAGTGTCAAACCTTATCGGGGCCCCACTCTGTCCGCGCACTTACAATATTTGTTTATGTACAAACATGTGTTCACATACATACACAAAAAATACTCATATATGTAGGTACACACACACACACATTTGTATGTATGTCAGAGACAAGCAAATTTACGACATCACTTTGTTATCGTCATCAACATCAGCAGCAATCGTCATCGAGAGTAATTGAGAAGCTTTTCATTTGTTTTCAATGAAAGCAAAGCTTTCGTTTCTTCATTTACATTGTCCTCTTACATACATACGTCCTTTCTCGATCTTTCTGTTTATCTATCTCTTCTTCTTCACCTTTACTGTCCGCCAATCACCCTTTTCTCCTTTGGTCAGACACTAACCACTTGTTGAAGTTGTTATTGTTGTCGTTGCTTCATATCAAAGTTCTTAATGCTTATCAGCAAATAGCTTTTTTATGTTTGTGTGTGTTGCCATGTGTCGCTCACACACATACACTTACACGCACGCGGAGAGAAACTAACTGCGCTCAATCTGACTTTGACTGTTTGCACTCTCCTGCTGATTCCCCTATTCGCTTGCGCTCGCTCTCTTTGGATACTAAATACTATGTACATAATAAAAACAAAAATGCATTTTGAGGGGAAGAAAACATGTGCATATGAGTTGCTGTTGTTGTTGTCGCTGTCACAGCTCTTCTTTTACTCCCTCCACTACTGCTATCCTGCGCCATCCCCTCTGCTCCAACCATCTATCTTTATCTGCCAACTCCGAGACCCCTTGCTGACACTTTTTGTTTAACACAAGCACACACACACACATGCATATCTACAAAACAAACACACACACACATAGATAACTGTCTCTCCCTCTTGTTATGTGTGTGTGATTTAATTCGATAAGAATACTTATTATTGGGTTAGTTAGTTCACATAATAATAATCTTTTTTTTTCCTTTTTTGTTCTTTCTTTCATTCGTTTTTATTTTTTCTTCTACTGTTCGCTGTTGTTGTTGCGATAAGCAAAACTGAAAACTGAACTGTGAGCACAATAAAGAAGAAGCACACACCGTTGAAGCAAGAGAGTCAGCGAGAGCTATGTATGTAGATGGTGAGTGTGTAAGAGAGAGAGAGAGAGGGCAGGCAAAAGGAGGAGATTAACAGGCACAAAACACAAAATCACAAACTCTTACACACTCACACACATGTACTCACATGTTCTCAGTGTACACATGCATGTATCAACAAAGCCAACTGTAAACGAAAGCTTTATCAACAGAAAAACTCAGGATACAACTTGAAAGCCAAAACGAGAGAAAAATGAGATCACAGATTAGATGGGCAGTATACTGTTTACACACAAAAGGAGGTAGGGTGGGGTGATGTGGGGAATAGAGTTAACAGCAGTAGTTTGTAAAGATTAGTAACAGATCAACACAAACTTAATATTGTGTAAAATAAGTTATTTGTAATATTATTAAATGTTCTCCAATGAAAGGTAATATAAGATATAGGGTATATTGATGTTGGGCAAGCTGAAACAAATAATCTTTTCTGAGTGTTTGAACTACCCCCACCCCTTAGGCAAGAGAATCTTTCTGCGTCTTCTTCTGATTCGTATTCTTCCTGTTGCTCTGGCGCAGGCAATAATAAACTAACACAAATACACATGTTTTTTTTATGTGTGTGTGTGTATGTCGGCTATTTGATAACCCGCAACCCAAAAACTCTTAACAACGTCACACTATAATATATATATAAAAAAAAACAACAACAATAATAACAGGCAGCAAATGCAGGCAAACGAAAAGGCAACGAAAAAAAGGGCATTGGCAGCAAACAAGAGGTGGGGAAGGGGTAGCAGTAGGAGTAGAAGTAGGGGAAGGGGCAATTAAAGTCGCTTCCAACATGTTGAGAATGTGTTGAACACGTGGTCTGAGAACCAAGGGAGTATCTAGAGTTTGGGTTTCGGGGACTTAATTTTGGGTTTCTTTATCTCCTCCATTCTAGGGTAGCTAAAGG
Organism: Drosophila cardini; assembly: GCA_018903735.1. Classification (NCBI taxonomy): domain Eukaryota; kingdom Metazoa; phylum Arthropoda; class Insecta; order Diptera; family Drosophilidae; genus Drosophila; species Drosophila cardini. The sequence goes on along the minus strand of JAEIGM010000012.1, from coordinate 2,998,399 downwards.
AATGGGAGAAGCTGAGTGTGGGAGGGGGATTGCAATTACAGGGTTGTTACAACCAGAACACGGTACTTTGTTGATCTTTCGCTTATAAACTCCACATACAACTCTCCACTCACACACTTAAGTCTACAGACTAGTGTCGACTTATGCTACGCTTCTCACGTGTTTTTTTTGCTGCTGCCGCTGCTGATGTTGTTGTCCTGCTGTAAAAACCAGTTGAAAGAGCAGATGACGACAACAACAACAACAACATTGGTTTCCCGCACAAAAGCAAAACAGCAACAGCAACAACAAGCGGGCAACAAGTAATCAAAAAGCGACAGTGAATGTGAATGGAAATCTACTAAGCAAACGGCAAACCGCACAGCCGACGTCGTTGCCGCTGCCACTACCGACGTCGAAGTCGCTGTCGACTTCATTATATAATAGATTCGATTCGAATTCGATTGCGATTGGAATGTTGTTGTTGTTATTTTTATTTTATTTTGGATTGGCAAGCGAATCGAATGAAGAGAGGGAGCAAAAGAGAGCGAGAGAGAGAGAGAGACAGGAGAAAAGTGATGTTGCAAGCAAAAATAAAATAAATAAAGAAAAATTAATAAATGTTGCCTGCGTTTTGGGTTTTTTCTTACTGTCTATCTCACTCGCACCTATACTGTCGTCCCTATCTGCCTATGCACCGTTATGTGTCGTTGAGTGCCCGCATCAAATAAATAAACTAAACAAAGTTTCATCCACCAACGAAATATACAAAAAAAAAAAAAAAAAAAAAAAAATTAATAATAATAAATAGTCGCATATTGTAATAATACTTAATAATCATTAAAATAATTGCAACGGAAAAAACCCCCTGAAAAGAAAAACCAACAGAAAAAAAAACAACAACAACAATAACAACAAACGGGGTCAACACTCATGTCACAGTTTTACAACTTTTACAACTTTTCCAACTGTCAAAAACTCAACTCACAATTATTACAACTCGTAAATATTCGAGTTTCGAATATGTTTCGAAGGCTGATTATTATTTTTTTTGTTTTTGTTGGTTTTTCCCCAAAAACTGATCATTGTCAAATAAGTCAAGCAGGCATTAAGATAATGATAACTGAATGATCTGAACTCGAGTTCAACTGCATTCAAACCCAAAAAAAAAAAAACACTAAAATCACCAAATGTTTTAAACTTCTCGAATTTTACTTGTCAGCGATAGTTATAAGTGATAAGAAAATCATATAACAGAAATGTAATGTATTTAAAAAAAAATAACTGAAATATATGAAAATACTTTGATTTTAAAGTTACATGAATCAAAAATGCAATCGAATCGTACCTACAAATATTATAATTTTTTAAACTAAAAGTATTTTTTTTTTTTTTTTTTAATTATTTATATTTTTACAATTTTAATCTTTATTCAATGAATTTGTGTTGAAATTCTCAAATCAATTTAAATGTGTTTCCAAAGCAATCAAACTATATTTAACCTTTTTACCTTTTACTTTTCATTACAGTGATAAGACGCACACAAACACAGACACAAACACACACAGTTGTTTACTAAAAATAAGCGTAGTTTATGCTTGACCCCCACAAAGTATTTGCGAGTAATGGCATTTTAAGCTTGAGATTCGATATTTTCATTAAATTTTGATAGATTTAAGTCCCTATCCGTTCCCCTGCCCTCTTACTCCACCATTTGAGTGCCCCAAATGACGACCCCACCGCAAGAAATAACAGATACGCACACAAACACACACACACACGCATATACACGCACGCAGAGACATGCATACAAATGCGTATGTACAGCAACGAGCAAAAAAATAGTAGTACCTTCGTTTAAATAAAGTTTAATTGTGGTGTTTTTCATTGGACATTTGTTTTTGGGAATTATTTATTTTATTAAGTCAAGTAAGAACTTTATTAAAGATACTTCTTCAAAATCTGATATTTTTCAGAACATAACAACAATAATAGTAGTAAATATTTTCAAGATCAATAAATAGAAAATTAAGAAGCTTTACTACAGAATAAATAGTTACAAACTTTACTGCTCTTAACTTCGGGCTTAAAATCTTAGATGACATGAGTTTTCCGATCATATACTTTATTATTATGTTATTATTTTCTTGCGAGCTATCCGTAAAAATGTTAAAGAGTATTAAACGCTTTTATTTTTTTGCACGCAACTGTATGTGTGTATAAGTATGCTTGTATGTACTTTGGCACTCAATTGAGCGGCCATTAGCAAGGCAACAACAAAAACAATATGATCATGAGGCGCATATGAAGACAATTTTAAGATTACAACAACAGCGTCGACGCCACAGGCAATGACAATAGAATATGAAGTGGAAGGCAGAAAGGCAAAAAGAAAAAAAGAACAACAACCACAAGAAGAAGAAGGTGGCAGAGACTGGCAGGCAGGCAGGCGCTCGGTTTTGCTCCTCTCGCACAAAAAGCGCGTCGCCCTTAAGATCGTAAGAGAGCGCGTGCGAGAGAAAAAGAGAGCGCAAGTGGAGCTTATAGCTGTTGTTGCTGTTTGACGCTGTTGCTGCTGTTATTATTATTGTTGGTGTGGGAGATAGCGAACGTTAAGCGACGACGACGACATCGCACGAGTGCACACACTCGCCGGACTGACTGACATACAGGCAGACGTAGACGTTCGTGGTATTGATACACACACACAAACACTCACACACACACACAGGCAACTTAACTCATACATATTTATTTCGCTCAGCTCGTTTGCCATTCGTTTATTATTTATTTATTTTTTTTTACAACTCAACAACGATAATAATATTAATAATAATAATAAGCACTCACAGCAGCAGCAACGTCAGTCAGTAGCGTAGCACGCAAATAATTTATTTATAATTTGTATTTCTGTTAACTTGCATGGAAAACAGCAAAAAAAAAAAAAAAAAAAAAAAATAAAAAAAAATAAAATAAAATAACGAGAAAAAAGAGCTTACAAAGCTTGCTTGCACATTCGGCAACTTGCATATGGCGTCGACTTTGGCAACATGTTGCTTTCTTGTGTGTATGTGTGCATGTTTACACATGTGTGGGTGAGCTCAGTGAGGCTTCAAGCTCTACACACTCACATATATACATATGCATGTACATAGGTAGCTGGAGTGAGGACTGAGGACTGCGACTGAGGCCAGGGACTGCATATTAATCGAATTGTATTCAATCGGAATCGAATGAAATGAAATGAATTGATGTTGAAAACCCTGTATGGAGGAGCTAAATTCCCCCTCCACCACCAGTGGTGCTCTTTCTTTATTTTGTATTTTCTCCTCTACTTCTGCTTCTTCTGCCTGCTTAGGTAGGCAGACGTAGACATGCCGTAGCAATGGCGACGTCGTCGGGACATGCACACAAATACTAACAAACACATGCATGTGGATTTGTTTGTATGTGTGGTTTGTAAGCATGTCTACAATGCAGCGTTGTTATCGCCTTGGCAGGAAATGGAATTATATTCGTAAAAAGTGGTCGACACTCATAAAGCAAGAGGGAAGACGCTGACTGCCCCTTTGCCCCTTAGCCTCGCATCCACTTAATGTGCATGTATTTATGTATGTGTGTGTGTGTGTGTGTGTGTGTGTGTGTCTGTGTGTGTAGTGAAGTTGAAACGTAATATGATTACGAAGCGATGAGGATTTGATATAACAAACTAAGCATTTTGCTTTTGGGCGCAAGCAAAAAACAGCAGCAATAACAACAACAACAGCTAACTAACCAACCAAGCAAGCAGGCAACAAAAACATTGAGAGCTGTGCATATAAATTTCATAATAAAAGTAACGAAACAGCAGCAACAACTATGAGACAACAACAACCACGACGACGACAACGAAATCAAAAGTTATGCGAAAAAGTGAATTTCAGCTCAACGGCAGCTTCATCCACCTGACAACAAATAATACAACCAAAAAAAATATGACTGCCGAAGAAGAGGAGAAAAAAGTAAAAAGTGAACGCATTTTGTGCACACACTCAAACGCACACACACACACACACGCACATAAACCACATGCAAAGCAGTGAATTGAGTGAATAAGAAACGTGTTTGTTGCTGCCCAAAGCCGCGAGCGCATTACAAGATATCGTTGCGGACAAACTTGTCGCCTGTCGCGCACACAGCAGCAACATCAGAGGTGGGGGGATAGCAAAACACAGAAGCAGCGACCGCAAGAAAACAAAAGCACAACAAGCAGACAACAACAACAAAAGCGCTCTGATCGCTTGTTGCAGCAGTTTCAGTTTCAGTTATACCACAGTAGTAGTGTTTATGTATGTAAGTTTGTATGTGTGCATTGAGTTTATCTCTGCGTGTCTGTGTGTGTGTATGTGTTTGTTGCGCCCTTTCGCTTTCGGCAGCAATTTGTTGCTATTGCCTTTGACTACTGCACCGCTGCAGCCAAAGCCAAAAACACTAAACACAAAAAAAAGAAAAAAGCTGCTGTGTAATGACAGGCGATTGCAATTAATAAATGCATACGACAAACAAAAATTTTAAAAACAATAAAAACAAATTTTCTTGGCATTGCAGTAATCCGCAGCTAAATCAATAGCTGCTGCCATTTCGATTCCGATACCGATAGGCGATAAAAAAAAAATGTAATAGGCTCCAAAACAGTGTGCAAGCAAAGTTCAAGCGATTTGCTTAAAGTCAGACAGAGAGAGAAACAAAGCTTTGCCAACTTTTATCGGACATCAACCTGTGACAAATGCCCGCGTGTGTTTGTGCGTGTGTGTGTATGAGAGAGTGTGCGTGTGTGTGCGCGCTTGTGTCTCTGACTGTTTCTGTTCCGTTGTACATAGTTGGTTCTACTTGACCCGTCGCTGCCCGGACATTGCATTTAGTTTTTTACGCAAATTAGTGACAACAAAATATAAAAAACACAAATTCTACTTTGGAGTAATTAACCCCCCACCAACCCAAACCACCGAAAAACAGCCCCCAACTCTTGACGCTTTGCACGTAACCGCAAACGATAACTTTAAACATGAAGCCGCCTTTTGTTGCTTCATTATTGCCATCTCGCTTCTCTCCACACAACAACACACACCACACAATTCCCCTCTCATCTGATCTCTTCGTATTGAAAGCAAAAGGCAAAAAAAAAGAAGAAAAAAAAAATCACTAAACGAAAATCCAAACCCGGAACTTACTGACTTAATCGAATTTGTTGTCGATCAACGGCTAAAGCAACAACAGCAACAACTAAAACAACAACAGCTGTCGCTGCTGTTGATGCTGGCAGCGACGCTGACGTCGCAGCAAACACTTAAATACATATGATCATGAGCTTTTCACAAATACATATATACTTAATACATATGTATATATATATATATATATAAATAATATTTAATGATGCTTGCCTGTTGATGACGACAATGCAAACTGTTTTACAGTTACACAGAGTAGCGTGAAGAAAGAGCCGAGAAAACTGGACATTTGTTATCTGTGTGCGTGCGTGTGTGTATGTGTGTGTCCATCCCCACACCCACTACCATGCACTTATCACAATGCAAAAACTCTGTCTTATCAGACTGTTTTTGACGCGGCCTATAAAATATCTGTGTATTTGCCCACAAAAATAATTATGAATCAGCGAATAATAAAAACAAAAAAATGTGTAACGAAACGGAAATGAAAACTAAGCGAAAACAGTAAACAAAACGCAACTGCAAACTAAGTAAAATAGAAAAATAGGAAAAAAAAAAACTTAACTCCAATTGAGCGCAATTTTACCGTTGCAGGATATGAAAAAAGCTTTGGAGAGTTTTTATACCCCTTACTGGTAGGTAGAGTGAAAGGGTATGCTGTAAACGAAGGCGATAGCTCCGACACAATAAAATATATATTTATTCTTGATCAGCAACAATAGTCGAGTCAAAAATTAAAACTTCTTTTAGCCTTAAAATAAAGACCAACTTTGGTACAAATCAGACTAACTTAAGTCGCAAAAATCGGTGAAAAAAAAAGGCTTCAAATTAAAAATTTTTTGTTTTAAATACTATTTTTCTAAGCCTCATCTAAACGATAAGCGTAATTTAAGTAAGTAACAGGTATCCTTAAGTCGAGCTAAACAATTTTGATTTTTTAATTTTTTTTTTTTTTTTGAGACTTACCGATTGAAAGATTTCGCCGCACTCGAAGTAGTGTGAATTGCCGACGATATTTGCAGTTGTTGATTTTTGAACAATTGTCGCAGACATGTTGTTGTTGTTGTTGTTGGTGTTTTACTTTTAAATTACTTTATTTTGTTATTTCTTTTTATTGTTGTTGTTGCTATTCCTGCTACAGTTCTATTTCTTCTACTCCGTCAGTTTGGCTGCTCGCTCGTATTTCACTGGACAGCGAAAAAAAAAAATAAAGAAAAACAAATTCTTTATTTTTGTTTTTTTATTTTTCTTGCTGCCTGTTATTTTTTGCTGGACGTTTCGTGTTTTTTATATACGTTTATTTTTTTATTTTTTGCTGACTGTGACGATTGTAGTTATAATTGCGTTAAATTTGGGTATTAATAGTTATTTTTATTTATAATTTTTTTTTGGAATTGTGTTTAGTTTTATTTGCACTAGTTGAACGCTTGTTGTTGTTATGGCTTCTTAAAAAATTTTGATATTTGCTAGTTAAGTTGTAGTTCGTTATTGTTGTTGTTGTAGAAGTAGTAGTAGTAGATGTGGTGATTGTTGTTGTTATTGTTATTGCTTTGCGCGTGTTGCATTTCAATCAACAGGCTAGAAGAAGAAGAGAAACGAAAAGCAACGACGTTAGAAAGAATTCTCCCAGACAGACCGAAATACTGTGCGCGAGTCGCGGGGGAACAGGCAGAAAATAAAAAAATAAAATAAAAGACAAACACACACACACTATTACAAATACAAATACACGTGCTCTGACCGTACGTGTGCGTGGTTGTCGTAAGTCTGTGTGTGTGCGTGTGTGTGCAAGTGCTTAGCCGGCTCTCTCAAAAAAGGATTTTCACGCACATGTGTCAAACATTCAAAAAAGAAGAACGTACGAGAGATAGAGAGAAAGACAGAGATAGCAGAGAGACTTGAAAATTCGTCGCGTTTGCTTTGTCCCTTTTTTTGTATTCTTGTTTTTATTTTTATTCCAAAACAGCCGATCGTTGTTGTTATTTACTTTGCTTTTATCGTTCTCGTTCTTAAAGCAGCGCAGCGCAGCAGCAGTAAGAGATAAGCTTGTCGTCGTCTCGTCGTTCGATCGTGTCTTTACTCACACACAGCGCAAGTGTGATTGGGTCTGTGTTAGTATGTGTGTGTGTGTGCTATGTGCCCTGCTAGTGGTGGTCGTATTTCAGCTCAAATCACATGTCTGTCTCTGCCAGTGTGTGTTTGTGCATGTGCATATATGTGTGTGTGTGTGTATAGAATTTTGTTGCTGCGCAAGCAGGCAAAAAAAGGCTGACTTTGTTGTTATTGCCGTTGATTTTTATTTTTATATATATGTTTTGGATTCTCTTATTTTATGCATGTCCTCCTGTGCCTTCTCGTCTTTCTCAGCGGATCTTATGTGTTTAGGTCTTTTTGAGTTTTGGAAATGGTTTATTGGAATATATTGTATGTAGTCTGTTATTGATGTGCGGAGTTGCTGTTGTGCCCAATACGCGCTTATTTGAAATTGCGTTTAGCGGATAATTCTCTTTGCATCTCTTTGTTAGAAAAATAACGTTCACAAACAAAATTTACGCTTCGAAAATTCCCGCGCTTGATGCTAAGCACGCCACACTCCACACGCACAAACAAGTTAAATTTAAAAAAAAAACATATATATATTATGTGTATTACAAAAACTATTTAAAAAACACAATAAAAAAATATTTATATGAATACAAATTTAATTTTAATTGCAAACAAAATTTTGCAGATAACAAAAAAATAAGTTTTAATAACTTGTCGCCGCCTACTTGTTTTCGATCAAAAATGTTTCGTTACAAAATTTAAAAAAAAAATTAATTTATAATCACAACACAATCACACTGTTGAAGCTTACTTTGCTGCTGATCCCGTTTTTGACGAAATGCACAAAACTAAACTTAAAAAATACGAGTTGCAAATATCCTGGCACGTTTTGCACCTTTGTTTTTGTGCAGCAAACCAGAAAAACACGTCCGCTCTCAATTGTGATTTTTACAAATATGAGCGCTGAGACAGTGTCGATTTTAGCTTGAAAAGATATCGATGCCGACATGCAGACATCGATGTCGCGCTTGCCAATATCGATACCGATATTGATACTGTTTAACAGTTTATGTTAAGTAGCTGGTAAATATCAGTCGGTAGATTTTTATATGTCAACTTTGCTGTGATTTTAAGCTTACCCAACGCAAAAAGCAAATAATTGTTACCATAAATGTTAATCGTGTGAAAAAAAGCATTTTCAACTCAAACGAAGTCGATATTGAGTTTAACATTTCGCTGTATAGTAACATGCGATCTCCATTAACAGAGCGCTGTGTGGCCAATGGCCATAACAGACTCAAGCGTACAAAGTGTGACCACATTTGAAATGAAAGTGCTTGCAATTTGAATTTCCATTTATTTTAATTGAAATTAGTTTTATGTACTAACAACCAGTCGTATTGGCATTAATAAACTGCACAAACAATTGTGGCACCTGTTCCAGCGGCGCTGGCGTCGTTTGACTAGCTCGACACGTGCTCGTTATGAATTTTTGACGCAATCTATTTAATTGTAGGGCATTCATGGTCGTTGTTACCTTTACAGTGCTGGAGCTGCCTTTAATGCGCAGCTGACCAAAGGCGCCAATTTTACTGGCACCCAAAATCTCCTTAATAATATCCTGCATAATGACATCCAGCTCAAACAGATAATTGGTAGCACCCAAAGGTGGCTAAAATCAAGTTTATGAAAATGAAATGAAAAATAATTTTAAAAAAAAATCGTATATTTACATTCTGTGTGCTCTGATTGGGTGGCAGTGGTTTTGTCTCATAGAGCGCTTTGTAGATGCTCTCCAAATCGAGGGTATCCTCAGGCAGAGCAACAACCAATGGACTGTCCCATCGATTGTTGCTATGCGGCTCCTCGTACCGCATGCACAGCGCATCAAAGATCTCGCGGGTATAAGGTATATTTGAGTTGTTCAATGCAGCATCCGCTATGGTATCGGATGCTGTGCGCTGTGTGTTAAACGTCCATGCCTGCTCCTTTGGTATGCAGCTGAACAGTGTGCACTGTGTGGTGCGTGCCGCTTTCGTCATGCAATAAAGTTCATATCGAAAACCTAAAAAATATAAACAATTAGTTATATAAAGTAATGAATTTACATCCGCTCACCTTTGATATAGTTGCCGGCATCAAGTATCACCAGATCGTCTTTATTGAGATGCCGCGATGCCTCCGACTTCAAGTCGCTCCGCACAATTTTCTCCTTTTGAGAGTCCCCAAAGAACGCATTCTTTTCGTAGAGCGCCTTGGGCACAGCTTCGTTCTCACTGATCAGATGCACCTTTTTCCCCTTTCCTGCCACGTATTCCTGCAGCTGTTTGGCTCGCGTCGACTTGCCACTTGCCGGCAGTCCACTTATTATCACAATTGGCATGCTAGTTTACGTTTTTATTATTTATTATTTATTTACTAGTTTCGTGTGGCACTCCATGCGCGTATTTTATGTCTAGTGTTGTCTAATACCTAGTGCGATGGTATCAAACAAAATATGTATCGAATAAACTATCGATATATGCTGCAACTATTAACAGGGCCACCAACATTTGTGCGCGGCGCCAATAGTAAATAGGAACTTGGGGGTCAACCGAACAAAAATCACATGAAATACAAGATAATTAGGGTAGTTCCTATAAAGAGTTGGTTGTGTTAGTTTTCAACAAATCTTAAATTCTTCTTCTCCGCATAAACTGACATTTTTAACTGTTACTTTCGGTATTCCATTTGTTTGTTCCCTTTTAATAAACCATAATATAATTAAGGCACAAATCTTTTAATATATGTATGCTACCAAGCAAAAATGTAGCAATATTATTTTATTTTAAAGTTGTAGGCACTCGATTAGTAAGGTTAATTCAATAAAGCTATTGTACTTATTGTGCTTAAGTTTATAATGCAATCAATTTAAAGAACATGCTTGGTGAATACAACTTTCTTAGGGTCAGGAAATCAGTTTACTCGATGGCTAAATCCCGAAATAATCTAAATTCGTTTCAGGAATCCCCATGTTATTACTGCAAGAGTTGCTGTTATACGGCAACACCGGCACATTAACAGATGTCAGCTATCAGCTGTTCAAGTATTGTTGATGCACTGCGTCGGCATTTAGGCATTTAAACAAAACTAGGAATTAATTAATTTCCGCTGATGGCGGAAAACCGCAAACGTTTTCGCAACAAAAGGCGGGTAAGTAAACTCAAGCGCTGCAAAGTGGCATTATTTACGAGAAACTTAAAATCGTGTGTTGCAGGATGAGGCGCGCCAGGGAGGAGGAGCACCCACCACACCGGTGATCATTGCACGGCGGGAAGATTCACGCAGCAACGTCGTCCAACCAAAAATCTTGCTGAAAAAGGAACCAGAGTGCCAGACAGCCAGCGGTAGCAGCGGCAGCAACAATGAGATACTCACATCCATCAAGACGATCATAATTAATCGCAGTGATGCACGTGGCAACAGCGATCGTGGCAATCACATGGCCACCGGCGCATCGCCAGCTACAGCAGCCTCCGCTGGATCAGTGTGCGCTGCCTTGGCAAGCTCCAGTTACACAGCTGGCTCGAACAAGGACAAACAAAATGGCCCAACGAACTCAATTGGTGCTGGAACTTCTCCGGCTGCTGGCGGAGATTCATTGGTGCCGATGCGTATGACACGTCCATCATCGCTACTCAATGGCAATGCGCGCAAACTGTTCCACAAGAGCAACACAGATTTTACGGTTATCGGTGTGCTGGGCGCCCAATCCGTTGGAAAATCCACGCTGCTTAATCTGCTGGCCATGGAACGGGACAGAGATTACGATTACTATCAACATCTGTTCGCACCGGATGCCGATGAATGCATATTTCCCACAGTCCCACATCGTGCCAAGCAACAGACTCCAGCAAATGCATCCAAACACGCGGCTCGTTCTCGTGGAGAGTATTTGCAGTTTTTCATAACGCGAGAACGCTATATCCTGCTGGATGCAGTGCCCATGGTGGCGGGCAAGGAGACGGATCAACTGCTGGAACTGCAGACCATGTCCACAATGATGCAATTGCTTAGCGTGTGTCATGTGCTGATCTTAGCCTTGGATGAGCTGAGTTTGGAGCAGCTGCGTCTATTGAATGCTGCACTGCGTCTTCGACCGCGTGCTCCCCTCAAGGGCTACATCAATGGCTATCTGCCACAGCTGATGTTTGTGCGCACACGTGCCCAACGTGCCCAATTCGAGGGCACGTGGCGTGAATCCTTTGACAAGCAACTGGAGCTGCTCTTTCAAGGAACAGGACTGAACATTTATCGTGGACGCGGCGAAGCGCGAATGCTTAATAGTTTCGTTATGCCCGAGGTGCACAGCAATGCGGCGACTGCTCATCATGCCAATCTCTTTGAATTGATTCGACAGTTTCGGGAACGTGTCTTTACCATGATCCGTCATCCCATGTCCCAGTGCAATGACTTCACCGAGCTTCTTTGGTTCGATCTGCTCACGGAGACTGCACGCAAATGCAATGCGAGCAGTCAACACTTTGACAAGATTCTCGCCGAGATCCGGCAGCGTCACGTGGAGACACGCGCCAAGTGGCGTAGCGACTCTAATTGGCGCAGTGAATCCTAATCCTCCCCAAACACACTTCTCCATGGTTCCAAGCGAAATGGCGATAGCTTAATGATAGGGATAGCTATAGTACACTACAAAATAGAGATTAAATACACGATAATTCACACCTTACTGGGTTTATCTCACTTTGGAGGGTAGTGGAGACACCGTGCTATCCAACCGCAGTCGAGTCCTGATCCATATGATGATTAAGTATCACTATAACATGCTCTCGGTCTTGGATTTGGCAGAAATTCAATATATTAATCGATTTATCGATCTGTACTACGACCTTGTTGCAGTGGAAGCTAAAACTGCACAAAAATCGATTAATCGGTAAAAATTCGCTTAATCGACAAAAATGGAAGTTATTTCACAATTTTGTGTTGAGCAGAAAAGGTCGAACTGGGAAATGTATGTTTGTATTGTGTGGAAAGTAGAGCTAGCCAAAAAAATCGATTTATCGATTTCTTCTCTCTCAGATATAGGGGAAATTCAGCATATTAATCGATTTATCGACATTTTCTACAATTCTGTTTGTTGCAGTGGAAGTTAGATCTGGAAAAAATCGATTTATCGATATTTCGATTAATCGACAGCAGTAAAAAGTCGAACTGGGAAATATGCTATTAGCACAAGCTAAGGTAAAAGGCGATATTCATGCCGATTGGTCGATGTTTCACCACAAAAAGCCAACCAACAATAGGTTTTAATCCTAGAAGGATAAAAAATTAAAAAAAACACTAAAAAATATTAATTTTTTCTTAAACATTTGCATTTGTACTGCACTTTAAATTCGTTTTATTTGGCATCTTCGCTGTCAAAAGTAGAAGTAGAACTACTTAAAAATATGAATTGATGAATAGATATAGATGTAGATGTGTGCACTTCAAGGCCTTGATGGAAGGAATAATCCTGTGATATATTCTGTCTGCTTTGTGTTGTCTTTGATGCTGTGATATAATTTAATTCAATCATTTTTTGATCTTTTTAAAGCTATATCACGTTTGCTTTGGTTCATCACGATCAAAGTTATCAGTCTCTAGCTCTGGGTCCTGATCTATATCAAGATCATTTTGATTCACTATCAAATCGGGTGGTTCATGTTGATTCCGTTGTTGTTGTTGCTGCTGCTGTGGATGTGGCTGCGTCTTGCGACAAACCCAGAAAAGACTCTGATATTCACTCTGTTTCATCGATTGCGGATTTTGTGCATATTTTGTGCGTATTCCAGTGCGCGATTGCAGTATATCGAAGCCAATGCTTTCCATAATTATAATGAGATCCTCATAGGTTGGCTCAATGCTGTTGTGACCATTTACGTCGCTATAATGATACAACAATGGCCCGAGATTCACCCAAATTCCACCAGGCACAAGAATTCTGCAAAAAATTCAAAGTTTTTATTGATTTTAAGTTAAATGAAATGGAAAAAAGGATTTTTTTTTTTGAAGAAAGCTACATTTTTATACCATATTATTTTTGATCTATTTCAAGAGTCATTTAAATTATTTTTGTGAAACTCGAACTTTACAGTTAAATTTCCTATGAATAATGTAAGAATTGTAGCCATTTTGGCTAACTTAAAGCTAGATTTGGCTATTTTTATACGTTTTTATAGCTAGTTTTTGATAAAGTCCTAAAAATAACTCTTAAAACTCTACTAAATAGTACTCAGAACTAATTCCAAACATTGAATTTCTGTTAATTAAGTTATTTGAAAACATTTCACGCTAAAACTGAATTTTCAAGCAATTTTTCCAATGAAAACTATCTAGTTACTATGGGTACTACATTGGTACCAATAATGATAAAAATAAATCAAATTTAGTATAAAAATGCTAATTTCAGTTTTCAAAATTTCGACATTATGTTGAAATATATCGGTTTGACGATCATGAATATATATAGCATATATAACGTTGACTCACTTGTAAATGGTGCGTATAAAGTCGATGACATTATTGGCACAATCGATGAAGAAACACGTGGCGACACAATTGTAGGCATCTGGAGTTTTATAGACCTCCAAGAAATCGCCGGCTGCCATCTCAATGTTACCCTTGGGAGGATTACGAACGGGACAAACGTCGGGAAAGCGTACAAAGGCCACTTGATCCGCTCGTCGCATATTATTAACATACTGATGGACCCATGGATACAAAGTATGTTTATTCTCATAGTCGCAGAGATTGAGAACAAAATTGGAGGCGATTAGCATGAAATAGGAGAACTCATTTCCCTCGCAGGCGTAACCACGACAGGCTAGCTCATAGGTAAGCCTTCCCAGACCAGCACCCGGTACCAAAATCTTAATCTCATTTAGTTTGCTAAAAGTACAAAGAGTAAATTTTAAACTATATGGTAGCTATATGAGGTATATAATGATTAATACTTACAAATCGCCTGGTTTATAATATTCTTCGATGCTATCGATAATCGGTTTATAGGATTGTTCACGTTCGATTGCGCATTCGGCGCTCCAGTCACGTGCGATCAGTTTTAGTGTGGATTGAGCCTTTAAAATTTTAAGAGGTTCAACAACATCAACATCATCATCATCATCACCATCATCATCATCATCATGATCATTATTATCATCATCAACAAGAAACTTAGTCTGAATGAGGAATTTTGATTTTTCATTCGAATTTTTATAGTTTTGAATCGAGTTGAAGAAGTTTTGGAGTGAGAAAGAAAAGTGGCCAATCAGTTGGAATCAGAAAAGTTAAAGAAATCGAACTGCTAAGAGTTACCATGTAATGACTTAAAAGCTTAAAAAGCGAACAACTAGCAGTTACCCTATAACAACAACTAGAAGTTATCCCCTATATCTAAACGATCCTATAACAGACCATACGTAAGCAAGACGACAGTGATGTGAGAACGACTTTAAAATACCCTGTACTCAACCATATTTAATCCACAAAATAAATGTTTTTCAAATATTTCAAAATACACCAAGCTTTCCATTAAAACATTGATGATTGTTCCTATACTATATGGTTTAGGATAAAAAAAATGATAGGTTGTTGTGTAATATACCGAATTCTATATTCTTAAAATATCGCCTGTCAATATAAGTCTTATTTTTTCTCAGAAACTTGATAGACCCTGCCTCTTTTTACAAGTACAGGGTCTGCAAACAGACGAAATACTTAACATATTTCAACAAATACAAATTTTGGTTAACAATCGTATCGATATCGTATGCAAACTATAAGTCAAAAATACACACAACTTTAAATTATGACTTTAAAATTCAAATTTAAAAAATACTGTTTTGAAATCAAAAGTTCACTTAAAATAAATTAACAAAGCAAAAAACCACAAATTTTGTGAAGTTTTACGCAAAAAGAAATAAAATTATTTAAAACATACTAGGAAACCCTTAAAAATAATTAAGGAATGCATAAATTGCTAATAAACACAAAGAACTTGCATGCAAAAACATGTTCAAACATGCTCACCCCTAAATTACCGCAGGATATGACTCTACGACAATCAGAACATGCTGCGACATGTTCGTTGAAAACAAGTGCAATATTATTAGCGCTAAATCATGTTCAAACATGATTTCAATCATTACAACAGCATCAAACAGAACATGCTGCGACATGTTTAAAAATAAAGAGAGAGAGAGAGAGAGAGGGAGCTTATTAGATTGTACGCACTTGGTCCATGTCGCCGTGACGCACATGGGAAGGGGCCTCATCATTTTCATAGTCCGTATCACCGCCAGTTGGATAAAGCACACGATCACGAAGAATTTCACGAATCACAGTCTGATTGCAGTCAATGCAGTGACGAACGATATCCAAATGCGTTCGATACTTTGAGAGCAATCGTTGATCGTCAGCTGACAAGCTTTGCAGATAATCCTCTTTTCTATTGAGCCTCAAATAGGCATAGCGTCTGCAGGGGGGCGAAAGAGTGAGAACGAGATTAGAGCGAGTGTCCTACATTTACAAACACACGCGAGCACGGACACACACACACATGTTCACACCGCAAAGCAGCTTCAATTGATTTTCGTTATCAGCACATGATTCGCACACACACAGATGTATGTATGCCTGTGTCGCATGGCGAGTATGTTGGTATGAGGAAGGGCGTGCAGAGTGTTTGCGGTATTAGCGTGCTTGCATTTAATAACCATTTGTAAACAAATCAGCACTACGTGCGCGGTGCACCCACCTGTAGTACTGAAAGGCATTCTGCACCTTCCGTATGTGACGTCTCTCCTCCTCGTCCTCTTTAGCCGTAAAGGCTAGCGCCTGATCCTCATGCATCTTGGGATGCATGGGAAATGGCAAGGATGGCACCATATCGCTCATGTCCACAATATTGTGAAATATATAAACATATATTCGACTCTCTCACGACGCCTAAATGCTAATGAATTTTTGACTTGACTTATCGATAGACAACTGTTGACAGCCAGTATTGCCACTGTGTTGCAGGTGCTTTCAAACAAATATCGCTTAGGGATGCAGTGTGCATGTGTTATCGATAGGCTTCGATCGTATCACTGACCGCCTTTATTAAAATTCGAAACTACGTTAAGAACAAAATTAAACTTATTAAATGAATTATTTTATTAAGTGCATTACAAGTTGTAACAAAAATTGATTATTTTAAATAACATTTAAGGTGTATACAGAAATAAACAATTGCAACCATATACATACATACAATAATATATTTTGGAATTAAATTGAACGAATCAAGAAAACAGCATCAACAAAATAAGATAACAAGGTACGATAATTGTAACAATTATGATACCTTGAATTTAATTTAATTTGTACATTAAGTAGTAATAAGGACGTCTGGCATTGGGATGAACTTATTGATGCGGAGTTCGTGAAAAGAATTCAATTGGGCTGCATAAATATACATATATATATAATAGATTATTTATACGAATCAAAGTAGCATATATACAGTAAAATTAATAATTATATCTTAGACATAAGTTACGCTGATTTGCAGAATCAAAAGCAACAAATTGTTAATGCCGCACGTTGTATAAGTTAAAAATAAGCAGCACATTTGACCACAGGAGTATTTCGAATTGCGACAATTATAAAAAATGATCACGTATAAAATTGCTGTATTGATTCTGATCTATTCGCTATATGTGCTGCGATCAGACTTTTCTGATTGCTTTTTTTCTTGCTTCTTCGGTTCCAACTTTGGGTCTGCTTCTGGCAATGACTGTGGCTCCCGCTCCTGCTCCGGTTCCGGCACTGGTACTGGCTCAATACCAAGCTCCACGAGGGGCGTCAAGTTCTGTTCTTGTTCCCGTTCCTGTTGTCGCTGTGGCGATAATCGCGGTGATCGTGGCGTTGACGGCGTTGTCGATGCTCCCGAGTTATCCAGTTGATCGACATTGGCATCAACAGCATCGTTAGAAGCAACTGTTGGTGTCTGGGACCAACGTGCCAAAACACTGGATGAACTTGTTGCTGACAAAGATAGTGCAGCAGCAGCCCGTGATGTGGACGCAATGTCATCATCAAATTCTAAACGATTTCTTTCCTTGCGTTCTTTTTGCAATTCGGCGATTTTCTTAAAATAAACCTTGTCCTGAGATGGACACTCAAGATGCACGCAATGAAAGATCTAAAATATAAAAATAATTGCATAGTTATTTTTAGAAGTTTTATTTTTGGGGTACTCACTTCATTTGCTGTGTTCCTTGTGCCCACGATGCGTATGAAGACAATGGGTCTTGGAGTAAAGTGTAAATTTTGCCAGGATCGTGCTTTCTCCGTACGCTTATCCACAACCATTTGCCAGTTCTTGCGATTCGTTGAGGTCTCAATATAAAAACTATAGGTACGATCGTCGCAGTCCCACAATAGCAGACGCATCGATCCCACATAGTATGGTTGTCCCAATCTCACCACAATCTCACCGCTACCCAATTGATGACACGTATACCCCGAATCCCAATCGTAGCGCGAGTAATCGCCATTGATCAGACCATTTCGTGTGTGACTTACACCATCGGTTACAATAGCACTCATCTCAATGGTCGCCACATTTGCCTCCGGCGCCACAAAGCCATCAATCAGCCTTGGCACCTTCGTTGTATGCATCGCCTCTAAGCCGACCAAATGGAAAACCTGTTAAAGCCACAATTGAGTTGGTTTAAACAGAGGAGAAGTTATTGTTAGCAAGACAAAGATTTCACAGCCGATTTACTAGAGACTGATTGTTCCAATGCCAGATATATACTATAGTAGGACCACATACACTTCATTTGTTCAACATTTTAGTTAACTAAAGAACTACTAAAGTTGATGAAGTTTAAATAATACTTCCTAGAACTTAAGAAATCACCCTTTACTTACCCGATTTACAGTATTCTGGACGCCCACGAGGCGGATATAGCGCACGGGTCTTGCCTCAAAGTATAGATACTGCCAGGATCGGCAATGGTATTCGCTGTAGTCAATGACACGTTCCCAATGTTCCTGATTGCCCGACACTTCAATAAAATATGAATATGCTCGACTATCCCGATCCCAGAGTAACATTCGAATGTGATTGATCATGCACATGGTGCCCAGTTCAACCACAATGCCCACATCGGAGCTATCGGTGATGCAATGGCGTGTATAACCATGCTCCATGTCATACGAGGTGACATCACCATCCAATAATGCGGAACGACATTCACCCTGAATGCAACGGGACATATACTTGACAGTGGCCACATTCTCCTCAGGCCAAAGAGCAGCACGATATGGTAATGCCTTTGAGGTGCTTAATTCATCGATGGCATCAAGTATGTTATTCGGATCAAGTATGCCCGATGGGCGCACAACTTTCATTAGATCCTTGACATCCATGAGCGGCAGGCGCACAAAGGGTACAACCGTTTTAATATCAATATCTGAATTGTATCTACTCCACTTCCAGACGGCCAGAAATATCTGAACCTCTGGCGCAAAAAAGCAATCGCGTCGCAGCACTTCTTGCAAGGATTCCTAAAAGACACAAAATTATTGATTAAAAAAGGTAAAATCTGTAGAGTAGGGCTTACTAGATCTTTATATACCCGGTGTCAGTATAATACGATCGTTACTTGAATTTTTATATATGATCTACACATGTGTACGAGTGAGATAGAGTGCTATTTCAGTCTCGCTCTCACTCGTGTAGCTAAAAGGCAAAACATTTTTTCTATTGAGTGATCTTTATAAAGTTTAAGGGATTGTTTGAGATCAAGAGATCTAAATATTTTAAGATTTTCCATTTCCTATTTCGGCAATGCTTCTGTTTAAACAGATGTACAGTACTATTTTAACAGATCAAGAATATATATAGATGAATCCATCATACTTTGAATTAACTCACTTTTGATAGCATTCTAAAGGAATCATGTTGTAACAATTCGGCTGCATTTCGATCCATGAACATGAGGCAAACCTGTGTTAGCTCTTCGAGATTGTACAGACGCGCTGCATCTAATATCATGCAGACATTATTTAATGCCAGATATTGACGTAGATATTTTGATATTGCCATTTCTAGATCCTGAAATCCATATTGATTGGCCATGCCTAAAATGCCGATAACAGCATCCTCATCCAAGGTGGCCAGCGACAGTGTGCCCGAGTAGATGTAACGTAGGAGTACCTTAAATAAATCCAACGGCACTTCTAATGCAACCTGACGCTGTGTTGTCTCGGACATGCCGCCATAAAGCAGGGCACGAAAGTAATCGCTGCGTGCGGCAAGTATGGCACGATGTGCCGGCAAACGTTGTCCTTCGACGACAAATTCAACATCCGAGTAGCGATCATTCATGCAGAGACGCGCAATGTCCGTTGAGAAGCGATCACCTAGATCAATTTCATCTGTGTATTCCGTTGTGGAATCTGTGTTGAGTTTTGCACTTGCCAGTGTTGCCATACTGCCGGCACAACCGTGCATCTTATGGTGTCCCTGACTGCTCATAGCTGTCACTTTGTTGTTGTTTTGTTGTATAACTATTGCATTTATGCGTACATAGTAATGCGGTAAGTGTGTGCGTGTATGTGTAGAATAATTGCATTTATATGCATGTAGAGAAAAACAATCAACAGTTATTAATGACGGTTCATTTCATTTCATCTACTAACCTACTTTGCTGTTAATTTAACAAACTGTTTCGAGTTCGATTTTGCTGTGGTCCACTTAATTATTTATTCCTCTTTTACCTTCGTCGTGTGTGTGTTGATTTTATATGATTTGTGTACCATTTCTTGGGCACCCTGATTTCTATTGCTCTTCACGCACATTATGCAAGTTGCATCAACAATTGAAACCGCCTAACAGTAATGTTGGCTAGCGGCTTTAGTTTGCATAATTATTATAATTACTATGCTGTATTTTAAAAAGTTGAATGTTTTTAATCACAGTGGGCTGAGCTGTGTCGCACTAATTCAGAACAAGTTCAATTGCACAGGCTATTAAAATGAACTGAACCAGTTCAATGATTGTGAACTGGCAAGAATTAATAAGCTAGCGATGACAAAATACATTGACCTTTTGATAACTACAAAATAATTAATATATATCTAAATTAATTAATAACGAAAAATTCTAAATATTTATAAGACCAAGACGTACAATTTGCTAAAAAAGAAAAACCATTTATAGGAACATTTCTATTTGAACAGCTCTGTTTGTGTTGAATACCGGCAAAAACAAGTGTTGTGAAATAGTCTGTTTGTTCAATGTAGCTCAAGTATAAAGTAGTTTAGACGTTCAGCCTTTTCGCGAATCTCAAGTTTATTTAATGGGCTGGTAGCTTTTAAGCCAGAGGACGAAACAAATGATTGCCGTCTCATTCTTTGGGTGTCTTCTAGAACTCTAAATACCGGTGGTGGGATCAAAACGAATGAACTAAACAAACGAACTGTGTGACCAATATCGGTGAGGTAGCTTGTTCGTTCACTAAAATGAACGGTTCAATCGAACTAGTTCTGAACGATGGAATGCAACTCTGGCTCTTTCCCTGGTGTGGACGCAATCTGCAAACTCGTGGCGAAATTTTGTATTAAATTTTCGTTGTCTATTTGCATAGCAAAACAAGGTTAACTGTGATAAATAAAGACATTAATGTAATGCGGTGTGAATAAATATTTTGTGTATTGCAGATGCCTGGCGTTGAAACAATCAAGTCCAGTTGGGCCGATGAGGTGGAGTTGGATTACGGCGGCTTGCCACCAACAACGGAGACCATTGAAAATGGCCATAAATATGTGACCGAATACAAATACAACAAGGATGACAAGAAAACAAAAGTGGTTCGCACTTATAAAATTTCGAAGCAGGTGGTACCCAAAACGGTTGCCAAGCGTCGCACATGGACCAAATTTGGTGATTCGAAGAACGATAAGCCCGGTCCAAATTCGCAAACCACAATGGTGTCCGAAGAAATCATAATGCAATTCCTGAACTCCAAGGAGGATGAGAAAGCCAACGATCCTCTACTGGATCCCACCAAGAACATTGCCAAGTGCCGTATTTGTAATGGTGAGCATTGGTCGGTCAATTGCCCATACAAAGGCACTGCTATGGATACGAATCTTATGGAGAAAAAGGCCGCTGCAGCGGCTTCGGCAGCCGTCGATGCGCCCAAGTCTGGAAAGTATGTGCCACCATTCCTTAAGGACAGTCAAAAGGGTGGCATGGGAATGCGCGGACGCGATGACACGGCCGCCATTCGTATTTCCAACTTGTCCGAATCGATGACCGAAGCCGATTTAGAAGAGCTGGTCAAAAAGATCGGACCACAAAGTAAGATGTACCTGGCCCGCGATAAAAATACCGGTCTTTGCAAAGGATTCGCCTACGTTCACTTCAAACAGCGCAAGGATGCGGCAGCGGCCATTGAAATCCTTAACGGTCACGGTTATGATCATTTAATTTTGAGCGTCGAATGGTCCAAGCCGCAAAACAACTAAGTGACAGACGGGTATATGTGTGTGTGTGCTAATGGAGTAGGCGTGACAAGGCTACCTAAGAGCGGAGGAGGAGCATTGATTTAAAAGCTAAACATCAAACTTTTTTTTTATTTCCACTTGTAGAAAGCCTAAAGCATACCGCATGTGTTAAAGTAAATAATACATGGTATCTAAGCTATAAGTTTGCTAAAATACGAAAACAAAAATAAAATGGTCTGACGGGCTACCAATAAAAAAAATTGCATCGTTTACTTTTGCATGGGGTAGGCAACATTGGCGTGTGACGTCAGTAAGAGGGCAGTCGCACGGCGTTGCCAGCCTGTTGCGCAAAGGGGCTCGTTAACATTTGGGATAGTCCTGTTTGTACACGAACACTTCCATAAATAAATACATAATAATCGGGTCTCTGTGACTTTTTATACCCGTTACTCGTAGAGTAAAAGGGTATATTGTATTCGTTGCAATGTATGTAACAGGGAGAAGGAGACATGGCAGACCCCATAAAGTATATATATTCTTGATCAGCATGACAAGCCGAGTCGATATAGCCATGTCCGTCTGTCCGTCTGTCCGTCTGTCCGTCTGTCCGTCCGTCCGTCTGTCCGTCTGTCCGTCTGTCCGTCTGTCCGTCTGTGTGAACAAAAGGATCTCAGAGACTATAAGAGCTAGAAAGGCCCGAGTGGTCGCAAACGAAAGATAAAATGCCCAAGCAGTACAAGTTTGCTTTTGTTTTTTGACACGCCCACTTTAGGGCGTTCTATGTGCATACAAAGGTAAAAACAGGTAAAAATAGCATGTTTTAGTATAGAAAACTTTTTTGTTAGTAATGCTATCTAAACCAAATTGACACAGAAAGTACACGTCTAGGGATTACGTATACTGACCAAGTTTGATCCAAATCGGACAACTATATCATATAGCTCCCATAGGGACAATCGGTCAAAAATACGCTCCAAATATGAATTTATATGAATAACTTTTGCGTTGACCAACCAATCGAACTTACACAGAATATATCTGTCAATAATATAAACATATTGACTAAGTTTCATCCAAATCGGACGACTATATCGTATAGCTCCCATAGGGACGATCGGTCAAAAATACGCTGTAAAAATGATTTTGTATGAAAATTTTCTGCGTTTCTCAAGTCATCTGAATTAGAATCAATAGGGTCGATTACCTAACATATTGTAATATTATTAATAATATATTATATTGTTAATAATATAATAAAACTGAGTAACGGGTATCCTAAAGTCGCGAGGCGACTATAGCATTCTTTCTTGTTATAATTAATATTAATATTAAAAATGTACAGTAATGAAATGTACAAAATTTATAACTTTAAATACGTAGTTGGAATGCCTCTAATTTCTGATATATGTGCATGTTATGATACACGTTCTTATATATTTACAAAGTACCCTGTAAATAGTAACCAAAAGGGTGTATTGCAGCTTATAATCGCCCTATAAAAACACCCAATATGTTATAAACTATCGCTACCTTAGTCGATAGCTTGACGCACAGTTTGCAGGGTAGCTCAGAGTGCGAGCATTGCAACAGTTGATTTGTTTTGCTTGCGTAAATTGTATTTGTTTGTGCCGTGATCTAAATATAGCAAATAGGTGCCGCAAAAACATTCAAATTTGAATTGGACTGAGAACACACATATTCGAAATATGCAATATTTTTGAGATACTGGCAGGTGTGTGTGCCCATTTCGTTAGTAATGCTCTGATCACCGAACGGCGTACGCTATGGAATCGATAATGCCAATGGCCTCATCATCGTCATCCGTGTCAACCACATCCACATCAGTGGCCCCATCGATGGGCAAAATAAAGCGCGGAACACGTATTCTCACCGAAAAGCCATTTACCTACGTATTGAAGTCAAAGTATCGATTGGAGCGTTGCGATAATTGTCTGGATGCGTGAGTAGATTGCGTCACATTGAATATTAATGGGACACTTTATTAAATAAGTTCCAGTTTTTACGCTGGCGTCACACTGACTTCACTGTGACGACAGTGTGAATATTGAAACATTTCCCTGTTACAATGTTAGCTTACTATTAAACTTACACCCGTTGCAGGGTCAAAGTATTAAAGTGCTCCAACTGCCGTTATGTGTCCTATTGCAATCGTGCCTGCCAGCAACAAGCATGGTCTCTCCACAAGCACGAATGCCCCTTCCTGAAACGCATTCACCCACGCATTGTACCCGATGCAGCGCGTATGCTTTGCCGGCTTATATTGCGTCTCGAGCATGGCGGTGACTTGGAGCGTGGCTATTACACAGAGCATGGCTCACGCAAGTTTCGTGATCTAATGTCGCGTGAGTTCCCAAAATAAAGTAATAAATAAAGAAATTTTATTTGCATTTATCTGTTTCTGTTGTTGCAGATTATGCGGAAATAAAAAATGATTCAAAACGTTTGGAGCATTTGGAGTCACTGCATTCAGTGCTCACGGACATGATGTCGTATAGTAATAGCAGCAGCACTGTTCCCAATATGACGGAACTGATGAGCATTTATGGACGCGTGAGTATTCTGTGCTAGTAAAGGACTTTAATGCAGCCCTGGTTTCTTGAACGTAAATAGTAAAACAGAGTTGTTATAACATATTTTGAATATTGCAAGAGTTGAAAAATGTAATGCTTATAAGAATTTAAATAATTTTTTAAAATTTAGAAATAAATGCCTCAATTAAATTAAAAGTAAATTAAATGTTTTCAGCTTATAACGAACGGTTTCAATGTGCTGGATGCAGAAATGAATTCAATCGCAACTGCCATTTATCTGGGCGTCTCCATAACGGATCACAGCTGTCAACCCAATGCTGTGGCTACCTTCGAGGGCAACGAACTGCATGTGCATGTTACTGAGGATTTGCCATGTTTGGATTGGTCTAAAATCTTCATAAGCTACATTGATCTGCTCAATACGCCGGAGCAGCGACGTTTAGATCTCAGCGAGCATTATTACTTCCTCTGTGAGTGCAGTAGATGCAATGATCCGCTTGAAGCCCAACAGATGAATGCCGCCGTTTGTTCAAATCGCAATTGCAACGGCAGCATCAGCATTGAGCTGGACCAGACGTGTCGACATTGTGGTGTCCAGGTGACGACAGAGCGGCAAGATGCTTACCATGAGATAATGGCGCTCACAAAGACCAGTTTGGATTCCATGAAGGAGGTGGCATGTAAGTAGTTCATAAGTACGTGTTTAGAAAATATCTAATGTTGGGATCCACAATGTGTATTTAAGAAACTAAGCAAACTTTGTTTGAAGCAAATATTTTACTTAAACCATAGCAAACATTTGCTGCTCTATGTAAAATCAAATATATATCCAGAAATATTTGTTCGAAATTTATTTGCTGTCGAAAAATGAAGCAAAAATGCGCTTTTGTCGCTTTTTTCCTAAAAACACCATCACAAAGCAAATATTAGCTCCGATTTTTGTTATGAGCAAATAATGGCAAATAATTTTCAGTAAGCTTTCCATTTAACATCAGGGGACGATTTCGCTTAGCAATTCTTTTTCGTAGTGTCAGATAAAGAGAAGTGGCAAATAAAGTTTGCTTAAAGAGTGAGCAAATATTTGGTACCGGCACTTCAAAAATTCGCTCCAAATAAAAATTTTAGCAAATAATTTCAAGGCAAATATTTGTTCTACTATACATATTTTAAATATTTGCTTTAAGCAATAATATCAACAAATATTTTTAATTGCAAACATTTTGTACTTTTAGATTTGGACATGTGCAAGATTTGCTTGCAAAAACAGACGGGAATTTTGCATCCACTGAACGTATGGCATGTGAAGACTTTGGATGCGGCATTCGAGGCATCCATTGATGTGGGCAAATGGTCGGATGCACTGGAGTACGGTCAACAATTGCTGCCCGGCTATGTAAAGTATCATGGAGAATGGAATCCCCTGTTGGGATTGCTGCACATGAAATTGGGCAAGATTCAATTGTACGAGCGTAGCTACAAACAGGCCGTGCATCATTTGCAGGAAGCGCAACGCATTCTAAATGTTACCCATGGACGGGATCATCGCTTGCTACAGGAGCAACTACGTCCACTTATGCTGCAAGCGAGGCACGAAATGAATTAGCGTTAGTTTAAGACATATAAATGTTTAGCAAGATTTAGTTGATTGCATTAAGATTAAAAAAATTACATAAAACTATAAATTTGATTGATTTAAACAATTTGGGTAATGGCCTTGGCGCGTCGATCCGTATCCTGGAAAAGTGCACGAATCAGATGCTTTATCTCACTGGCCTGATAGTTGGCCGTTAATGGACCGGCACCATCGCACCAGAGCTCTGTGAATTCCTTCAACGAGGCATTCATCATGGTCTTCAGCTGTTGTAGCTTCTGCCAGGAACGCACCTGTACCACCTCGTTAGGATCGTGGAACAGCAGTGGTGCCTTCTCCAGCACCACAGCGATAAGATCACTCAATTCACTGGCCATAGTTGCCGAAATGTCACGCAATTTAAACACACGTGTTACTAGCTCATTAATAAACGGATGCAGTAGCTCACAAAAACTGGAATTGTAGACCTTCTCGGGCAGTACCTGTTGCCATACATTCTTCAGCAGCTCCAGTTGCCGGAGACACTGGCGCACCAGCTTCAATGGTGCCGTTCCCAATGTGTGTGGATTATCGAACTCTGTGTGAACGAAAGAAGTCGAAAGTTAACGATAAGAAAATTATTATTTCTACATAGTTCTCTCTCTCTCTCTCTCAGTTCCGATTTCTGATACTTACCAAAACCGCTCATAATTTCCATGAGTATGGACTCCTGATAGCTAATCTGCACACGCAGATATTTGGTTGCTGTTGTCTGCAGCATTTTCACCAGCGATGGAAAACTATCGATGCCCTTGTTGGCATTCTGGGACACCCAATGGGCCAGATACATGCAATTGTTGTGAAACAATGCCGACTGCTGTGGTATGCTCTGCAGCAACTTCTTGTGCACCTTGGGCACCTCATCGATGTACGTCTCGAGCAGTAGTCCAACTACGCCGTTCAATGGATCTGCTGCATCATCGGCTCCATTATCTGTCGGTTGTCGCAGTATGCGTTCCATCAGTTTGCCAAAGTCCTAAGAATTTTGTAAGAAATAAATCAAATTTCTCAAATATCTGGTCTCTACATTTTAATTTTATACTACATCCAATGTCATTGATGCCTTCAATTACTTACATGTGTGCTCTTGGAGATCATGCAACGCGGAAAGATGAATGGATTATTAGTGACATTGGCGGGCAGATTACCCGGCGCCACCAATACCATATCCTGCAGATCACGATGTATTATCTCACGGGCCGTGGCCAAAACCCGAGCAGAAAGACGATTACGATAATAGGTATCAAAGAGTCTGAGGAATTTGCTGAGTGCCAAATCCTGTTCGGGATTTATGAGAAATGTATCGGCGAGATATAATTCAAATTGTGCCACATCTTCGCATAGTGTTGATTTCTGATATTCCTCCATGCTCTCGGGTACGGCCGGAATAAGGCACTCCTCAACGAGCAGCTCAAGCATGCGATCCTTAATATGATCCCCGATGATGGTAAAGACATGCTGTGTCTCATTAACACTGCAATTGATGCTGCTCAGTGTCTGCAGCAAAAGACGAAAATTTTTAAAGACATCCGTATAGTTGGGACGCAGCAGTTGCGATGATTCCTGATCCTTAATGGAATACGATAGAGTTAGCTCAATGTGTGTACCATCTTTAGCCATGTCATTGTAGTCCACCGAGACAGGTTTTTGTATTAGGGGCTCAATGCATTGTTCCAAGAGAAATGCGCATAGCTTGGATGGATTGTAGCGCTCCTGGAAGAGTGCCATTACAATGTCCTGTAGCTGTGCCTCATCCTTGCTGACCAGCAACGTGACACATTTGGATGTTTGAAATGATTTGCAATTCAATTGCATTAAACGATCAAAACGCTCCTGAAGATTCTGTTGCAAGAGATGCGCCTGGACATGATACTTGACCTTGATGGACTCATAGCAGTCAAGGGACTGAAAGATACGCTCCACATCGTGTGGTATTTTGGCATCATTATCATTACTATCATTATCGCTGTAGATTAGACAACGCAGGCGGCTCATCAAATCCAGCACGGCCAGGCAATCTTTGGTGGCTTTGGCCTCTTCGATGCACTGAAACAAATCGTCCAGCTTTAATATATGCTCACTGACTCGCAGTCCAAGCAAAAGCTCTCGAAGATCACGACTGCTATTGGCTAGCTCAGCGCTGGCATC
The DNA here is from genome assembly GCA_018903735.1 of Drosophila cardini. Lineage (NCBI taxonomy): Eukaryota > Metazoa > Arthropoda > Insecta > Diptera > Drosophilidae > Drosophila > Drosophila cardini. The sequence continues at coordinate 2,970,293 of JAEIGM010000012.1, read as the reverse complement.
GGTTAAAGCGCCGAGTCCCTCGTTACCTACGGACGAGAGCAGATCATTGATCTCGTCGCACAGTGAACTGCATTTATCCAGGAATATGTCCGGCGTTGTATGGTTTGTCATAAATTCGGTATAGTTGTCATCAATATGCTTGCGTACGCGGCCTTGAAAGCGTTCTGTTCGCACAACCATTTTTGCAATTGATGATTTCACGGATTCAATTGAGACCGCATTGTTGCCTTGTTCTTGGAATGTCTCGAGCAGCATTTTGGTCTCAACCATGACAACGACAATAATAAATATGTATATATGTGTTTTTTTCCACTCAGTTGCGGTTGGAATTTTTGTAGGAACTAATCAAAAGTTTGTCCAAAATACAAATTGCAACGACGACGCTTGTTTATTATTGCAAGTATCGATTAATTATCGAATTTGTAAGATTGCGCCACGATTGTTTTGACAAAAGAGTTGTCATGCATAATAATTAATATGGTTGCAAATTGCAAAAAAAAATTCATGTACTGCAAAATGTATCGTTCATTTAAACAAAAACAATTAAGATCTTACACTAAATGCTTTGCATATAAAACTCGTAATGTAGACTTGTTTTTGCAAATGTCTCACGATCACTGTATACGGCCAACCTTTGTTTGTTTGCAGAGAACCAAAATACCAAAATACCAGCTGTATATCGACATCGATAGTTTATAATGTATTTTATATATCGATAAGAGCAGGAACTAGGAGCTTAAACATAAAGAGTTAATATGACGAACAGAAAAGCACCGAATTATTTAAAGTTGTTATTGCTTTTACTTGTTGTTTACTTATGTCAAACACCAACATATTGCATAGAGCCAATTACAATAGGCGTAAGCTTATTTAGCGTTGGCGCCGGCTTATTCGGCAAAGACTTTTTAAAGAGTCAAACATATTGCCGGTTTTATGAATGCTGCGATGACCGAAGCATACCATCAAATATAGCAAGTATGTTTGTATGAATTGAATTGAATAATTTAACTGCTATAATATTAAAATGAATATTTTTTTTCAATAGATTTAACTGACACACTAAATAGAAAACTGTTTGGTCAACACATGGTGCAGCAACATGTTCTATCCGCTCTAGTTGCCCATCTAAGAACTGATAGTCCCTCACGTAAACCGCTTGTAATGAGTTTCCATGGGACGCCCGGTACAGGCAAAAGTTTTGTCGCCGACAAAATTGCCGAAGCTCTGTACACAAAGGGAAAACAATCAAAATACGTGCATCGATATCTGGGACGTGCGGATTTTTCGCATCCAGCGCGGGTGCGTGAATACAAGGAGCGGATTAATCGAGAGGTGCGCGAAAGCATTGCAGAGTGTCCATATTCATTGTTCATATTCGATGAGGTGGACAAGATGCCATCGGGTATATTTGACATGCTTACATCGTTGGTCGATTACACTGGCAATGATAAAACAGCCGACTACACAAAGGCAATATTCATATTTTTGTCGAATACAGCCGGTGTTCGGATTTCTGATCATCTGGCTGCATTAATGAAAAAGGGTAAAAGGCGTGAGGATACGCGTCTCTCGGACTTTGAGGAGATGCTTAAAGTATCTGCCTACAATACCGAAGGAGGCCTCAAAATGACCAATTTGATTGAAGCCCACGTCATCGATCATTATATACCATTTCTAGCGCTAGAGAAAGCCCACATTGTTAAGTGTGTGGAGGCTGAGTTCAGGAATTGGATGGTGACTCCCACACAGGAACAGATCAACACAGTGGTCAATAGTGCTGTCGTCTATGAACCAGTGCACAGCATGTTTGCCACATCCGGCTGCAAGACGATAGAAAAGAAGGTCGCCATGATTGTCGCCGAAAGCAGACAAAATTCCATGTTTTCCAAAAATCTTTGAAAGCCTGTCTTAATATTTATGAACAGATTTCTTTTTATTTTCCCTTTGCTTTTATTAAAATTAAACAAACAAACGAGGTGTAATGTGAAAGTCTTGCTACCAGGGATTGAGCCATTTGAGACGCGAATCCTTGCGTAAAAGATCTGTGTCCAAGCGCTTCGGTTGCTGCTCAAAAGTTTCGCGTGCCTCGCGTTGTGTTTCCAATGCTGGACCAATGTCCTTTGTCACCAGACACTCGCCATTCTCCTTGAGTATCGTATGCTTGATATCCTGTGACGTTGGTTCACCGTATGGAAATGTTATGGGCGTCACTTTGATCAAATGCTTGATTTTCCACAAACGTGCATTATTTTCTGGTATATTTTTAACAACAGTAAAATCACTTTGTTTGCCATCCAAGCCGAGATCTTTGAGCAAACGTTTCTCCCAATACGGATTACCTTTTACCGGTTTTATGCGTTGCACACGAAACAGCTTTGCGGGCTCCACGACAGGATCCACATGATCGGGTGTCCTGCAAATTGTAAATATTGTTAATTATTTTATAGGCATGGAAAATTTATTAGACCGGCTGATTTGCTTCCGAACCCTCAATGCACCACTCACCTGGGATAATAAATGATGTTCTCGTATTTCTTGCCATCTTTGTACAAAAACTTCTTATTGTGCTTGCCATAGCTACGTACTGCAGTCAGACTTAGCTGCATTGGCGACAATAGCTTGAATGTGTTCATTTTAATATATAATTATTCAAAATACACAATTATTTTGGGAAATGAGACCAGCTGTCTGGCTGGTTATGAAAGCGTGCCAGGGCTGCATAGACACTGTATTGCCATTCACACATTGCTGCAAGTAGACAGTGTTATCGATAGATTGTACAGTGTTGGCAAACACACAAATCAATCGCTGGCGGTTATTTTTAAATAGTTGAAGTATCAATTCTTTTAATAAGTGCTTGCTATGTGTAAATTTATGCTTAGCTTAAACAATTTAAATGTTGTAATTGTACTTAGTAATAAAGGGGACTTCTTTGTCCAACATAGAGTTTACGCTAAGCGAAACTCTGGAAATTAGAATAAGATGCTAATATATGTATGTATGGTATATAAAATCAATTTGTGGGGGTAGTGATGAATTGCGGTTCTTTGGAGGCGTTACTGCTGCAGTCGCCATTTTGTTTGTCCTGATTGGCTGGGATGCTGTACCGTTATTGGCCGTCCCCGTGCCATTTAAAAGGGGTTGCACACCCTTAAGCAGACGTCTATGCCCAAGCATCTATATAAATGATGCTGCAGAATCCTGAAACTCATTCAGTTCGTCGGCAAAGCTTTACGCGACCAGAGCTTCAAAATATAACAACTTTAAAAAATATAATTAAATAAAAAACTCCAGTGATTTTCCATTGCTGTAAGTTAATCAAATGTGATACACTTCGAAGATCTTTATATGTACATTTTTTTTTTGTAAGTTAACGCGAATGTGTCTTAATGCAATCTCTTGAGGATTGAGAATACTCATATATGTATATATATATATATATATATATATATATATTTTTTTTTTGGAATTAAAAATAGCCGATATTTATAAGGATTACACGTTCCGCTGCCTTGATTTTGTGCAGCCCATTAAAGGAATACTAAATCGAGTGTAAACCGCAAATATTATAGAAGGGTTCGTATCCCATTCCCAGTTTTCACCCGCTTTCCCCGCCGTTAGTTTCGGCCAAATCCCACGGGCGAAAATAAATACAAACGTGACGATTGTTCAGTTATTTGTGTAGGTGTAAAAATATGTTACGAATAAACAATAACAATAAATACAATGAGAGCAAATGAGTTTGCGAGCGAAAATTTATGTGCGCTCCGACGACGATTTAATACTCTACTGGAAAAATATTTTCAAGAAAAATTTTACATAGAAACTTTCGCTCAAATAACTATTTGTAACTTTTAGATTCCGTACTCAAACAGAGTACAGGGTCTATTAGGTTTATTAGAAGTTAAATGTGCGTAATACGCAGAAGGAGGCGTGGCTGACCCCATAAAGTATATACATTCTTGTTCAGCATAAACAGTTGAGTCGATATAGCGATGTACGTTCCCAGAAAGTATAATAACTTATAAATTTAAAGCCAGAATTGTAGATATTATTATTGGATATATTTATCTAGTTATTTGAATTTTAAATTATTAACATTTTTTCAAATTGTCTCTGATTTGATGCTGATTATAACGACTTCAACTGATCAGTAATTTATAAACTTTTATGAATCAGACATTTGTTGACATTATAAATATACCCATTGGCAAAGGGTGTACTAACAATAAATACAATAAGCACAATAAAAACAAATGAAAATAATAGGAAACTCAAACAGAAGACGTGACACGTGACCAAAAGGAGAAGGGTCGCATCCCCTTCCAAGTGCTAAAAACGGGGTGGAGTTGGATATTAGGGAACGGGGGAAGTTGCGAAAGGGTCTACAGGTCGTGTGCACCCTTTGAGTACCCATAAATAGTGCAACTAACCGCAGTTAAACTCACTTTCTCTTCCTTTAGACGTCTTTTTGTAGCAAGTGCAGCGAGTTCTCAAAATATATATCAAAACAATTTTCTAAATTTTCCAAAACTAAAGCTAAATCTAGTAGTGAGCGCTATTGTCAAGCGAGTGGAATGTTTGAAATAATGTTGTATATGATACATGAGTTTTTTTGGTATTTTTAATAGAAAATACAGTTTTAGATTTGTTTGAAATTTTTGAAAATTTGGCTAACTTGATCAGAAAAACTAACTCTAGCTCTTATAGTTTCGGAGATACAGAAGTCTCCACACATACTAGACTAAAAATAACAAGTAAGAAAGGCTACAATCGAGCGAGCCGACTGTAAAAGACCCCGTACTCTAATCTGATAATCTTCGTCCGATTTGTCCCATGGAAGCTATAGACTATAGTTGTCCGATCTAAACCAAAGATACTTATAATGGTATCGTTCACATAATGTGTGAATTTGGTCTCTCTACTTCTAGTCGTTTTCAAGTTATGGTCATGTGAAAATAGTTTCTTACAATTGGCGGGGGTGGTAAGGGGCGTGGCAAAAGTTTGAAATAGACATAACCTGCCTAACATATAGACGGACTTGCATTCCAAATTTGATGGCTCTAGCTCTTGTGGTTGAGAAGTTCCAGGTGTTCATACGGACAGACAGACAGACAGACATCGCTATATCGACTCCGCTGTTGATGCTGATCAAGAATATATATACTTTATGGGATCGGCCACGCCTCCTTCTGCATATTACGCACATTTAACTTGTAACCAACCTAATAGACCCCTCTACCCTTTTTTAGAGCACGGGGTCTAAACATTAAATGTATTCCCAAGTTTTGCTATTCATATTTTAAGCATTAAGGGTATTCCAAAGTATCTATATAAATATTTTAATGGATATTAAAGGTATTCCAAAGTTACAAGTTTTTTAAATTTATATTCCTTTGATTTTCTTTCTTCTTATAGGGCATCAGATCAGCAGGTGTAAGAACTGGATCCGGTAGCGTAGAGCCCTCACAATGGTCTATGATATGACACACTTGGCACCGGCGCCGCCACAGAGCATCTCTCTGAGTCGCTACTATATGGAGCAGGATGATGACATGACGGCGACCAATAATGTGCTCGCCAATGGACATGGTCATGTGGCTGGCGAGGATTATGCGGCCAGTACCACATTGGATTTGGATCAACGATTTCAGGCGAGAATCGCTTGTGAGACGGCAGCGCAGCCGGCACCACCGCCACCGCCGACACCAGCGCCGCGACGTCGCACCACGCCCATTGCCCATCTGGATCCATCGGAGCTGGTGGGTTTGTCACGCGAGGAGCGACGTCGTCGTCGACGTGCCACACTCAAGTATCGCACGGCTCATGCCACAAGGGAGCGAATTCGGGTCGAGGCATTCAATGTTTCATTTGCGGAATTGCGGAAACTTTTGCCTACTTTGCCGCCGGACAAGAAACTGTCAAAGATCGAGATCCTTAAGTTGGCCATCTGCTATATAGCGTATCTGAATCATGTTCTTGAGACACCCTGAGACACCGCCAACGCCTCCAGCTGCAGCCAGTTGCCAGGCGCCATGTTTCTAACGCTTCCTGCATCCGATTTTGATCCGAACTAAAGATTCCATATCGCTTCATATCACCAGATTAACAATTTGGCGGTTATATTTTATCAATACCCAATTGGGCCAAGCCAAGCCAAACTATCGATAGTTATGCCACTATCGATATAATCGATTGTTCAATCAAAATTTTAATCGGCCTAAAAATGCATCAAGTTTTGTTAAAATTTAACAATTTTTTTTTTTGTTAAAATATTTATTTTACTCCCAATCAAAAGGGGGAAGAAAATATTTAAGTCAATCGATACTATCGAAAGAAGTCATCGATGATTTAATGGCTCTAATTTAGGTCGCTCCCATCTGATTAGCTCTATTAACATATAGTCGTCTAGCTCTATTAGCATATATCTAGTTCTAGTTAATCTTAAAGTTTTTTTTTGTGTTACCATCTAGTACGTGATATTTGTATAAATCGATGAATCCAATAATAAATATATAATATGTGTATATATTGTACAGTTATTTAACTGAGTTTCTCTATTCGCAGCGTCGGGTATTTCGTATTTGAAACCGTTTTTGAATATTTCTCTGTACAATCCTTAAATTTTAAATACTTATTTAAAATGCTTAACTATATATGAACGATTTCTTAAGTTTTTACCTGATTTATTTTGCTGGAATTCGGTTTTTAAGAAAAAAAAATGAGTCTTTTGAAAGTAGATTCTTCTTTTTAAATCACTTTGTTATATAGAATTTGATTATTATTTTAAACTATTTAATTGCTAGTCAAAATCATCTTAATTTTTACTTTGTCTGTTACTTTCGTATGACTTTAACTATAATCCTTAATTACGTAGAGTTCATTTTTAAAGAATTTTGATTCTTAAAATATTCTTAATTTGTTATAGCACTGCGGATTAGGGAGCATTATACTGATATTAATATATATAGAAACATATTTAGGTAGGGATTGACTTGTTTTGAAAAATACCTCAAAGCTTCAATTTTACATATAATTTCAGTGTAAAAATATTGTACTCAAAAGCTAAAAAACTACAAAAAATTGAATTTAAATTCATAAAAAATTACTCCAAGAATTAAAACATTATAGTATATATAGTCTATAAAGGACTCTAACCTCTTATTGTCTATAAAACAAATCTTGATTTAAGACTTGTAGTTTTTTTAAATAGAGAAAACTTTTTGAATTTATAATTATTCTTTTGTTTTATGTCGAAAAAAATTTATTATATTCAAATTTTTCTTAAATTCTAAAAGTTTTGTTTTTACTTTTTAGCTATTTAACTGAGTAAAAAATACAAATTTTGAGAAAAAATATTAATTATAAAACTTTTTAAACAAGAATCTGTATAAATTACTATAAAGTTTGTTAAGTAAAAGGTTTGGGTATTTTCTAGTCGAGCATACTGACAGTTCGTAGCTTTATTTGTTATTCTATGGGTCTTTTGGTCCTCAGCTGGCGATAGCAAGTTTTCCATTTGCTTTTCCGTCTGCCAACAAAGCTCCAGCTGCGTCTTAGCCGTTCAAAACCCCGCCCTCGATTTGTACAGCCGCCCCCAATGCGTATATATGTATGTACATATATGTCTATATATACAATATGAATTGTTTGCTGCGCAAGACCACGCCCCACCCGCCTACCTCAGAAGCAAACTGATAGGGCATCCAAGTGGCATTTGCTTTTCGAGCATTTCCGAGCATTTTATCTAAAAATTTATGGAAAATTCATTTTTAAATTTCTGTAAAGTCTGATTTTACTTTTTGGCTAAAAACCCATTTAAAATTCGAAATTAAAAGACGAAATGTCGTTTAACTTCAGCGCGATGCAGGTAAGAAATTCCACAGAGTTGCCACCTGTCAATGTAACCACCCCATTGACCCGATTTACGCTCTATTTTGGATAGTGAGGGGTATAATAGCTTAGAATCTTTGCATTTTATGTAAAGAGGCACAGGTGTAATTCCGGACACCATCTTGTTTTTGGTCTACATATGTATATTTCCGCATGTACAGTTAACCGCTTGGTACGGCTAAAAATATCACATTTGTCCAGCAATAGCCAACCCAGACTTGTAAATACCCTATACACTATATACAACTTGTAATAAATGAGGTTAGATTGAATTAGGGTACATACTATATACATAGAAAAGACAAATTCGGGACTCCCGAACGATGCCAGAACTAGTGTATTCCAGACATTATATAAACATATGTATGTTTTTAAAAAATTAAACATGTTTTCGATTTTATTTCATAATTTTAGAACACTTAATTCAAACTAAAATCAGAAATTTGCAGCTAACACCATTTTTGTCTTTATTTCTACGTATGGTCATATCCATCTTTGACAAATATTTTTCTTCAAGTACAACAAACGACTTGACAACCTGGAACAACGAAAAAAAAAAAAAAAAAAAAAAAAAAATGGCCCCAATCTTTGCTACGAATAACCATCACAACAAACAGTCAAAAATTCCGACAACCTGAAAGTTCTGTGTATCTCTGTCTCTTTCTCCATCTCTGTCCCGCTATTGTTTTGAGTACCTTCAGTTTGCCTTGCATACAAAAAAAAAAAGTAAACAAACGCAGGCGACAAAAAATATAATATGGAGTTTATCTGAACAAGCTAGGCTTGTTTAACATAAATTTATAACAAATATTTAGGAATCCTAACGGCTTTTCATAAAATAAGTTTATTTACGACCAAGAGTTTTTATTGTACACTTAAAGCCATATTTGGCAAGAATAGAAAAAGTTGTACCATTTTACAATGTGTGATTTTGGTTAATGTTTTTTATAAGACTATATTTACATAAATTTTATATATTTTATATAAAGTCTTAACGCTCATTATTGAGTGCATACTTTCTTGCGTTACTGACATCCTTGTCGCCTGTCACGTGTGCTTCTTAGTTACGCAGCTCTTACTTATTCCCGCTTCCGTTACAATTCCTGTGCCTATTTCTCCTTTTTGCTCCCCCCACCCATTCCATTGTTTTGTGCTTGTCACCTAGTACGTGTATGTGTGTGTGTGTATGCATGCTCTTACTCGCTCTCACAATAGCTATAAATATTGCAAAATAGCGACAGTGAAGTTTATTTACTTGGTAACGATAGGTAACGCTACCGTATGCCACTCCCCCCTCCCCGCTCTTCCTCTCTCTATCATTCTCCCACACAAGCAGTGCAATTGCCACGCAACTCGTTTACAGTTATTTTCATATTATTCATTTGCTTTATGCAAACGATAACGGAAATATATCTAACGGAATTTCGCTCGCCAAATAAAAACAAAAAAAATCTCTTGATGTGCAAAGTGTTTTTGTTGTTGCTGCTGCTGTCGTTGTTGTTGTAGCTGCTGTAGCTGTTACACCCTTCAGCATCAATTTAATGGCATTTCAATTGCAATTGAAGAAATTGACAGCTGTTCGCTGCAAGAAAATTTGATTGGAAAAGCAACAGAAAAACCAGGAAAATGAGATAAACTTGCTGCCAGTGCGTGAAATTAGCTTAAGTGAAAACCAAAAAAAAAAAAAAAAAGATAAAGGAGAAAAGAGAAAAGGACACCAGAGCTGGACCACAAGTGTGAGTGCGAGTGGAGAGAGTAAGAGAGTGGAGTGGGAGACAGAGACTGGAGGTGGGGTCGGGTGAGTGAGTTGGTGTGAGTGTAACACAAGTGCAACAAACACCAGCAGCAACATTGTGTTGCACGTGCGTTCGTTCCATCCATTTCTGCTACTAGCTTTTTGACTGTCTAATCCGTCGACGCGCGCACCATGTGATAAATTGCACCCCTGAGGGTTGCACACAACGAAATCATTGTCGCAGCCTCAAATCGAGGGGAGTTAGTGCGTAATGTGGAAGGGGAGGAAAGGGGAAGAGAGAGAGAGAGAGGCGTGAAGCGTGTGATGGGCTCTGAATGCAATTGAGTTTTACAACTATCTCTTGCCTTTGTTGGGTATTGCTGCTAATTGAGTTTAAAATCAATTTGTATTTTACGCCTCGTTGAAGTTTGCAGAAAATAGAATGGAATAAAAGAAAAGAAGATAAACTCACGCATCGATCAACTTAACCTCACTTTGGTGTAGTGTTGTGTAATTGCCGTGCAAATTTAATTACACTAGCAACGCCACACACGCTGCTTGACTACCCACTACCCCGCCCACACATCCCCCGCCCACTTTGTAGCATCTGCTTTGCTTTTGGTTCGCACGCACTCAATCAAGCCACGCCTTGGCCGTCCAACGCCTACAGCTCCTGCTCCTGCTCCTGCTTCAGTCCCCAGCTCTTCAATCAAGTGTTGACAACCTGCCACGTGCTTGTGGGCTTGCGGGCGTCTGGGCGTGGCTGGACAGTATTGTATTACTCACCGCAATTTGCATTTCCCAATTTGTTTTCTGTCTTCATCTGAAGTTTAATTGAAACTGGAAAATTTGCGTGGGAAACGTCTTCGGATTTGATGGAGAAACAGTGGGGATTGAGTGGTGATAGGAGGTGATAGGAGAAGGTCGGGGAGGGGTAGAGTCAGAGGCAGGAGCAAGGAATTGGGGGCTGCAACAGCTGCAGCAGTTTGACTGATAAATGATTGCACATGACTTTGATCCCGGTGCAGAGCAAGGAGCAAGGACTTAACGTCTGCTAGAAATTCGCAGTTCCTGTTTAATACCCTGTACACACTGCGACCAAGGGTACTTATACATTCATACAACATAACCTAAAAACTCAAACTAAGTGTGACATAACCTTAAAAATTAGAATTAGTTTGAATGATTTAGGCTAGAAAAATGAATAATCATGTTTCAATTCAAGTTTGATATTCCATTTACATAAACTATTTCCAGGGTATGTAATGGTTCGTATATCTACTGATACTACCAGTTTTTTATAGGCTCGCCCTTTAAAAAGGCAAACACAAACAAAGGCATTAAGTGGCATTAGACAAAATGCCTTTTTTACACATGTTGCAACACAGAGATTACGATTACGCCGTGTAATCGTTTCTTGCACGGCCAAAAACTATACTCGACGACGACCTTCAGCGGAGGGGTGGTGTTTGCCCCCAAGGGGTGGATTTCGTTATGGTTCAACTCGTCTCAACTTGTCTCATCTCGTCTAGTCTTGTCTCGTTTTGTTTCATTTTGTTTTGCTTTTGTTTCTCGTTTTTATCAATTGGTTTGCTTAGCGCCCATAAATAACGGTTTTAGCTCCTTATTTGGGCTTTCCCTGGTTCATTCACAATTGAAACAGGTGGCTACGACTGTCCACCTAGCTTAACTTTATGCCGATTCCATACTATACACTGTCAAACAAAATCAACTACTCCTAAAAACCATAAATCATGGAGTTAAAAAAATAACAAATTTTGAATTTTGGATTTTAAAAACTTTTCAAACTCGACTATTTCGATAAAATACTTTTGTTATTAACTTGTACCAGTTTTTACTGATGTCAAGCTTTTTATGAGCGTCTTATCTTCCATTGTTTCTTAAAAGTACTGAAACCAAATTTGGTCAGTATCGAACTACTATATTATATAGCTTTCATAGAGGTTTATCCGTTAAAAATCGTTCATTTGTAAGGAAAAGTGTGTTTTATTGAGCTATAACAACCAAATCTGCACATTGTGTAGATTTAACCCTCTGAAGAGGGTTAATTGATCATAAATCAGTAATAAGTACGAAAATCATGAGAAACTACCAAACTACCATATATAATATATGGTAATATTTGGTGTAATCCGTCCAAATTCAGTAAGTATCCGAAAAGTATAGTCATATAGCTGTCTTAAAAACATTCAATCTTAATAAAGTAATTAAGTATTAAAATAGCTACAGCTACAGGGACTTTTATAGTTGGATCTTTAGCTTTTTCTGATCATTTTTTTTAAAGCTTTTCTTAAACATTTTGCAGTACGAACGCAGTTTTCGGGCCCGTAGCCTGAGTAACTGGGAATATCAACGCTTCTTTCCACCACGCCCACGAAGTCTTAAGAAGAATTCGACGCCCATTTGCGAAAAGAACGGACATTTGTTGCCCACTGCGCAGCGGTGAGTTTGATCCATAGTTCATAATCGATCATCGATTAAAAATCGAAATTACAATATCGATAATGCAAAAATCGATCGATCTCGATATCATCTATATACAATCGAAATATCGGTATGCTATCGAATTGAAATCGATTATATACAATAGATGTATCGAAATATTTTTTTATAGCTAAGCTAAAAAAAAGGAAACCTAACCTTGATCCCGATCTTATCACAGCCAAGGACACTTTCTGGGTCAATTTCGGGGCACGTACCACCTGCCCCTGAGGATAACACGTAGTTTTGCCACACTGTACAACACTTGTCTCAGTGGCCAGCACAAGTACGCCAAGTATCCGAGGGATCTGTGCTGTTGCCAGAAGAAGACGGAGAAGAATCAGTGCGGTTGGCGCGAAACGCTCGGCAAGAAGGGTGATCCATTGTGGGAGAAACCCAAATGTCAGACAAAGTGTGAGGGATTGCAGCAAATGCTGGATATTGATGCACTGCATCGTCGCTGCAAGCACGCCAAGTGTCAGCCCAAGGTGAGATTCACATCACAACATGTCGCAACAAGCACAATCATGCACACTTTTGCACCATTTTGCACACTTTTTGCATCCATCTTGCCCCCCACAGAGCAATGAGAAGTTAATACCACGCGTGGGTGACTCTTCAATGAGGAATCGTAAGCGTCTCCGCAAGCGTCCGGTGACTGCCTTTGAGTACAATCGCACCCGTACTACAGGCACCCAGCTGGAGGAGCAGCCGGGTGCTCTGGCGGAGAAGAGCAAGACGAAGAGCCCCAGCAAGGATGCACCCAAGGCGACGACATCGAACAAATCCACAGCCAAGTCACCCACTCATGCCCCGCCCAAGGCAAAGACCAAGCAGAAGTGATTACTCCCAAACTCTGCTAATTTTCTTATCCACAAAATTCGTCAATAAATCACTTATTTCGGTAGTCCCCTAAAATCTGTAGTGTCGCATGCATTTACAGGGCTGCCCCCGTTTGCTTTTTTGTTCCAAAAATTGTACATTTCGGTCTATTGATAAATTTGTACAATTGGATCATTTGTACCAAGACTTTTACATTTTGTACCAAAGCGTATAGCTTTTATACCGTTAACACTTTTGTACCAAACCTTATACTTTGTGGTATCATTGGCACATCTTTTTGAAACCCCATACAGTTTGTACTTCTACCGCATTTATAATGAAACTTTTTTCATTTTGTACCGTTGGTAAACTGAATCTTTTTTAATGGTACATTTTTAGATTAATTGATGAAAAATAAATTCATAATCAAATAATTCTCCAGTATAAACTAAACGCGACCCAGTACTCATTTTAGTAGGCATTTTTCTATACAAATACGATACGATTTTGACCGATTTGCGCTATGGGAACTATACGCTATAGTTGTTCGATCCAAATTATGATAGTTTTATTCATAATGTTCACAAAATGTTTGACTTTGGTTGGGATTGGTCAAATATTTCTACAATTTCTAATAATTTACCAATTTTCAAACGATTTGGACTTTCGGAGCTATAGGATATAGCTCTCCAAGTCGATATAGTCATGATCCATAAGGATATCAGAGACTTTAAGAGCTAGAATAGCTCAAGATGTCGCAAATGTAAGATAATATACCCAAGTATGTAGTACAAGTTTGTTTAAGTTTTTGACACGCCCACTTTAGGGCGTTCTATGTTCATGCTAAGGTAAAGGTAACCAGGTTTTCTGATAAAAATTTGCACGGGAAATGCTTGCCAATGAAGTATATGAAGGTATTGACAGAGTTTGATCCAACTCGGAACACAAAATGTCTTTTTCTATATCTTTTCTTTGCTAGAATCGGTCAAAAATAAAGCCAACATTTTAATTAGTATGGAAACTCATGAGCTTACTAAGCTTTCTTAATAAAACTCAGACAGAATAGATTCTCCAATAATTTAAATAAACTGATCAAGTTTAATCCAAATCGGGCAAGCATATCGTATAGCTGCAATATGAACGATCAGTCGAAAATATGCTCTAGATATGAATTAGTGTGAAAAACTTTTGTGTTTGATTAACTTTAAAAGTGGTTACTACTCCTAAGTAGTCAAAGAATCCGCACCCGTCACCCAACACGTATCACCCATCACAGTTTTACACCCTTAATTACAGACTCATCCGCATCCTCATTGATCATCGTTCATTTTCAAGTCCATTTTGAATTCCATTCAACATGTTTAATTAGAGATCAATTGTGTGATTAACCAATAAAAACCCCAAAAACCCCCGAATACACATACTCTGCAAATGATGTCGCAAGCAGCCGTTGCAAGTACGGGTAACTACAAGTTGCCGGACCTGAGCTATACTCCCGGAGATCTCACAGAACCGGAATATCGATTGCCTCAACAATCGATTCACGATCGTTTCAATGCCGATCAAGATACCGATGGAATCGGTAGTAAATTACCGTTAAATCGTCTCTATCTGAGCGATAACGACGACAAGTATCGTAGTACGGCAGAGAGAACTACGTCACGGGAGATTACCTCGGCGGCGGGCAGACAATTTCCGGCTTTGGCAGCTGCACAGGCCAAATACACCGGACAATTGAATCAGAATCAGAGTTTGGATCTCTCCGAGTTTGAGTTTTCACCCGGGAAGGACCTCATCTCACTGCCCATTGTAGCGCCCGGAGGATTTGCAGCTGGAGCGGGAACTGGAGCTGGAGCAGAGCCCGATCTGCTGAAGAAAATGCCACTGCATTCGATCACGGAGAAGCCCAACGAGCGTTGTCCATCACCGGTGGTGCCGGCATACGCCAACTTTGAGCTGGCCAAGCGCATGCACCAGGACAATTTGGATCATCAGCCATTACCGGATTGTGTGGCGGATTTGGCCTTCCGGAAGGCACAGATCACTGGTGGCCATGGAGGACTCTCCCTGGACATTGATCCCATTGCCACGGGCGTGGGAGTGAAGACCCATAACGCCGGACCGACGCACTGCACCAAGATGAAGGTCTTCCGTCCCAAGACCGGTGGTGGCATCTTGCCTAAGGCCATTAGTGGCGACAGCTATCGTGGAATTGGCTCTGCCCCTAGTAAGAAAATGGGTGCCATGGATCTGGCCATTGGTTGGGACTTTAAACCCGCCAATCCGGCGGATGAACCGCGTCTGGCACGCCACATTGATGGCTCCAATGATTCCGCCGGACCGGCGGTGTTTACCTGCGTGAAAACCCCACGCGAGGATCAGTCCAATGCCGAGTTGGGACGCTCCGCTGGCGTCTTCACCAGTACGCTGGGTGAACCGGATTTCTTTGACAAGGACATACTGCGAAGGAAGACGGATTTTGCAGGACGCGCCATTGGGCGGGAGGAGAACTGTGCCTGTGACTATGCACCACCAGCGATGCGAGCACGCAGCGTTTCCCGGGATTCCAGTGCCTCCCATTGTCGTCGTGCTCCCGGGCTGGGCGGACTTGGCGGATCAGCAGCTGGAGCAGGAGCTGGCGGCGGTTCCGGAGGAGTTAGCTTCGGTTTGCCACAGAATCGTTTGGCCAAACAGTATCAGTCCACGCCCATGCTGGGCGATAAGGCCTATCTGGCGCTACGCGAGAAATATCTGGGACCTGACAATGATCACTGTCCGGGTCCATCTTCCCCGGGTCCGATATGCAAGCGGGATCAGCTACTAAGGCGTCCAGCTCGCAGACTCTGTCACAAAGTGGCACCAGCTCCAAAATGCTGTCCATCTGCACATGGACACGGACATGGACATGGACATGGACATGGTCATGGTCATGGTCATGGTCATGGTCACTGTCTGACCTCCAAGGCGGCTTTTCGTGCCGGAGTTCCTAAACTGAATGCCTCGGGCGACTTTGTGGGCTGCGGTGGCTCTGGTGGCGCTGCTGGGCGTGTCCTGGTCGTGCCACGCCCTCGACAGCCGTATGCCAAGAAGAACTATGATATCGATACGCTGGTGCCGCCCTTCCGCAGCGAGGGAGGCGGTGCGGGACAAGGCGGCTATCCGGAACACTGGCGTCTAGCCAGTGTCTATCAACATGCCTACAAGCCCATCGACCAACGGAGGCGTCCGCTGCTCCAAACTGTCTACAAGTAGTGACCGATCCTCGCCAGAAACTCTTAAAGTTTTTCAGTGTTGATACTTCCTCTTTAAAGAAAATTTTTAGTTGGGTTTCAAGTCCGGGAATGCGGAAACCCAGCTTCTAATCGTCTCCAGTAACAGTTGGAATTTTAATGAACCCTTTATCGAGTTTTTGTAGTTATCCATTGAGTTCCTAGTATAGTTTGAATCTGTCGAAAAAATCGGATTATATTAAAAAGAGGTTGGAATTTTGCAGAATCGATCGTGAGCTTTCCAAAGAAAACTTATAGTCTAGTCTTAATATACCACAAAAGTCCAAAAATTCTGAAACTCAGCCTCAAATCTTTATCGGAAAAGTTTGAAATTTTTCTGAATAACTCTACTTCCCGAGCAGACTTATAGTACTTATAGTTTTATGATCACAAAATACTAAAAAAGCGACATCCAAAAACAGTTGAAATTTTCCAGGGAATTGAAAACTAATTTATATATAATTTTAAGATAGTCGAAATGTTCGAAAATTCTTAAAATTCCATTTCAATTCTCTCCAGAAATATGTATGTTTTTTAGAATTATTGAATGATTAGTATAGTTTCTGATCCTTACAACTAAAAGATAGCATGAAATTTTCAAAAAAAAAAAAAAAAAAAAAAAAAAAACAGATTCCAAACCTTCAATTCTTAGATCTGTGCAGATAATCAATAAAGATCCTTTCAAAACCTTTTACGCGATCGAGTTTTAATATTTTCTTGAAAATAGTTTTAAGATTTAGAAAAGAATCAAAAATACTAGAACAAAATATCGGCCTTAAGTGCAATTCTATAAAACAAAGTTAGAATATAGAATTAAAAAAAATAAATTATTCAAATTTAACTGAATATATAGTAAGAAATAAATAAATTTATAACAAAAATTCCAGACTTTTGCATAAAAAATATTGTAAACCTTAAACGGAATTATTTGATTTGAAAAGTTTTAAAGATAATTCCTTTAAAATATCATAAAAAAAATGAAAATATAGTGAAATTCTGGAGAAATCCTTTAACAAATGGTCGTCATTATATAATAAGAACTATTTTTTTTCTTGGAATAAAATTTGTTGTTACTAGAAACACTTAGATTCTACATCTAAGTATATATATTTCTATAACTAATAAGTCAGAACCAAAATCGAAATTTGAAGAATTCACGTCATACCTTGAAACACATAGATTTAAAGTACTATATGGTACTATATAGTTCATAGATCGGAGCTCAATTAAAAATCGGTCAGGTTATTGTGCATACATAATTTTTATGTAAAAAAAACATATGTATAAAAATTCCATACACATACATGAATGTATAAATAAACGTGCAAAATCGTATATAACTAAGCTAATAAAAAACTTATTATATAGCAAAAAAAAGTGCATTTAAATAAAGGTTCAGTTAACTGGCAATATACTAGTAAGAGCCAAGTTTACAGTTGTTGTTTCTTTAGTTGGTAACAAACATTATATGGGTAAGTAAATATTTTATAGTTTAAAACAAAATCGGAGCGGAAAAATATTCTGACTTATCGGGGTATTTGTCAGATAAAGACGATAGATTTATAGCCTTTATCAGGGGAATATTACAGATTATAACAATCGATTCATAAATAATCTACAAAACAGTCTTTATGGGGAAAATGTAACGGTTAAAAACAATATTTTTTTCTATAACTCATAGATTTGCCTTCAAAGTGGACAATTACAATTGATCATTTCTAAGATTCTAAGTAATTCATAGATTAAACAGGGAAATTTAACAAATATTGAATTGTTAACTTTTTAAAAATGCAATAGAAAATCTGACAAAATTTCCGTTGCTACTTTTTTCTTCAGACTATGTATAATATTTGGTAAGTATCAAAACTAGCTTTTATAAGCTATATAGTTTCTGGAAATCCAGATATCTGACGATAAAAAATTATTTTTTAAGGGATTCTTAACAATATTGCAATAATTTTTAAATTCCATATAAAATGTAGAAAGTAATCTGAACAAATTGATGGTAAAATATTAAATAAAAAATTTGTTTAACTTTAAATATCTATATAGTTTCAATGTATATATCTTTAGGCTTTTCAGATATTTCAAGTTTACAGAAAAAAAAAAATTAATAAATAAAAATTGATCATAAAAATTTGTATAGAAAAAAAATTAAACTATAAATATATAAATCTCATATATATACTATATATGATAAATAATATATATAACTTATATAAAAATATGATAAATTATAAAGTAAAATGACGACAAACTTTTGTAGACAATCTTTGGATGCTTGAAAGGACATTTGTGATGTGTACGTGATAAGGATGATGATTAAGATCATATTGATGCAATTTGGAATTCACTTGGTTGTCGCATAGGCGTCCTGACTCTTGTGGAATACATGACGCAGCACATCGCGTGTGGAACGACGAATGCTGTTTCGCAGCGTGTGTTTCCTTTCATTGGTCAACTGCTCGATGCGCATGTATTCCGTTTGTGGGACATTCGAGCGTAGCTTCAAGGTACGCTCACTGCTGTCCACAATGGAGATATCCGCTGGACAGGATTGCTCCATGAACTCCTTTGGTTTGTGCGGTTTGCGACGCAAACTGTGACGAATGCTGCTTATAATATTGCCAAGTTTCTCCTTTTCCTCGGGTTCATCCATTTCCTCCTCGGCCGCCGACTGCTGCTTTGGATGGATCAGTTTGCGTATGGATTTACGTATCATATTGCGCACACCATGTCCAGCATGGCTGGCTCTAAGCTCGCCGGATTTGGAGGATTTGCTGGAGGCAATCGATTGCAATGATTCCTTGCTGCCAGCAATTGAGTTGACCTTTTGTGGTGCTACTGTGGCTGCCGGTCGATAGGAGCGCACAAAACGTGACGGTGCTTTAAAGTCCACCTCATCCCCTTCTTCTTGCTCCTGATCCGACTCTGGTTCCGATTCGGAGGCATAGGCTACGTCATTGCTTTCCAGAGCAGGCAAAAGGCAAAGCGGCTTAAGTGGTGGAGATAGTTCTTCAGGCACCTTCACCTCCACTTCCACTTCTGCTTCCACTTCTGCTTCGACCTCCGCTTCTACTTCCACTTCTGCGTCCACCTCCTCTTCCACTTGCGGCTCCTCGAAAGTCTCCTCTGTAATCTCTGTAAGCGTGCGCCTGCGTAGCATACAAATAGTACGTCTTTCCAGCTGCTGATCCGTTTGCTGCTCCAGTTCTTCCTCCTCCTCGACGATAGCGCCTTTCTTGCGCAACTTTGCCTCATTTATGCTGTTCTCTAGCTCCAGCTGATACCGATCCAATTCCTTGCCAATATCCATGGGACTCTCCTCGCAAATGGCTCGCAGTGCACGTTTCTCAAACTTGGGCAATGGCGTCATCGGTGTCATGGGCGTCACTGGCGTCACCGGTGAGAATACAAGCTTTTCGGCCAACAATTTACTGGGCGTCAAGTTAGCCAGCTCCATGCCAGTGAAGTCAATGCGACAGCCAATAGTGGGAACAAATGGTAAACCAATTTTAAGACTTGTCGGCAGCGGTTCTTCAAGCAGTGCTGGATTCTCCACGCCAGCGGGATTACTAGCAGCCGCTGAAATCTCGCTGCGACGATGAATCTCGAAGGGATTGAGCGAAGACGGAGCATCGCTGCCCCGTACATTAAGTGCCTCGTTAACAAATCCCTTGGAAGGGGGCGTAGCAATGCAGCGTATCACCTGCAAATAAAGTTAGTCATATTAAACGATATAAAGATGAATATATAAAAGTAAAGCTCACCTCATAGGGATTGAATTGTCGCTCCGGCAGCTCCAGATTAAGTGCTGGATTCTCAAAGCAAGCATGCTCGCGTTTCTTTTTCTTTGTGGGCTGACGCACGACCTCAAAGGGATTTGTGGAAATTTGGTTTTCCTGCTTTACCGGCTGCTGTGTTTGCACAGTGGCCAAATCCGCTATGGATTTGATTTCCAGACCGGGATGAGAGCCAGCAAATGGATTCAGATTCTCACGCTCCTTAACCAAACGGCGACGGCCGATCAGTTGCTTTGGCGTCGAACTGAAGGCAGCGTTGGTGAAGCATGACGCAGTTGTCGCAGCGGCTGCGGCAGCGACAGCTGCATCATCGTCATTTTTTAAGGGTGGCATATATGCAGTTTCCCTTTTGCGTTTGCGCGGCGTCTCATCGAATGCTAATGCAGCGATACTCTTTGTTTCCAGCATTTTAAACTTTTTTTTATTATTAGATAACACTTTAACTAATAACTTCTTTCTATTTCAAATTATTTATTTTGTCTTGTTGACAATTATTAGACTCACAAACAATAACTGTATACAAAAGCCAATTGTTCTCGCTTAGACAATGCGCACCATTTTGAATTAGCAGCGACAGTGCTGACAACGCTCTAAATAGTAATCGATATCGATTATTTGTGTCTTTTCAACGCGAATGTCAATTGCTAACGAGGAAGAGTCGATATTGTGCCGCCAAATTATATTTTAAAGTTAAGTTAAGCATTACTGTCTAAAAGAAACAATGTGTATACTTTTTTTTTAAATTGACTATCAATTAAATTTTGTTTTTTGAATCCTACACTTTTTTTTTGTATTTTTGTAGAATAAACTTGAACTCTTTATGCTATCGATAAGCCACAGTATATTACAGACACATACATCAGAAACTAAACTTTTAAAATTAAACTAACATACTTTAATATTTTCAGTTGCTTCTTGAAGGTTTTCCACAAAATTTAATCAAAAATAAATAAATTTATTAATTTAAAAATATATATATTCTTATCGATATGGTAATTCACGCGGCATAATCGAATCTCGATTAATTCAACGTAACACGTGTGCGGCAGCGAAAACGGTAAAGGCAGAAAGTAGCAGCACTTTTTGCAGCTGCTGTTGGAGTGTGTGTGTTCGGTGTGTTCCTGTTCCATTGTAAAGCAGCAGCCCGTCTAGCAGCAGCCCCCCAGAAGCCCGGACCAGCATTAACAACCTAACAAATGCAAATTGGTTTCAATTCTTGTGCGTGACACGTTCTTTTTTTAAATTTCATCAATTAAAAGGTGAGATGTGCTTTGCTTTTGTATTAAAAGAGAGTCGTGGAAAATTCAATAATGTGCACATGCATACATATATGTATAAGTATGCGAATGCGTATGTGTGTGCTTGTGTATGTGTGCGCGCGTGTATGGTGTAATAGCTGACAAGTGTGTTAGTGTTGTCTAGCGCGTGTATGTGCTGCAATTTCTCCCCTCCACTTCCCCCTATATCGTGGCACACTCTTGCACCTATCATCTAACATCTATCAGCTGCAACAGAATTTCTTAGTATTGTGTGCACACATTCACCAAAATCGAGCGCGCGGCGTTCCCCAACAACAGTGATTCATAAAAATTGCGTTAATGAAGGTGAAATGTGGCTCTCGGCAACAGCCAACGAAACCTAAAAAAAAAAAAAAAACAGCCAACATTGCAAAATGTTCTCAGAAAAGTGTTAAACTGAAAGTCGTAACGCTTCACATTGAGGCATCATTACCAAAAAAAAAAAGTGTTTTTTTTTTTTGTTGAAACAGTTGCGCACAGTGGATGCCATGAGCCTTTTACTCGACAAATAGCAGCGTCCGTACACGCATTCAGTTTCCGTTCGTTCACTTCATGTGTTCCATTGAAACAAGATATAGCGAATAACAGCAGCAAAGAGAGGGAAATAAATGTGCGCACATGTATTGCTGATCATCGTTTGGAATAGCAGTTTTCTAGCTTTAACTCTTCATCGACAAACAATCGTGTAGTCTCGTTCGTACTCGTCTGTCCGACAGAGCCGAACCAAACCGAAGTCCTAATAATTATGCAGAAAAAAAAAAGTTCATTCATACAAATATTGATAGCGTAGCGATATTTGTCTAATCTGACAGCAAATCGATTGATATATTAATATTAACTTTTATATCTTGATTTTTTTTTTCGTTTTGACAATTTTAGCAATCACACACACACACACACACACGCCCATACATACGAAGCAAGCACGCATAGGCTGGGAAAATATAACAAACATATACATATATACATTTTTAGGCAAATCACACACACACAGACAGGCACACAAATTTCAATTGGAAACCTCCAAAAAAAAGTATTGCTAACGTA
The DNA here is from genome assembly GCA_018903735.1 of Drosophila cardini. Lineage (NCBI taxonomy): Eukaryota > Metazoa > Arthropoda > Insecta > Diptera > Drosophilidae > Drosophila > Drosophila cardini. The sequence goes on along the minus strand of JAEIGM010000012.1, from coordinate 2,947,924 downwards.
GTCGAAAGAAAGAGAAAGGAATATAAAAAGAATGCCGTCGGACGCTAAGAAACGTGATGCGCAACGCAAAAAGGATGCACGCAACAAGAAGATCCAACAGATACCATCCACAAAGAAGACAAACGGTCAAGTGGATCGTGAAATGACCGAGGAGGAGAAATTGTGCGCTAAATTGGAAGAGGAAGCACGTATTAGTGCCGAAGCACGATCCTGCACCGGTTCCTTGGCCGTGCATCCAAGATCACGTGATGTGAAAATTGCCAACTTTTCGATAACGTTCTTTGGCTCTGAGCTACTGCAGGACACAATGCTCGAGTTAAATTGTGGTCGTCGTTATGGTCTTATCGGTTTAAATGGTTGTGGTAAATCATCGTTGTTGTCAGTACTTGGTGGTCGTGAGGTTCCCATTCCGCCACACATTGATATATTCCATTTGACACGCGAGATTCCGGCTAGTTCGAAGAGTGCTCTGCAGTGTGTGATGGAGGTGGATGAGGAACGTATTAAATTGGAGAAACTTGCCGAGGAGCTGACCATGAGTGATGAGGATGATGCCCAAGAGCAGTTAATGGATATCTACGAGCGACTCGATGATATGTCTGCTGATCAGGCTGAAGCTAAAGCGGCACGCATCCTTCATGGTCTGGGCTTTGACAAGGCAATGCAACAGAAGCAAGCCAAGGACTTTTCCGGTTAGTTGAATTACAACTACTTCAATTTTCCTCTTGACATTTTCTTACTCTATCCTTAGGCGGTTGGCGTATGCGAATCGCTTTGGCGCGTGCTCTATTTGTGAAGCCTCATCTTCTACTTTTGGATGAACCTACAAATCATTTGGATTTGGATGCTTGTGTCTGGCTGGAAGAGGAATTGAAGACGTATAAACGTATTTTGGTGCTAATATCGCATTCACAGGATTTCCTCAATGGTGTCTGCACAAATATCATTCATTTGACCAGCAAACGTCTGAAATATTATACGGGCAACTATGAGGCATTTGTTCGCACACGCATGGAACTTTTGGAGAATCAAATGAAGCAATACAATTGGGAGCAAGATCAAATATCGCATATGAAGAATTATATCGCCAGATTCGGTCATGGTTCTGCTAAATTGGCTCGTCAGGCCCAATCTAAGGAGAAGACATTGGCTAAAATGGTTGCTCAAGGTCTTACCGAAAAGGTTACCGATGACAAGATCTTGAATTTCTACTTCCCATCCTGTGGTAAAGTTCCGCCACCTGTGATTATGGTGCAGGTGAGTTGTGTTTACAAACAGAAAGTGCACTTGTGTTGGGTTACGAAATACACATCACACCAGTGCTGTAAAACAAATAAAAGCTGTCGTCTTACGTCATTTAGCCTTTTTCCAGATAGTTCAGTATTTGAAAATCTGTCTGTTTTTTAAAATTGTTCAATTATTTTTTGTAATTTTGGGTTAGAAATGATTTAAGATTAAGATTTTTTTAAAATTGACCTTTCTAGAAAAAACGCCACATGTTAAATGAATTTTTCTAATTTGTTTTGTATCTCTTAGAACGTAAATTTCCGCTACAACGATGAGACGCCTTGGATCTACAAGAACCTAGAGTTCGGCATTGATCTGGATACGCGTCTGGCGCTGGTGGGGCCCAATGGTGCTGGCAAATCGACGCTGCTGAAACTGCTTTATGGTGATCTGGTGCCCACATCTGGCATGATCCGCAAGAATTCGCATCTGCGCATTGCACGCTATCATCAGCATTTGCATGAGCTGCTCGATTTGGATGCCAGTCCGCTTGAGTATATGATGCGAGCCTTTCCTGATGTCAAGGAGAAGGAGGAGATGCGTAAGATAATCGGACGTTATGGTTTGACTGGACGTCAACAGGTCTGTCCCATTCGTCAGCTGTCAGATGGACAGCGTTGTCGTGTTGTGTTCGCCTGGTTGGCTTGGCAAGTGCCACATCTGTTGCTGCTTGATGAACCTACCAATCATTTGGATATGGAGACCATTGATGCTCTTGCGGATGCTATCAATGATTTTGATGGTGGCATGGTGCTAGTTAGTCACGATTTCCGTCTCATCAATCAGGTATGACATTACTATTTTTTGCTTTCGATGTATCGATACTATTTTTGATTATTCTACTTGTCTCTAGGTGGCTGAGGAGATTTGGGTGTGCGAGAAGGAGACGGTGACCAAATGGAAGGGCGGCATTTTGGACTACAAGGATCACTTGAAGAACAAGATTGCGTCCGAGAACGAGAGGAAGGCGAAGGCGGCGAAATAAGTTGATAATTACACACAAACACAGCAGACGGACACTAACACCCGCACACACACGCAAACAAAACAGACGGACACAATCACACGCACATTCAAACATACAAAACAGACGGGCACACACACACACATTAACACAGACAGGCATATGTTATTTGAAACACTCTCCAAGAAACATGGCGCTCTCGCTTGCTCCAATGAGCGCATAACAATTGTGTACATTATCCGAAAATAGTTTGAAGTTTACACTACGCTATAGTCAAGTCATGTAAACTGTCACTATATTAAATACACAAACAAAAAATTAACAATAACAGCTACACACACACACACATACAGAGACACACTCACACATAGCGCAGCAAACAGAATACAATCACACATACATAGCAGCAAACAGCACACACTTACACAAATACACACGCATACAGAAACAAATTTTTAGGTGAATTTTTTTCATTTTGTGTCGATTTAAATTTAATAAATATGTGAGACGAAAACAAATTATAAAACAATACAATTACAACAACATAAACTATAAACAGCTTGTGATCTTGAGCGTAAGCCACATTTTCATCACATACACACGCACACCTTTCTTTTCACACACACGTTTATTTTACACACACATACATAGAGAATCTAGTCCTTGGATTTTTACGTTGATGAAAACGCGGCTTTGCCTTTATTTTATTTATTAATATAAATAATTTAAATTGATTTCGTTGACAAATTCCTTTGCTAGGTTTCAAATTTATTTACGCAAATACAAACAAAAGAAAACATTAGCGAATATATATAAATACATATAAATATAATGAAATGGCAAATGCAGTTAATTTTCTTGTCACTGCCTTTCCCCCCTTCCACTTCTATCCCCAAACAACGACAATTTGTTGTGACACAAGTCAAGCCCAAAATTGCATGGGTTAGACTGAGACAGCATATGCTTATAAATTCTAAATGTATGTATGTATGTATACGCGTTCATGTATGCTTGCATATTAAAAGAAAATTAAATAACTAGCTTAATAGGTTATAAACAATTGGAAATATAAGCAAGTGTAAAGCGCAGCAATGTTTTTTTTTTACGCTCATGCGGTTATATTAAAATAAAAAAAACAAAATATATTAGGAACATATTTATATATGTATGTATGTGTTCGAACAGAATTTGTTTAAAAGTTAAACGAATAAAGTATGCAACAAAAATGAAATAAATAATTGAAGCTGAAATAAAAATAGATAAATCAATAAAAATGTGTTTTAACAAACTTTGGAAATTGAACGGAGGTTTTTATTTTTTTTTAAGAACTGAAAGATTTATTGCGTTCGTTTACAAACAGTGAGTCAAGTAATTTTATTGCCAGCCAAATAAATTTATTTTAGGAAATGACAAAGGGAATTAATGTATATATTTAATTTGTTACAAAAATTACTTAACCCACTGTATGGTTAAATGCTTAGGCACATTAAAAAGGTTATAGTTGCTAGACTCGACTATACTTATACTAACTTTGTTTGGAATATATACTATAATATACAGTTGTATGTAAATAAAAGGAAGTTTATTCGCTAATAAACTTTGGATAGTTCGTTATAAATGATTTTCAGCAATTGTTGCTCCGTTTGACTAGGTGAACTATTCTCATTGCCAAAATCGATGAGGAGATGCTTTAAATCGCACATTTTATGCTCGATCCAGGCACATATGATCTCGGCTAGAGCGTATTGCTGCTGCAGAGGCACAAAGGCACCGGGCCGTTCCACTGGCTCATTGTTATAGCCAAGACACGTGAAGTCCGGCTCAAATTGAGCCAACGTATAGTAGTATTCAATAAGCTTTATGTGCGCCGGCGACTGGCGTCCAGGTGGCAAATTGAGATGTACCAAGAGCAACAGACGCAGCACTTCAACGCGTCGCAACAGTTCGCCGTACATCAAGGGCGCTCGTCTCTCATATACATTGTCCACAATGTCATCCAATTGCAGCAATGCCGTGCGATAATCCTTACGTTGAATACTCATCTCAGCGTTCATCTCTAAATCATGAATCTGATGGGTGGGCGAGGCAAAGCTACTGGTGCGCTCCAGCTGACGTTCCAGTTGCTTAAGTTCCCGCAAGACGGACGCCTTGAAGACACCGCTGTCCGTTACACGCTCCGCGGCATTGTTATAGCAGTGTAGTGCTCCCTCCCGGAAGCCCTCATGTCCAGTGCGCAGATGCAGCAGACGAAACTCCTTATGAGCCAACAGAAAATCACGAGCGGCACGCAAATATGCTTCGGCTTCGCGTTGTGGTGCACCGCCAAAGGACTCACATTTGGCATATCCAATGTGACACATTGCCGCATATTGCATTATTCCTGATTCCTCAAAACTGTACGCCAGTCGTTGAAAATCCGCCTGCACATCGGCCACACTGGGTGCAAAGCGCCTGTCGAAGAGACCGAGAGGTGAGCAAATTGTACACGAAATGACATACAAAGAACCAATAGCCCCTATTATTTGCAATTGACTGCATTTAACTTACTTGAAGACAACTCTTTCGATTTTCTTGATCTTTGTTGAGGCACGGAGGTATTGCTCTATGGAGTTTCTGGGATACTGCTCCAATTGTTGTTGCTGCTGTTGTTGCTGTTGCTGATCTCCCAGCGATCCGCTGCCAGCGCTGCTGCTGCGTAGCTTATCCATGGTCTTTAAGTGCTTTGCATTATTGTTTGCTGCAAATTTTATTGAAATTATCAAAACAAAAAACAACAGCAGCGGCTAAAACAGTGTTGAGAAACACCAGGAATTGCAATGGTTGTATCATTGACAGATAAGCTCGTTAATATTTCTGAAGTCATCATATGGTAGATATGCATTAAAAACTTTTTTAATAATAAAAAAATGACAAAATGCTGTTAGTTATTTTTACAGCGCCATAAATTTGGCAAACAAGCATTTTAAATTTGTCTATAAAATGTAATAAATTCAGTTAAAAAACTACCAAACATTTTATGTAGCAACCTTTATATTGCTTACACTTTAAGTAATGCCGTTAGCCAGTACTGGCGCTCACAGCTGTTTACACCTATAAATACAGCGCCATTTTTTTGCACAACGGTAGAACAGAACGTAGAAAAATATTGCAGCGCACGCCACGTTCACGCGCCGCAACGCATTTAAGTAGAGAATAAATACATACACAAAACAATTTGTTTTTTATTGTATTCATTAACTTAGCGGTAACCAAAATGGCTAACGTCGAACACGATAACGTTTTCATATTTGTGCCAAATTTAATTGGTAAGTTTCGTTTGGTAAACAAATGTGACCGCGCGCATAGTGGTCCACAATCGATTGCAGCTAAATCCTAAAAAAATAGAATACAACATTCCATAATGACAACAAATATTTGTGTTTGTGTGAAAGTGAAATATAGAAGTAATAAACTTATGCCAATCAATTAACGGAATGGCGCTCTGGTCAAAACGAATTTGGTCAATAAGAATTTGGGTGTGAGTACTCTGTGCGTCACACTGTGCATCTCTTATCTAGTTTGTGTATAACACAAACAACAAATGTGTGTGTATACTACATGGATATGTTATTGTTGTTTTGGCAGAGACTTAATTCAATTAGCGGTACTTGTAGATGGCGCTAGCGCTGCAACCTGTCAAATGCAAGAAAAAACACACCTCTCCCTTGCAACCCCTCCTCTCAGCACTCTAACGGCAATGTCACCTACTAACACAGAGTTATTGATTGTTGTTTGAAAATGCATTTCTTGATTGACTGATTGAGTTTGTTTGACATTTACAGGTTATGCACGCATCGTTTTGGCCCTTATTGCGTTTTGGTTTATGTCCACAAACTATGTGATCGCCGGTTGGTGTTATATAATAAGTGCATTGTTGGATGCCGTCGATGGACACGCTGCACGCGCCTTCAATCAGAGTAAGTAACTAACGGTAACTAACACAAGCCAACCAACAAATCATTTGGCTAACATCAATTAACAACAACTTCCGTGTGGATGTGATGACTCATATGCCGGCAAATGGTTATCTCAAAATCACACAATGCTTTTTATCTATACATATATCTATATATTCACACATACATATATGTATCTGTATGTTTGTTTGTATGTGTGTGTGTGTGTGTGTTTGTATACTTAGCGCGCACTTTATTCATGGCCAGTCTTACGTGTCCCGAAATGGAATTTATACCATTAAATCACCATTGAATTATTTATTGGACACCTTTTCCCAGCAAATGGCACTACGTCGTAAGACGATCCTTCGGATCATTTTAAATTTAATATTCTTTAATCTTTTTTTCATATGTTTATCGTAAGTTCAGGCCTTAAAAATATAAGCAGTTTTGTATATACATATGCCAATAGTTAAGCAACTGTTAGAACATACATATATATTGTTATATTGTATTAAACAAAATTCTTTATGCTTTGCAGGCACACGCTTTGGCGCTATGTTGGATCAGCTAACGGATCGTTGTGGCACAACAGGATTACTGGTTACCTTGGCCTATTTCTATCCAAGCTATATGTTCTGGTTCCAGCTGTCGATCGCTATTGACGTGGCCTGTCATTGGCTCTACATGCAGACGTAAGACAATGACTTTTAATTTATAGATAATACATATATTATATATATATATTTATATATATCTGCTTTGATTTGCAGGAGCGTTGTGGTTGGTCGTGTATCGCATAAGGTGAATGATAACTTTGTGATGCGCATCTATTATCAGAAGGATGTTCTCACATTTATGTGCTGCGTGAATGAGCTATTCTACGTCTGTCTATATCTCTTGCATTTCACCTATGGACCCTTGAGTACGTAATACCCATCTGAATTTATATATATTGCTTATCTAATCAAAATTTAAAATTCTAATTTTAACGCCATACCCGTCCTTTGTTCATTAATGGGTACATGTTGTAGGTTCGGTTTATGTTACAGTTAAATGGATATATATTATATATAGTACTGATCTCAGAGAGGGCTTAAGCAATCCGATTTTTCACCTGGGTTCTTTATAATCAACGTAGATCAAGTTTTTTTTAGCTAGGTTTCAGAAACAAAGAAAGTCTTCAAAAAAAATCTAAAAATACATATATATTCTATAATTCTGATAAAATTTAGTTTATAAGTAGCATATAGAAACAGATACAGGAACACTCGGGCAGCCAAATCTAGGTTTAGTTAGATCAACTTTATTGCTTGTTTGGATACCTAATTAACTTAATATTTTTGGGAACGATTCCACAACAAGTACAGGGTGCTTTAGAGTCGAGCTTCTTCTTATGCTTTCGAAGTTTAAAAGTTCAGTGAGTTCAGAAGTTCATTTTTAATTAATGATTATCTACTTTGAGTTTTGATGTGAATTTAACCTTTTATTGTTTTGATGATATTTTGCAGTATTTGGCGTCTCATTGTTCAAAATATTGGCCGTTCTCACCGGGCCTTTCGCGGTGCTGAAGGCCCTGATCTCTGTTATGCACGCTTATGTGGCTGGTGTTGATTTGGCAGCTGTCGATGTGCGTGAACGTGAGGAAAAGCGTCAGAAAGCCGAACCAGTTGTTGCTGGCAAGAAGCTGGAGTAAAAAGAACACCAAAAAAACAAACAAAAAAAACAAAACACTTTTGATTCCAAATAACTTAAAACAAAACACAAGAACAACTAAACTAAAAACAAAAAACAATTAAGAAAGGGAAAGAAAATTCATTTGAAGAAAATGAAAAAAAGAAACTAACTTATGATAGTCAATTTTTAGTTATTAGTATGCACTATATATTGCTAATTTGTTGACTTTTATTTTTGTATTTTTAGTTATTATTTATATCATTTAATTCGAGTTTGGGCGGGCGACACTTGCGTCAACATTTATCACAAGTGATTTAAAGCATTATAATTATTATATAAAATATATATATTTATTTGCCTAAGTTAAAGTTAATGTTAATTTTTAAAAATTTGTGACGCTTATACAAACAAACGAACACATAAACACAGACAGGTACATGAATATATATATAAATACAGTTATATATCTTTACAAATATATAGTAGATATATGATAAAGATTTGTGCAAAACTTGTTAGTTGGACCTAATATTGATGTCATCCATTTTAAATGAATTTCTTAACTTAAAACAAAAAAAATTCAATGTGTGTGTATTTAACCTAAGTCGTAGCATCAATTGGTACCTATTACTTACTAAAAAGCCGAGACCTGTTAATTAAATGATCAACAAGAAGAAATAATTGGCGATATTTAATCAACATCGTCGAAAACAAAACATTTTACAAGAAAAGTAAACCAAAAAAAAATGTAGAAATTGTTTGTCATTGGCGAATATGAGAAATAAACTATATAGTTTTGTGTGCAAAAGGAAAATAAAAATTGTTTAACTATTAAATAACCATATTTGAATTGCGCGCCCATCGATGGGTGTTATAGCTGAGGAACGGCGTGTGTGGCCCTGGATTGTCGATCAGCTGACAGAAGTCTTGCTCAACTTTTATTACATGAACTATAACTAAAGTACAAACAAGTTTTTTTTGCAATCTCAACCGTTGAAAGCAACAAATGAATATAGAAATAACAAGAACTTTTCAACAAACGCGGCAAGTAATAAGATCAACTGTATTCGCAGCCCTGGTAAAGAGCACCACCGAAACAGAAAGCTTACATACAGATACTCGTCAAAATCATAACAGAAATGATCTATAGAAACTGTCAATATTGTAAAATAAGTAATAAACTAAAAATTTTCATTGCAAAATTCAAGTACACTAGTTTATTTTTTAATACATCCCAAATAATAGCAAAGATAAATATTTAAATTGCGCGCCAATCGATGAAAGCAAGAGCATTAGCAGCCCTGGTTGACAGAAGCCCTCAAACGCGAACAGCTGACGCAAAATTGCTGTGTAGCCCTGGTAATACCGACCGCCACAAAATTGTGCCACATTATTTGTTATTAAATGGAATATTATATTTTTTCTTCACATAATATGGATATATGAATGGACACAAACAGAACCAATCGAGTGATTAAAAAGCGAGTGATAAGCTTTCAGCTCGGCTAAGCTTAACAGCTCAGCTCAGCCAGACATCATGAAGATGGGAATGGGCTACACAGTGTTATCGCGTTTGCGCACCTTGGCACGCTATACCATCGCCTACGCTTGTATAACGCACTGCACCTTTGAGTATGTGGGTGATTTTGTTTTGGTAAATATGGAGACAACCCCCTTAACTAGTATACTAACCATATAGACATATCTTACAGTGCAAGGGCCCCTCGATGGAGCCAACACTCTTCTCGGATAATGTGCTGCTAACGGAACGCTTATCAAAATATTGGCGTAAATATCAATCTGGTGATATTATTATTGCCGTCTCACCCGTTAATGCTAGCCAATATATATGCAAACGGATTGTGGCCGTGTCCGGTGAGAAGATCACAACACTTAAGCCCCATCCACTCGAAGCAGAATCTGCATCCAAATTGACCAACGAAATGACCATGGTAACGGATTATGTGCCACATGGTTGCGTTTGGATTGAGGGTGATAATAAGGGTAATAGTTCCGATTCGCGTTATTATGGGCCCATACCGTTGGGCCTAATTCGCAGTCGTGTCGTCTGTCGCATTTGGCCATTATCGGAACTAACGGGACTTTAGTAGATGCTACTTATTATTTCAAAAACAAGCAAATTTGTAGTTGTTAATTTCTAGTTTTCTCCATTTCATTGTAATTTAACGAGCAGTAAATTAGTAAATTATTGTGATTGATCTAAACAATTGGCTACTTTTTTGTTTCCCTCATCCCATCACACACCCCCTCCTCACCTGGAATGGCCGATTTAAGGTGAGTGTTTAGCCAAAAACTAATGAACTTTCTGATATACATATATTTATTTTATTTAAATAATTTTCGAAAATGCGAAATAAACTAAGAAATTCATTTTATATTCCTAAAAATTTTAATAATTTTTTTTTTTATGATTAAAAAAAAAATTATTGTTATAAAAATTTTGAATGTATAAATTATTTTAAATATTTGTAAATAGAGCTTAAAATATAATAAAAAAAAACCCGGAATTAAAAATTTACTATTTTTTTGCTTATGAATTATAATAAAATTTGTTGTTGCTTAGTAAAAAAAAAAATCGATGAGCTTATGTAATTAAAAAAATATATATTTATATTTAAATTTGAATTGTTGTTTGAGCTAACGTGATTAACAAAAATATATATTTATAATTAAATTTGAAATGTTTTTAAGACAAAAATATAATATTTTACTGTATTTTAGATTGGGATGCTTTACAGAATTAAATTGTATTTATAAATTCTTTAAATTTTTTATATTTAAAATATATATTACAACTATGAAAAGTAAAAAATTAAATGCATTTTTCTTATAGCAAGCATAAAAATATAAATTTTTCCTATTTTTTTACTTTATACCTTATAGCTTTATATACAAATTATAAAATTATTTAATGCATGTAAATTAAAAAATAAAATTATTAAGAATGCAAATTTCGAATAATTATTTTTATTTATTTTCGGAGTAAATTGTGTTAAAAAGAGTAAAGAAATTATAAAATAGAACAATTTTTATTACAAACACAAACAATTTTACTAAGTAGTAAACTTGTATTATTAACAAAATTATTTTTTTGCACACAAGTTATTTAAAATAAAAATAAAACTATAAACGAAGCCAAATATATATAAAAAAAAAAAGTCTACTTTAAAGTTAAAAATTTAACAATGAACATTTATTTTATGCTTTTATTAAAAAAAAAAAATCTTGTGATGGTTTAACGATCAAAACTAATCATTTACTAAACCAAATTTAGCTAGAAACTTTAGATTATGTACAAACTAAAATTATGCTTAATTATGTTTTTTATTATTATTGGGATTTTTTAGTAATTGAAACTATTTTTTGGGCACTTTGTCGGGAGTTTGGTGTTTTTGTTCCACGTAATACAATTGATACTCCTTCTTGAGCACCTGGTGCAGCATATTGGCACAGGTAAAGTCCACTCCACGCTTCCGATTGTCCAGATAAGTGCGGGCAAACAGACGATTCCCCTCCAGAACCTGCGGATGCTCAAAGTATTCATCGAGTGGCATCCATCGAATACGTTCGATCTCACGATTGCAACGATTCAAATCCAAATTTTGTGGTTTCAAGCCCATGACAACATAAATGTCGGAGCAACCAAAATTCCCGCTATGCGAATGCCTCAAACAGATCATCGATACGAATGTGGTGCGTATGCCAGTCTCCTCCTCCACCTCACGGACAGCGGCATCGATAAGATTCTCATTGGGCTCCACATAGCCACCGGGCAGTTTCCAAATGTTATTAACCAATGCATTCCGATCGGAGACGACAAGAATCTCGTTCTTATCGTTGATCACCAAACCGCCAACGCCCAACAATGTGTGGGCATAATGGGGCAAATTGGGTGTCTCGTCGGTGGGTAGCCAACGGTACATGATCACAACACCGGTTTTGGCATGATGGAAATCAAAACCGAATTCGGCCAAAATGGGAACCCAATCCGCTTGATCCTTGTAGACACGAAACCAAATCGTGCGCTTTTTCGCTGCAATCCAAAAGTCCAAGGATTCTGCAAGCAAAAGAGAAGTATTTTAGTTTTTTGAGTTTACTCGACGAAAGGCGACCCTGTAACATGATCCTTTGACACTGTTCATTAAATTTTTTAATTTATTTATTCATAGTCATAGTAATAATGGGATGAAAATAAAGTCTAATTAATAAATGGCCACAAAAAACTATTCTATCTTTCTATCTTTTGAGTAAGAAAAACTTGAAGTTTTTCGGGTTTCTAAAGAAAATTACGTAGATTTTTATCTACAACTGATATACAATAAACTACTGCACTCTTTGCAGTTTATAAGTACAGGGTCTATATAGTGTATTTTTTTTTTGCGTTACTCTGTAGCTTTTGCCGGAACTGCTCGTTAGTGATTTTTGTCTCCTGCTTTCCATCCACAGTGACGCCGCTGAAACGATCCGTCAGACCACCGAATACATCCGCTGGAGTGTCCATGGAGCTGGAACTATAACACAAACAATACAATTATCAGTTTATCAGCTAAATAGTTTACATATGAGATATGAGTTAAGCTCTAGACTCACGATTGATATGTGCGATAATTGTTTCTGATTGGAATTTGCTGCTGATTAGCTGTAAATCTCTGGCTGTTGTTGTTGTTTCTGCTGCTACAGTTTGTGTTGTAGTTGTGTGCGGTTGTTGTTGTTGTTGTTGTCGCAATGTTTACTTTTCTCCATGCATTGAAGACGTTTAACATTAAACAATTGCTGCGTTTCAATAATACGACCGGCGACATTAAATAACTAACACTTTAACACTTTTTGTTGTTGTTGGTTTTGTTGACCTTTGCCACAATTCTCCAAATAGTACAATTTCAAATATTGACAGCGCATGCTGTTTGTTAATCAAAACAGAAATATACATTAATAAAGCAATAACTCAATTTGCGGTTATATTTACTAAGCGGTTTTTAGTTCGTAGTTAACAATACGGTCTTCCAAAAAATACAATTTAAATATCAAAACTACATTTTAGTATTTTAATCCTTAAACGCAGCTAATAAAACCCAAGTCGTTACCTTTACTTTTGAAACGAACTAAGCTAATATATAATCTGCTGTCTATGCGCGCACTATTATGATTATTATCACAATTGAAACTTCTACTTGTAATTGATAAGCGCACCTCTTTTACCTCCCGCGTTGTCCACAAATTTCACACACAGACGGCGTTTGCCCTTTGTACGAGCACACACACACGCCTGCAATCACACGCATACAACAATTAAAGTCAAATCTGGCGGCAACCTTGAATGACAATGAATGTCTAAATGTGTGTTACACAGAGAGCATAACATAGCACAAAGTGTAGGAGAGAGAGTGATAGACAGAGAGAGCGCGACAACTGTTACCGTATTGCAGTAAGCTTTGTTGTTGTTTATCATGCGTTATAGCTATATTATGCTCGTTTTATGTAACTCACAAAAATTCACATGCAAAGGCTCATCAGACATGTGCTAAGCGCAGTTTACGCCACCTTTTTATTGACCATAACATCTGCTTATAGTAATTTTGTTATTTACACTTACGAATTCGCGCCAGAATTGTTTGTTTAATGTTACAAAGCTCACAAATGTACGCGCGGTGTGACCGACTACTGCGTAGATAAATATCGAAGCATTTAAAAACCATTTAATAATCGGCAGACAAGTAACATTTTGAAACATATGGAATAATCAGCTTTTTAAAGCTATACAATGCTTAGTTGTAAAGTTTTATTTTGTGCATGACTACTAAATTTACATTGTTGTTTTATAGAAAAAGAAATACATTTTTCATTCAATATTGTCTTACATTTGATCAGCTGTGATCATAGCCCAGCAGTGTGCCCAGATCGTAAGAATTGTAAAAATAACAAACGTATGTAAGCATGCTGTTAAGCGGTGTTTCCATGCGGTCACCCTGCTGCTTCAAGTGCTCCCCATCAAATAAACAATATCGATAAGTCCAGCGATTGTGTGTTTTATGTGTACGTGAGGCGCGATTTTATTTTCAATTTGAATGTACAGAACAAGTTTACATATTTATGCTTGACGTGAAATGTGTTAAGTGAATGTTTTACGTGTTACATAAATATGTAGAGAAATATGCAGATATTATTAATGGTTTAAATGTTAAATTGGATAATAAGTAGATGTATATTAGTTTATAAATGAAAATATTCCTAAGAATGAATAGAAGACGAAAGTTTTTTTTTTGTGTCCTGCCGACGATTTACGGTTAATTGTTATTAGCATTCCCTGAGATGCTAAAGGACGGGATATATATATTTATATATGTATATATATGAATAATTGTTGTTCTGGCTCTTAAAATCGCGTGACACTCAAATTTAGTGTAATTATGCTGTGTAAATAGGGGGAGTCATTCGATTATTTCGATTATTTTGTTTTTGTTTTTTTTCGATTAATTTCAGTTTGTAGTTAGGTTTGTGTGTCGTGATTGACATTGAGCCAAGGATGTATGACAGATGTAAACGCCGACGCACGACGTTTAGGATTTGTATGGAGCATTGGTTTGAGGAATGCCGCAAACTCTTTGGCCTCCCTTCGCGGCCAATTGTACCGTTCGATGAGCACCTTGCGTAGCGATCGTTTCTTCAAATTGCGTATATTATGTAACTTGCGATTTTCATCGAAGATTTCATACGAATAACGACCACGATTGATCAGACTCTTGTCGATGCGACCACATGTCTCCATAATGCTAGCAATATGCACCTCATCCGGTGAGGCATTCCCGCGCCACTTGCTTGGCTCGAAGAGGTACTCGCCGGTGGCCAGCTCCCAGAAGAGGCAAGCGGCGCTCCACAAATCCGCCGCAATATCATAGCCAGCTCCAAGGATTACCTCCACTGCTCGATATTCCCGGGTCTGAATGTCCTCGGTAATATGACGATCGATGGCACAGGCATTGCCCACATCGGCAATGACCACGTTGACCCGACATGGCTCCACAGCAGGATCCTTATACTCGAATATATTGCGATTGGGCTTCTCATCCGGATCTTCGCGCTGCTGCTGTTCCGCAGTCCGCCCGTGATACTTGTTGAAACGTTTATGGATTTTGATTACCTTGCGCACCTTGCAACGCTTGTGCGCCGAGTGATATGGACCGTTATCCTTGAGTTTCACATCCTTTTCCAGTTTGTCCACACGACGGGCCACATAGCTCATGAATTTCTCCAGATCTGTGTGGAGTTTTCGCCAAGCCTTGGATGTCTTTCTGACATTTCGCTCATTATCATGATCTCCGTGTGCCCGACGCTTGCGTCCCGACAGCGGTGTCTGGTACTCCCCCAGGGCTTCGTGATTGCTCGCACCGCGTGATTCCCTGCCCACCGCATCGCCCACGTGCTCGCCCCTCTCTTGTTGGGTCAACAGTTCCGCCTCGGCATCCGTGAAGATCTTTGGCCCATCGAAGGGCATGAAGGACAAGAGACCGAGCACGGCTTTAACGGCTCGACGTTCGCTTAACATGCCATGTTTGGCCAAAACGCGGAGATCACTGATGCCGCGATCCCGAAGCCAACGACGATGCGATTGAAAGAATTTCACGGATACTTTCGTCTTGTGACGTATTCTACGCTTCTCCGCCTCACTCAAATTGCCATCGTCGAGCAGTGCGGGATTAACCAATCCAGGCATATGCTTGACCAAATAATCCGTCGATGACTTTTTATCCATTTTCCGATTTTGAATGTCATCCGTTACGAGTAACACATTCTCCGGCTTCAAGTCCGTATGTATCATGTTGGCGGTCAAATGAAGAAGGAGTAATCCCTGGAGTACCTGTCGTGCGATCTGTTTGACATTGTAGAGCGGTAGACCACGATAACCGGAACGTTGGATCAGCATTAGCATGTTATCGCCGAGCACATCGAATACCAGACACTGATGCTCCCCATTCACGCCTGTAGTCGTGAAATTATCCGTTAGACGCACGACCCGATCACGCAATGGATGACGATAGCATTTATTGAGACGTTTCAGTAGCTTGATCTCGTGCCGTGCTGAATACGTATAGATTCCGGCGGATTTGACAAACTTGATGGCACAATAGCGATGCAGAACGACATCGAAGCACAGCCAAACGGTCGAGTAGTGACCCCAGCCCATTTTACTGATCGCATAGTAGCGTTTCTGGTAGCGATCGCCAACGGCGACGGGATGATAGCCACCGGGACGGTAATCGGTAATGCTTTCGCTTGCATACGTCACCGTAGTGTTGTTATCGTCGTCATCGTTATCGTTATCGGCATGGACATGTACCTCCGCCTCCGCCTCGGCATCGTTATCATTATCGGCGTCAATGTTGTTATTCTGTTCCATGTCGCCAGCGTTCTCGTTGCTGACGTCATTCTCCGACTCGGGATACTCAACATTATCCTCATCGTAATCAGAGTAATCGTAATTGCTGCCGTAATCGTGAGTCACGGCATCGCTGCTATCGTAATCGTTATCGTTGGTGTTATCGAAACGAGTGTTATCGCTGATATCGATAGGCTGATCTTCAGCGGGTGCATCTGCCTCAGGCTCATCCTCCTCTTCGTCCTCCACTGCAGCCGCATCCGTGTCATAGTCGTTGTCGCCTTCATAGCCACGCTCCTCATCCTCCCCAATACCAATCCCAGTTCCAACCCCAACCCCATCTCCATTCTCATCCTCTTCCTCCTCCTCGTCGTCGTCTTCGTCGTCCTCCTCCTCCTCCTCCTCCTCCTCCGCGCGACGCATCTCAACGACTCTTGCCGTTTCAGCCGATTTACTGCGATATTCCTTTGGTTTCATGTTCCAAGTGGACATGGCAATACCCGTAATATTGATTTCTTCCTCATCATCATCGTCCCCGTCAACATTTTCAGCATCATCGGCATTATTATCCTCCTCATCATCATCATTGTCTTCTTCGTCCTCGTTGTCTTCCTCCTCCTCGTCATCGTCGTCACTGACAAGCATACGATTATAATTATTATAATCATTATTCCCATGAATCGCATTTTTGGTTTCCGCTGGCGTCGCATTCTCCGGCGACTCAGAGTCCTCAGACTCCGAACCGGAGCTGGAGCCAGAACCCGAACCGGAGTCAGAGTCAGAGTCCGAGTCGGAGCCGGATGAGGATGATCCCGATGACATTTTACAAAAGGTGACGTTCGACATCTTCATTTAAACAAAGGAAAAAAAAATTATAAAATATAAAAAAAAATTTAGTTAATTACACAGAAATTTGCATTTCAAATTGTTTTGT
Organism: Drosophila cardini; assembly: GCA_018903735.1. Taxonomy (NCBI): domain Eukaryota; kingdom Metazoa; phylum Arthropoda; class Insecta; order Diptera; family Drosophilidae; genus Drosophila; species Drosophila cardini. The sequence continues at coordinate 2,930,732 of JAEIGM010000012.1, read as the reverse complement.
TAGTTTTTTTTTTTTACTTACAGTTAACTTAATTAAAAATCTATTTATAGCTATTTTGACTATTTTCTATTAATTTGTTAACCATTTAGCAGTTATATGTTTTATATTTATATTTACTTGTATTGGATTAGATTTATATATAAATAGATGTAGATGCAGGAAGTTTATGAGCTTCACAAATCTTGACAACTTAAAATCCTATTTAGCTCTACACTAAAACACACGCCTATTTGGATCTTCAATTTTTGATTTTGAATTGAATTTTGAAACTTAAAAAAAAGGAGGAAAATAACGATAACTTTGAAATCAAGTAAAGGTATGAGTAATTCCTTTAGAAATCGAGAATTTTATCTAAATTATTAAATTTATACTCGTAGAGTAAACGGGTATTTTGTAATCGTTGGAATATATGTAACATGGAGAAGAAGGCATGGCAGATCCCATAAAGTATATATATTCTTGATCAGCATGAATAGCCAAATCGATATAGCCATGTCCGGCTGTCCGTTTGTTTGAACAAAAGGATCTCAGAGACTATAAGAGCTAGAAAGGCCGAGAGGCCGCAAATGAAAGATAAAATGTCCAAACAGTACAATTTTGTTTTTGTGTTTGACACGCCCACTTTAGGGCGTTCTATGTGCATAAAAAGGTATAAACAGGTCAAAATAGTATATTTTAGTATAGAAAACTTGTTTGTTACCAATGCTATCTAAACCAAATGTACACAGAAAATGCACGTCTACGGAGTACATATACTGACCAAGTTTGATCCAAATCGGACGACTATATCGTATAGCTCCCATAGAGACAATCGGTCAAAAATACGCTCGGAATATGAATAAGTATGAAAAACTTTTGCGTTTACCAAGCAATCATAGTGAAACTCACATAGAATAATTTTGTCAAAAATACAAACAAACTGACCAAGTTTCATCCAAATCGGACGACTATATCGTATAGCTCCCATATGAATTTGTATGAAAATTTTCTGTGTTTCCCAAGTCATCTGAATTAAACTCACTAGGGTCGACTGCCTAAACGATGGTACTATTATTATTATCATATTCCATTGTTAAAAATATATTAAGACTGAGTAACGGGTATCCTAAAGTCGCGGGCGACTATTGTATTCTTTTTTTTTTGAAGAAAATTTTGATTTTAAAATATATTATTTATCCATAAAAAATAAACAAGATAATAATTTAATATACCATGAGTTTCCTATTTTTTAAACCAAAATCTTAGTTTTGGGTGTATAAAATTGGCTTTTAAGACTTTTCTTATGGCTGACATTAGTTTACTCCGGAAAAATTAGTGAAAACTTTAAATTTTAAATCTATTTGAAATGTGCAATTGACGGCAAAACCGGAAAGAAATACTTTTTTGAAATATTTCAATGTTTTTTTTTTATGAAAGTTCAGCGAGATGGAAAATGCTATTTGGAGCAGGAGTAATGAATGAAAGCGACCGGTTAGCGATTGAAACTGTGAACAGTTAATAGCACGACAAAGGGATTAAAATAGGGATTTCAAAAAAAAAAAAAAAAAAAAAAAAAATTAAAACTAAATGTTGCAAAATGCACAATTAAACAAAGTCAGCTTGTTACCAACGGGGGGTGGAGGAGTTCATAGTGGAGTGAAGGGGGAAGGGAACAATTCAGGTGCTTCAATATTTTTTAGGACAATACAAAACATTCACAATTCAAATTCCAATTCCAATTCCCCCCCTTTGTTTGTATTTTGATTGGCAGCTTAGTGTATTTTCTTTTTTATTTTTTTTTTAGTGAAAAACTTACCAAAAAAAAAAGTGTAGCGAGGAAAATGATTACTCCATCCACAGTGTGGAGTACCCGCTATTTGCACAGTTGTTTAAACAAATTTTCCGCTTTTCGGGGTAGTTACCGTTGATTCCCATTCGAAATTCGAATTGTGCTGCTGTTTTGTGGGCTTAAGTGAAAATTCTAGCTCAAATATTTATTGAGAACTTCGATCGCGTTATTAGAAGGGCCGACGACGACGACGTCGACGAAAAAAAAAAAAATTAAATTAAATAAAAAGTTGAAGAAGATTGGATGACAAGGGGGCTATACGGTATGAGCCGTAATTCCCAGACGGGACTGCGCGCACACGCTCAATTGAGAATGATATCGAAAAAACCCTTCCTTTTATTTTATTTTTTATTTTTTTTGTAATTAGACAGTTTAGTACTTACACAAAGTCGCTTTTTGACTCGGCAATTCGGTTTTGTAGTCAGTTCCCAAGTGAAAGGAGCTGCTTGAGTTGCTTGAGTGACATTCGCATGTCAAGCTTTTGAACAAGCTGGCAACGCCGCGTGAGCTTTATCAGTGTTGTGTCTGTTGTGCTTTTGGCAACACTGGCTGTATGGATGAGATGACAGCTCGCTGAAGTTGTTAACAAGTGTGCGTGTGCTCGTGTGTGTACGTGTGTGTGTCTGTGTGTGTGTGTGTTTCTGTGTGTGTGTGTTTTTAAGCGTTTGCGTATGTGGGTGTTGGACCGTGCGCGCTGGAATTAAATGCCGCTGCAGCTGAATTACGCTCTTTACCTCTGCTGCTCTCTCGCTCGCTCGCTTGCTCCTTGTTGGGCTCGCTCTTTGGACGTTTGTTCGTTTGTCGTTTGTTTTCGATTCCTAACGGTAATAATTGGCATAATTGGCACATTTTACAGAAATTGAACAATAACTCGATGCGTAACAATGCAGCAACAACGAACGGCAGCTGCAGGCGACAAAAGACGAAAACGAAGACGACGTATGCCACAAAACGAAAACAACAACAAAAAAAAGAAGAGGAAGAAGTAGAAGCAAAAAAAAAAAAATTCATAGACAGAAGGCGGCTGCATAACAATGGAAATGTGGAGAAAAATCTTAGCGCAAATAACACCCAAAGGACAGCTGTCTGCTTGCAGCATAGCATTGACGTCATCATCATCATCATCGTAATGGGCGGCAGCAGAAGCAACATCTTTGCAGGCGGTTACAGGCGTGGCATTACGCGCGGTCAATTGATGTAATGGGATTAAAGCCAGGCAACAACAACAGCAAAAGCGTAGACGACCCCTTGGCAGGTTTTCAGGCTAATCAAGAAAGTAAACCCTTCTCAATATATGTACATGTACTGGTACGACAAAAAAAAAAAAAACGAAAAGAAAACAGTATGGAAATTAATTAAGAGCAGCGCCTGGAAAAACGCAGTACAGGCTTCAGATCAGAGATGCTCTTTCTGAGGTTGTCCGTCAAACCGAAGCCCGCGGGCCAGCAGCCTCCTGCCCTTTGCTCTTTGCCCTCCCCTCTCCAACCCTCCTCCTCCTCTTCGCTTTTCGACCCATGTCCCGCTTGTCCGCATTTCTGTCCCATAACGAAGGCTGATTTTTATTACATGTAAGTTATATCCATTCACATGAACGCACATTTATCCATACATTTATACATATATGTATGTATGTGTAGGTAATTCCATTAAGTTTTGTTTTTCTGTTTTTTTTTTTACATTTTACATTCCGTTACCCTTTACAATTGCCTACAATTGGGCTGCAATGGACCAACTGATGAGACTGGAAGCTCATTGGAAGCTGACAACTGCTTCTGTTACTAGAGCTGGAACTCTTCAGCTGGAATGCGGCTAACTGTAATTTAACGTGTTGTGCAACGTGAAAACTTTTGAAAGGAGATTTTTACTAAGAACTCTAATGGAATGATTTATTTTTAAGCAGATCTTGTTAATTGTAATGTATATGTATATATATTCTTGGTCGGTCTGTTTTATTGAATACGTAATTCAGTTTTACCGGAATTTATAGTCAGAACGGAATGGTAGAATGTTAGATTGTTGCTTTTCGATTTTTAATCTTAGTACAATTTAGGAAGCTATTAAGGTATCTAAGTGTAATTTTTAGTCTTCTTGAAAATGATAAATATTTTTTATAGCTTAAAAAAATATTTTTAGTTCCTTGTTTCTAATAGTGAAAAGGTATAAAAATGCTGTAAAGAAAGTATGAAATTGTGTGAAGAAGGACGATTACTTTCTTGGTGTCGGCAAACACGAATGATCCATTTGATTTCTGGAGGTATAACATCCTCCGTGGCTTAAAAAACTGCTCAACTTGATGATCCAGTGATGACAGCTGCTCGCAGCTTCCTTTTTTTTTTTTGTGTTTATGCGATTGTTGTTGTTCCGTAGCATGTAAGTGATTTTCTATGGTTCAGATTTGGTAATGCTCCCGTTTTATATAAGTATTAATTTTTTTTTTATTTGCCGGGCAGCCTGGGAATGTTGTGGGCTGAATGGGCGAGCATCGATGTCAATTCATTTATCATGCAGGAGATGCACACAGGATATGTGACAGGATGTGACTGGGCACAAACGATTGTTGTGGTGGCCCAAAAAGCAAGCGAATGCCACCAAACAGGACAATAAACAGGGTAAAAAAAAAAACAACAGAAAACTAAACAAATCAGTAGGAAGAGGAAAGGATAAAAAACACGTAACGAATCCGCTGCGATTCACAGCTGGTGAAAGGACAATCAAGGCGGGACGATAGAAGGACGGTGGCAGGACAACCACAAAGTTCGCGCCTATGTTGCGGGTCTCGTAATCCTTTAGCTGCCATCAAACACCGAGATCAACAACATAAACAAACACAACAAACTACACGGGGCCTCCTGAGCGTGCGAAACTGACCTCTTCATTATATATTTCCATGTCGCGAAGGATAAAGTCGAGAACGAGAATGAGGACAAGGACGAGGACCTTCCTTCTGTGGGTCAGGGAAATGAACGCGACATTGCGACATCGTGGAGTTCACTGAACTGGAAAATTATACAACGCACATATCGTAAGGATTAGCGATAAAGATTCCATATGTCCGTTCCGTCCGATCAGCGAATACAGCGAACTTTTGCTTGTGACCCCTTTTACAAAAGTATTCCCTACCCTCCCTCTTTCTTCCGCCACACCCCCTTCTGGCCATGGTCACGTCTTGTTTTGTGTTGTTTTCCTGTCGGACAATTGATTTTGTGACATAAATTTGGTGTAAACAGCTTTGGTCAGTTTTCCCGAAATTGAGTTGTCGCCCGTAAATCAGTGCACACATTTACAATAGTTTGCTCTGTACAAAACCTGAAGTCAGCCATAAATTTAAGTTTGTCAATTGTATCTTAATAATAGATAAGGCCAAAAAAACCACCCCGTTTTTTGTCTTCGTAGCTAAATTTTGGTACACTTTGGGCCTAGTTTGGACTGGTCTACTTTAAAGTAATGTTAAAATCCAAAATCTTTAATCTAAAGTATTATTTTGCTATGGAGAACGCATTTTAGTTTAAGTTCACTGGAAATAGGATAAAATATTTATAAGACAAAGTTTTTAGTTTTTAGACAAAGATCATATATAGAGTAGATAATAGTTAGCACTACTTTAATGTATCTACAGCTCAATATAATTTCTGTCAAAGATTTTGTTTTGAAATCCAAAATTATTAATTGTTAAGTATTCCTAAATGTGAAGACCCCTTCTTAATTAAAGTCCACTGGAAATGGAACACTTTTCTTGTAAGACTCAAGCCGATAAATAAACGGTAAAGTCTAACCTCCTTTAATATAAAAATATCAGCAAAAAAATAATTTTTATGGTTTTACAATATTAATCTAAAATTTTTTTTATTTTTTTCCAATCTATAATCTTTAGTCTTAGTTTTGAAACTAAACTTCTAGCTAAAAGTACAGGGTATGCATATTTCTGTATACCCGATTTGACTTTGATTTTATGGCTTTTGGTCTTTGGCTAATGATCATTACCAGAACTGATGCCAATCAGTCGAGATCATTAAAGTTTAGACTCGAATTAAAGCAAGTTGCTGACTTCCTGCCACTGCCACACTGGACACAAATGACTATGCAACATGCCACATGGAAAACCGTCGCTCGATATGTAAACCTAATTGAAAACTGTCAACGTAAAGTCGTAAAAACACAAAAATAAAACCAACTGACTAAAGTACTGTGGAGCTCACCCGACTTGAATATACCCAAAGTGTTTCATGCTGTCAGAAATAATATTTTTTATTTTCTACACTACAAACTATTTACAAATTTTAAATCGTTTGAGTTAAATTTTTTTATTAAAAACATAAATCAATACAATTTCTAAGATACTTACTGTCTTTCCTATCTTTCAGATAGGACCGCTCTATGCGGTCCATCAAGTCGCCTTCTACCCGTAACAAAGTATCAACAAACTGCTAACACCCTCAGAGCTGGGTACACAACAAAACGGTAAACGGTAACCCGAAATTAACCCGCTGAAAATAAAAAGAGGCAAAAAATTAAACATATGCACAAATTTTGGAAAAATGTCATAAAGTTTCCAATCGACATGAAAACAGCGGCGGCAACACCCTCACAACTTTTCCGACCGGTGCTTGTGGTGGTGTAGTGCTGTGCAGTGCTGCCATTTTAGCCTTTTTCAGGACAGTTCTGTCAATTCGTAAAATTAATTAGCGGGAATTTCTTTTTTTTTCAGAAAAAACTATATGAAAAGTTACCTAAAAGTAAAATGTATTAAATTTACACAATAATTTTTCTAATAATTTATATTGTTAAATATTTAAAATATTTAAGTTTGGTTTTTTATTAAGCTTTATACGCTGCGAAAGTATTTACTACAAACAAATAAAATTCTAGACTGAGTGACTAAATTTATTAAATCTTAACAAATAGATCATTAAATAAAGACTTTATTTTTTTTTAACTTAAAATTTCTTAAATTGTTTATGAATATTTAGCTAATTTTATACATAGTTTTTAATTTCTTAAAGCAACACTGATTTTCAATATTTTATTAATTAAAAAATTTTAAGACTGAATTTTTATTTAGCTGTATAAACTACTAAAGTTAAATAAATAAATTTCTACAACATGAAGTTAACATAATATTTATGTAGTTTACTAAATAAAAATTAACATTTTAAAATAGGCGACTAAATGTATAAAATGTATCTTTAAAAATTTTAATTTTTTTAAACTTATAATATAATAATAATATAAATATATTATATATAATATATAGACATATATTTTTTAAATTTTTTGTAAATTGTCCTTTTTTCTAAGCTCTTTTTTTTTAGAATCGACTGGCAGCACTGATGTCGCGTACCGTCGAGTAGTGCCGCGTACCGTCGCGTAGTGCCGTACCGGTCGTGTTAATGTGCTAGACGCGTGGGTCGGTGGTTGGCCAGTTTTGTGCTGCAATTGGTCTCCGATATGCATCTAGTCACTAGTGCACTTTTGACAGTTTATCATTATGGCCCGGTATGACCTCGCACTCCACCTCCTCCTCGTCCTCCTGTGCGATCCTTGAACCAGCCTAGAGGGTTGCTCCTGACGGTAGCGGGGTCAGTGCTACCATTTTTCTTTTTTTCGGGTGGTCGCGATCATTATATGTAAACATTTTAGTTGTGGGCTTAAATTGTGTTTTATCGTATTTAATTGATTTTCTGCAGACGTCATTAGCAGATCTGTAAGCGATGATAAACCCAAACCCGAACCAAACTCAGAGCCGTTTCAAGCCGTACCAAAAATAGTTTTTTTTTGTTAGTTTTTTATGATAAATGCTTTACATATAATCGTTTGCTACTCGCCCCATGCTTTTGTTTTCCTCCAGAAATTCTTGAACCTATGTTTCTTCCTCTGTTTCAGTTTCTTTCAAATTTCTTTTTTTGGCTTTTCTTTTGTTTTTCCTCATCGCTGCACAGCGCGCCAAAGAGTTTCGCACACTCTGTGCCAAGATTTATTTGCACAAAACACAACACATAAATCTCAATCTGTCTGAGATTGAATTTGTGAATTGTGAATTGTCAAAAATCATTGTGGCAATATTAAAAATTTAACCGCAAATTAGGCAATAAACAATGGCTAAAGCGGTCATGGGTTAATACGTTTAAAATCAGCTGACAAGCGACCCATCGACCCAAGTATAACAAAAAAAAAAAAAGGGTTGAACTCGTATCCAAAAGCAGCGCAAATAAACACACACATCACACACACATCACACACCACACACACACACACACGTATATAAAATTGCACACATTTTAGCGGAACACTTTCGATTCCGGGTCTTTCTGTGGGTTCCCAACTGTCAGTAACTATGCGAAAAATCCCATAAATCAAAACCGATCGCAAATTTTACAGCAAATATCAGCAAATCCGTGGGCAAATGTTATGCTTCAGTTTAATTTATAGAGTTTCGATTAAAATACAAATAATTACATATGGTATCTCTATATACGCGATAAATATCAACCAATCTGAAGAATATGCAGTCTTGACAAAAGAGTTACCAAATCAACAATTGATTAACAGAAATTTTAAAATCTTTTAACTTACGACATAAATAAAGCATATTTTCTATTCTATTCAATAATATTTTACGAGTATATTTACGGATAAATAACGAGTAAGAAAGGCAAGAGTCGAGCGAGCCGACTGTAAAAGACCCCGTACTCATTCTAGTGCGCGTTTTTCCTTACAAATCACCAATCTTCGACCAATTTGGCCTATAGGAGCTAAAAGCTATAGTTGTCCGATTCAGATCAAACTTGGTGAGGATAGTTATAATGGTACCATACACATAATGTGTCAATTTGGTCTCTTGAGCTCTTTTCTTTTTCAAGTTTTGGTGATGGAAAAATAGTTTTTTACAATTTGCGGAGGCGATAAGGGGCGTGGCAACAATGAAATAAACTCGATCTGCCTGATATATAAACGTACTTTCATTCCAAATTTGGTGGCTCTAGCTCTTCTTGTCTGAAAGATCAAACTGTTCATACAGACAGACGGACGGGCAAACGGACATCGCTATATCGACTCGGCTGTTGATGCTGATCAAGAATATATATACTTTATGGGATCGGCACGCCTAATTCTGCCTGTTACGCACATTTCGCTTCTGACAAATTTAATGAACCCCTTTACTTTTTTTTAGCTTACGGGGTCTAAAAATATCACAAGACATTGTGTTCAGATGTTAATTACTCAGTTAATCTATGGCTCAATGAGTATGATTTTCATATAAAGTAAATAAGCTAGCTTATATAGATGTGTCGCTACATCGTTACATAATCAGTACAATAATATTTTGAAATTAGTAAAAAGACTGTCGACTATAAAACACCCCTTACTCAATCTAGATTACTCTTTTTTTTAACAAATAACCAATTTATACCAAACTGAGCTATGGAAGCTTTTTAATATATTTATCAGATCCAGACCATCTGGAGAATATACATGTATAAAGAATCTTAATATATAGTTTTGATTTGGAAAGTTAAATAAACACTGTATTTTGTCATATAAACAACCAACTTTCGAGCGATCTGGCCTATGAACCCAATTTGGTATGCTAAAATAAAGTCATAATATATTCTTGAGGAGTACAATTGATTAGGGTAGTTATGTATATCAGTGTTGGGGTTATGGTGTTATGAAAAAAACATAATGTACCAGAAACATGGGCGGACTTTCTCTCTATATTTAGAGGCTCTTTTTGAGGTCGATCTTTCTGCTTTTGCCTGCTATGGACAATTTGGTTCTCACAATTTAAATAGACCTCTGTACTATTTTAGAGTACTGGGTTTAAGTAAGCCCCATTGATAGACACAGAAAAAGTACGGCTTACTCGACTGTAAACTTTTGTTATAGTTTTATTTTGACTAATAACACAAATTTAAACGCATTACCGATTTGACATAACTTAAAAATCCCCATTAACCAAAAAAGTAAATTTTTTTTTTAGAATATTCTAAAAAATAGCATTGCTGTAGCTCGGATTATTCCATTCACTATCATTTTTACAATTACACGATAGTCTCCTTCGGGAACAGGAAGAACTTTAGTTACTTTGTGGTTAACATAACTAATAGGAAGTTTATCCAAAATTAAATCATTCTGTTGGACAAAATATAGAAGTTTTTTAATTATTCCATGGGTTTGAATAATACTCACAGTGAAGGGACAAGTGTGATTTATGTTACTATAATCTTTAATTATATTATGAAGGAAGGCAATAACTTTATATCCAGGATTGGGATTTCTCATGTAGTTGCAGTAATTAAAAGTAAGATTATAAAGAAATGGCTTATAACCATTCAAACGTTTCGATATATCAAATTGAACCTTTAAAGATATTAAACTTAATTAATCGCAAATATTTGAATTGGATTTTAAATACTATTTCTTACCGAAATGTTGGTGAGAGGCAATTGATGGAGGACCAGTTTACCGGATGCATATTTATACGTCCGATTGATGGACTTTAGGTAACAATATTCAAATTCACAAAACTTTTTATCAATTGATTCGCATATCACATTTGTGAACTCAAAACCAGAGTTTACCTTAAAAGAAAAAACTCCAAATTTCTCTTTGTTTTTGTTAAATATTTTTTTGTTTTATATATTTACTTCGGTAGTGAGCACAAGTAAAATACAAAATTGGAGTAGTATAATCCGTTTGTAGGGCTTAGAGCGTAATTCCATCATGGCGTAATGAGCACTTGAACTGTTGTGACTAAACGAATTATTACCATACGTTATGCTCAGATGTTAATTACTCAGTAAATCTATGATTTAATGATAATGATGATATTCATTCAAAGTTAATTAGCTATATAGCTCTGTAGCTACATTCAATAATGATAATTTACGAATAAAAAACAAGAAAGAAAAGTGCAATCGAGCACGCCCTATCACATAATACTCTGTATTTTATTTCTGATTATATTTTTTAAATCGGTATTCGGGCATTACTTTTGGTCGGTACGTCCAGCGTCCGCGGACTGCGCTGCCGCCACACATGCAGCGTAAACGTGCGTTCATATGTTTCTGTTTCGCTTGCACACATGCATTGATATTGCGTTCGATTATCAACTTTGTTACGTGTCTAGCTCTCTTGTTTAAAGTCGGATATAAATGTAACTTTCAGAATAGTTTGATATATTTTGTCTTTAAACGAATTTGAAATAACAACACTATACGATAAGAATAAATGCATTAAAAACGGCATGAAAATTTGGAATTAGTTTTATTTGCTATGGGAAAAGAGGGCTTAATAGACCAAAATTTTTAACCACATTGCATTTGTGGTGTTTCTAGGACCCTGCCCACCAATATTGGGGTTTCTAAGTGCCATAGTTGCTGAGGTATTCGCCAAAAACATCGATTTTTTTTCGTGGTGTACCTAGTTTTTGGCTCATTGTGGGCGAATGGGGCGTGGCATCGAAAAAAAAAGATTCTTGTATTAACTGAATGAATATAGGGCAATACTGACTAAATTCAAACTGGCAGCTCTTACCATCTCTGAAATCTCTTTGTTCATACTGACATGCAGACAGACAGGCAGACGGACATGGCTATATCGACTTGACTTGTGATGCTGATCAAGAATATATATACTTTATGATGTCTGCCACGCCTCCTTTTGCCTGTCACATAATTTTAACAAACCCAATATACTCTTGCAGAGAGTATAATAGGTTTTGACAAACTTACAAAAAAAGTTTTGTTTTTTATAAGAATTGCAGCGTTCTACTGCTTTCCGCTTGGGTCCCACACTAGTCAGTGATCACAAATAGTTAAAAGCGCCTTTAAGTTCTTAAATGTATATTTTTTTTCTTTCAAAAACTAAGTGGTATATAAAAATATTTGAATTTGTTAAACCAATATCGATTGCCAAATCAAAAAATGATAAAAAAAAGCTACTCGTAAGAAATTGAGATGGTTTGATTATGATTGCGTTCATTATCGGACTTTGAATGATGAAAGTACATAGTGAAGTTCAGTATGACATCCGATAGATTGGCATTCATGACAATATCATCGCAGTACCTCATATGATAGCAAATTCCAACAATTAGGGCATCTTCTACAATTTGAATAAAAATATTTAAATTTATTATTAAAGTTAGTTATGTATATATATATATATATATATATATATATATATATATATATATATATATATATATATATATATATATATATATAAATATATATATACTAAAGTTAATAGACTTACGCATCACTCGTAATATAAAGTTGGAAATTCGCAGCAGCATTTTGATTTCGGTATAAATAAATGTTAGCAAACTTTTCGGTATTGATTTCCAAATTAAAATTTTTGATAGCATTTACTATGGTATATTTATGTTTCTGTTTTAAATCAGCTACGGTAACTAGATGGTCAATCGAATTAAGCCAAGCTAAAAAGTTTTAATAAATATTTTGTCCTCGATAACAATTGAATTTTACCTTCTTAAAAACATTTAATATTGAAATTACATTACATTATTCCGACAGACGCCATACTCATTTTTCCATAAAATTAAGCTATTTTCGTCAGATTTGTCCTATAGGAGCTATAGGACAAAGTTGTCCGATCCAATTTAAACTTAGTGACGATAGTAGTAATGCTCACTGAATTTAACACTCCAATTTAAAAAGCTGGCAACGCTTGCTACGCGACGCTTAAACAGTGTTGGCTAACGTCTTAAGTAGTGACAGAGTAAACCAGTTGCTAGATTATGTCTAGAAATTCCGATCCCATGATGAAATCTAGCTGATTTCTTGCCGCAGGCTAATCAATTACGCAATGTCAGTAGGGAGAGAGAGAGAGTAAGAGAGAAAGAGAACGAGAGGGAGGGAGATAAAAAGGGTTAGACACCGGCCTGCCCATACTCAATAAACTTAAAAATTTTATTCAAATTTAATTGCTGGCATGCATTAATTTTGTTGGCCCCGTTTGCTCGAATGGGAACCTGATCGTCTCTTCCCTGTCAAATGTTTGACAAACTTTCAGTTAAGAAAAAATAGCGCTACGACGACGACGACGACGATTCCCTGACATTTCTGATGTGCGTCCCGTTTGTGGACCAAGGCAAAAATTTTCTTCCATTCTAATGGTTTTCTCTCATTTGCATTTTGTTGGGCTTGGTTAAGAAAAGGGGGTGACTTTGCGGTTGGAAAAAGCGCGATCGCCAGAAAGACGCGATGCGACGCGGCGCGTCGCGACATGACACAACGCGTCTCGACACGACCGACCGGCAATTTCCACCTTAGATTTATGAGCAAAAACAACAATAACATTAAAGGTTGAACGTTGATCTTCCCCCTTTTTCTTGTTCGCGGTGGAAAACCCTTATTCTTTGGGTGCATTTTCCATGTAAAAATTGGATTTTCTTTATATTTGAGAAACTTTTCTTGGTAATTTTCTTAACAATTAAATATGCAAATGCCGCTAAACGTTTAGCGTTCCATTTTTTGTTGTTGTTATGGAATTTTTTAAGGCGTTTGTTATTGTCATTTCGCAGATTAGCCCCCGGTACTACCCCCATGGCCCTTGCTCCGGCCCTTGGCACTACCTTTTGCCCTATTCTGACCGTGTTTTCTAGTATTTGTCTAACTCTGTATTGACCCTAAAAAGGACAATGCATAATTTGAAGGCTGCACTTTAATTATTTTCAACTCATTTACTTTTTAAATATGAGAATTAAGTAGAGGAAATTAAATTTGAAATTTTTAGCAGAAATTTGTAAGATTTCCATGTAATTATTTTTTCAGTCAAAAGTTGCATATACAGGGTGCACCAAGCGTATTTTTCAAACTTTTTGAAAAGAAAACTTGATCTGCGTACACTTTGGACAGTTTGGTGGCTCTAGCTCGGATGGACAAACAGATGGACATTGCTATATCGCTTCGGCTGTTGATGCTGATCAAGAATATATATACTTTATGGGGTCGGAAACGCTTCCTTCTGCCTGTTATCTACATTTCGTTTCTGACAAACCTAATAAACCCCTCTACTCTTTTTGAGTACAGGGTCTAGATAAAGTATGCAAAATTTCTTATGTATTTTGATAAAGTTTAAGGCAATTTTTCAGTCTAGTTTCATATACAGGGTGCACCACGTCATTATACTTCATTTGAAAGCATCAATTAATATTTGTCACATGGCATACAGGGTATCTGTCAAACGAGAGCTGTCTGGAAAACAATTTTAATTGTAAAAATAATTGAAATACACAAAATTTGGTTTTGACACACCAACCAGTGTTGGTAAAGTGTCCAAAAAAAATTTGCAATTGCCAACACCAAAAGAAATAGCTTTAATTATTGGCAACTCCAACTCCGTTTAAGCCAAAAAATAAAACACGTGTGAAATTTGTTCTTAATTTTTTTGTCAGTGATCAAATTTTGTATTTATTCTTGAATTTTGTAATTGTACAATTGAATTTTGTGACGCTTCCAAATTTGTGTATTTGTGCAAAAATAAATAGAAAAGAAAAACAATGCGAAAATTCCCGAATCAGCGATACGATGGACAAAGATTTGGTACGCAGAGCTATGGAGCAGTGCAATACGTGCAACATGTGCCCAATAGTGCACGTGTGCAACTGCAGCAAGTACATGAAGGATCAAATCCACGAGGTATTTATCACAATGGCACCTGGTACAATTCGCAGCCCTATCAGGCGTACAGCTATGAGACCCAATCAACAACACAACAACAACAACAGCAACACTACCAAGAACAACCGCATTACCAACACCAACAACCACAACAACAGAGACACCAACAACAACAACAACACTCGGAGGGTGTTGCATTTGGTGCTCAGCAATACAATCAACAAACCAATTGCTCTCCAACCTATTTAGTAGAACCGCAGATGCAAAATTCCCGAGCTTACAACTATCAGCCGTACACTTATCCGGTACAAGCGTTAAGAAGTCCTCCGATTGTCAGCGAGCCGACTTACTACTATCAGCCGTACAATTATCAGGGTGTACAGGCGGTGCAGGCGATACAGCCGGTACAACCGATACAAACGGTACAAACGATACAAACGGTACAACCGATACAGCATGTTCAACCGGTACGACATGTCCAAACGGTACAATGCGGTCCAGTGCAGACGGTGCAACCGGTGCAGTCGGTACATCCAGTGCAGCAGATACAGGTACAACAAGTGCTGCCAGTGCAGCATGTACAGCAGATGCAGCCGGTACAACATCTACCAGTGGTACATCAGATGGAGAACAATTCTTCCACACAGTACCAATATCAGGCGTATCCGTATCAACAAATGGTACAACAGCAGCCAATACACATAATGCAACAAATTGTCGAGCAGGTGCAGGAGGAGGAGAAGGAGGAGGCGGAGGCGGAGGCGGACGAGGCGGCAGTAGCAGCAGCTGCAGCAGCGGAGCAGCATCAGCAGCAACAACCGATTGATGGCATCTACTACCAGGCATATGCTTTGCAGCCCTATGACCATCACACGTCCATGTCAGTAGAGGAGGTAACGCCAACAGTAGAGGAAGTAGAACCAACTCCACCACAGCCACCGGCACAACGTCTACAGTTGATGCCATCACCGC
The DNA here is from genome assembly GCA_018903735.1 of Drosophila cardini. Classification (NCBI taxonomy): domain Eukaryota; kingdom Metazoa; phylum Arthropoda; class Insecta; order Diptera; family Drosophilidae; genus Drosophila; species Drosophila cardini. The sequence continues at coordinate 2,915,285 of JAEIGM010000012.1, read as the reverse complement.
AGGCCACACACTATGCGGTGACACCCACTGTAGTTAGCGTTAATTCGATGCGGGAAACAACCGATCCGAATGTGATTGAAATCGATATATCAACCGCTTCGGAGGTGTACATCACTAGGACACCCATTAAACTAGTGATCACCATTTATAAGCAACGCGGCATGAAAAAGCCTGATATGAGCAAAAAAGTGTTGATCAATGGAATATCGCTCAATGAAATCAATACAAAGATGAATTCCGGAACTCCAGTGAATGGAAAATTGAATGAAGAAAATTTGGAAAATGTTGAAAATGCTACTGAAGCTCAATCGGAGGAGGTAAAGTAGTCAAAATTTATATATATCTTGGTATTGGTAATGGATCAATGATTTTGATTAATTACAGGAAACTTTAAATACTGAAAACATCTGCGAGGAATTTCAACAAGCAAAGGAATCACCTGAAATGGTAAATTAAATTATAAATAAATATATATAATATTTTAAATTTATTTATTTATTATTAATTTATATAGCTTCAGGAGTCCGAAAATCGCCCAACTTCATTGGAAACTACAGAGTTCAAGGATATCGAAAATCGTGCCACTTCTGTAGAGTCTTTAGAATCGAAGGATCGTAAGACTTCAGTGGATCAGTTAACACCCGGATTCAAAGCATTTAATGTTATAAATCCTTCAACTTTGTTGGAATATTCAGATCATAAAACAAAATCTGAACAAGTTGTCAACGATATGGAAAAAATTTCAAAACAAATTTCGAATATAAATGCAAAACCAGAAATGGAGCACTTTCGTGCCCCAAGACGTGTCATCAATCATCAATCAATTCAACACAGAGTTTTCCAATTGGATGGCCAAAAAAACAATGCAACAAGTGATGAAAATAATAATACTTCTTCAATTATTGATGTTGTGCGTATGCTCTCAACAAAATCCAAACCAATACACACTGCTAATCATACGGCACAGGAGAATTTAAGGTCAAAAATCAAGGATGAATCGACAAAGAAAATACAAGAAAATACTAAAATGTTAATACAGAAAAAAAATGAGATAACTCCAACATTGAAAAGGGAAAATTTAAAACCAATTGAAGCACAAACGGATCAATTAATTCGAAACTCTTCTTCTACTGAAGAAATTGGATCGGAGTTTAAAACTGTCAAAGAAAATCCCAAAAACGCAGTTGAAAAATGTTCGCAGATAACTCAAGAAAACGCCACTTCAGATAAGTTTTTGGATTCAACTCAATCAAATGTTGAAATTAAATTTAAGACACCACCATTGGTTTCCAATGCATCAATCACACATCAATCACAATCCCTTTCAGATTTTACTGTGCCAACAATAACTGAAAAGCAATTCCATTTGGATTCCAATCAACTTACACCTAATGTCTTTAAAGCTCAATCAGTTAACGAAGTCACACAAAATTCTCGACCACCGACAAGTGCCAGAAAGTCAAGAGCTTATGGCAAACAAGTTTTATATTCCTCATCGATTCCAATCACTTCGGTCAGTGAAACTATTCGAATTGTGGAATCCAAGCCAGAAAAGTCGATGGTCAAAAAAATATTCAACGATAAAGTACTTCAAGCTAATGACAGTCAAATTAAGGCTTGTCAAGAAAGTTCCGGGCTGTCAAAGGATCCAATAACTGACTTGTCAGTAGTTAATCAACCTACAACTATTGAAAATGTGGTTAATCTTTCAACTTCTTCAACTGTTTTCGAAGTTAAGCCAATGCAGGTCTCTCAATCTGTCATCAAACAAGATATGCATCAAGATAAACACATACAGGATTTTCAAACACCCGTTAATCAATCAACAGATTTGAACTTCAATCAACTCACAACTGCTCAAAAAATACTTAAGATCTTATCTGCTCCAAACGTGTCTCAAAATAAACTCAAGCAATCCTCTCAATCACAAATAAATCAAGAACTCAAATCAATCATCAATCAACCCATAAACATTCAGGGTACGTCCGAGATCCCTATGACTATAAACGTTTCTCAAGACAAAGCCATGAAGAGCACTGAATTGTATGTCAATCATGCAACTAGATCAGACAACAATCAACTCACAACCAATCAAGCTGCACCAAAAATACCCTTAGACAAACCCAATCAGATCTCTGATTTACACTTGACTTACACAATAAATTCGAAGATCAATCAACCCACTACTACTCAGGATGTGCTCCAAAACTCAACTCCCTCAAACGTTTGCCCAGAAAAACCTATGGAAGCCTCTCAATCACACATCAATCAAGCAATTACATTAAACAAAAATCAGCTCACAGCCACTAAAGATACATTTAAGATGCCAACTGCTCCAAATGTCTCTCAGCTAAGACTCATGCAGGTCTCTCAACCACACCTCAATCACGCAACAAAATGGACCAAAAATTTGATCACGGCTACTCGAGATAGTTTCAAGATTCCAACTGCGCCAATCGCATCCCAAGATAAACCTATACAGGTCTCTCAATCACATATCAATCAATCAACAAACTCTTGCAATGAAATAAGAACTAGTCAAGATTCAATTAAGATTCCAACTACTCCAAACATATCCCAACCAAACATAAATTACGCAACGAAATGGAACAAAAATCTGTACACAACTGCTCAAGATAGATTCCAAAGCCCAACACCACCAAAGGTATCCAAGGATAACCCCATACAGTTCTCTCAATCATACGTTAACCAAGAAATGGCATCAGAAGACGATGAAGATAGAACCACTCACAAAACGTTCAACTTTCCAACTACTCCAAACATGTCTCAAGTTAGGCTAATGCAGGTCTCTCAATCACACATCAATCATGCGACAAAATGGAACAAAAATCTTCTCACAACCACTAAAGATATGTTCGAGATCTTGAATTCATCGAACGCATCCCAAGATAAGCCAATGAGTGACTCTCAATCACACATCAATCAAGCCGTAGAGTCAAATGACAATCATCAGACAACTACACAAAATATATTAAATATTCCACCTGCTCCAAACATATGCCAAGACAAGACTGATTCACATGTGGAGCAATCAAAGGAGACACCTCAATCAAGCATCAATCAAATGGCAAAGAGCGAAGAGGAAATGTCGAAGATACCAATTGTTCCAGTGAAAGAACCAAAACCATTGGTCAAAACAGAAAAATCGAAAAAAACGCACAATTCCATTCCTAAACGTAAGCGGGGAAATATAGATACTTTAATACTAGCCGCGATTCCTATCGAACCCGAAACTGTACAACCTTTTGGCAATAAACAACAGAATAATTCCAAAAAGGGGAGCAATAAATTGAGCAAACTTGAACGCAAGGTGTTACGTCGTGAGGCAAAACAATCGCAGAAAAAAGAACTTCAAGATGGCAAAGACGAAAAGAAGCATTTTGAGAAGCACAAAGAAGCGAAGAAGTCCGAAGAAGTGCACTCCGAAGAAGTGCATTCCAAAAAACTTCAGTCTGAAGATAAGCAAATCGAAGCGTTGCAGACCGGAGAAATAAAGTCCGAAAAAGTGCAATCCGAAGCAATGCCATGCACTGATCAAATGATATACGAAAAGAATCAAACCGAGGAGCAGGAAAAGGACATTAAGAAAAACAAAATGAAATCCAAAAAGAGAAAATCCAATTCAAAATTAACTAGTAAATCCGATGATTCTGGCGACAATTCGGACTCCGATAATTCGGACCTCGACTGCGAGTTGTTGGGAGCTGTTACCGATTTAGAATTACGACGTCAACTTGTTAAAATCATAAAAAAAATTAATTGTCTTTAGATGTATGATGTGTCGTTAAAATACAAAAACATTATTTTTTATATTTTTATAACTAACAATTAAGATGTGCATTTTAGAGTTTTATTTTTTAATGATTTTTATACTTAATTAACTAGTACGTAAATTTGTTTTTTTTTGGTTAGTAGCTCTTAAAAAGCTATGTGTTTTTTTTACTTTTTTTTTAGTTACTTAAACATTTATTTTTTTTACTTTTTTTTTAGTTACTTAAACATTTATTTTTTATGATGTTAACACTTATATAACAAAAATTTTACAATCCAATTGGTCCATCAATTATTTTTTAATTTCAAATTTAATTACAAATGATTTCGAAACTTATTAACCATTAGATTTAAATAAATTTCCTTTAAAGTAGTAAGAATATTTTTATTTTTTTTTTTAACCATTTTCATTTATAAAATTGATTTACTTTATTTTATAATTTTTTTTTTTTTTTAAATCGTTGTTTATTTATTTTCTTTTTAATATTTTTGCCTTCAAAAACTGGTAATTTTTAATTTTTAAGTTTTAATTATTTTTATTTAAAAAATTTGTGATTTTTAAAATTTGAAAAAGTTGTTTAATTTAATGTTAAATATTTATGAAACCCAAATGAAGTCGAAACATACTAAGTTATATATGTTTTTAAATATATTTTTTTACATATTTTTTCATCCAATAAAATTGGTTTTTTAAAGCTTGTTTCTTGATTTTCGGATTTTTTTCGAATTATATCGAAACTTATCTGGTATATATACATATGAGTATATTTAAATTTATACATTTTTTCATTATTTTACAAGATTTTTCGGTTCTTTTTTTAAGGTTTTAAGCTGGCTAAGGTAAAGAAAGTTGGTATATCTTGTGCTTTGTTGGTTTATTTATTGATCCCTGGGACTAATGCCGATTTGAATGGCTCGGAAGGACTCAGGTGTGGCTGGACTAATTAAGTGTCGAAAGGATTACCCATGCCTACTGTTTTGGGTTTACTTTTGGTGATTTACGATCCTTTGACAGGTAGGTTTTACCTGCTCATTAGCACAAAGAGGCTGATCCTCTGAGCGTGTGGCAAAAAACTTGTATTCATTCATTCGTTAACATTCACATTCACAGAGGTATTCATTTTCATTCATTGACATTTCTATTGAGTGTTTTGCTAATCTAGACGTATTCTAATTTTAATCCTTTGGCTTAACTGTTTTGAAAAACTGCTTTCGTATTGCAACAGACTGTGACAATCTTGCGACAATCTTTTTCGAAATAGATGCGTCTAGAAAAGGTGTTAGAAATCCTTTCATTTCCTTTTCTCGCCTCTCCTCTCCTTTCCTTTCCCCACTTCTTTTCTGGCGGTATCCTGGCCTGAACTGCAGCTGTGCGGATAGATTTTTGCATAGATGTAGATACATTTGTATCTGGCTTAAATGTATCTTCATTGTTGTAAAGATCGTGCAGCTAAGATATTCCATATCCGTTCCACTCTGTCTCTAATCCTAACTCAAAACTGTCATAAGCAAAGACAGAAAGCTGTTTGATTTGATGTTTGCTACAAATTTTTACTTTACACCGAAGATAATTGAAGTTTTCTTTTAAAATATATATATATAGCTCAAAAGTAGTGAAAACCGCAGATCAAAATATATAACTGAGATATATTTTTAATAAAAGATACACATAAAATATTTAACTTTATTCAGAACACGTTAGATAACTATATACATAGAGTGAATTACCTTTAAGACCATAAAGTTGACATTAAAGCCAAACTTTGTCTAAGTCAACTTTCCAATAAGAGTTAATTTCTTACCAATTTAAGCTTCTTTTGGACCAAGTACCTCACCAAATAAGAATGGGACTGTCAGCTGCGATGGGCTGAGGTATATGAAAGTGTGTGTATTGGTATGGTTATGGGCCACGTGGACGTTAACCAAGTTGCAAGTTGTAACCTCAATTTGGGCACATCAAACGGGCGACTAACTCATCTAATTGGCCCTAAGTCCCGAAGGAGCGACCTTTTAGCTTGACCATAGCGCTATTTTTAGGCCTTATCGCTATCTTATCGGTAATTGTCATCTAAGTTGTACTTTTTCTTTCTCGTTGGTATTTTTTTTTTTTTTTTGACTGAGTCATGTCACATGTCACTTTAGTTCATAGTTTGAACAAACAAACTTGGGAAAAACATTTAAGACAAAAGTAAAAATTAAAAAAAAAATACAAGAAGAAGGAAAAACTCACGCATATCGATGTCGGAAAAACATTAAGGAATGAAATGTAGAGGGAGGGAGGAAGGTCTGAAGAAAGGGGCGCGGTTCAACATTGATTCTGACGCCCGAAATCGAACCCTTTCAAATTTATTGCTCAATTTATATTTGCTTAGACTGCCAATAGTTCAATAATTCATAATGCCAGCAGTAAGTTTAAAAGGAGCAGAAAAAAACAAAATGTAAAAACTGAAAAAATGAAAAATGGTAAATAATTTTAGCTATCATATGTCCTGAGAGATTTGCATAAAATTCCATTTGCATATGTCTCCGGATCGATGTGGTTGTCCCAAACCTCTGGGTGCTCACCGTCTACACATCTCAGGGTCTCAAGGCAGCTGTTATACTGTCGTACCGTCGTACTATCGTACTGCCTTTCTACCGTCCTTCTGCCCTCCCTAACTCCCTTCGTTCCTACTACTGATTTTCTCCCTGACATTGGCGCGCGAAAGGTGTGAGCGCATGTAATAGCTAGATGCAAATGGAAATATTCTTTAGTTGTATATGGAAATTTGGAAATGTTAATAGAAATCACAAATCAGAAATGAGAAATGTCGCTTAGGGAAACTCCCTAGACGGCCACGTTCGCGTTCACGTTCACTGTTTTTGTTTTTCCCATCTTGTTGTGATATGTAAGTTGATATATGATATTTGATTTTTGGCTATCGTCTTGCCTCTTGCCTCTTCAAGATCAACTCCAATTACGAGTACCTCCTTCTAGACAATTTTTTCGCTTCTATTCATACTTTTTGCTATTTTCCATGTTTAGTCTTTGCACGTTCTTTTTTTTTGGCAACAGCTGCTTTAAACTGAAAAGCTTTAAGCGATTTTAGAACTGAGAAGGTTGTTAATTTTATGTAGATTTTTACAATATTTTAAAGCAAAAGATTTTAAAATGTTTTTTTTGAATTAGTAGATTTATATTTAAAAATGTTTTTTTTGGCTTGTTCATATCAGAGAACCTAAGATTTTATTTACTAGAAAAGAAGTCCAAGTCCATAATCTAATTATACCCGTTACTCGTAGAGTAAAAGGGTATATTGTATTCGTTGCAATGTATGTAACAGGGAGAAGGAGACATGGCCGACCCCATAAAGTATATATATTCTTGATCAGCATGGGTAGCCGAGTCGATATAGCCATGTCCGTCTGTCCGTCCGTCCGTCTGTCCGTCTGTGTGAACAAAAGGATCTCAGAGACTATAAGAGCTAGAAAGAAAGCTATAGAAAACTTTTTTGTTAGCAATGCTATCTAAACCAAATTGACACAGAAAGTACACGTCTAGGGAGTACATATACTGACCAAGTTTGATCCAAATCGGACAACTATTTCGTATAGCTACGTATACGCTCCAAATATGAATTTATGTGAATAACTTTTGCATTGGCCAAGCAATCGACGTAAAACTTACACAGAATATATCTGTCAATAATATAAACATATTGACTAAGTTTCATCCAAATCGGACGACTATATCGTATAGCTCCCATAGGGACGATCGGTCAAAAATACGCTGTATTGAATTTGTATGAAAATTTTCTGCGTTTCTCAAGTCATCTGAATTAAAATCAATAGGGTCGATTACCTAAACGATTGTACTATTATTAATATTATTAATAATATATTATATTGTAAATAATATAATTAAACTGAGTAACGGGTATCCTAAAGGCCCGAGGCGACTATAGCATTCTTTCTTGTTTAATCTTATTTATTTTAATGCTGAACTTCTAATCTATAACTAAGTGTTTAGAGTTGAAGTCGAAAATTAGCATCTTTTAGCGCGTTATATTATCACTATTTTTGTTAATTTATTTTAACGAGTTTAACTAAATCTAAATTTTAAAAACCTAAAAATTCTTAAAAAACATTTTTTAAAAGAAAGAATCTTTCAGGGTATATCCCTTTGCTCTACCTGAAATGTTTCTTTTTTGGTATCGTGTTTAATTTTAGATACTGCTGCCATCACTAACTCAGAGCTATCGGGTTGAAAGCCAGCCATATGCTAAGTCGGGTGTTGGGTCAGCGATGCGTAACACGCGACAACCCTGACACCCTACTATAGAGCACGACTAGTGTCCGATTGTATCTCCCAGGCTACACTTCACTTTCGTCACTATATTTCTGCTTTGTACTACTTTAAAAAAAAAAGTCTATTGTAAATTTGTTTGCGAAATCAATTCAAAAGGAAAACAAAAATGAAATGTCACCCTAGATATAGTATTGGGAGGTAACCCTTTCTTTCTCTTCTTTTTTTGCCAGGCCAGTCGTTGAGCATTTTCTTCATTAGCGCAAATGCGGAAAATTGCACGAAATTCAAATCTTAATCCCATCGCTCTCAACTGACGTCATTTAAATTTTTGCACACTTGAAGCGATCGACAGAGGGTTTGTGGTAGGGGGTAGGGAGCAGGGGTCACGAGTAGGGGTAGTGATAGAGCTAAGTCTAAGCTGTTTTCTTTTCTCTCACGGCTCTGCCCGCAAATCCCATCGAAAGGGTTTTTGCGCTCCTCTGTCAAGTGAGCCGCACTTAATGAACTGTAGCAAAGATCAAGGAGGAAGGAAATTCGTGTATCGTCACCCTTTCCAATGATCTTTCGATTTCTGGTTCGACAGTTTGCAATTGTTATAATAATATTTTCAGTGACACGACAGTCGAAGGGTAGTGCAAAAAAAAAAGTATATAGACGAAGAAGAAGAAGACCTGATCCAGGCCCATAGATTTGCATTAATGATATGCGCTCAATGATGTGCCACATTTATCAGTTGTCTTTTCTCTCCCTCTCCCTCTCCCCATCTCCTTCTCCATATTTCTGCGAAAAAAGGTATCTCAGCATTAATGGCAATCCGTTGATGCATGATGATGAGATACGTACGAGAATCTTTATAAAATTTATTCACATAAGCATAAAAGACAAATGCAGATCAGAGCGCTCGAAGATCAGAAAAGTATTTCCTTGATTGATTAACATTTATCATTAATCATAGAGGTTACTCAAGAGTTCTACATTCACAACAGTTCAATTAATTCATTAATTTTTTAGTTGTTTTATAATTTTAAATTAAATTAAGTCGTAATTTGATTGATTAAGTGACATTTTTAGAAGTTGGTAGTTTTAAGCAAATTTTGAAAAAATATTTTTACTATAATAATAGTTTAAAGATACTTTTAAATACTTCAAAACTAATAACATATATAATCTTACAGTTATAAAAATTTAATTTAAATACTTAAAGTGCACAGCAGATCTGATTAAGAACGTGTTTAGACTCAGTACCCAAAAAGAACTTTTACAGTCGGCTTCCTTATAAGTCTTTATAAACTGTTTATAGTTATATATTTTATATAAAGCAATATATATATTTACAATATATAATAATTTATTTGTAAGCCGATTATTGCTGCATTTTTAGACCCCGTACTCAAAAAGACTACAGGGGTATATAAGGTTTTTCAGAACCGACATGTGCGTAACATGTAGAAGGAGGCGTTTCCGACCTCATAAAGTATATACATATATACTTAATCAGCATAAATACCCCAGACGATATAGCAATGTCCGTCAGTTCGTCCGTCCGTATGAACACTTAGATCTCAGAGACTATAAAAGCTAGAGCCACCAAATTTTGATTGATACTCCGTCTATAGTGTATGCAGATCAAATTTGTTTTAAATTTGATGCCACGGCCAGTACCGCCCCCGAAATACTTAAGCTACCTTGCCAAGTTTGATCTCGATCGGACAACTATAGCCTATGGCTCCCATAGGAAATATTGATCGAAAATTTGTGATTTGTATGAAAGAAATTTATTTTAATGAACCGATCACAACCAAACTCACACAATTTGTGTATATCTATATATATATGACTCGAGATATCCTTACCAAATTTGGTCCGGATTGGACAACTATAGTTTATAGCTCCCATAGGACAACTCGGTCGAAGTTAGGTGATTTGTATGGAAAAACGCGCACTAGAATGAGTACGGGGTCTTTTACAGTCGGCTCGATCGACTGTCGTTTTTCTTACTTGTATTTTGAAATTTCTTCCATTTGTTATTGAAGTGGTCAAATGGTCAATTGATCAGTTCTTCAATTGGTCAATTGGTCAATTGGTCGATAGGTCGTTGAGCCAGTTTGCTGTGACCTTTACACCTGCTGTCGAGCTGTGATGAGTGGTTAGAGTTGCAAATAACATGTTATACCCTGTATTAAATTGGTTTCTCTTCTCTCTCTCTCTCTCTCTCTCTCTCTCTCTTGCTCTTTCTCTGTCTCTGTCTATCTTAGTCTTAGTATTATATTCGAGTGCGGGATGCGTCGTATAATTGGAGGCCCAAAAAAAAAAAACAGATGACAGCTTGCTAAAAAGGACTCTGAAAATTTATGGAACGCATTTAACAGGTGAAATTTTTAGTCCATTTTAAGGACATGGCTTGTTAGAGCCTTGGATCAGACTCTGGCTGTGGATCTGTGAGGTTAGGATATGCATACTTAGCACCTCGACACTATTTTTTTTTCTTTTTCAATAATGGGCATTATTAGTGATACGTTTACTAGACGACAATGGCAACGGCGATCGCAACCCGCACGAATCGGCAAACAGGACATGCCAATCGAAAGGACACTCTTGACATGACAACATAACGGTTTACGCGCGCGCATATACCCTGTAGTTGGCAAATTCGGGGAGTTTCTGTTCAACGTTTATACAATTTTGAAATGTAGAAAAACCTTCTCCGATTTCTACTTTGAATTTCAGGAGTATTTATTGCACCCTACATGTAATGATCACTGTACTTTACAGGGCAGCTGTGCGTAGAGTTTTGCCTGACTACAGCTTTGCACATGTTTTCGCATTTTGCACGGCCTGTCGCTGACTTCCTGACAGTCCAGACAGCAGTATCAACCCGCCCGCCTCACAATTGTCCTCTGCCGTACTTCGTCCTTTGGGTACGTTGGGTATGTTGGTTTCGGCACTGCAGTTGTCCCCTCCCTTACGCTGGTTCCCTATTGTTTTTGCGAGTTTTTGCAACTGTTTTCGCTGCGAATGCGATGTCTATGACGATAAGACCCGAAGCACGCGTGCGTGGCCAGCGTTCAAGCGGGCGGCAAATGGACCTCGGGTCCATAGCGCTACGAACCTGGTCGAAGTGAAAACTACAACAAAAGTGAGAAGTGAAAAGTGAATAAAAAAAAATTGTGCGGGTCGAAAGGTGCGTTCAACATTTTGTGTCAATCGACTCGAATTGCAGACTGTGAAACGACTTTTGTCACTAGCAAGGAAATCAAGCGGGTGCACTATCTATATGTGTGTGTTTGTGTGTGTGTGCGGAGTGTGTGTATGGTGTGTGTATTTTGCTGTTTCAATTTACAATTTTTGGCACTCGACAAGAACGTTTAAATCGCAATTAGAACCAAAAGTGTGCCCGCTTTTAATGGCCCATTTTCCACTTTTCCACTTTTCCAACAGATTTTCACATTTTATCCGTTTGTCGCCAAACAAAAGTGTGCCATCAAATGGGTTTCTCTTTTCAATTTATCGAGAGACAGAGAAAGAGATCATCATTGTATTGTGTTCTCAAATATAATCATGTTCACTCTATTAACTTCTTCTTCTTTCTCTTATTATTTCCACTGGATTATCGCCCCTGATTTTAGAGTGTTTAAACTGTAGGGGCGTTTTTCACTAAACACAATTGAGTTGCCAAATGTCGTTGGGAATTACTTTATAAGTATATATACGAGTATCTCTCATACCATTATGTCCAAATTTATATTACACTGCCGATAATTGCACTCTTTAATTGGGCTATACCTAGTAAATACCAGATTCAGTTTGGTCCTACTGGGCTATAGAAAAGATTGATTAGTTTAAATATGTTTTCGATTAGTTTAAAGTTTCAACATTTTTTAGTAGGTCTTTTGATAAAGATATAAAAATCATAGACGTTTAAACAAAATTTTTTAAATTGCAGATTTTCGTCACAGAATCAAATTTTATTAAATATATTTATTTTTTAGATTATAATAATTGTGGTTGTCACTTTAGGCATATTTCTCAAAAAAACATATAAATTCCCTTTTGAAAATTATATAAGATATATTTTCTTAAAACGGTAAAATTAACGAATGGTTAAAAGATTAATTCATTAATTGATTTTTAAGTAAAACAAAATTCTTTTGTGTAACTACTAATAAACAAATGGCTCAAATTAATCATATTTCTAAGACGAAAGTATTGACTAAACGAGTCCTTATTTGAATCATAATATTAATTTTTCGATTTGTAATGTAAGTTTTCAAAATATAAATAATTTTAACTTTTTTTTTCAAAATATATTAAAATAGAAATACTTATTTAAATTGGCTTTTATTTTTATTACTTCATTTATTTTTTTATTATTATTTTTTATTTTTGGACATTTACATACATTTTGCATATCATTTAAGACAAAAAGAAAATTCTTTTTAATTAAAAAATGTATTTGTATAGGTATTTAAGTGATAAGTATTAGCTTCAATAATAAATCTTAGCAAAAATTATTTATTAGACGCCAGTACAAAAATAATTTTATAAGTTTCAAGATGAGTTTCAACTTATAAAAATAGGAAAAAAGTTAATTTATTGTTAGCTAACTATATAGGATATCAACTACCCAGATTTCCCACTAAATACTTCAGTTAAATAAAAAGCATTTTTGCTATAAATCGAAATAAAATTAAAGAGCTCGTCTGTTAAATGAGACGAGTCGAAGAATCTAGAGAATCGAGTACAGTGACAATGACAATGTCAGCGACAGAGATAGGGAACAAAGGGTCCATCATTAGAGAACCAGATAGTAATTGTGCGACTGCCCAAAACAAGTACAACATAAACAGAAACAGAAACGGAAGAAAAGCAAAAAAAAACACAAGAAAAGAAAAGTGAACACACAGAAGTTAAAAAAAAAAACACATAAAAAACAATGAAGTATGCGTCTGGGTAACCTTTTGAGAGTTCCTGTGATTTGCCGCTACGGAACTCAGACCCGGAAAAGGGTATGACAGGGCGGGAAAATGGAACAAGTTCCGAATTGTACCTGCAAGAAACATATTACATATATTTTATGAGTTCTCTATTCTCTATTCTCTGTTGTCTGTTCTCTTTTCTTTTTTTTTGATTTTCTTGATGACCGTTGTGCTGACCTTTTGACAATTGCGACCTTCCATCAATGTCTGGACATATCACATCATAAGGTACTTATAAATATAGTTTACAGTTGTTGCTATCAAAACAGATGTCTGTGCTCGACTGCATGTTTTACGCTCTACTGGGCATTACCATTACCCTGGGAAGTCCAGCTATATATCCCAAAAAGAAAGAGAGAGCGACAGAGGGGAAAGGGATGAAGGGAGGGTTAGAGGAAAAGCGCTGTGAAAAGTGTTAACGCTTTAGTTAGCCCATCTCAGCCATTTTAAAGATTAAGACAAGGGCTGACCAGTCAGTCACAGTGGGTTAAGGTGATTGGGGAGGGGTACGGATAGAAAGACTAGACTTGGACATCGGAATTTACATAACCCTCCAATGTTATGACAGCTCATTTAACGCCGAGCCAATTAAGAAAACTCTTGTGTCCATCCAACTGAACTGAATTGCTCAATATACCCTATTAAATGTTGTCCATAGATGTCCAAAAAAAAAAAGTTAAAGAAGAAGAGAAGAAAAAACTTGACCAACTTCTTGGGCTAATGAGTAAGTAATATGTAGTTAGAAGTAGTAAGCAATACCCATTTTCAATGTGGGAACCCAAATCCCGTTTACTTACTTCACTTAACTAGAAAATTGTGCAATATCCCAGCAGGACTTTCACTGGAATTAAGCACTATATTTTCACATGAAGAGGAAACTAATTTTTTTTTTTTAAGGCACGTTTAATATTTATTTATATTTTCAAGAGTGTATCACGTTCTTCCTTTATGTTGTAGAGTAAATTTTGTATGAAGTATCTTTAAAGTTACACATTTTTTTTTAGAAATTTCTAAAGTATGAAGTTTTGCAACATTTTACCATTTAAATCTACGTAAAGTTAAGTATTTTTAGAGAATAGTTTTAATATCTTAGTTTTAATATCTTAGATTTATTTATAGTAATATTTAAGGGATTTTATCTTCATTTCTTCCTAATAGTGATCCTATATGGATTCAGTACTTGAAAATTTCACAGTTCTTGGCTAAAGTCAATCAGAGCTGTGATAACTGTCATTAAGCGGATTAATTCTTCCTAGAGTCGAGATATAATAAATAAATCCAAGCTGATATTACGTATTTTAGGCACTAAATTGTAAGAGTTTTTTCTGTGAAGGTTTTGTCAAAATGTTTCCACTTTCCTTGTGTTATATATATACATATGTTATGCCCATGTGGGTATGTATATAGGTGTTGTTATAGCTATTGAATTGTTATGCTTTTCCCTAAGTTCCCAAGATTTCTTTAATCCAATTTGGGTAGGCACAAGTTTTATTTAAAACATATCAAGATTTTTATCATGGCAAACAGTTCCTACAAACCGAAAAAGTCTGCTTCTTTGCTAGTATTTATTTCCAGCTCTGTATTAATGAGTTTTATTATACTATATACCTACGAGTTGTCCACATTTTGGGTACTACCTGTGTCAATTGCATGCCAGAGACCAATAAACTTGGCTGGCCCACATAATATTAGCCCCGATCCCCTCTCCCTTCTCCCCCATCTCCACTCCTTTCGATCCCCTCTGTACACCCTTCGTGTCGTCACTCCTTTTGACCATTCTTGGGAGTTATCAAAGCATAAAAACGCCCATTATGAGCCCAGACGCTGTGGGAAAGACTTGTTCGGTTTTTCTTTCCTTTAGGAATGGAACTTAAAGACCATCCGCCACGCTTGGCTGGACTTTCAAGAGGTTATTTAGCATTTAATGCTGGTTTCTTGGTCTCGACTCGTTTGTGGTTTAAGCAAAATCGTCATCAGAATTATGAGTGACTGTGGGAATGCCCCAGGAAGTCCGAGGAACTCGGAGGAACTCGGGAGAACTCATTAAGGAACCCACTCAGAATTTTTTCATTTCCATAAAATAATTGTTTATTTATTTTTTTTTTTTTGAATTCGTATGAAAAAAAACTCTTAAATTAATAAAAAAAAATTGGTTTGAAAAAAAAAACTTATTATTTGGATATAAGTATAATTCATAGCTATTGATCCGATCAGCTGTCGTCGTTGAGGGAGAAGCTGAGACGCCGCTTAGTGGCGTCCCTGGCCTCCGAGTGCATCCAAATCGCATCCAGCTTGCATGACGCCTCCAACTGCTCATCGCCCAATCCCAATCCTAGTCCCATTCCCAGCTCCTCCTCCAGCTCACACTCGCTGGTGGAGTTGTGTCCACTGTCGGGACTAATGTGCCGAGATCGGGCCACGGACTGGCAACTGGCACGAGCAGGTAGCTTCTGGGCAGACCGTGAGGCGACTGCCAGTAGCTTCTGTGCCGACTGCCTTACGCTGGACGAGATTTTCGTGGTGATCTTCCTCTTGCGTCGCACTACGCGCTGTCTCCTCAGTTGCAAGGAACGTCGCTTTCCCTGCTCCCCAGCCACTCCTCCCCCTCCTCCACCTTCTGCCTGTGGACTGCGCACCTCTCGTTCCTCGTAGACATCGGGATTGGAGAGATCAGGGGTATTAGCGGGAGCTGCAGCTGGGGAGGATTGCCAGTACTCGCAGAGATCGCTGGCGGGATCATAAGCAGGTCGATACGTGGGTGAGTGTGTGGCGCTTGTCGAGATCAGACGCTGCTGGGGACGTTGTCTAAACCGCTGACGAGGTGCTCCGCGATTCCGAGTACGGCCTCCTCCTGCAGGGGCTTGTGGCTTACGCGTGCTCTCCAGAATGGCATCGATCATCCGCTCAAGAGTCACATCACCCATTTGGCTGGAGCTGAGAGTGGGCGCATCAGCAGTAGGGGCGTGGCATGGTGGTAGGACGGTGGAGGGAATCTGCTTCTGTTCCAGATAACGCGGCTTTCCAAAGTAGCTATCCGGGACGCCCATGCCACGTAGAGCCAGAAGTGCTCCCGGAATTATGTCGTTCTCCTCATTCGTCCGGTAACTGGGAGAATACTCCGCTTCGAACGTGGGCAGTGTGGAGGCGTAGACTGAGGGCTTTAGCTGACTCCGAACCCGATTGTGACTCCTATTATGGCTCCGAGTGGCGTGGGAGAAGTGCGAAGGAGGAGTGGGCGTGGTCATCTGCAGTGGTGACATTATGTTGCTTAGATCCCTTAGCAATGGTGTTCGAAGGGTCGAGGAGGCAGCGGGCAACGGTGTGGAAGTGGAGGTCAGCTGATTCTCCTTTCCCAGCTGACAGCAGCTTGGTGGCAGCAACGAACGGCGCTTGGCCTTCAAGCCCACTAGGGGAGTGGGTGCGGGCGTGGCAGTGGGCGTAGTGACAGGATTCGCGTCCAAGTAGGAGGGACGCGGCTGATTGACAGCCCACTTGAGCATATTTAAGCAGTTTTGTTGCTCTCTTCTGTTCGTTTCCCCTCTCTTTGTTGTTGGTGTTCTCTTCTCTTTGTGGTTGTCGTTTTTATTGTTGTTGTGGGTGTCTGCAAGTGCGGGAGGAAGCAAAGTGGTTCGGTTAGTTTCGAGCCGTTAAATCACAGATAGTGTGCGTGTGTATATGTGGGGTATCTGTCCGTGTGTGTGCGTTTATTTGTGTGTTCACGCATTCCAATGCTTTTTGGCTTTAGTGACTCTGAGGATTTAGTTGCTGAGTGAGTTTTTGGCGCGCTTTTCGCGGCAAACTTTTTGACTCTTTCGCTCCATATATGGCTAAATGTATATGTATGTACATATACACATGTATTAATGTATGTTTTTGGTATTTTGCGAATAAAAATATCTGGACAAGAACAAGAATGTTATGAGACGCCGCCCGCTGCCGCTGGCCGCAGGCATCGCATCGGCATCCCCTTTTCCATACAATTAAGTTCCCATTGGGTAATGTGTACATATGTATATACTATATGTGTGCGAAATAACCCTGGAAAACGCTGGAAATTGCATTGAATTTGATACGCACAATTACACACACATATGGTGTGTCTGGAAGGCAATGCAAATCTAACCATTCCAATGAGTACAAAAGCTCATGCTGAGCTTTCACATCACTTTACTGTAGTCCGGTTTATTTGTGCTGTGCATTCAACACTTTTTATTACCTTATTCACAAGTTTCGCCGCCAACAAAAAAAAAAATAAAATAAATAAAATATTATTTAAATTCAATCCGACTTCGCGTTTGAGTTCGATAGATTTTTTTCGTGTTTAGTGCGCTGTGCGGAGCTAAAGGACGTGTGCTCCCTTCGGCGTGCGTTGCTAGACTGATTTGACAGAGCGGCCGGCGTTTTCTTAGCTGCGCGCACTGAGAACGAAAAGCGGCAAACGTGTTGCGCGGCAACTGAGAGCGCACCACAACTGAGAGCGAGAGCAAAGGCATCCGCAACTGCAACAGTGTTTCATTGCAAGGACTGACTAACAAAGAGCGAAAGTGAGTGTGAGAGGAAGTGCAAGCGTATTGGAAGTTGGGGGTGGCTTAGTGACTTGGAAGTAACAAGTAAAGTAAAGGCAACTAAAGAGTGTTTTTTTAATGATTATTTTTTGGTCTCAGCTAAGCATATTGTGTTTAATGAATAACCAAGGCTGAACACAAAACTTAACTGACAGAGTTTATAGAAAAATATTGAAAAAAATACAGTTATTTATAGCGTAAAAATTAGTTTAAGAGAATATAAACTGAGCTAATAGAGTAGAAATAAGTAAAATACATAAAACATTGAGTTTATGTTGTATAGCACTTACGCATATTCTAAAGTTCTTAGTTTTGCCATTGCAAATTGTTGGTAGCAATTCAGTGCACAAACAAAAAACTCTCACGCACGCACACTTACACATACAAACACACACAGCTGGTCAGTATTGTTGAATGATGAGTACTTTTGGCATATCGCGTATTAGTGTTGGTTGATCTAGCTGGATATCAGTCGATTCCTATGTGTTTGTATGTGTTGGTGTGCTTGTGTGTGTTTGTGTGTGTGCCAGCTGCTCCTTTGCTGCTTACGCCACAAAACATAATTTTCAATTACCTTTCTCGCAGCGTGTGGCGTCCTTTCACCTTCGAATTTTCGCCAAGAAAAGGACAACACACACACACACACGCACACTCACACTCACACACAGGCCAAGCAGCAGACCTTTTCACATTTTAGCTCATTGTTTATGGGACAAGCGCCGCTGTCGCTGCCGCTGCCGCTGCCACCGTCGCTGCCTTTGACGGCGCTGAGAAAAGAAAATGTTGTGGAAAATTGTGCAATTGTTTTGCAATTTATTGGTGAAAGGGCTCGCTGCAGACGCTGATAACGAATCGTCTTTGGTTCTCACTCTCTCTCTTTCTCTTTTGAGAACCAACTTCCTGTGCTGCAGCCAACGTCAGCGCCAACGTCGCCGCTTACGTTTTGCTTGCTCTCTTCTTCATTCATCTTAAGACTTAAGAATCTTTAGATTAGACTAAGGCATCCAAAGGCAGCTGCGCCTGTGCGAAAGGAATGGCATGAGGCTGGAGTAAGCGAGACAGCAAATGTTCCCTCGATCTGTTTTAACCAAATTTATTGCCAAATATTTTTTGTTGTTTCTTTTGTGGTAGAAATAGAGTTTTCGGAAAATGTTGGTTAAAAAAAAAAGGATTCTGGATTTCTGGTTGTGGACCACACCGAGTGGACAGAGCCAGACAAGAATTGACAGGATACGACACGTCAAGACAAGACAGGACACAACTAAACTTGCTGCTGTCCATAAATCGTTTTTTATTGGGTTAACTTCCTTTTCAAAAATAGTTGTCACATGATGCAAAAATTTTAGATGTTTTGTTTTTTTTTTTTTTTATGGGGTGTTATGACCTTAAACTTTATTTTTAAGTATTGTTTTTAGAAATATTTTTGTAAAGTAGAGTCTTGTTAGTGAGTTTACACGTTTTCAATTTTAGTTTAGCTTACAAAGTTTTTGCACAGGAGACAATTTAAATTTTTGGACGTCATTTTGTTTTTCAAATATATTTTTTAACAATTTTTTTTACAAAAAAAATTACTTAAAAAATGTTCTTAAGACAAATTATCGTATATATATTTGAAATACAGTGAAGCTCTACTCGCGGACAGCTCCCTCAGGCGGACCGCTCCTTCAGCCGGACGAATTTTACAGTTCCAAGAGCATGAATTTCATACAAAATCCTTTTCCGCAGGCAGACATCTCCCTTGAGCGGACAAAAATACTGGAACCAAGGGAGCTTTCACTGTATATGACTCACCAATGTATTGAGTTAAAGCTTGCTACACAGCGAGAAATAATCTGGTTTGAAGCACTGAACATTTTAATTCTTGGACTTTTTTAAACAGATCATAGATTAATATAAAGATATGATTTTATAAGATTATTAAAGTTTATTTTAAAAAAGATTAAAATTTTTGTTTATACAATTTCTGAATTCTGCATGAATTTTAAGAATTTCCTTCTTTCATTTTTCTCTCAGTGTACAGCAGTCACTTCTTTTAGCCAACTGTGTGCCCAGCGTTCCAGCTGTTCTTGCTCCAATTGTGTAATGAATTAATACAAAAAAGTTAGAAGTGGAAGGAAACGATCGAGACAGGATTGAGAATAAATCAATAAAATGATCGAAAAAATGCATTGAATCATTTCAATGTCCATTGAATGTCCTTGAAGAAGGGCAGCTGCTGTAGGAAGGATCTTTCCAATAATCTGTCGTCTTTTCAGGCACTCGCATCAAAGCCAATTTAACGCATTGGTCACTCCAGACGAACGGGCTAAGAAGAAGCACAAGAAGAAGAGGAAGAAGCAGAGGACACAAGAAAATCGACAGACAGAGGAGTACGGTCAGGGTAGGGTAGGGTGGAGGGGGCTATTGTTGGCAAGATAAATTAGGGCATAGGTAACGCCTCGAAGAGCTGGGAAGAGGAAGAAGAGGATGAAATCCGTTCGACATTTCCACTAATAAATTGCATCAACAATTGTGCAATTTCTCATAGAGGAAAATTGCGAAAATTGGAAAAACTTCACGCTCAGATTTGCTACCGTTTTGTTTTTCTTTTTTTTTTCTCCTTTTCCTTTTCCTTTTTTTCTCATTTTCTTCGTTATTTATTTACTTTTTTTTTCGTACTCGGGCGTTTTTCCTACGAGACGTAAACATAGAGAGTGAGGGAGAGAGCACATCAAGAGAGGAAAGGTAAAGGAGGAAAGAGGACGGAGCAATGAAGAACCAAGGACGAAAGGTTGGCTAATCTTAAATCACACGCTTAGCGCCAGAATTTTTCGTTGTTTTCTTTTTTGTCCCCGCTACTCCCTTTTCTTCCCGAGAACAGCTGTGTGGGATTAGGAGCTCGTGCTACCTCATCGCTCTCCTTCTCTTCTGTCTACTCATCTTCCCTCCCTTTCTACGCTTTCTTCAATTTCTTCCCTTCTTCTTGCTTTAGGGCTCATAACTTGGCCATAATTTAGAATCTCTGTGTAAGTCTTGTTCCCTTCCCCTTGCCCTTCCTCTATATCTTCCCTCCCTCGTCTCTCATATCAAATCATATCCTTATTTACTGCTCCTATCCTATGTAGAGAATTCCTTCGAGGTGTCGGCTTCTTTCTTCTATTCTTTCAGCCATTAGTTTCGTTGATTGATTGGAAAAACGCGTGAGTTTTAAGCGAATCGGCAAAATTATATATTGGACTAGTAAAGTATCTATATAAAACTAAATTTGTGAACTTATAGAGTTTATGAAGTAGACTAGAAGTATAAGTCAAGTGTTCCTATATCCGATATCTTTTAGAAGTGTAGTTTTTTCTGCTTATTTTGAAATCCATTTTAAAATGACAAATTTTTATTATAATCTAACTTTACTATATAGTCATAACATCTGATGAAAAGCTGTCAATATTGTTAACTATCAATGTTGTAGACTTTCAATTTTAGTGGCATTCGTACGATTCTCAATTTGTTAAATTTTCAAAAAAAAGTTCGTAAAATAAAGAATAAAATATATAGAAAGCGATTTATAAAATGGATTCTGAACTTATAACTGATTTGACTTGTCTATTTGTGCTCTTGTTGCTCTATTTCTTCTTTTTCTATGACCGAGAAACTGCTGAGTCATTTTTTGAAGGGGATATTGAAACGGATAACGAGTAAGTTAACGGAACATGAATATATATGTACATATCTATATACAACTAACTCCTATTCGATTCTTCGCAGTTTGTGTGATCCGATGATGGATATATCAGGAAACAATGTGGAAGGATTCAGTGGCTAATTCAATATTCCGAAATCAGATTTGATCCTCACATATTGAACATGTTTGTTGTCGACTTACTGATCAATTAACTATATCAATATAAAAGTATTAAAGTTTGTTATTCGAAGCATTAATTCAAATAAGTTAGTTCAACTTCAATTTCAGATTCAATTTCAATTAAAGCACTATAAACTTTAGTTTCAATTAAAATATGTTAATTTGGTTACCTTAAATGAGCTCTCTTTATTTCAAATATAACACGTTTCTCTTCCATTCTCGTTCGGGCTTACGCTCTCTTCATTCTTGCTCCCGCGGCTGCTCTCTCGTGGCTTGCTCTCTCTATGCTGCATGCCTATACAAGAAGTTGCCAATGCGCAGTGAAATTCTACAGAGCTGAAATGTGGATTGTGGATGGTGAGTGAGTGGTGGATGTTGTTTTAAACCGAGTTGAGCACGCAACATAACGTGCTTGGTGAGAATCAGTCACATTTCGTCTTTGCCATCGAAAGGACGTTTCACTGTTCCTTTTCGCCTCAAATTTCAATAAATTGTTTTTGTTTGTTTGACTTTCGCGTTCAACAAAAATTTGTGTAAATTTTTTTATATAACTTTTTTTTTGGTTTTTCGCGTGCGAATGTGGAAAAGTTTCCCGACGAAACTTTGAAATCGAAAACAAAAGGTAAAGAAAAAGAAATGAACAAGTGAAAAATGGAATAAAATTTAAAAATACTCAAATTCAATGCAAATTTAAATGAGCACGAAAATAATAAAGTGGAGTGTTCTGTGAGAAATTTCAATTATTGAAACACCCCATTCAAAAATCATTGCATTAAATTTAATAAAATCGTGCGCGTGCTTCCCATTTCGATGGCTTTTCAGCTTTTCGCTTTAAACTTTTCGTTTCCCTTTTTTTCCTTTTTTTTTTTTTTATTTTTTTGGGTTCGGTTTAGGAATTGGGATCAAAACTGAAGCTTCAAGTGGCGGCAAAATGCGCAAAATACTTTAAAGCAAATCTCAAGAGATTCGCAAATTCGCAATTCGCGTTTTCCACTTGAGCAACATTTGCGCATTTAGACCCGGTACTTTGGAAATTTGCAAGGGTGTATTGGTTTTGTGAGTGTAATACGAATAATCTGTAGCTCACTTGTATTGTGCCGAAATGGTTTCAAAACTGCATATAATTTAAGGTCGTATTCGATTCAAATACAGGGTCACTAAGTGCCGTGTACACTCAACACTAGTGGCTTTCATATTTATTTTTTTATTTAATTTTTTTTAAATGGTATTTGGAGTGGTGCCACCAGAGCCATCATTTTAACCACCCAAAACAGAGTGTTGAGTGAGGAGCAGGGAGAAGAAACGAAGAGATTGGAAAGAGGGTAAGCGAGAGAGGCGACGGAGACGAGAGAGGCGCAGCTGTTGAACGATCCACACATTTAAAGTTATTGGAAACTTTAAAGCTTTTGCGCGCTTTGCTCTCTTAACACAGCCGATGCCGATGCCTCTTCTCTGTCGCTGCCTTCACCTCTCCGCTGCCTCCTTCGCTGCTTCCTTTTGTTGCTCGCTTCTTCGTCGCTTCAATTGTGTTTGCTTTTTAGCCTCAGCTGCCTCCTCGCGATCTGCTTGCGAATTTGCTACTTGAAATCCTTGCGAAAATGTGATACATGAAACTAGTTTCGTAGACAAGTTTAGCGGGTTTACTGTTTAGCCTTTTTTCCTTTTTTTTTTGTCTTTTGCCTCCCAGACAAAAGACGATACTGAGAGTTCCTAAGTAGCCAGATAGCATATCCTTCAGCTCCTTGTAGCCTAACTGCCCAGCTTGCCTCAAATCCTGATCCTCGACTTTTTATGAACTGGTTACAATTTTTCTTGTCTTCTTTTCGCTTCAGAACTACCTAGCAGCTGCCAAGATGCTCAAGTGGGCTGTCAATCAGCCGCGTCCTTCCTACTTGGATGGGAATCCAGCTTCTGCGTCCGCTGCTACTCCCACACCCACTCCCCTGGGGGGCTTGAAGCCCAAGCGTCGTTCTTTGCTGCCACCAGGCTGCTGTCAGCTGGGAAAGGAGAATCAGCTGACCTCCACTTCCACACCGTTGCCCGCTGCCTCCTCGACCCTTCGGACACCATTGCTAAGGGATCTAAGCAACATAATGTCACCACTGCAGATGACCACACCCACTCCTCCTTCGCACTCCTCCCACGCCACTCGGAGTCATAATAGGAGTCACAATCGGGTTCGGAGTCAGCTAAAGCCCTCAGTCTACGCCTCCACACTGCCCACGTTCGAAGCGGAGTATTCTCCCAGTTACCGGACGAATGAGGAGAACGACATAATTCCGGGAGCACTTCTGGCTCTACGTGGCATGGGCATCGCGGATAGCTACTTTGGAAAGCCGCGTTATCTGGAACAGAAGCAGATTCCCTCCACCGCCCAACCACCATGCCACGCCCCTACTGCTGATGCGCCCACTCTCAGCTCCAGCCAAATGGGTGATGTGACTCTCGAGCGGATGATCGATGCCATTCTGGAGAGCACGCGTAAGCCACAAGCCCCTGCAGGAGGAGGCCGTACTCGGAATCGTGGAGCAGCACGTCAACGGTTGAGACAGCGTCCCCAGCAGCGTCTGATCTCGACAAGCGCCACTCACTCACCCACGTATCGACCTGCTTATGATCCCGCCAGCGATCTCTGCGAGTACTGGCAATCCTCCCCAGCTGCAGTTCCCGCTAATACCCCTGATCTCTCCAATCCCGATGTCTACGAGGAACGAGAGGTGCGCAGTCCACAGCCAGAAGGAGGAGGAGTGGCTGGGGAGCAGGGAAAGCGACGTTCCTTGCAACTGAGGAGACAGCGCGTAGTGCGACGCAAGAGGAAGATCACCACGAAAATCTCGTCCAGCGTAAGGCAGTCGGCACAGAAGCTACTGGCAGTCGCCTCACGCTCTGCCCAGAAGTTACCTGCTCGTGCTAGCTGCCAGTCCGTGGCCCGATCTCGGCACATTAGTCCCGACAGTGGACACAACTCGACAAGTGACTTCGAGGAGGAAATGGATTCGTTTGGGGCATGCAACGTGGACGCTGCCACCAAGCGACGACTGAGTTTCTCCTTTCACGAGGAACCCTTTGGGGACACTTGAAACGGGGATTTCTCAATTCTCTAGCTTCTCAATCCATTTTTGGCTGTCGAATTTGTATTTATTAATAATTAATCATTTTTTTTTGCGCTATTTGTTATTTTGTTAGTTGAAGGAAATGTGAAAATTATAATGAAAATTCCTGAAAATTTGTTGAGCAATTTTGTGGCTAAAAGCGTTTGCAGAAATTCACATTCCAAATTAATTGAAATATTAATTTAAAAACACTTTTTTTTTTTTGCATCTAAATAAAATAAACGATTTCGAATTTATTAAAAAAACACATAAAGTTTAAAAGCTTTTGTACTAAAAAAGTCTTTAGTTTACTTATGGGAAAATAGCTGGGACTAAGTGCATTAAATGCGTTGAATCGGACTGAATTGTGTAAGCTTTTAACAAGCTAAGGAGCTTTTCATTTAATGAAAGCTTTTTAAGTCTATTGGAAGGAAACTTGAACTATTTTTTGTTTTGAATCGACTGAGGTTACAGCTAATGGTGTACAAATTTGGGAAAGTTTTGAAGAGATTTAAATGGTGCATAAGCTCTATTTAATCGGCTGATAAGAATATGCTCTAAAGTCTAGTCTTTGTCTTTGAACTTAAAGTTGAATGGACTCTTTGCGAGCTTTTAATAGCGTAAAAGCTAAATAACTTTACATTAAACTAATATTTTACTAAAGCTCTTGTAAAGTAACTGGATTATAAACATTTTATGCCTCAACCAAGAGAGCTTTAAGCAACGGGGAGCTTTGGTTTGACAATGCGTTTAGTGGGCTTAAAGCTACGAGGAGCTTTGCTTTAACAAAGCTGATTAAAAAGCTTTTTTCGACAGACTTGGTGGTTAATACTTGGTTAGCTTTTTAAGAGAAAAAATAGAGCTTTTTACTCAAAAGCTTGCCGATTAATCCAAAGCTGTCTTAAAATATATTACAATATACACTGAATTCTATTTGTATGACTCTTTTTTTTCATTTCCAGTTCTTGTTTTAAAATAATCATATTTTTCCCATAGTTACCCAGTAAAACACCGTAAAAAGGTAACGCTATAAATCCTAGTTAAAAGTCCGATAGACTACAAATTATGGGTGCAATATATGTGTATGACTTTAACTAAATGCAATTTGTATTTTGTGGTCTAGAGACACGTTTAGTGGAGGGTGAAACATGTTGCAACTACCCTGTTGCCATATTGTTCCGTTGTTAGATTCCCAGAGATAGTAGTGCAGGTACTGCATATCCTGTTCTGGCATTTACAGGGCATTTATCAGACACCTGTGTGCGGTACGCGAGTTTGCTTGCAACAAAATGTTGCAACATTTGCATAAATTTGAATATATGCTACTTGGACATTTTGGGTCACGGTTTAGGTTTTCGTTTCAGTTTCGGTTTCGGCTTGGGTTTGGGATCATTGTTATTTTTTTTTGTTTATTTGCCCAACGAACCGTTAAAACTTATGCAAAACTCTATGGAAAATGCAAGCAGTCAACAGCTGGCGAAAAGGACTCGAGGCCAGTGTTGTCAAGTGTTCAGGGCCAGAAAAAGAACATCAACATTCACATAAAAAAGCTGGAAAACTTTTATAAATATGCAGTTCAAGTTGGACCCTGTGTTGAAAAGGAATAAATGGGTATATAAGGTTAGTTAGGAAAGCAATTTGCGAAAAAAAGGTGTCTGACCCCATAACTTACATGATATATGTAATCTTGATCAACAGCTGAATCTATATAGCGACCTTATCTTAGATAAGCTTCCGTTTTCATAAGGCCGTAACCAACTTTAAACATTATATGTATATATGCGACCATTTGGGGTACCCTTTACTTCGATTTTAGCCGAATAATCCTGTGATATAGTTGAAATGTGAACATTTCGTTTTAAAATCGGTAGTAAGTATGAAAAACTTGCCATAAAATCATGAGAAGAAATAAAACTTTTCGCTAGCTACAGGAGAACTGGCGGTAAAGCAGCTATGCTAGCACCACTACTCGGGAGTTGGGACTCTGAAGTCAAAACTCTGATCGGGCAATGCGTGAATCGTTAGCTGCTGTCTGATGTCTCCTCAAATGTCTATTAAATTTGCCTTTAAGTAAACTCCATTGTCCAATGTCCATTGTCCTTTGTCCATTTGCCATTGAGAAAAACCCTCCAAAAACAGCTGCAAAGTCGCACATTGCTCCTGTTCCTGTTCCTACTCCTACTCGTGCTCGTGCTCATACTCGTGCTCATGATCCTACTTATACTCCCACTCCTGTTTCTACTCCTGCCTCTGCTCTGATTTCCTTCGAGCTGTGAATGTGTCACATAAGCGCACAAGGACCCTAAGATCCTTGAGAGCCTTTGCGTCGGCGTCGGCGTCTGCCTCGACTTGGCACACCTTTCGGCAATTGCGCCAAAAATTGGATAACCAGCTCTAAGGAGCGACAAAAAAAAACACACACACACTGAAAGTAAAGAAGAGAGTGAAAAGGAGCGAACTATGCAATACCCTGTAAAAATGTTTGAAGCACATAAATAAACAAAAACCTTTTTTGTAACCCTTTGGCATAATTTAATGCAGGACTACCCTAATCTTTACACAAAAAATCTTAAAACAGAAATATAAAATATATAAATATTTATATATAATAATACTACAAATTTCCAAGTGAATCTTTTGAAAATTGTTAAACATATTTTAACCGATTGATATTGTTAAGTTTTAAGCTGTTGCTTATATACCCACACAGCACACAGCACACAACAAACGCAGGGTATATCAAAGTACAGCAGCAAAAAAAAAAAAACATTTTGAACTCTGGGGACAGCTGTCAACGCATGTGAGTGTGTTGTGCAGAGTATGTGTGTGTGTGGGGGTGTGAGTATGCTAAGTGTGTGTTGCGAGTGTGTTTGTTGTGCGTATGTATGTGTTTGTGTGTGTGTGTGAGGCTGTGAGCACGTGGATGCAGTTGAAAATTGAATGAAATGCTCGAAATGCTCTCAATTGTGTGTTGCCAACTGAATTTGAAGTGGTCGACACTTTGGAATTTGGCCATAACGTAAATGGGTTAAGTGCCCGGAAGTAGCCAAAAAAGAAGAAGAAGAAAAAAAAGTTGAGTAACTGTAACTGCTTTTTTTTTTTGGCAAACATTTAGCGGCAAGAGGAAGACAATAGCAGCTGGGCAAATGTACTAAATTGATAAGGATCATCATAAGGAAGATTGAGGATAGCGGAAGATAAGGCAACTCAATCAATGTCAGGGAGCGTGGAAGTGGAAGCAATTGCAACTGTCAATAAATGGAGCAGACAGAGAAACAGAGAGGGGCTGACAGAGAGAGAGAAAGAGAGAGAGAGAGAGAGGGAAACAGCTAACTAATCCTACGCGATAAGTTCCTAAAGGAACTCGAGGAGCTCAAAGGAAACTCAGTTTGCCAAACTATTTGTATTTGTCAAAAGGCTCTGATTTCCAAGGCGAGGCAGAGAGAGCGAGAGAGAGAGAGAGAGAGAGAAGGAGGGTGTGTGACAGAGAGGGGTAGCCAGGGGCGTAGCGAGAAGAAGACGAGACGATTAATCAATGTGACGTGTGCGCATTTTTCGTCCTCGTTTCTCGTTTCATGTCCTCGTCTCGGATTTTATTTTTTTGATTGTTTGGTCTTGCTTTTTGGGACATCTTGCGTGTTTCGGGTTCTCTATTTTTTTGGGTTCGTGTTTTTGCGCGCCAAACGAACAACGCATGTCCTTGATCGAGTGCGTCGTGTACTGTGTCCTGTGTCCTGTGCTCTGAATATGTCACAGAGCGGGCTGCACAATTGTATGCTCATTCAAAATTAAAGGCCCAAGGATCGAGCAGATAAAGCACACAATCACAAACACACACACTTATACATACACTCATACACACACTTATACAAACACTCATACACACACATACACACACAGAGATACCCGCCCACTACATTTGTATGCTCCCGGGAAATCAAAGCAATTGATTTCCCATTTCCATTTGAGTTTTCTTTAAGATTTTTCAAGTCTTTGTTCCCAAGGGTTCATAAATAACGATCAAAAAACCACAGAGATCATACAATTCAATCGATTTAAATTTGCATAGCTAAGAAAGGAAGAGAGGGGGAGGGAAAGCGAGAGAGAAAGAGAGAGAGAGAGAGATAGGGAGAGGTATGGAAGAGAAAGGGTTGTCCTGCTTTTGTTAGAACTTGGATTCAATATGTAAATGTTGTTTGCACGACAAACTTTGACACTGACAATGCCAAATGCCAAACTAATAGATACATTTATGCCCGATCTGTGCGAAGGATAAGAAAAGGTCCTCGCGATCCTCGATTTACGATCCTCGATTCACGATCCTTGGCAATTAAAAATCTTTACGGTCAGTACAAACAATAACCTAAAAAAAAAAGGGGTCAAAAAGTGGTTTCCCAAAAAAATGTTGCTTTCCTGCTCTCACACACTCCATTTCCCTCTTTCCACTTTCCTCCTCCTCTGCCTCTCGTATACAGCTTCCGTTTTCTTCTAATTGCTTTTCATTAAGTGTCCTGTTTTCTGGATTCCGGTTCACTTCCTAAGCATCTAAGCCAATTTTCCCTTGTAACATTTACATTTTTCCCACTTCGCCGTTGTTTATTTTGCGGCTTTTGATTGCCTTGATAAGACTAAATCTCAAAAGATACGCAAATACAAGATACAATGATCATCTCAACTGAAATAAGTTCAAAGAGTTCATTTTATTTAGGAGACTTTATTTTTTAAACCAGTTAATTGAGATAAGAATCTGTTTTAAGGTCATGAAATCATTAAAAATTCTTAGAATATTAAATTTAAGATTAAAGTTCTTAATTTTAAATTTTTAAGGAATAGCGAAGCACTTCTGTCCTTTACTGAGCTGGGAATTTATTTAAACCGAGTTATTCTTTTCAGAAAGTATCTCCGATACTCGAGGTTGGAAAATGAAAATTTCAAAAGTTTAAGGAACAATTTTAATTTGAAGTTTAATTTAAAACATAAAACAAAAAAATTTTGTCAAGCATGAACTAAAGTCATTATATTCATTGCTTAAAAAATTACAAGAAAATAAAAATAATTTTTTTTAAAAAAAAATAATCATTGATATTATTTTATACTTTACCACTCAATTAATAAAAAAATATTTTTGGGCACAACAAAATAATGTGAGAAAAAACAAATCATTATTCCTCCTTGGGCTAAAAAATAAAACTCAAGTTGGAATGTTGAAAATTTTGAAATATGCTCAAAAAGTTCAAACTTCAACACAAATTTGAGTATTTAAAAAAAATAATTAAAAATCAATATTAATACTATAAACATAGTTTAAAACTGATTCTACATTGCTTAAGTCTCAGCTTTTTACACTACAGATTTCAAATTGTTATTATCAAGGCTTCATCAAAAGAACATGACACCAAATCCAATAAAAAATATAAAATAAAGAAGAGAACGCCCAACCATAAGTATTACGAGTGCGAATTCCAGGTAAGTATTTTTTATGTGTGTAATTCCTCTATCTCGAATATTTACTGTATACCATTTATGACCAACCCGCAACTTGCATTTTGATGAACTGAGCACGAAAGGAAGAAAATAAAAAAAAAAACTAAAAATGATTCCAAAGTTTCCCCTATTTATGATCACAAATATTTACACACAGAGATGTCACAAAAAGCGCGTAAAATAATTTGAATTGTTTTTCCAACACTCGTAATTTCTTAAACTGATCGTAAAACTCAGAAAGAGAATGCGAATGAGGCTGAGTTTGAGGCTGATTTTGAGACTGAATTCAAGTCCGAGTTTGTTTTATGACTTGACACAATAATAATGCATGAGTAAACAGTTAAGTATGATTTTTTTTCCACCTCGATTTACGATCGGGTTTTATCTCGATTTTTATGAGCACGCGATGATTTCAATCTAGTACTTTAATGAACATTAGCCAGAAAAAATGTCATTAAAATCGAATAGCTCTCAGGGACGTGTGGCACACACAAACACACACACACACACACACAGTTGTCGAGTAGGAAGTGGAAAGTCGGAAAATGGGAAAATCGGAAGTGAAATTGCACCTTGAACCCGCATCATCTGTTGTCGTTTTACAAATGACTTGAAACATGTGCGAAAAAGTGGAAATCATTGGGAAATTAGCGTATGCAGCGGCTAATTAAGCGACTACTTAAACAGGGTTCACCGATTATGCTGGTCTTCTAGCAGGGATAATACTAAATAGACCCTGGACCTAGACAGATCTCTCGTTGGATTTGCAAACTACTGTATAGTCAATTTCCTATTCTGTTTGAGGGAAAAGTTTTTTACCGATTGATCAGTCAAAGCAAGTAAAATTAAATTTATTTCAGGAATTTGTATTTTCTATAGTATTTAAAACACTTACATTTAAGCTCAGTTCAATACATTTTTTGTTGGAAAATTTAATACTGTTGTTTTTTACATATTATACTTATTTTTACAGCACAACTTAAATTTTGGCTGATTGATCAATCAAAGATTATTTGCTTACAGCTCCTGAGAAAAATGTCTACAAGCAATTTTGAAGCGAGTTAATTAGAGTTTAAACGAGCTGCTTCAATTAGACTTAATCCTTTTACTAGCCTGCAAAGTGGCACTACTTCTCTTTGATTGATCAGTCAACTTGTTTACTTGTGTCTTAGCTAAAAGTACATTGAAATAAACTTAAGCGAACTTTTTCATACATATTTTCTTATGATTATGAATATAAAAAATATTTCAAGTTATTCTTTAGATTCTTATAAACAGCTCAACCGAATGACTGTTTGATCAATCAAATATGATTTGATTGTCTGTGTCTGTGTTTCACTGAGCAAGGTATTTTTCTGTGGTGAATTTCTGTGGTGAATTAATACATTTAAATTAGATTATTTTATATTCGAACTAATATATAATATATAAAACTACTATTTGATTGATCAACAAAGCAATACTTGATTGACACGCTTTAAGCAAAGAGTTTGGAAAGAAATATAATAAATTTTATAGTTTTATTGAAGCTTAAATTTAGCTTGGCATATAATGAATGTTGTTAATGAAAAATATTATGATTGATCAATCAATGTGATTTACCAAGAAAGAAAACATTTTGATGTTATTACACCCTGTAAACTATTTTTAAATTCTAATGTGAATAAGGTTAAATAAATTGTCTGTTTTTGATAATCTGATATATTTGAATACTTTTGTGTATACCCTGTAACATTTATTGAATTGAATATGTATATGAAAACTCTGATATACCCTTTAAAATGAATGAATTTGAACTTATTCGCAATTCGAATTTTTGTTGATTTCCGCACCAAGAAAAAAATAATTAAAAGATTACAGGGTATTTTATATACCTACACACATATGTATACATTCTGAGTAAAATTCCCGAATGATATCAATGTTTGTGATCAGTTTCTTTGTTCAATTTGTAGCCACGGTAGCTTTGTTATTCGAGTTCCACTGTGCGGAGAGTTCATTGTTTCTTTTGTGTTTTTTTTGGGTCTTGGATCGGAGATGTCTGGAAGCACCTGTCTCTGTCTTCATTAGTTTGCCTCGTGTCTTCCATGCTCTCGTTTAGAGTCATTGCTCGACACTTGTTCCCTTCTTTTTCCTCGATCACATGCCCTCTCGCTCCTACAATAGGCAATCAATAGCGAGGGAGAAGGATCGTCGAGGGAGTGCGAGGGAGAGCTAAGTAGAGGAGTGAGTGGCAGGTTCTTTTTCGATCTGAAGAAACGATCGTCAATCGAAGTGACTTAAAACAGGTGCAAAAGTGTTTTTCAGGCGTTCTGACAACTTTGCTCCTTTGGTCCTGTGCTCCTTTGCTCCTACGACTTTAGTCCTAAATTTACTTTTTAGTTGATTTCCATTTTGCATATGAATTTTTAATGCTAATCCAAATGAGTTTTCGTGAATGAAACTACAGATTAGCTGCGCCTCAGGAGTTTGCCGCCTTAACCCGTGCCTCGGACTCGATCCTAATGGACCCTACCCCGAGTCGTAAATAAGCCGGTATCAGGATCTATCCAATAACAGCTTCCTGGTGTGGACAGGCGTAGCAAATGTGTCGCTAATGCCTGGACTTTGTCACTGTCTCAGTTTGTCAGTTTCTCAGTTTCTTGACTACAGGTAAAAGTCCCAGTAGCGAACCCAACTCCTCTTGGCTTAAGGCTTAGACAACAGACAGCGGACGATGGACAGGTCGGTAAATTTATCATGTGGATTGCGAAAACCGAAACGAATCTGTAACAAAGGATATAACGCATGGACAGGCACTAAAAGCAAAAATATTTCCCTTAGATTTAGGCACGTGTCCGGTATAGAAAGGTAGTGCACTTTTAATCGTTTCAATTAAGACCAACTTGAATATATTTTACAATTCATAAATTTTACTTAGTTTAAAAGCAACAAATAATATAATAACACCATCAATAGAAATTGACTTATAAGTCACTGGGCGAACAGGGAGGAGTACGGAAGTAAGCTGTACTTCTTTTCATTTTCATCCATATCTACATCAAACCAAATCATCAAAAACTCATCTGTAACCAAGTAAGTTATTATACCCGTTACTCGTAGAGTAAAAGGGTATATTGTATTCGTTGGAATGTATGTAACAGGGAGAAGGAGGCATGGCAGACCCCATAAAGTATATATATTCTTGATTAGCATGACTAGCCGAGTCGATATAGCCATGTCCGTCTGTCCGTCCGTCCGTCTGTCCCTGTCCGTCTGTCCGTCTGTGTGAACAAAAGGATCTCAGAGACTATAAGAGCTAGAAAGGCCCGAGTGGTCGCAAACGAAAGATAAAATTCCCAAGCAGTACAAGTTTGTTTTTGTTTTTCGACACGCCCACTTTAGGGCGTTCTTTGTGCATACAAAGGTAAAAACAGGTAAAAATATCATGTTTTAGTGTAGAAAACTTTTTTGTTAGTAATGCTATCTAAACCAAATTGACACAGAAGGTACACGTCTAGGGATTACGTATACTGACCAAGTTTGATTCAAATCGGACAACTATATCGTATAGCTCCCATAGGGACAGTCGGTCAAAAATTCGCTCCAAATATGAATTTATATGAAAATTTGCTGTATATCCGCCATATCTCAATCCATGTTCATACCTATATCTGTAACTGCATCTATTTTATTATTATTTTACTTTTCATTTTCCTTCCAAACTCCTCCCTTTATCCCAAACGTTCAGTTGAGAATAAAGACAAGTTATATAATTTAGTTCAGATACCATTCCTCTTCTGAATTCTAATAAGTTTCCTCTCTCGACTTGTTCTGTTCCTCGCCTTTAGATTGCTTGTTTCTGCTCTCTATTTCTTTCTCATCCTAACACTCTTACCCTCTTTTCTCCCGCTCTCTCTTTCTCTTATAGCTCTCAATAGGATACCTGCCATTAGCATGACTGTTAATCCTGCGCAAGGAGCTCATTTCCTTCTGTTTACCTCAGCTCCCCCTCCCGCTCCCGTTTCTGCTCCTGCTCCTGTTTCTTCCTTTGCTTCTACTCCTGCTCCTGCTCCTGTGTCGAATGCTTCAAATGTGTTGTGCAGACAAAGTTTTTTCGAGTTTTTGGTTTTCGGCTCTCGGTTTTCAGTTTTCTGTTTTCTCTCTCTCGCTGCTTTCAAACGTTGCGAACCAGTTTTCCGCTTCGGTGCAACTGACGCATTAATTGCCTGCCTGTTTCCTCTAAACGATGTCGAGTTCCTTTAGTTTCTATTCCAGTTCCTGTGCTCTGGGTCCTGACTGTGTCCTGTGTGCTGAGTTCTGTGTTCTGTGTCCATTTTTCTTTCCCGTTTTGGAACTGGATTCGGGATACTCGCAAAAGACGCAACAATTTCAACATTTACTTTTACTCTATTCAAATTGTTTGCCATGGCAATCTAACACGGTGATTTCTCATTTTCTCAATTTTCCCTCAACTCCTGTTCCGGCCATTAATCTTACCGACTTTTGCCGCTTAAGCATATGGTTTAAAGTCAACAATTCTACATGAACATATATCAAAGATCTTGCATTCTTGCTGGTACTATCACGTATTTACCTTAGTAATTCGAGCAACTTGCGCTTATGAAAGTTTTTTCATTTCTTCTCCTTTTAATGGTACCATGAACTATCCAGTCAGTAAAAGGATCACCAAATTTGGAGAAAGGAAATTTATATTAAAATTATTGTGAAATAAATTGTGTGAGTTGAAAGTATTGCTGATAATGTTATAGTTTTCTGATCCAACTGAAAAAAGCTTTCATAAAAAGGTTAATAGTTCGACATATGGCGCATATAATAGTCGATTACTTTTACTGTACCGTTTTGAATTACTTTTTTTAATTTATTTTTATAATATTTTTTATAAAACATTATATTTAAATGTTGGGGATACAATTTATAATTTACAAAATTATATTTTTTAAATTTGATCCTATTTTGTTCAAATAATTATACCTCTTAGCATTATTCCATGATTGATGACCACAATTCGACAACAATTTCAATCCAAATCGTGCTCAGCTCCCTAGCAGAGGTTTTTAGATATATTCTAAAGATGTATGCCTAGTAAATTTATATTGAAAATGTTTCTAAAACTTATCTCAACTCATTTTTCTCAGCAATAATTTTCAAATAATAACGGAACATTAATTTTTCTCCCATAAATTTATCTACTTACAAAAAATGTTAATTTTAGTAGCTATTTAATGGAATATTGATGTTTTTAGAGTTTTATTTTCCAAATGTATTCAAAAGTTCCCAAAAAACCATCTAGTGGCACCTGCAGCTTCGTTGTTGAATCTAATTGATTGGTTTGCCCCAAGGAGGCAGGTGTTGCAGCTACCAGACTGATATGAAATGTTATTTACATAAATGGCGCGTGGTCGCCAGGACTCCAAAAAGGATCAAGACGGATACAAGGTGAGGGCGAAGAAGAAGAAGGAGGGTGAGAGAGAGGGGAAGGCCAGATCAACCTGTCTATTTCCTTGGCTGTAAAATCCAAAGTCGAATCCAAAACAGATGCCCTATGCTAAACAGTTGCCTGGCACTTGCTGCAAGCCACGTTTATGTTGACATCTCATCGACCCTCATCAAATGCGTCGATTTTAATGTTTTTCTCATTTTTCACGCTTACCCATGGCGCATTTTCCGCTGCATTTCCCTCCTGCTGACCAACTGCCAGCGCAGTACGGGGAGGGGCAGTCGAAAGGGTTGCAAATGACCGCCTGTCCAGTATTTTCCGATCTTTTGTTTTCCCTTTTTGTATTGTGGCACGCGTTTTTGGTCAGCTTTTCTTCCCTATACCCTGCAGCAGATTGGGATAGAGGGCGTGCGTGCCATGTCAAAAGAGTAGTATAAAAAATCTCAATGAAAAATATATGTGTATTTGCGGAAAAGTCCCTGATTCTAATGTAAAACAAAAATCTTAAAAAATGTTAGAATTTAAAATTTTGTTTTTATCTGGAATTTTTTAAAAAAGAATTAAGTATAAATTTTTAAAATTTATTTAATTAATAACTTTATTTCTTATTCGTAAGCATACACAACAAAAACGGATTATTATATTATATTATAAACTATTTTTGAGACATTAGACAGACAGAATAGGATTGCAGGGTATCTAAACGTTGGGCTGTATCGCAGCACTTGTTACTTTCTTTTGTCCAACAACCCTCTGGACTGATCGAGCTGATTGTTATGACATTTCTGATATGATGTCTGATATGAGAAACCAATGGAAAAACATAGCTCATAAATCATAAATATAAAAAAAAAACCCGAAAACCTCAAGTCGTGTCCTCAGTAGCCGCTGGTCAAGCTAAACAAAAGCTAAATACATCGAACAGTAGAAAAGGGGGAGGAGGGAGGCACAAAGGTCTTAATGTTTGGACATTGTTAGTCCAAATGACCAGAAACTTCCCATAGCTAAAAATGAAGGTTACGATCAGGGAAAGCAAAATTAAAATCAAGTTGGTTTTCTGAGTAGACGTCAACTAATGAAATGTCCCAAGAGTGAAAGGATAGAGAGAGAGGGAGAGAGAAAGAATCAGAAGGAGTGAAAAAGATAGATCTCTTAACGGGACAGGAGATCTATCAAAAGGGTTCGGGACAACGGGACAGGAACATGTCCTGTTCCTCAACTGCGGCTCAAACGTTTCCTTGTTTTTCCAGCCAAAAGGAAAATAAGTCTTTGATCGCTTTTTTGTCGCTTTCTACTTTAGCTTCATTTGCATTTAACCCTTGAACGCCCCTTTTTTTTGCGCCAGACACCGCGGGGTTTTCACTAACATTTTCCACTTCGCCTTCGTCCTTGTCACCGGCTCGAAACTTGCTCCGTCTTGCGGTGCCTTTTTCATTTTCTATTTGCTTCCTTAAAATTTTCAATTTCGATCTTTTTATTAAAAAACAAAATTCTTTTAAAAAAGAACCGAAAATTGAAGAAAACACTTTTTTGTTTTTTTTTTTGTAGTTTTTTTTTTTTGTTGTCTTACTTCAATTAAATATGCAAATTGTGCTGATGATGCTGCACAAATGTCAAATGCAAACGATTCTAGAGTGATAAACGACTTCCGATACACGTACTCCATGTAGTAGCAATACTTTTCCAAAAATGGGACACTCCAAGTTGCGCTTAATTAACTAATTACTGTCTCACAGACCGGTAACGGAACATATCTACAGAAAGAGAGGGGAAAATGCAGAAGAAGGAAATTGATATGGAGGAATCTGGCTGAGAACTGTAAGATGACAATGTTGGTTCCCATAGTAAGAGTGTATAATGTGCTATGGTATTTCTTAAGTAAGGCAGTAAACAAGGTACTCTACTGATAAATATATATACGAAAATATCTGGAATTTTAAGCCTACATCAGAGGAAGTGCGTATACATAAAGTATATCCCAAAAATTTCTAAACCGAACATTAAATACTTCACTTTACTTCGATTATTTCTACAAGTTTTCGGTATACCAATAAAGTTATCATAAACAATTATATGGGTCATGTATGTGCCGATTTAAGTTCATATCCCATCACAGTACCTCATAGTTATTACACCCGTTACTTGAAAGTAATAGGGTATACTGTAATTTTATCACTTCTTAGATTTGGACAACAATATCATATAATCTGGAACAATTAACGAAAAGTATACATCGAAAACTTTTATAATCTTCAAAATATCTGAATATCTTTCCAATTTGTGTATTTGTTCCTTAAAAACAAAATTCTTTTCTACTAATCTTTTTTTGTAAATTATACCAATTACTTTTGGGAACTAAGAACATGTTTTAAGTGATCCTCAGAAACCAGCGGCAAAAAAATAAAAAAATATTAAATTTTGCAATTGTTTTTTTTTAAACCTCAGTTCAGTTGTTTTCAGTATTAATACATATAGTACAAGACTACTGACAAATAACTATAAAGCAAGTGTTTTAAATATTAATAAGGCTAATTAACTAGTGGGTTAGTTACCCCTTATGTATATGGTTGGGAATTTTGGAATTTCTCAAAAACATTGTAAATATTTGGTCTTAAACTTCAGAGTTTTTCCTAAGATTTTAGACATATTCTTAAACAGAGCTAAGGACTCTAATCCATTACGAACTATATCTACTATTTCTAACATTCCAAATTAATTTATCCGACAAAATAAGGGAAAACTTCAAGATCAAGAAAAACGTAAGTCCTTGACTAATTCGCATTCTTGGCTAACAAGATTTGATTGAAATGCATGAAAACCTTAAGTTTCCAAGCCACTGAGCTGAATCCAGAGAGAAGTGGAAGAAGGATAGCTGCGGGGGTAAAGCGGAAAGACGGTACGGGTTTGGGGTAGGGCTTAAAAAATAGTGGACTAAAAAAAAAATATACAGAAATGTAAACTAAATAATTACAAGGTTCGAAAGGCTGGAAAGGTGAAAAAAAAAAAAAATTAAAAATAAGACGGAGACGGACAAATGTCTGACACCCAAAACGGAACCCACGGAACAACCCAAAGGACATGGACAACCAACAAAAACAAGAACAACAAAAATCTCTGGTGGCGTGAGACGGTAGGAGAAGCAGAAGAAAAACAACAACAAAACTGGAAGGAGGGAGGGAGGGAAGGAGGGGAGGAGGGAAGGAGGGAAACAACACCCAAGATGAAATCAAAATTGAAATCAAAGCGAAAATGAAAATGAAATCTACGTGTAATTGCAGTGAAAGGACTCACAACAACAACAACAACAGCAGCAGCAAAGGCTAAAGAAAATTGAAAATTACAAATATAAAAAAAAAAAAATAATTTAAAAAAAAAAAAAAAAAAACTAGACCAAGGTCTTGGCCTTGTTGTGTGAGCGAGTGTGGTGTTGTTTTGTGAGGGGTGAGCATTGAGGGTAGGGTTTTCGCTTTTGCTTCTTCTTCTTTTCCTTTTTCTAATTTTCCAATTTTCTTTTTTTTTTCTTTGGAGGTACTACCCTTTGGCTTGGGAAAGCCGCTTCGCTTTTCTTTTTTGCTTGATTTGATTTGATTTGTGTTATTTGTGGCATTTCGCTACTCTCCTCCTGATGCCTCATACTCCCCTCTCTCTCTCTCTCTCTCTCTTTCTCTTACACTCTCACTCTCTGCTTGTGTCTAATTTCTGCTTTCCCTTTTCGCTTTCTTCGTTTCAGTTTGCGAGCTACATTTAATTTCTAAATTATCGACACGGCGCTGCGATGGGCGTTACAATGGATCGACCCCCATCCCCTCTCAAAGCACACTTCTAGTGCACTACCCTCTACTCCTACCCCTACCCCTACCTCTTAAGCCTCCTCCCTTTCTTTGGTAGCACCTACTGTGTTGTTGCTGTTTTTGTTTTGATTAAGAAAATTATAGAGCTGGCTCTAAGGCTCTACTTGCATACCCTAACTGTTATTATATATGTTATTTTAAGGGATTACTTATAAAAATGTAGCACTAGTCTATGGTAAGAACCACTAGAGCTACTAGAATTTGGTAAAGCGTCAGATTGCAAGACGCAGATTTTAGCTTAGAATTACTTAAGTATTCTTAAAAAACTTCGTACTTGTTAAACAATACTCAGGATTATCCTACAGCTTTTGGGAATCTGTAAATTAAAATGTTTGGAAATTTCAGCTTTGTATCGCTTCCAATCATGTCAGTAAGTCCTTAAAAATTCATAGTTTTGTTTTCTATTTTATAATTTACCATTTTTTGTGTATTTCGAATAGAAATGTTCTATTATTAAAAAATTGTTCAACCTAAGTATCTTTTCCCCACTTAAACGTCCTTTGGCCAGTGTTGGAAATGTTGCATTGCCAGACTGTTGCATGTGCCAACATTCAGTAACAAAAAGTGCAACAATATCCAACAGTTAATGAGGCAATTTAAATGCTAATTCTACAACTCTAAATATCAAATTATAATCCAAATCATGTAACTCTTAGCCTCTGAGGGTGTCCTGCTTCAGAGTGTGTGTAAGTGTGTGTGTGTGTGTGTGTGCCTACAGCATCAGGGTAGGGCTTACAGTTATGATTATGAATATGAATTTAAATATGAATCTGAATCTGAATCTGAATTTGTAGCTCAGGCTTTTCATATTCAAATGCTAATGTTAAGTTGCCTAATAAGATTTAACTTTGATGGAAACACAAAACAAGGAAAAAATAACATTTTACGCGAAATGTGCTTAAAGTCCCGTATGAGAATCGCTGAGAAAGGCGAAAGATAAAGTGTTGTGAAGTAAAACTTTTTTTAAATAAGCGCTTTTGGCAAATATATATTTAAAGTTCTTTAAAAATGTATCTGTAAGCTTTCAATATATTTGATAAGTGCATTCATATTTGTAAGATACATAGTCTTTTGGCCAGAATAGAGTGTCCAATAAAAGATACGAATGTATTTCGAAGTATTATCTTTTTCTACTTTTGCTGTAAATTAAAGATACAAGCGAATACTGTAAAAAGTATCTTTAATCTAAAGCAAAAGTAGCATTTTTTTCATTAAATTAAAAAAAAATAAAACATTAAAAAATAAATGTATCTTTAGCCGATGAAATGCTCTATAGGGTGTATAAATACACGTATCTGTAAGAAACAAACGTATCTAAAACATTAGGAGCTCTGTAACAACAAAGTACATATGTAAAACATAGGTTTCTGTACCTGTATTATGCAAAACTATCTGCAAAATTTCGACAATACCTTAAAGATACAAATGTATCTATTGCATGCTTATGTATGCAAACAATACTTTAATTTAATTTTTTTTAGTGGTAAGTGAGTTTGGTTAAAATTACATTAAATTTAAGAAAAATCTTCGACAATACCTTAAAGATATAAATGTATCTGTTGCATGCTTATGTATGCAAAAAAATACGTTTATTTCATTTTTTTTATTGCTTAGTGAGTTTGATTAAAATTACATTAAATTGAAGAAAAATCTTCGACAATACCTTAAAGATATAAATGTATCTATTGCATGCTTATGTATGCAAACAATACTTTAATTTAATTTCTTTTAGTGCTTAGTGGAAGTTTGATTAAAATTACATAAAATTTGTGAAAAATGACTTTCTGGAATTGGAATTTGCAATTCATTGAAACAAAATTTTTTAGAGATACATAGATACATTGCAAGCGATAAAGTAAATGTTTGTCCACGCGTCACTTTATAGAGATGTGTATATGTCACTGAGTGTGGAAGTGTGTGGAAGTGTGTGGAAGTGTGTGTAAGTGTGAGTCAGTGTGTGTGTGTGTGTATTTGTTTACGTATTTGTGTATGCAGCATTTGGTCAGCACGCGAACCACCAACAACAACAAGGACGCAGGAGGAAGGACGAAGGACGAAGTACGAGATGTTACCTAAACAAACAAAAGCTGCTGCTGCTGCAACGGCTGCTGTGGACTCTTTTTAGTGAATTGTAAACTCGAATGAAAATGGGAAAAATGTAAATGTAAAGGGAAAATTTAAGGTGGAAAGGGGGGATGAACCTGATCTAGTTACTGACCGCACGCGGGCTCAAAAGGTCAGCAGCTGACTTTGTTTTGGAAAGCACAAACACACACACACACACACACACACACACACACACACACGCACACACACACACACACACACACACACACACACACATACACATACACATACACACACGAGAGCGCGCACACCTAAAAAAGTGAATTGAAAGGAAAAGCCTTTGGCTTACCACCTTCATCCCTCCCTCCCTCTCACCCTCTGTATACTCTTTTTTATTTTTTTTTTTGTTATTTTTAATAAATTAAGCAAATATGAAGAAATTGCTTTTCATATTTATTTACTTTTTGATAATTTCGCTGGAATGATAAATGAGCGAGCATATTTATGAGCTGGAAGCACGTCGCTAAGCCGCGACAATATGAGGCTATTAGGGTAATAATTTGTGGGATTAACGTTTAGACCCTGTACACACGCCACGCAGGGTCCACAAAGGGTCCAATAACTTATTTCCTTCGCCTCGACTGTAGTCCATTTCATTTTCCAGTGTTTGTTTTCTTTGGCCGTTGCACCACCAAATTGTAAGTCCAAAGAGTCCAAGTTCAGTCGAAGATTGCAGATTGCAATCTGGACGCAGCGGGAATTGCGTTGTCCTGGCGCGAACTTCTTGCGGTTTATTTCGGAAATTATAACGAATTATGACATATTAAGATTTATATGCAATGGATGCTGTAGTCAAGCCAGACAAAGGACTTTTTGGCTAGTGAAAGAGAATGAGAGGGAGAGAGAAGAAGAAATTGCGCACAGGAGGCGACCGCAAGATGCTTCCTCTTTCAGGTTACCCGCCCCTTCGTCTCTCGGCTCCTCAGCAACTCCTTGCGCCTGCTCGAATTTCAGGATTCTTTTAAGGATAATGGGCGCCGTACCTTGGACTTTGCACAGCTGTTCGTCTTCGACCTCGACTTCGTCGACGTAGACTTCGACTTCGACTACTTTTGGCACTTTCAAGGCAAGTCCTGGGCGAGTCCTGCGCCTTCTGTCTTTCATTCGCCTCGGGCGCTTCTTGTATTATTATTTCATATTTTGATTTATTGTTTTGCTTATTGTTTTGCAATACATTCACAGCAGTCGGTTTACTTCTTTTTTATCCTTCGTTTTCTTTATTCTTTTTTTTTTTTTTTGGCAATACCTTTTGCCTTTGTTCTTGGCTTGTCCTTGCACTGATCCTGATCTGAATGCCGTGCGGTTTTGATTTTTGGGGTATTGCGTTTTTGCCATTTTTATGTTAATTTCACACAACGGTTTCTTCACTGCTTGTGTCCTTGCCAGCAGCGAATTCCAGCTGAGATTATTCAGTTTGCGAATACAGTTAGATGTCCTTTCAAAATATGCTGGCATTTTTGCTATTAAATAGAATTTTTTTTATGTAGTTATAAATTTACAAGTTTTTTAAAGAGATTTTCGTCAATTGTGTTGCGCTTCTTAATTAAGTCTAAATATCGCTCAGTTAAGTCAAAGCGCCATCTATGTGTAGTTGTTGCAGCTTTGACAT
This sequence comes from Drosophila cardini, assembly GCA_018903735.1. Lineage (NCBI taxonomy): Eukaryota > Metazoa > Arthropoda > Insecta > Diptera > Drosophilidae > Drosophila > Drosophila cardini. Next base: position 2,872,223 of record JAEIGM010000012.1, on the reverse strand, counting down.
TTACTGCGCAGCCGCAAAGTATGCTACACAACATTTAATGCTCGCAAAGGAACAATTTTATAAGCGTAATTGTTATTAGACTTTAATAATTTTCAATTTTTGATTTGAAATTTGAGTAAACTCTGTTGCCTAAGAACCGATTGTTATATGTACCCATTTAAGAAATATAACAGTGGATTGACAATTAAGTTTTTGAAAAATGAAATTAGTTAATTTCATAATAAGACTTTGATAATATTTGTCAAAATGGTATCTTTTAGAAAGCTAAGAATTTGGACGAACATATTAATCTATTTATCTAGAGTCTAATAAGACGTACCTTTCCTAATTATCACTTAATTATTTTCCATTAAATATTTGGCAATGTATATCAGAAATTAATAATCACAAATAATTTTAACATTTAAAATTATTCTATAAAAATAAGTTTCTACATACACAAATTGTTATTCATTTTTAAAGTCTCAATGTCAAACTGTTTGTTTTTTGTACTGGGTTACTTGCTAAAATTTTCTTAAGCGGCTACCTGGTGAGTTACCAGGCGAACAGAAAGTCACAATAATCTCTTGAATGGTTTGTGTATTTGATTAATGCTTTGCATGAAAAAGTATGCAACACAATTTGGTAAATTGAATATTGGTATGAACAGCGGGATGTATGAGCAAAGCTTGTGAGCAAACGGTCAGTTTGATTTGATTTGATTTTTTTTGATTCGATTGGATTGGATTTTTGATTGTTGTGAAAGATTAGAAGAAATTCGGCTGTGAATTACTTGTCAAAACAAGTTTGAAGCTATACTCTATATATAGATATTATTTGGGTTCCACAAAAAAAAGCGGATCAAAAAGTGATGAACGGAGTTGGTGTTGACCGAAAAGCAGGCGGCAGCAATATAATAAGGGATCAATGGGTCTCACCACAAGCCATCAGCATCAGCTAAGTGCTGCCGAATTGCAGGCACATCAAAATTCCACTGGCCTATCGCTGGAGCAGCTGGAGCAGTTGCATATGCGTTTTCTGGCGCTCGACCGCCGTCAGCGTGGATATCTGACACCGACGGAATTGCTACGTATTCCGCAATTGGCACAGAATCCTTTGCATCGGCAGATCATCGATGGCTTCTTTGGCGATAAGGATTCCAGGGATCGCATAAATTTTGGACAATTTGTGCGTACCTGTGCTACATTCCTGGTGCCGCCAAGTCAGCGGATCTCCTCCACCCCTAGGTCCCTCAACGTCTCCCAATCACGTGCCAACGGACGCGCCCAGAAGCTGCGCCTGCTCTCAAAAATGTTTGACACACAGCGTTGCGGACACATTGAACGCACGGATTTTCGCAAGATCATGATGAGTTTGCTGGATGGTGCACCGCCCTCTGAGGGTGTTGCCAATGTCCACGCCCATACCACCAGCAAGCAGGAGTTGCAAATGCTCGAGGAGCTCGCATTTGGAGCTCGGGAAAGTGTTAGCTATGAGCTCTTCGAGCAGCGGCTTTCTACAGCCGATGTGGAGTCCAAGCTGACGGTGAACAAGTGGCTGGAGGAGGAGGAGAAGGAGCAGGAGCAGGAGCAGACGCAGAATCAGGAAAAACCCAATTCAAGCACTTAAATTTTCTCCAAAATTCAAATGCCTAATCAAAATCGATCTCAATGTTATTTTTTTTTCCACTTTATTTTGCATTTTATTATTTTTATATAATTTTTCAATACTTTTTTTTTTGTTTGCACTTACAATTTTGCAAATAATTAAATTTTGTATATTTTTCCATTTTATATATCAAAAAACACAATTAGCATTCCATTCATACGTATTTATGTTTGTATATATAAATCAATAATTAGTTTTAAATATTTATTATTTATAATAATATTTATTTTTTTCTTTTTTGTTCTTGTAAAAACCGTTTTGTAAAGTGCGTTAAGATATTTTAGCGAGATTCGTGCTAAAAAAAAAAAATATATATATATATTTATATAAAGTAAGTCGAATAAAATAGATAATTATATTAATTATAATATTTATGTAATTGTTAATAATGAACATGACTTTTTATGGCAGACTCTAATCTGAAATCGCGTATTGTTCTTTGTTACAATAGATTAGGTAGTGCTATATAGTACTATATATATTTATATATATTATATTATATTGTTGAATTCATTTCATTTTAAGTGCTTCATGTTGCAGATGAGCATTGAATTTTGTAACGTCAACTATTTATTT